>JALGPY010000004.1:89734539-90934539 GCA_023055425.1 Linanthus parryae | reverse complement strand
CCGGCCCCTAGGGCGGCAAGCAAGAGGGGCGGTCCCTTTAGGGGGGGGAACCTCTTAGGGAGTTGTTTCCAAAAACAACTCCCTTGCTTGGTGCCCAAGTTTGGTTGTTTCCTTGTCTTAGAAGAACTCCTTTTTCCCCAAGGATGTCCAAACCCTAGATCTAAGATCCTAAAATTTCTGAAACTCACTAATTCATGCATCCAATGGAAAAACTAGGTCTTGTTATGATTGATTATTGACAAATTGCATCACATGCTTGATTTCTCTTGTTTTACACGATAAACAACAATTTTAAGGTGTAAAACTATCAAAACGTAACACATAAACCACGTTTATGCTCTACGACCTGTTGCTCTGATACCACTGTAGGGTTTTGATTCATGGATGCGCAACGGAAACAATAATAAACCATGCAAAACCCTCCAAGGATCACAAGTCACGAGACATAACGATGGTAAAGGAAGAAATCAATTAACACACCTTAGGGTTCTCCTTTGATGACTTCAAACGCGAATTGTGTCACGTTCTCTACAGTTGATCCACGTCTAGAGTTGATTTCTAGATCTTCCAATCCTTGGTGCTAGCCCGAAAAGAGGAAGAGGAAGAAGAATCACGCAAAACGAGACCAAACCAAGAAGGTTCGGCCTCCTTTGGGCCGACCGGGACGGGCGGCGGCAAAAGGGGGGCGGCGTGCTCCTCTTTGCTTGCTTGCTCTCTCCTTTTGTTCTCTCTCACTCAAGTTATGATCTAATGAATCATAAGTGTGGGAAGGAAGGAAGGAATGAAGGTCATTTATATAGTCCAACAAATCCTTGCCAACTACCTAAAGGACTTATTCTAGTCCTACAAGAATTCAATTTAGTCCCTTCCTTGCAAATTAGTCCCTACCAAGTTTGCAAGGTTTTGCAGAGTGATCCTTCTAATTAATTAATCCAATTTATTAATTCCCAAATCTAGTTCAACTCTATCTAGCATGTGACCCCATAGGTTCTATCCAGTTGGTAGCAACTATTTGCTAATATGGAGCGGTTTCTAGCAAAACATCCATTCTAGCCAACTAATAGAATAGTCATCTTGACAATCTTTGTACAAGTAATTGTCTCATCCCTTTGTCTCTATATCCGGATTGGACACGAGACATACAATTCACACTCGTATATCCAATCCACAGTTTCTCGATTCATGGGAATAGCCTTATTCGTGCAAATAACATCAATATCCCATATTGATTTATTTGATTCTGGCTAGACATTCTATAAGCACTATCCCTCGAGTGGCCTAGGATATTTGCTCTCGTTATGTAGGAGGCACAAATTCTATCTACGTCCACTACGATCTCTAAACTTGCTTCTTATTGTATCCGGTACACGCCTTTATATCTACCCAGTTACGGTGTAGCGTTTAACGCTACCAAAATCACAATAATCCACAACTAGAATATCTAGTGACTTCAAGTCTAAGGATGACAATACCATTGCACCACGAGAAGTGCTTGTGACTCAACATAACAAGTATGTAGCCTTCTCGGAGATGGGTCAATCCAGTGCGCCATTACCCTTAATGCACACCTATGTGTTGGATCATGATATCTCTATACCAATCCAACCCCATACTAGTCTATTGATGATTGTCCCATTAATCATTATACTGGACTAGGGATATTTAAGATAAACAACACAATTTTAAATCTAAGGACTTCATTATATTAAATATTCAATAAATAATAAATGAATTTCTAGCCACAAATAAATTCATACTAAACTAGATTGCCTCTAGGGCATCTATTCCAACACAATCCTCTTAGACAAAATTGCATTACAATAATGCATATTAGAATATATGGACCAACATTTGTCCTTTATTATGATAAGGAGCTTTCTTGTCCAAACAAGAAACTATGATAATGATCTTACTCATAGCAGGGACATAATCACTTTTGTCTAATTCATGAACAATTTCATAAAGGTAGAAATAATTCCCTACGGCTAATTCAGCAACTCCTTGCTTCATTGCCTCACGTGTAGGATTATTTCTTCCTTATCCAATGGTTTTCATCTCTTGAGATCCTCCACATTTCTATAAATGTGAGATCCTCATCTAGTATCATATACTCATGATGAGGAGATAGACACATTTATTTCTATAAAAAAAATACCCAAATCGGAATTCATAATTCCTTTAATACTTACTTCCAGGTACTTTGGGTAGTCTTTCTTCCTCTACACCACCTATGGGACTTCAAGGCAACTTGGTTTTAGCAACAACCTTGCTTTATACCCATGGGGTCGGCGCAAATCATTTTCCCTTACCCATGTTGTTAACCATTAACAGCTTTGCCCATGCCCATTATTAGTGTTTTGTTTAGTGATTTTCAATCATATTGAGTAAATCTCCTTTGAACAAAACTATAATTGCATTCAATGAATTTCTTGGTCCACTTGGGTGAATAACTTTTATTCTTTATCTATCTCATAGATAACACCCAAAATCTAATCTTTTAATCTTATTGAAATAACTTAGTTGTGTTTTACCTCTTATTTTGGCAGTCACACACTGCTAACTAGTGTCGTCCCGTTATATCTTGATGAATCAAGTCGCCCTGCTTTGGAACGCACGAGCTTGATTCATCTTGATCATGACGAGTGCTAAGCAAGAGAACACAACGTGGAACAACACTTAAAACATTTCATGTCCAGCTCGCTCTTTGAAAGAGCTTCTTTCAATGTATGATCACATCATACGCCTCCATGTTCTCATCTTGCTTCCAAAGCTCAGAGTTCATGGCAGCTAACATGAGGCAAGTCACATCCAAAGAACCATTCTTTGATGTCCCTTCCATTAGGTTTTAGTGTGTTTGGGTAGTTGGTGGGAAGAGAACTTTGACGCGCAATTTACTAACGTGTATACCACAAGTGCACGGTCGAAGTAATAAAGATTGAGTATTAAAACTCAGGTTGTCGAACCCACAGGGATAGACTCGAGATTGTTTAGTTAGTCGATTAATTTAGAGTACTATAACAGGGAGGAAGAATTTGATTTAAGAATTAAAATAAACAACTAACTAATATTTTTGTATCTTTTCTGATTAATAAACAAATATGGAGAAATAACTAGGTGATCTATGGATCCCCTAGGGTTTTAGACAGTTCCGGATTACGTACTGAAACACGCTACCATCTAATTAGTTGTGTCGGGTAACAGCACTGACAATCTCCTCTCGGTCTCATGTCGTTCTACCTATCAGTCGACTACGGGTCCTGTAGGTCCACCGATGTCTACCGATGTGGTTATGACCGCCTAAAGTTAAGCCGATCACTGGGTCCCATCGGTCCACCAATGCCTAACGCTACACAATCGAATCTACCCTCACACGACTAGTCCTATCATCACACCTCTCAGTATCAATGATTCGGGCTAATTTCTTGTTCTCGTTCGTATCTAGTAAAGTCTCTTTCGAGCACCAACTTAGAAAGCTAGCCTAACCGGTTCGCGACTCCCTTTATGCTAAGAATTAAGCTTAGAACAATCAATCCAAATAACAAGACGATAATCTTTAAGCTACGATTCATCTAACCTATTAATTCATCTTCCTAAAGTTTTTCTTGTCACATAAGACGTGTCAATAGACATAGTGATCAAGATATACGATATCAAAGAAGAACAAAACGATTAAATGAAACGAAACATGTATCAATAGCATAAATCCGGAAAATTGTCTATTGCATAAACCCTATGTTCATCTCCATAGAACCTAGAAAAATTATTTACCAACGCATAAAGTAGAAAAACAATATAAGTTTCTCCATACAAGTAATGAAAAGAGAAAAAAAAAGAAAGAAACCAGGAAATCCATCGTCTTCTCCTTCGTCCTCTTCCGTCTCCTTGCGTCGTCCTCTTCTATTTCTCTTCGTTCTGGTAGAATGCAGTGTTGGAATAGATGCCCTAGAGGCAATCGTAGATTTAGTATGAACAATGTTTTGGCTAGAATATTCATTTATTATTTATGGCGATATTTAATATAATGAAGTCCTTAGATAAATTGTGTTATTTATCTTAAATGTCCCTAGTCCATTATATTGATTAATAGGGCAATCAAATATAGACTAGTATGTGGGTAGATTGATATGGAGATATCAAGTCTAACACATGGGTATGCATTAGGAGTAATGGCATACTGGATGACCCACGACGAAAAGGATACATTAGATTATGTGAAGTCACAATCGCTTTTCGTAGTGCTAATATTATTGCAATCCTTGGACTTGAAGTCACTAGATACTCTAGTTGTGAAATATTGCGCTTTGATGTTATCAAACGTTACACCGTAACTGGGTAATCATAAAGGTGGCTATCGGGCGTAATAGGAAGCAAGCTTAGAGATCGTAGTGATGTAGATAGGATTTGTCCCTCCCACATAATGGGGGTAAATATCCACGGCCACTCGAGGGATGAGGCTTATTGAATGTCTGGCCAGACTCAGATAAATTAGTATAGAGATATTAATGTTATCTGCAAGCATAAGCATATTCCCAGGATCGAGGAACTATGGATTGGATATACGAGTGTGACTATTTATGTCTCGTGTCCAATCCGGATATGGAGACAAAAGGATAATGCAATATGACATATTGGGCACAAAGGTTTGTCGGGATCACTGACTATTTCTATTGGTTGGGTGGCATGGATGTGTTGCTAGACACCGCTCCATGTTAGTAATAGTTACTACCAACTATATAGAAACCTATGGGGTCACACGTCAAATAGAGTAGAGCTAGATTTGGGATTAATTAATATGGATTAATTAATAGAAGGATCATTGTGCAACACCTTGCAAACTTAGTAGGACTAATTTGCAAGGAAGGGAATAGAACAAGAAAACTCTTTTATGGAAACAACAAGGAGTTGTTGGAGTATATAAAGGAGGCTCTAGCTTCCTTCCCATGTGATGAGTTATTATTAGTCATAACACAAAAAAAGTGGGAGAGAGCAAAAGAGAGAGCAAGACAAGGTGCTAGGGCCGAAACCCTAGCCACCCGTCCGCCCCCCTTCCCGACGGCAAAGATATGCCGCCCCTCTCTTGTGCTTTTGGTGATTTGTTGCTTTGATCTTCATCCCTCTTCCTCCAAGGTTCAAGCTAGCACTTGATTGAAGGAAGAATCTAGATATCACCTCTAGACGTGGATCAACCATAGAGACGAGGACATCATTCTTCGTGTGATCTCACAAATCAAAAGGTACACATCTTCTATGTCCTTAATCATCTTATGATGTCTCTTCCTGTGATCCTTGGTGGGCTTTGAGTAGGATTAATTTTTGTTATTCCGCTGCGTTACCTACGTCAAAACCCAACAGTGGTATCAGAGCCACAGGTCGTAGAGCATAACATGATATTATGTGTTTACGATTTCAGTTCATACACCGTATTATTGTTTATTACGCGAAAACTGAAAAATTGGCATAGTAGATGCAATATTGAATTTGATTCAATCAAACAAGACCCAATTTAACATTGGATGTTAGAATTGGTGAGTTTAATCACATAGGATGTGAATAATTGGGTTCTTGAAAATTAGGATTCACGGGCACATGATTGAAAAGGGGTTTTCAATTATGGAAACAAAATTATGGAATCAAATCCATAAGGAAACAACCTTGCTTGGGCAACAAGGAAGGAGGAAGGGGACTAGGGCCGAAACCCTAGCCGCCCGCCCCTCCCTTGCGCGCCAAGCAAGGCCGCGGCCTCCTAGGCGTGCGGCGGTCCTAGGGTTCGGGCGACTTGTTGGCTTGGACCCTTTGGACCGTTGTGAAACCCTAGTTACCCAATTTCATTAAAATTAAACAAGCGCGTTAAAAATTGGTTTTAACTGTATTATGTGCTTTATTGCATGGTGGATGGATATGGCCTAGGATTGTGGATGTTTATTGTTTTGTGGTTTGGTTTACGGCCTGCGAGCTGATCAAATTAATGTAATAATTAATTAAGTTTTACGGCCTGCGAGTCGTTCTTTTTCTCCTCGACATGTGAGGCTTTTGTTATTTATTTATTCTAGATGTTATGCTAGAATTAGAAATATTTAGATGATAGCCAAGAGCATGGAGAAGAAGACTGGAGAACCAAAGGAGCCAAAAGACATCCCTAGGCGCGCAGCTATGGTGGAGCACATGGAGATGAGCTCGGCACTTTAGGGCAATTAGATATTATCATTGGCTTGGTAATATCATTAGTCTAGAGGCCATATCCATGCCACGTTTTTTTTTATTATTTTGTGGATGTTTATTATTCATGCCTTGTCATTTATTTTGTGTGTATGGCGCTACAAGCAAAACGATAACAAGATAATAATAAACAAGGTTGGTCTTTTATTGTGGATGGCCCAATCCAAATAAGTAGACCATGTTGATAAGATCAACCAAACATATTAAAAGAAATCCCTCAATTAAATATTGCGTTTTGCCTTCTCTTGCCAAAACACCCTTCATGATCATGGCCTATTAAAATTCGGGCTTGCCAAAGCAAGGCGATTTTAATTTTCATGATGTGTCGCGGACGACGCAAGCTAGTAATGCGTGTATGTTGAAAGCAAGAGGTTGGACGCAACTAGGCAAGAGTCAATTGGATTGATGAGCTTAGAGGCATGACAATTAGGAGTTATCCAATTGGATAAAGAATAAAAGGAATTTATTCACCTAATTGGACCAAGAGTTGCATGGGATGCAATTGGAATGGTTCCTACCTAAATAACCAATTCTTGGGTGACTTGCCAAAGCAAGCTCAAGAAGAAGTGAAATAAGGATCTTGGACCCACTAGAAAATATAAAGATATTTTCCGCTTTAATAGTGAGGGCTATTAATCCGAGAAAAATAGTGGGAGCTATATTTAATGATCTAGCCATTGTTAAATATAGTTAAATTGTTCAAAATACTAAATTGCATATTTCTCGTTTTGTAGAATTCCAAATGGCAAACAACAACGCATCGAGTTCATCCCTACGATCTGTCCTTGAGAATGATAAATTGTCTGGAACAAATTTCCTTGACTGGTACAGAAACTTGAGGATTGTCCTCAAGCAAGAAAAGAAGTTGTACGTCTTGGACACTCCAATTCCAGACCCACCACAAGATGAGTCTCTATTAGCGGAAGTAAGGGCACGTCAGAAACATATTGATGATTCTAATGACGTGACTTGCCTCATGCTTTGTACCATGACTGGTGAGCTTCAGAAGAAACACGAGAACATGGAAGCCTATGATATGATCAGACACTTGAAACAATTGTTTCAGGAACAGGCAAGGCATGAGCGCTATGAAGTGTCTAAAGCATTGTTCAAAAGTAGTCTTGCAGAGGGGAATCCAGTAGGCCCTCATGTACTCCGAATGATCGGGTACATAGAGAACCTTGAGAGACTGGGGTTCCCACTCGGCCAGGACTTGGCGACTGATCTCGTCTTGCAATCGTTGCCTGACAGTTATAATCAGTTCATTATGAACTACAATATGAATGAGATCAACAAGTCTTTGCCAGACCTATTGAACATGCTAAAGACAGCTGAGCAAAGCATCAATAAAGGCAAGGGCAAGGCCATAATGATGGTACACAAGAAGAAGGGCAAGTCAGTTGCATCTACTACAAAAGGAAAACGCAAGAAAGTTGTGAAATCCAAGGAAGCCCTAAAACCTAGTGGAGGCGTGGCTAAAGGTGAGTGTCACTACTGCAGCCAGCCGGGTCACTGGAGGAGGAATTGCCCTAAATATCTGGAGGATAAGAAGCTTGGAATAGTGATTCCACCACCACCAGGTATTTATGTTATAGACGTCAATCTTTCTATTTCATCATCCTGGGTATTGGATACCGGATGTGGTTCTCACATTTGTCGTAATGTGCAGGATTTGAAAAGAAGTAGAAGATTGCGAAAAGGGGAGATAGACTTGCGCGTCGGGAATGGAGCAAAGGTTGCTGCATTGGCTGTAGGCGTTTATGAGCTATCTTTTCCTTCTGGACTTATTTTAGAATTAGACAATTGCTTTTATGTGCCTGCTATGAGCAGAAACATTATTTCCGCTTCTTGTTTGGACGAGAAAGGTTTTTCTATTTCAATAAAGGACAAGTGTTGCTCCATTTATTTTGATAGTATGCACTATTGTAGTGCGCATTTGTCTAATGGATTGTATATCCTTGATCTAAATAATCCAATCTATAACATAAATACTAAAAGGATTAAAACTAATGATTTAAATCCTACATATCTATGGCACTGTCGTTTAGGCCATATAAATGAGAAACGCATATCTAGACTCCATAAGGATGGACTTCTAGACTCATTTGATTTGGAATCATATGAGACATGTGAATCTTGTTTATTAGGAAAAATGACAAAGTCCCCTTTCAATAAGAAAGGCGAGCGGACTAGTGAGTTATTGGCACTCATACATACTGATGTATGCGGGCCATTCCCCACGCCTGCCAGAGGTGGTTATACCTACTTCATCACATTTACTGATGATTTCAGTAGATATGGATTTGTATACCTTATGAAGGCCAAATCCGAATCCTTTGAATTGTTCAAAGAATTCAAGAGTGAAGTAGAGAAGCAACTTGGCAAGAGTATTAAAGCTCTACGATCGGATCGTGGAGGAGAATACTTAAGCCAAGAGTTTGATGAGTATCTTAGAGAGTGTGGGATAGTATCCCAGCTCACTCCACCCGGAACACCACAATGGAATGGTGTATCTGAGAGGAGGAATCGCACTCTATTAGATATGGTGCGATCTATGATGTCTCAAATAGATCTTCCAATATCCTTTTGGGGACATGCTCTAATGACGGCAGCTTTTACCATTAACCGTGTTCCATCCAAATCAGTCATGAAGACGCCATATGAGATATGGACTGGGAAGCGTCCCATAGTGTCGTTTATGAAGATTTGGGGCTGCGACGTTTATGTAAAGCGTTTACAAACAGACAAGCTCGGGTCTAAAGCGGATAAGTGTAAGTTTGTGGGATATCCTAAGGAAACTAAAGGATATTACTTCTATAACCCTACCGAAAACAAAGTGTTTGTTGCTCGGACCGGCGTGTTTCTAGAAAGAGAACTAGTCTCTAAAGAAGCAAGTGGGAGGGTTGTAGAACTTGAAGAAATTCATGAACCACAAACCACTGAACCGATAGTGGAACATGAACAGGAACCACAAGAAGTTGTGGAAGAACCTGTTCAAGTAACACAGGAACTCCGTAGATCAGGAAGAGTGCGTCATGAGCCAGAGAGGTATGGACTTCTCGTGACTGAGTCCGATGACGTACCACTCATGGATGATGAGCCTGCAAACTATGGAGAAGCCATGAGTGGCCCAGACTCTAAGAAGTGGCTAGAAGCCATGAGATCCGAAATGGATTCCATGTACACCAACAAAGTATGGACTTTGGTGGAACCACCCGAAGGGGCTCGACCCATAGGGTGCAAGTGGGTCTTCAAGAAGAAGACCGACATGGATGGCAAGGTAGTTGCCTATAAAGGACGATTGGTGGCCAAAGGTTATAGACAGATTCATGGTATCGACTATGATGAGACCTTTTCACCAGTCGCCATGACTAAATCCATTCGAATCTTGCTTGCTATTGCAGCATACTACGACTATGAGATTTGGCAAATGGATGTCAAAACAGCGTTCCTTTATGGGAACCTCCTTGAGGATGTGTACATGACACAACCAGAGGGTTTTGAGGATCCAGAGAATGCCAATAAAGTCTGTAAGCTGCAAAGATCCATTTATGGATTAAAGCAAGCTTCTAGGAGCTGGAATCGACGTTTTGATGACGCGGTCAAAGAGTTTGGCTTCATCAAGAACGAAGATGAGCCTTGTGTTTAGAAGAAGGTTAGTGGGAGCTCTATAGTATTTCTGGTCTTGTATGTGGATGACATACTAATCATTGGCAATGATATTCCTACTCTGCAATCTGTTAAAGATTGGCTAGGAAAGTGCTTTGCAATGAAAGACTTAGGAGACGCAGCCTATATACTGGGTATAAAGATCTATAGAGATAGATCTAAAAGGTTGCTTGGCCTAAGTCAGAGTACATATATTGACAAGGTGTTGAAGAGGTTCAACATGCAAGATTCCAAGAAGGGATTCTTGCCCATGTCACATGGAGTCACTCTTTCAAAGAATGACTGTCCCTCCAACGAGATGGAGAAGGATCGCATGAGCAGGATACCCTATGCTTCAGCCATAGGATCCATCATGTACGCCATGCTATGTACTAGACCAGACGTATCATACGCGTTGAGTATGGTGAGCAGATATCAGTCCAATCCGGGTGAGAGTCACTGGATTGCTGTCAAGAACATCCTAAAGTACTTGAGAAGAACTAAGGATGTATTCTTGATATTTGGAGGAATGGAAGAGCTAAGTGTAAAGGGTTACACTGACGCCAGCTTCCAAACCGACAAGGATGATTACAGATCACAGTCTGGATACGTGTTTTGCCTGAATGGAGGAGCTGTGAGCTGGAAGAGTTCCAAGCAAGGCACAGTTGCTGATTCTACAACAGAAGCTGAGTACATTGCTGCTGCGGAAGCGGCGAAAGAGGCAGTATGGATAAAGAAGTTTATCACTGAGCTCGGTGTGGTCCCTAGCATAGTGGATCCCGTAGAGTTGTACTGTGACAACTCTGGGGCAATCGCACAGGCAAAGGAACCAAGATCGCACCAAAAGTCAAAGCATGTACTTAGGAGATTCCATCTTATTCGTGATATGATCGATCGAGGAGATGTGAAGATATGCAAGAATCCGACAGATGACAACGTGTCAGATCCGCTTACGAAACCTCTTGCGCAGCGAAAGCATGAAGGGCACGCCAGATCTATAGGCATACGAGATGCGCCGGATTGGCTCTAGTGCAAGTGGGAGACTGTTGGAATAGATGCCCTAGAGGCAATCGTAGATTTAGTATGAACAATGTTTTGGCTAGAATATTCATTTATTATTTATGGCGATATTTAATATAATGAAGTCCTTAGATAAATTGTGTTATTTATCTTAAATGTCCCTAGTCCATTATATTGATTAATAGGGCAATCAAATATAGACTAGTATGTGGGTAGATTGATATGGAGATATCAAGTCTAACACATGGGTATGCATTAGGAGTAATGGCATACTGGATGACCCACGACGAAAAGGATACATTAGGTTATGTGAAGTCACAATCGCTTTTCGTAGTGCTAATATTATTGCAATCCTTGGACTTGAAGTCACTAGATACTCTAGTTGTGAAATATTGCGCTTTGATGTTATCAAACGTTACACCGTAACTGGGTAATCATAAAGGTGGCTATCGGGCGTAATAGGAAGCAAGCTTAGAGATCGTAGTGATGTAGATAGGATTTGTCCCTCCCACATAATGGGGGTAAATATCCACGGCCACTCGAGGGATGAGGCTTATTGAATGTCTGGCCAGACTCAGATAAATTAGTATAGAGATATTAATGTTATCTGCAAGCATAAGCATATTCCCAGGATCGAGGAACTATGGATTGGATATACGAGTGTGACTATTTATGTCTCGTGTCCAATCCGGATATGGAGACAAAGGGATAATGCAATATGACATATTGGGCACAAAGGTTTGTCGGGATCACTGACTATTTCTATTGGTTGGGTGGCATGGATGTGTTGCTAGACACCGCTCCATGTTAGTAATAGTTACTACCAACTATATAGAAACCTATGGGGTCACACGTCAAATAGAGTAGAGCTAGATTTGGGATTAATTAATATGGATTAATTAATAGAAGGATCATTGTGCAACACCTTGCAAACTTAGTAGGACTAATTTGCAAGGAAGGGAATAGTTCTAGTCCTACTAGAACAAGAAAACTCTTTTATGGAAACAACAAGGAGTTGTTGGAGTATATAAAGGAGGCTCTAGCTTCCTTCCCATGTGATGAGTTATTATTAGTCATAACACAAAAAAAGTGGGAGAGAGCAAAAGAGAGAGCAAGACAAGGTGCTAGGGCCGAAACCCTAGCCACCCGTCCGCCCCCCTACCCGACGGCAAAGATAGGCCGCCCCTCTCTTGTGCTTTTGGTGATTTGTTGCTTTGATCTTCATCCCTCTTCCTCCAAGGTTCAAGCTAGCACTTGATTGAAGGAAGAATCTAGATCTCACCTCTAGACGTGGATCAACCGTAGAGACGAGGACATCATTCTTCGTGTGATCTCACAAATCAAAAGGTACACATCTTCTATGTCCTTAATCATGTTATGATGTCTCTTCCTGTGATCCTTGGTGGGCTTTGAGTAGGATTAATTTTTGTTATTCCGCTGCGTTACCTACGTCAAAACCCAACATGCAGAATGATGAATTCTAAATAATCAGCCCCCTCTTGGGTCAATAATACCAGACCCGTACATCAATTGAGGCTAATTCCCTATTTTTGCACTTTCACCCTCCAATAATGTGAGAGACTCCACTCAACCCTAGGGCTGTAGCATAAGAGAAACCCCCCGTCCTTTCTTTTCTTCCTAACTTCTTTTTATTGCACTTCTGCCCCAGCCTCTCACAGCCCAACATAATCACCGCCTGGAAGCTCATTCGCGCGAAAGCACCCCTTATGATGGGCATTGCTTATTGTGCTCTGATCCTCTTCCTTTCTCATTCTCTGCTGATCTTCTTGAGTTCCTGCGATCTGCTGATTGGGTCTGATCGGAGGTTGAGCTCTGCTCTTCGGTTCTTCTTCTTGCAGGTTTGTGGTGGCTTCGGTGGTTGGCAGTGAAGTAGGTGGGTTATTGGTCGGTGGTGTAATGGAATGGTTGGTGGTTGTTTTGTCACTGGTGAATTAAGGATGAAGGTATGATGTTGTAATTGGGAATTGGTAGCAATAGGCATGAAGTAACTTAGATGGTCGTGGTTTGCTAAAGGTGCTTGATGGGTAAAAGTTCCAGGTTAGTATTGTGGTATGTGTTTAGGTGAATTAATGGAGGCTTGGGTTTGGGTTAATGGTGGATTATGGGTGAATGTTTGTCATGGCAGTGGTGATGAAAAGCTGTTGTGAATTGGGTGAAGGCTGTAATTGTGTTGGGAGAATTGGTCTGTTAGGTGGTGGTGATGATGTTCATTTTGGTGTACTGTATGTAAATGAGATGAGGGAGTTTGGTGGTATTTTGGGTATGATTGGGTTTTGGAGGTTGAAGGTCTGTGATGCAGGTAGTAGAGGCAGAGGTGGTGCAGGTTGTGATGGTGAAGATTGGTGATGGAGGTTGTAGTAGTATTGTGATGTAGGTTATGGTGGCAGTTGTTACAGTGGAGGTGATTTGGTTTATATTTGGTTATAGAGTTGGTTGTGTTTTGTTGGTGTAATTAGGAGGTAACATATTGTAATGGTGATGGTCTAATTGATTAATTTGGGTTCAGTGATGTATTGTGGTTGTGGCTGATGGTAGAGGTAAAGAAGGGTAATGGATTGGGTAATTGCTAGGTGAAGCTACTGGTGATTCATGGTGAAGGATGGATTGGAGGTGAAGAAGTCAGTGGTTTAGTGAGGTAGTTTGGTGGCATGGTGGTGTGTTAAATGGTTTGGGTAATGGTAGTATTTACTGATGGTTCAAGGAGGTGGCATTGCTTGTGTATGTAAAGAAGGCTTTAACTCCCAAGTTTTGATCTCCAGAGCAGCTCATTTCCTCGCTTCTCCGTCACTAGTCAATTCCTTGACCTTTACTTGTGTTCTGAAGTTCGTTTCCACTTTCGAGCCTCCGGTAACTGAGAATCAAACAAGAACCAATATCGGGCATAAAATATGACGAATATAGCTCAAATCAACTAGAAAACGCCCAGACTTGTAACTTAAGCACAACTAGCTTACTTACACAAAATCCTCGCATTCACAGTACAAAAATCATAATATTTACCCGGAATGCACGCAAAACGATAGTAAACACGTAGAAGAAATATAATTCTTTACAGATTTATCAAATTCCCCCACACTACCTTTTTGCGCGTTCCTAGCAAAATCTCGATGAAACTTCCACACTATAATCTTTCAATCCACCGAATTGCATAAAATTTCACTAGCCATGTGACACAAACGACACACACACGCACGACTATGCAATCTACATGCTCTATACAATGCAACTCGATTATTAAACAATGCAAAAATTAAACACAATTTTTTTTCTTTTTCTTTAGAGATCGGGCAATCTCACTATCATGAACCAAACTCATCAAGTTCTCACAAGTCCCTTTTGAAATTTCACAACCAATAGCAAGAAATTGAAGTAGAATGATCCGACGCAAAAGCTCACTAAGGGGTCCCCAAACATCCACCATAACAATCCAAGATTCGGGCACGTCCTTTAGCTCAGAGGGTCTAAGCATCCTTAGTCATATTTTAGTCTTTCGTCGCCAAGTCATTTGAGGTTTTCAGACATTCTTAGCCGTTATTGCATTGAATGCAAATTGTCCCAATGACGGGAGACACAACTCCGTGTAATACAACTTGACTTTAATTTTCCTTAGACGCTCTAATTGGATTGAATCCAGATTTCCCGCGTGAACGGAGGCACATTAGGTTGTTCACCGTATCTAATCCAAGAGAAAATTTTGATTTTTTTTTTCATTCTCTTCTAATTTTTCAACAGTGCATTTAGAGCAACTAAGTGTGGGTTTTTTCAATTAGCTCTTGAAACCGCCTTAAGAGATGGTTGTGTACACTCCCTAACTTTACTTAGGCTAGAGAAGCATACCACATGGAACCGACTCTACACGAAGGTCCACCCCAGATTTACAAGAGGCCACAAGTTTCCACTCGAAAACAGACTATTCAACCACCTTAGGACTAAATCCTCCGAGCACAATAAAGGAACTAAAGTTATGCCCTCGTCTTCTTTCCACATTTTCCTGAATACGCGGGACATCCTTTCGTGAAACAGGTGCGCAAAATGCTAAAATTAAGGCTTTTCCTACTACGGTGCTTCCTATTCTCAGAGACTCTTTCACAGAACTCTCTTCGGTTTCTGGCTTCACCAATTGCCCATATTCTTAAAATTTTCAATTTTTTTATGGATTTTTCTCTTTTCTTCTTCATTTTCAGTTTTTTTTTTCAATTTTCTCATATTTTCCTAAATTCTATATGCAATTGCCAACTCTACTAATCACATAACATTGGGTAGGGTGACTCAATAATGTAAAAAGTGCTAACAATGCATAAAATACACAATCTAACACAAAACAACAATATATTCACCACTTCTTTATTTTTATTTTTTTATCACACCAGTAAATTCTGTACACAATTATGTTGAAAATGTGTTCAAGCATTAACACATTTCATTAATTGAGAGGTAATATTCGGCCACCTAAAATAGAAGTTAACGAGTTCAGTGGCGATGATATGACTCATCGAATTATCTAAACAAATTCTCTACAAAAATTATCTAAAGCGATAACACTAAACGACTGTATTATATAGATTGTATATGTAGATATCTGCTGAGGTCATGCGAGAATCGTTTGCTCCTAATATTTTCCACGTATCTCTCGGTGCAGATTTGAGTGGATAAAAATACGGGTTCTTAATAGATTTGAACGGCATAATATGTACACGTATTCACTTATTGCATTAGTATATTACAAAGTTGGTTGTTGCAACTTTAATGCTCCTCTTCATTTTGACTCACTTTTTGAGAGAACGATTTTTAGAATGAATGAGGGAAGTGACATTTGGCACAAATTTGCATGCTGGGATTTTAGGCTAAGAGCTTGTTTGGTACCAGCTTAAAATCTCAATAATCAGCTGAAAATAATCTGAAAAGAAAATTCAACTTAACTGAGAATCACAATCTGTTTGGTATGAGCTGAAATTACAGATCACTAACTTGATCCATTTAACAAAATTTAAAGAGCTCTAAAGTCAAGTAATTGAATACACATATTTGTAACTGAAATGTGATCATGTTAATGTAAAAAGAAAATCAAAATTATTTTTTTAGAGATTTTAAGCTGCATAATCCCCAATTTTGGAGATTCTACAATTACACACAGATTATTTTAATATGCAGATTATCAGATTAAAATCTGCGAGCATAACAAACGAGATTGTTGAAAAGAGGCCGATTTTAATCCAATTGGATTAAAATCTGGGATACCAAACATGCACTAAGTGCATGGTTGGTGACGCCGATTATAATCAGTTTTGATTAAAATCAGGCATTCTAATTTAATTTTGTTTGTCATGACACAAAATTTTAATATAAAATCTGCAGATTAAAATAATTTATGTACAATTATAGAATCTTCAAAATTAGTGATTATGCGGTTGAAAATCTAAGAAAAATAATTTTAATGTGTTTTTGACAATTGTATGATCATAGTTCATTTAGAAATGGGTATATTCAGACAATTGACTAAATAATTCTTTAAACTTTGTTGAATTGATTAAATTTGTAATCTATAATTTCAGTTTATACCAAACGAATTTTAACTTTCAGTTCAGTTAGATTTTTTATTCAAAAAAATTTCAGCCGATTTCAAGATTTTCAGCTGATACCTAGCAGGCCCAAAAAAAAAGAAAAGAAAAAGGCATAGTGTATCTCATAAGTAAAAGTTGTGAAAGTGTAGTATTATTTTTTGTGTTCATACTTGTACTGCTGTAGTGGTAGGCAATTCTTGCGAGTCTTAGATCAAACCTACCAAAAAAGAATTTAAGGGTCAATGTCATGGTAGTCTTCAAACAGAAAATGTGATAGCTCCATGAAAGATATTTCCACCTAATAATACGTGTGCCCACGTATTTGCCACACAGCCCTCCAAGTTTAATATTGATTACAGTATGACCTTTTTTCAAGTCCCGGATTGGGCCATGCAATGTATCCATGAAGACTGGTTGGGCCGTTTTACAAGCCCAGTAACTTAATAAACCCATTTTCCCCTCAAAAAAAAAAAAGATATTTCCACCTAATTAGTCGCAAGGACGTCACTCTTTTACGAGTGTTGAGGGTAATTTATTAAAAATTGTACTTTGTGTTAATAAGTAAAACACAGCTTGTATAACATAAATAATAAATAAAGATCACTCCGAGGGAAGTAAATAAATCAGCAACTAAATATGTTTACCTCAATCTACTCCACACATATGTCTCAATCTCGTCTCAAAATATGTCAACTTTATATTACGAGGGTTAGAACAAATCTTTGATTTCAGAGTGTCTCATAAAATACGAATACTTGTGATTTTAAGTTAAACATAATCATATCAATTATCTATGACTTTTTTACGGAAACTATCACTGATATCCCTGATACCTTTAACATGAATCAAAATGGGGCGACTAAATATAATTTCAGAGTGTCCCAAACTTGAAATATGTCATCGTAATGTCATATTGTTGTGGAGCATAACTTTCGCTGTAAGATAGTAGTAAAACTGTGTGAAGTCATTGCTCGGTGCGTCTTATTGTGACGTCGGTGGAAACTTCAACAGTAATAAATAATATCTCTAGCTTCTATATTTCATCAAATAAATCATCTCCTCACTCAGTTATTGAGTAGTATTAGTTAATAGAAAAAATCATTTTAGGCCACGAGGAAGGAAGGAGGAATAAAGAAATTGTCCCAAACTTAGTGGGTTGTGTGTGTCGACTTAAATTCTTCCTTCTTTCAACCTTCCATGGCTTTGGCCTCTCTCTCTCTTTCTCTCTTCTATAAATAGCCCTGCCCATTCCAACCATCTTCCGACAACTTCCTCCTAACTCACCTCTCTCTCTCTCTCGTTTTAACTCAAATGGGGGTCAATTCGAACAGAGTCGAGCACTTCTCTGAGACTGTGGTTTCTATTTCTTGTACGGAACCGGTGACAACGCCATTGGAGGTCCACAAGGTTTGCTTGCCGCCGCACCGAACCACCGTGGAGAAACTCAGAGACAGAGTCTCCGAGATCTTTTTCCCTGATGATCCACTTCACAGATTCAAGAACCAAACATGGTTCAAGAAATTGGTCCTGGCTCTTCAGTTCTTCTTCCCTGTCTTCCAGTGGGGCCCCAACTACAATCTCAATCTTCTCCGGTCTGATGTCGTCTCTGGTCTCACCATTGCCAGCCTCGCCATCCCACAGGTATGATCAATCTCTGCCTCTCTCTGTTTCTCTGTCTCTGCATGTTTTTATTTCTTGTTGGGTTTGGGTGATTTCTCATGTGGGTGTTGCATGTTACAGGGAATAAGTTATGCAAAGCTGGCAAACTTGCCTCCGATCATTGGGCTATGTGAGTATTTGTCAAGAGTGTCTTGTGTAATTTGATTTTAATATATGTGGGTGTTGAAAAGGAGTGATTGTGATAGTGTGAAATTGGGTGATTGTTTTAATTTCAGATTCAAGTTTTGTGCCACCATTGATATACTCCATGCTTGGGAGTTCAAGGCATCTTGCAGTTGGTCCAGTCTCAATTGCATCACTGGTCATGGGCACCATGCTGAATGAAGCTGTTTCCTACAATGATCAGCCAATTCTCTATCTTCAATTGGCCTTCACTGCCACTTTCTTTGCTGGTGTGTTTCAGGCTACATTGGGTTTCCTAAGGTAAAATCAGTTTATGATCAATCTCACCCTAGAATATAGTAGAATTAGCAGTAAAACCCTTTTCTTGTTATAATTCAGTTTATGATTTGTAATGAATTTTGGGTATTTTTCAGGCTAGGGTTTGTGATTGATTTCCTGTCCAAAGCAACCCTTGTTGGGTTCATGGCTGGAGCAGCAGTTATAGTATCACTGCAACAGCTTAAGGGCCTTCTTGGGATTGTTCATTTCACCAGCAAGATGCAAATTGTCCCTGTTTTAACCTCTGTTGTCACCCATGAGAAAGAGGTGAGAAAGAATGAAAAAGATTAGGGGTTGATTGGTTTTTGTTTGTGTTCCAAGTTGTCTATTTGATTGACATCATAGTAATCATGTCTTGTTTTTGCAGTGGTCATGGCAAACAATTGTTATGGGGATCAGTTTTCTGGTGTTCTTGTTGACAACTAGGAAAATTGTAAGTAATCAAGAAAAAACCCCAATGCTAATTTGTTTTTTTCCCCACCTTTAATATCTGATTTGGTTCTTATTTTATTTTCTGCTTGTCTTTTGATTTTGTTACCTCTAACAGAGCATGAGAAATCCAAAGCATTTCTGGGTTTCTGCCGCGGCGCCGCTAACATCAGTTATCATATCAACCCTTCTTGTCTACCTACTCAGATCAAAGACCCATGGAATTTCCATTGTAAGCTACTCTATGGTCCTTTTGCCTCACAATCCTATACTAATCCCTTGTAAACTATTTTTCTAAAATTACTATTCTGGTTTATAGATTGGATACTTGCCAAAAGGTCTGAATCCATCATCACTCAACTTGCTGTACTTTCATGGCACTTATTTGGGTGTTGCCATCAAAACCGGCATCGTCACTGGAATTCTTTCGCTCACGGTAGGTTGATAACAACCCGTGGATCATCTTCTTATCGCCTCTTAGAAGAAGGACATTGATGTATCCTTCTTGATCGGGTGTTTTGCAGGAAGGAATCGCTGTGGGGAGAACATTTGCTTCTCTAAAGAACTACCAAGTTGATGGGAACAAAGAAATGATGGCTATTGGACTCATGAACATGGCTGGTTCTTGCTCTTCTTGCTATGTCACCACAGGTAATAACACTCTCTCCTCTTTGTTCCAATGTAACCCTTAAAGGCCAAAGGCAATTTTCTGACTGTATTTATCTTGCAGGATCGTTTTCACGATCTGCTGTGAACTACAATGCTGGGGCAAAGACCGTGGTGTCCAACATCATAATGGCTTCCACAGTGCTAGTCACACTGTTGTTTCTCATGCCTCTATTTCACTACACTCCCAATTTCATTTTGGCCGCCATCATCATCACCGCAGTCATTGGGCTGATCGACTATGAGGCAGCGTTGAAGCTGTGGAAAGTTGATAAACTCGACTTTATTGCCTGTTTGTGCTCGTTTCTTGGTGTTCTATTCATCTCAGTGCCCTTAGGCCTTGCAATTGCTGTAAGTTTTGTACGAGATTATTTAAATTTTGAAGATCTGATAGTACTATCTTTTACGAGTTCTTGACAGTTGATATTGGTTGCATATTTCAGGTTGGAGTTTCGGTTTTCAAGATTCTCCTGCACGTTACGCGGCCAAATACATTGGTTTTGGGGAACATTCCCGGGACTGACATATACCAAAACGTAAACAGATACAAAGAAGCTTCAAGGGTTCCCTCATTTCTCATATTAGCCGTTGAGTCGCCCATCTTCTTTGCAAACTCTACTTACCTTCAAGAAAGGTAAGCTGAATTGGAAAAACCATTCAAAGTTTTAATGCAAAGTTCGCTTGTAGATCTCGTGATAGTAAAGTACTAATCTGATTTCCATTTATGGGATTGCAGAATTCTAAGGTGGATTCGCGAGGAGGAAGAACACATTGTGGCAAGTAAAGCAAGTGATTTGAAATGCGTCATCTTGGATATGACTGGTAAATACATAGCTTTCAATAGATGAAACTGTATTAAAATCTGATTGTGGAAAATTTCTTATAATTTATTGACATATGTTACCGGCCTTTTCTGTTTCTCAGCTGTAACGTCGATAGACACCAGTGGAATCGACACAATATCTGAACTCAGGAAGATATTGGAGAAAAAATCGCTTCAAGTAAGCTTTGCAGATCACACTTGTTCACATTCTACTCTAGCAACTTTGTCGGAACTTGATGATTAATTTGATGTACCTTCTCTTATGTAGTTTGTGCTGGTGAATCCTGCTGCGAATGTGACGGAGAAGCTGCACCAGTCGAAAATCTTGGAGTCGTTTGGGTTGAACGGTCTCTATCTGACAGTTGGTGAAGCTGTGGCTGACCTAACGTCGCTGTGCAAGGCTCAACCTTAAAATCCCAGAAAGATCCTTGATGGCAGATTAGGGAAGCAACGCAGAAGAGTTGGATTTTAGACCTCTGCGGGGCTATATTGAGTGTTAAACTGACCGAATTGTCCAGTTTCAATTTTTTTTTTTTTCTTTTCTAAAATGTAACAGCTAGTGTTTTCTTCTTAGAGGGCTTGAAATATTCTGAGATCTTCTGTTTACTGATCAAAATGATCTCTCAGCTCCTGATTTTCACCTTGATATAGTTATATAAATATAAATGCAAAGTTTTAAGATTTACTATTCCTTCTCTGCCTTTTGATACATGTAAATCACTAATTCGCCTTTCATGGGGTTCATTTTTTTAATATGAGAGGCTCTGTTTCTGGGTACAAATAATCATCTTGAGGCGTAGAGATTAGCCAAGACTAGGGTTCTACATCTTGCCACTAATTCTACCGGTTCGATAAACAGATTTGGTGAACATACATAAAACCAGATTTATAATTTTATCTGCCCATATATCAAAGGTGATCTGATACGGGTCAAACGTATCTTCATCAACCGTATTATTTAATTATTTATTTAATTGTTATTTAGTAAAACTTATTAGCTTGTTTATTTATTTAATTAGTTTATTTAATTAGTTAGTAGGATGGGCCAAGCCCGATAAGTCCAACTGTCTAGGGTTAGAGTTAGTATTTCTATTTAAACAAGTTGTAGTCCTTTATTATTTTCATCGAATGAATGAAAAAGATTATCTTTATTCGGTCAACCCATTAGATTGATAGAAATAGCGCCGTAGGCTATAAGCTACGTGGTTAGTTTTCGACGATTTTCACAAAATCGTCAACCCCGATACCCTTTCGAGTATCATGATCCAACAAGTTGGTGAAGCATCTGTAAATAGGAGGAGCTCAGTGGGACTTCCATTACAGATCAATTTGGGCTATATGGTTCCATCTCATTAGTGCTAGTAACCACACCACTACTACCGTATAACATTATTGGTACTGCCACTATATTCTATAGACTAAGAGCTTGTTTGGTATCCGTTTAAAAACAATAAAAACAGTGGAAAAAAAACGTACCGAAAAAACACGTTTAAAAACAGAATCAAAAAACTGTTTGATATCCGTTTATAAACAGTGTTTAAAATTAAAAACACGTTTGGCAACATTATTAAATTTCAATTTTAATTTGCTTAAATGTCATTTTTACGTACAATACCGACATATATTTGATATTTGTTGCATCAAATCACAGTTGAAATGTCTTTCAACACCAATATTATGAAAAAAACACAAAAAAACACCACATTTACTGTTTTTTTAAACAGCTGTTTTTCAGCATGTTTTTGTATTTAAACAGGCAAAAAAACAGGTGTAACAAATTGGGTTTAAAAAAACAACCATGTTTTTAATCAAATTTGATTAAAAACAGTGATGCCAAACATGCACTAAGTGACATGAAGCGCTGTAGAGAAATACTACCTCCGTTTCTTCTCTATCACACCGGTTTGACTTTTGCCACTATTCACTGGGTCACTTTGACCCGATGATTTGGGTAGCAAAACGATTGAATTTTTTGATAATCTTTTCATAGTATTGTAGAGTAAAAGTTGCTCAATAACACGGTGAAAAAATCATCAAAAAATTTAATCGTTTTGCTATCTAAATCACCCGGTCAAAGTGACCCAGATACGAGTCAAAAAGTCAAACTGGTGCTATAGAGAAGAAACGGAGGTAGTAGTTACCACTCATTACAGTAGGAAGTTGTTTTGTTTTGTACCATTCCGTCATGACTATGCTAAAATTTCTCTACTACTACCACTCAACTGTCATAACACAGTAGCCATAAATGACATGATGATCAGAGAAAAAGAAATCAGGGGCCAGAAAAAGAGAACCTTTTTCCACCCACATTGAATGGTGAAAAACAATGGGACTTGTGAGGCTTACCCATTAGCTAAAATAGGGTGGGCAGTATGCTTAAACATCACTAATAGCTTCCATTAATGGGCTTTCATGAGCTGATTACTTTATTGCTAGTAGTTTAATACAAGAGATGCCTATGACCTGAGTTACATGCAACGCGAATTGTCTCGATTCGTGGAAGGAGAACGGGAACACAGAATGTCATGTTCTATCGGTCCGCCAAGAGTTAGCTTCTTTGGAATATCATTATATGAGTTTTATCATTTTTCGTAAATCACGAAGTATAAAACTGTTCAATAAATAGAATATTTAAAAGTCGATACTCTAATAATGGATGTAGCTTAACAAATTAAAATTTAATTTCCGCTTTTACATAGTACCTTAAGTGAAAATGTAATTTTATTTGAAATTGCTAAATTAAGTTATCCTGATGTTCGACAATTTAGTACACATTCGCAAGGATGCAAAGTGAATTGTGGAAACAATGCACATTGACTAGAAGTCTAAACATAACATTATCATCAACTTAGGCTTATGATAACCGAAGTTATTTTAAAAAAATATATATGTTTATTTAAAAAAAAAAACAGCCAAAACCATGGATCGAGCAGCAAGCCTGTGGCGTCACCTGCCTCCGCCGTCATCGTGCACTCGACCTCGCATTAGCACCACGTGTACCCTCCTTGTTGAGCGGCCTAAACTCGGGCTTGGACTCCCCTACCATCACGATTACGGATAGCCTTAGCAATCTTAATTTATGAAAATCCCTCCGCGCCCATGCGCTAATTGGTAGTTATAAGCTTTCGCATATACCCAAATAGTTGTTAGCCTAGTGATAAAGCAATTTGTAAATATGCATCAGTGAGAGTTCAATCGACCCCGACCATCCCGACACATTAGATGGTAAAAGTTCTATGTACTGCGTAAAGAAATCATATACGACTTGTTTTAGTTATGGTCAAAGATAGTCCATGAAAAAAAAAAGAAAAAAAATGTCATTTATCATTGAACTGTAAAAAAAAAAAGAAAAAAAAAAAGGGCTTGTGAGGCTTAAAACAGGTTCTCCTTTTGAGGATTGGATAAGATAACTAACATTGGTGTGTACATTGATTTCAATTGGACCACCTTACTACTACTCTGTCCCAGCTCTTGCCCATCATTGGGAATATTTGACTCGTATATGGGTCACTTTGACCGGGTGATTTCGATAGCAAAATAATGCGATTTTTCGATAATTTTTTCACGATGTTATAGAGCAACTTATACTCTACAACACCATGAAAAAATTATCAAAAAATTAAATTATTTTGCTATCCAAATCACCGAGTCAAAGTGACCCAGTGAATAATGGTAAAAGTCAAAATGATGGGGAAGAGCTGGGACAGAGGTAGTATGCTGTTGCAGTTTGCAAGTGCTCTCACAATCAATTTTGTTATGGTTAATATGGAGGTATAGGCAGAATTGAACTTTAAATAGCATTGGAAGAATTAAATCCCTTGATAGTGGTAGCAGCTAGTAGGTTAATATCCCAAGACCGCCAAACACTGACAACACTCTGGAATTGATGAAAAACTTCACCAACTCCAGAATACACAAGAATTGTTCCGTGATAACGAAGGAAAGAGTGATTTAGACGTTTGCAGCTGCACCGGCAATTTGTTAAAACTGACAGTAATTTGAAATTGATGAAAAACTTCATCAATTCCATAGTACACAAGAATTACTCCATTATTGTAAGAGAAAAAGTGATTCAGACGTGTGCAGTTGCACTGACAATTGGCTAAAATTGTCGACACGTTGAAATCGATGAAAACTTCAACTCCAAAGTACACAAGAATTACTCCATTATTATAAGGGAATGAGACATTTAGACGCTTACAGTTGTACAGAACAATTCGCTAAAGCTGACAACACTTTGAAATCGATGAAAAACTCTATCAACTCTAGAGTACACAACAACTCCGAAGTACACAAGAATTAAGCTATTACAAAGAAAAGAATAGTTCAGACGCTTGCAGTTGCACCCACAATTCGCATTACTCTATTACTGGAGAAATTGTGGTTCAGACGCTTGCAGTTGCGCCCACAATTCTTTTTTTTTTTATAAAAGATATTTTATATTAATAAACGGAAACCACCAACTTGTCCTGCAAATATGCCTTACAAACTTTCTCTGGAATTTTATCCAGCTCAATAGACCCATCAAAATTTGAAAACCTAAACCAATTTGCTAATTCATGTGCTGCAACATTGATTCTCCTATTACAAAAACTAATTTCACCTTGTTTTTGGCTCTTCATCCATTGTTTGATTGCTTCTGCTCTAGTTCTCCATCTCCAATTTGCTCTTGTGGGATTGTGGCAGCCATCTACTACCACTTTGCAATCTGATTCAATCAGTACTGTCTTCCAATTCTTCTTTTTTGCAATTGTGATAGCTAGTTCCACTGCTTGCAGTTCTGCTTCTTCAATCTCCAGGTTTCTCTCACACCTTCCTTCCATCCAGATTAGCTCTGCATTTTTGTTTCTGCAAAAGCAAGCCATTCCCACCCTGTTTAACTTCACACTAGCATCCACATTGATCTTTATAGTGTCATCAGCTGGGGGGCACCATATTTCTTTAACATTTTTTTGCATAGGAGATTTGGGACAATTCTCTTTCTGAGTATAGAATTCCATATAAGCTTCTTTCACTCTGTTCAGCACCTTGATAGTTCTGAGTTTGTCCATTTTGCAGCTAGGGTCACTCCAGCTTCTATTTCTTTCTTTCCAAATTTGATCAATGATGACCACTCCCATTTCTTGGATCTTGAAACCAGTGACAGATACCTCTTTGTTTTCTAATATGATCAGCTTTATCCAGTCCTCCACCCTGTAATTGTTATTTCCATCTGCTTTGATCCCCAGTAAGCTAAACCATAACAATCTTGCAAGATGACATTTGAAAAAACAATGCATTTCATCTTCAAAGAAATGACCACATGTAGGACATTCAGGGTTCACCTCTGAAACTCTGAACTTTAAATTATTTCTAGTAGGTAACACTCTAGCCAAAATTCTCCAAATGAGTAATTTGTGTCTATTATGGCATTTTAAACCCCATACCTGAGACCACAGCTTTGCATTCCTTTGATCACCATTTCCTTTTCCATCAACTTGCCATAAATAAGCATCCTTGACTTTATAGTTTCCATTTTTTGCTCAGCATCCATCTCCAGCTGTCCTCTCTTGGCATAATGGGAATTTTTAATTTCCCAATTTCAATTTGTTCTTGGGTAGTAAACCACTGAGTCAACAAGTCAAAGTTCCAGTTTCTGTTTTCCTCATCAATGAGTTCACAAACCTTCTTTGGAGCTCTCATTAAATCATCAGGAGGTTTGGGCTTAGCTGCTTCTAAATTTGGGACCCAGTTATCATTCCAAATATCAATTTCCTTACCATTTCCTATGGCCTTAACTGCATTCTCCTCAATTAGATCTCTTGCCTTTAAAAGTCCTTTCCAAAACCAGGAGTCTCCAGCTTTTCCTTCTATTTTTTGAAAGTCCAATATTTTGCAGTATTTACTCTTAAGCAGCTTCACCCACATACTATCATCATTTATCCACATCTTCCATGCCAATTTTGCCACCATTGCTTTATTGAAGCAATTAAATTCTCTAAACCCCAGGCCACCAAAATTTTTACTTTTGTAGAGATCAATCCAGCTCTTATAGTGAATCTTCCTCTTCTCATCTTTTTCATCCCACCAGAATTTTGCACATATGGAGTTTAGCTTATCAGAGAACTTCTTTGGGAATAGAAAGACAGACATTGCATAAGATGCCATGGAGTTCAAAGTACTTTTTAGCACTATAATTTTACCTGCTTTTGCTAGCATCTTACTCTGCCACCCCTGCACCTTCCTTGACATCTTCTCCATCACATTGTTAAAATCTGAGCTTTTTCTTCTAGTAGTAAATATTGGAATACCCAGGTAGATTGAGTCTTTCTTTCCTTTCTTTACTTGTAGCTTAGCTTTGATCTTCCTTCTTTGGTCACCTTTGACATTCCCACTAAAATAAACTGCAGATTTCTGTTTGTTGACTACTTGACCAGAGGCTTCCTCATATAACTTCAAGCACAAATCCAGAAACTCAGCTTCTTTTTCTTCTGCTTTTGCCATCACTATTAGGTCATCTGCAAACATCAGGTGTGTAATAGGTTGGCTATTTCTAGCCAACTTTATCCCAGACAGCCATTTATTCTCTTGAGCAAACATGATGATTCTGAACAGAAGTTCAGAACAGATAATAAATAATGTGGGAGAAAGGGGGTCTCCTTGTCTGATTCCCCTTGTAGCATTGAAGTACCCAATAGGACTTCCATTCACTAGGATAGAGAATTTTACTGAGCTAATGCACTCAAAAATGAGGTTGCAGAAATTTTCTGGGAAGCCTAACCACTGTAAAACCTTCATGATGCAACTCCATTCAATTTTGTCATAGGATTTTTCTATGTCATATTTCACAAATAGTAGACCCCATTTGCCTTTCTTCTTCTTTAGAGTGTGCACCACTTCATGGAGTAATATAGAATTGTCTTGTATATTTCTCTCAGGGACAAAAGCAGTTTGGAAAGGGCAAATAATTTTGTTGAGGAGGGGTTTGATTCTATTTGAAAGAATTTTTGCGAGGACTTTATAGGAGACATTGCAGAGAGAAATGGGTCTAAAATGAGCAACTTTTGAGGGGTTTGGAATTTTGGGGATCAAGGTTATGAAAGTATTGTTGAAGTTTGGAGGTAACTTTCCTTGAATAAAAATGTTCTTGATCAAATTGCACAAATCCTTCCCCACCACATGCCAATAATTTTTGTAGAAGAGGACAGAAAAACCATCAGGACCAGGGGCTTTGAAACTTCCCATTTGGCAAACAGTTTCAAAAATTTCTTTGTCACTTGGGATCAAGATTAAATCCTCCATTTCCTCCATTGTTAATTGAGTTGGGAAAAGTTCTTTCAACCAATCAGGGCAAGGATTGCTTGTGGAAGTAAATAGATTTTGAAAATAACTCAAGAAAGTTTTGTTCATACCTTCTGAGTTTGTATGCCAAGTGTTATTCTCATCCATAATAGCATCAATCCTGTTTCTTCTTCCTCTAATAGAAGCCATTGTGTGGAAGAACTTAGTGTTTGCATCACCCTCAGTAATCCATTGAACTCTTGATTTATTTCTCCACAAAATACCTTGTCTTGTATATAATTCTTTCAACCATTTCCTGCAACCTTGCTCCTCTTCTGAAGTCTGCAAACTAGCTTGTAGTTGTAGTTTCTGGAGATAAGTTTCTGCACTCTTGATTTGTGTGTCCAGGTGTCCAAACACTTCTTTACTCCACTTCCTTAGAGCCATTTTTGTTGCTTTAATCTTTCTGCCCCACACATACCCTTCTGTATGACCATGATTTCCATTCCAAGCTGATTTGATCACCTCTTTACTTGTTTTATCTCTTACCCACATTGGTTCAAATCTAAAAGGCCTTTTTCCACTTGGCATCTTTCTTTTGAGCTCCAGCAGAATTGGTAAGTGGTCAGAATCACCTGCAACTATGTGAATAGTGATAGCATCTGGGAACATTCTTCTCCAAGCAGGATTTGCAAAGCATCTGTCCAGTCTTTCTCTTATAAATCCACCTCGTTTCCAGCCATTACTCCATGTGTAAGGAGCTCCTGTAAAACCTATATCAAACCAGCCCACCTCATTCAGCAGGTTTAGCAAACCCCCTTGTGATTTTTGATTGACTTGTTTGCCTCCTAACTTGTCCACTTGGTAGCACACTTCATTCATATCACCCATCATCAAAGTTGGCAAATCACAAGTCTTGTTGATGTATTTTATCTCCTGCCATAGTTTCTCTCTTTGTAATTGGCAACAAGGAGCATAAACACAAAGGAGAAGCCAGCACTCACTACTATCTGATTGATGAAACAACACAGCAAATAAATTCTTGCTACTGTAAACAACTTCCAAATCCATAGTACTTCTCCAAGCAAAAGTAAAACCCCCACTTCTTCCTATATGTTCCACAGTTTTGACATTGTCTAAACCAAGATTCACCAAGTATTTTTTTGTACCTTTTCTCATCTATTTTTGTTTCTGCAAGTCCTACCCAATCTGGATCTACTCGCTTTATTTGAGCCTTTAGCTGTTGGATTGCAGAGGTCTGGCCCAACCCTCTGCAATTCCAAAACAGTCCACTCATGGATCGGTGGGGGGCGTGCTTAGGCCCGCCTCCTCAGCCACAGTAGTAAATAAATTGGTAGCAAACTTCTCATTTTTACTTACCTTTTCCAATTTTGCAGTTTCCTTGCTTGTTCTGAAAATTCCATCCATCCCTCTATGGTACATCTTCCTCGCCGGTAATAGTTTGAGTGAGATGAAGTGCTCCCCTGTGTCCCCATCCACATTATCAATCTCTATAATTTCCATTGCACCTTTGTTGTATTCTTTGGAACCATCATTTTTCTGGACTGCTTGTCTTTTGCTCTTCCTCTAGTAGTATGAAGCAGAGTTCACAAATTCTCTTTTTAATTGAACTTTGGTTCGTAGATCTTCCGCCAGAAACTTGTTAACTGTCATCCGCCTTGTTTCTTCTTTGAACGCTTCCATGTCCAGTTGTTGTGACTCATTTCCTTGCAATTTTGCGTGGATCTCCTTTGCCTTTCGGTTTTCTGCATCGCCATAATCTTCGTCGATTTCTTCTGTATGAATTTCTTCTAGGGTTACACTCCCAGTTCCTCCACCCTTCTGGCTTTGTGATGTCGTTCCTAATTCTTGAGTTTGTTGGAACGACATCGTAAAACTTAAACCTGTAGGCCTGCTCTTTTGTTGATTTTCTAAAATTGGGCTTGAAGCAGATGGCAATATTGTTGGGCTTTCGAAACTAGTAGGCCCAAATGTTTCCAAATATTTTGCTAATGGGCTTGGAATATTAATCAATATTTCGCCCGGCCCAAGTTCTTTTCCCCTTTCTTCTTCCTTCTGAATTTTTGCAGCGTCCCTCTGTGAAACCCTAGAATTGTCCTCCCTCCGGTTGTTATCCAGCTCATCATTCCGTACTCTTATCGTGCTGTCACGAGCGCGTAACGGATCATCCTCGAGGAATATTCCCTGGATTTGGTGTTCGATTGTCCTCTCTGTCCTCTTGCGCCAGCTATCCACGCGTTCACCCACCTTCGACGTCTGTTCTGTGGGCGTTTGGTTATGACGCGCCACCGTCTCGTTCAGCTCCGATGGTCGATAGCGCTCGGATTTGGGACTTTTCCGGTAGAAACTGATTCTCCGGCTCTCCTTTGTCTTTAGATGACTACCATATCCAGAGTTTAGGCCTTCTAGTTGATTTTTGAATTTACATTCTTCTTTTTCATGACCTAATCTCCCACATCTATAACAGAAATTACCCAGGTTTTCATATTGGAAAGGGATCCACTCAGAGATTCCAGTACTCATTTGTAAGAAAAACCCTCTTTCGAGTGGGGCTGTTGAATCGACCTCAACCCTGACTCTTGCCGGCGACATAAGGGTTTCCTCTTCATCATCTTCATCGTCCGCATCGATCTCCAGCACCCTTCCAATTAGGGACCCTATCTTCCGCGCGTTCTTCACCACCAATTTCTCCAGGGGGAGTTTGTGGATTTGAACCCAGAAATCACAGGTTCTGTAGTCTAGATCTTCCGGTCTTTTTTCTGGTCGGAACCGCCTCATAATCATTAGGTTGTTCTGTATATTCCATGGTGTTCCTTTCCAGATTCTTTCACAATCTTCCTCATCCTTGAACATGAACACAAATAAGTTTTCACCTCTTGCTGAAACTGAGAAATCCGCCCTTATTTTCCAAATTGATTTGAAAACTGCTTCAATGGTTGTTACCCGTAGCTCTCTTTTTGCTAAAACTTTTCCATAGAGACATTTTTTTGACAGATTTTCTAGAGCCGAAGCTCCATCTTCAAGCAAAATAGAGTTATTATTTTTCGCTTCCTCTGCTAAGGCCTCCATTGATTTTGAAAGAGGAAACGATGGCAAGGAGCAGAGTGATGATTGGAAAAACTGGGTTTGGAAAGATGAGCTACCTAACCCAGCCCAGTCAAAGGTAATGGAAAAGAAAAGAAATCTCAGTGAGAAAGAAAAAAGCCACTTTCCGATGAAAAATCACCGTACTAGCACCCAAAAGATGGGTAAAAACTAGAAGACAAGAAAGTTTGAGAGAAAATCTCTCTAGCTTTCTCTCTCTAGACTCAGTTGCGCCCACAATTCGCTAAACCATCAATTGCTCCCTTGTTTGAAAAATTCAGCTAAAGATGACGACCTACTATTTCATTGATTGATGAAAACGGCCTGTCCCCATTGCGTAGAACATCCCTAGGAGCTTCCTTGTTACTACCTTTTGTTTCTTCTATTTTTTCCTCAATTATTTTTGTCACTACTCACCGAGTCACTTTGACCCAATAATTTAACTAGCAAAAGGATACAAGAATTTGGTAATTTTTTTATGGTCTTGTAGAGTTAAGTTTAATCTACAACACCATGACAAAATTGTCAACAAATCACATCGTTTTGCTATCCAAATCACTGAGTCGAAGTGACCCAATTATGGGTTGAAAAAGTCAAACTAAGAAACAGAAGAAACAAGGGTAGTACAGGCTAGAACAACCTTAACAGCTCTAATTGTTGAAATTGCCCAGATTCTTTAGTTTCGGGATGGTTTGACAGCAAAAATACCAACCAAAACACGTTTTGATAGGAGTTTCACAAGCATGCATCCCATGAAGGGATGTGTTACAATCCTCAAAACATTTGCTTCTCAATAAAACATTAGTAGTTTTTAATTACAATTTCCTGCTGGGATGCCATGTTGTAGTCTTCAATTCTACATCGATGTTCATAACAAAAGTGTTTCGCTGTGGCGTCATTCCAGGACCAACAATGGATGCCGATAGATCCAGAATAGATCCTCTGAGACAGTTAAGAAAAAAACAAAAACCCGCTTTGTGATACTCTTTCGATTCCAACGTAATACGGTTTTAGTTTGATAAAAGCTGAGGCGTTTGGTTGGTTAGTTTTTCTTTCTGGTTTCGTCTCACATTTGGTGTGGCCAGGCTCCATTGCCAAAACCACATAAAGGAAATTATAAACTCAAAACAACAACAAAACTTATTACGTACCAAACACCCCCTGTGACTCAAAACACTATTTATTATGAAGACAGAAACAGTCCCAACACCATCTGCAGACCTCATAGTAGATTACATGCATTGCATACATCCATGCATTTAGAAGTTCACTTACTGAAGAAGGGCAATGATATCATTACACGACAACACAGCGAAAGAACTGAGCTATGAACCAGACCAGAACGAACCGTTCGTTACATATTCAGATCTTTGGGCCTCTCCAATTATCCTTCAGCTTCCGTATCTCCCCAATCGCTTCAACAGGTGACTTGCTGCCGACCTTTTCCTGGTAAATTGACCAAAACTCTGTTTAAAAAGGTGCTCACCCCACACGGTAAATTTCTTTGCATTTAACAGATGACCAAACTGTGTTTTTACTTTTTACTGATAGATTAACGTGCAAGCTTAAAGGATTGCATATATCTTATGTGGTAGAACAAAGCCATAGTACATTAGATAAGAGAATTAGGATCTTATTCAGTATGGTGGTAACTATAATGTAATAATAATACCTGAATCTCCGGGAGATCCACTCGGATGAATGGATTAGTCTCCATTTCTTCTTCAATGGTAGAAGGAATGGTAGGAAGGCCAGCCTGAATCTTATCCTGAGCCCATGACAGCTTTTCGGCTATCTTTTTGTTTTCTGGTTCAACTGTCAGAGCAAATTGCAGATTCTTCACTGTGTACTGGAAAAACATCAACCAAATGTCTTAGTTTTATGCAAAACCAAAAAAGATCTTTGCTAATGGACACCATAAGCAAATAACTGTACACACTAACACTTGTGCGCCTTGAAACTAGATGTATGCTCCCAGACTAGACTTCTGACTTGTCATTTATTTAGTTTACCAAGAGAGGAGTGCTTCTATGTTGGACCTATTATATTATAAGAGCTGAACTGAGAAACTTTTTTCTGTTTGTTCAACTGCCTAAAGAATGGATGACCTGAAAGGAGAAGATTGTCACACAAAGTTTCGCACAAGTGTTCTGCACTGAAGGAATGACCTACAGCTACAAGAGTTAAATACTTGAGCTTCAAGATCCTACAACCACACATGGAAGGGTGTTAATTATTTCTCTTCAAGGGCGCAAAAATGGCACTCAGAGAGAAACCAACCGGTTTTGCTCTAGCTGAGCCTGTTTTAAGCAATTAAGTTTTCTACGTTTTCATAACTTGAGTGGCCCTGGTTAAATTGAAAAATGCTTATAAGATTTGATGTTTTGTTTTATTTGATGGGCGACTAAAATTCCATCATAAACTATAGCAAAGATTACATGTTCCCGAAACTTGGTGCACTTACATTTTGAATTGGCGGCTTTGAAATCCAATCTTATAAGTTCTCTCCACAGGAGGAGAAGATCAAATAAGAAATGTCCTAAATAACTGGATGGGTGGTGTCTAGGAAATAGATACCATGACGTCCTTAACTTTGCAGTCCATAACATTTTTTCCAACAAACCAATCCAAAGAAGCCTATCCCTGTAGTACTGAAGGGCACATGGTGTGCTCACATCAGTCCTTCCGTAAACTATAACCGAACCGTGTTCTCTCTGCAGTACTGGGATTTGACAGAATATATCCACAACGGCTAGCCAGCAGCAAAAGTGACCATAGATATATGGATAGCTGTATAATAACTATCATCCAAGCATGGTAAGACGAGATATATACGCCGCCAATTTAGTTGTTATCTTTTTTCTTTTCCTCTCTCTTTTTTTTTTTTTTTTTTTTTGGGGGGGGGGGGGGGGGGGGGGGTGGTTGTAATGCTTGGTGATTTAACATCCACCCCTTTTTCTCGCAGCTATTTCTAGATATGATGCCAGAAAAAATAAATGACTTGTTTTGCATGTTAAGAATGTGAGAAATGCCACGGAAGCCAAACGTATTGCCCCGCTAGTTGCCGAATTGCCCATGAGCCATGAGGCTCTAACTAATGCAGAGAGTGTGAGATTGTTATATTTGAATAAACCATTTGTGGGTCTCGCATGACTTGCTATGAGAATTGTATCACTTTATGACGTTTTAATTCACAAGTACAACCACCCAAGTCTGTCAAAAGACAAAATGTCCTTAAAGTTCAACAAAAGATGTGATATCTATTCATTATCTTTCCACATTTTTTCTGCCCAAATCTTGTATCTCATAACTAAAACAAACATGGCAAAACAAAAAGTTCACGTGTATGAAAAATATATTAAATGAAATATATGAATGATGACAATGCGAGGCTATGATGGTAAATAAGTACTACTCTCTCCGTTCAGAAATATTCTTATGTTTTTTGACAATATTATAAAGAGAAGAATCATCTATCGGAACGATAAAAGATCTATTCAACATTTTCATTATGGTGTATAGCTATGCTAACTCTACAATATCCTGAAAAGTATCACAAGTTCATACATTTTTTTGCTAGGCAAATTATCTCTTAAAAATTGCTTGAAAAAAAAAAGCATCCAAGAGAGTAGTGGCAATTGTACTTCACTGAATGTTCTAATATTGAAAATTCAAGAAAAAATAGGTACCTAATTTTTTTATAGAAATAGGTACTTACATTTGTATTTACTAAATATTTTATAATATTTAAATAGTTGAGAGCAGTCTACTTTAGATTTAGTTAACAATATTTTGATAAACTAAAATGTAGACACGAAAAATACTAAAATGTACTAGTATTGTTGAGCTTTATCTATTGAAATATGTATTATACCCTTTAACAAATTGAACGAGTTTTAGCAGAGGAAAAGGATGGATTTTTTTTCATTGGCAGCATTATTGCACCTACCTAATTATTATTCAATTTTTTACACAACCTAACTTCTGGTTCTAGCATTCGAGTTGCATATTGATGTTAATTTTTTGGATATTAAAGTTATCGAGTAGACTACACTGACATGGTTGGGTTGCAATCTTTAAGGGTAGTTTTCGTCCTTTTGTAGAATAAGAATGAACTATAATTCAGAGATGAAGTACGCAGTAAAGTGAAACTCTCAATAGCTCTCAATAGATAATCATGTGGAACCCACAAGTGGTTTATTCAAATATAACGACTTCACAATCTATGCATTAACAAGAACCTCATGCCACATGGGTAATTCGGCAGCTAGCCGGAGATTTCTTCGGCTTCCGTAGCTCTAAGAAGTAAGAATATTGTTAATCAACGCTGATTGTTACACGAAAACCGAAAAATTCCAATTTTCAAAACGATATGGTAGAGCAGAAGGCATGGCCTGTCAGGTTTCCAGCTATGTAACTACCCTCCCTTTGAAGAGAATGTGTAAGAAGAGGGGAGCCAAGTCTGGGTTGGACTTGGAGGCCAGAAAGCGTAGTTGATGGGTAGCAGGAAAATTTTCCAAACTAACATACTATTGAATTCATCGATTACTACTCCTTATATCCATGTTCCCTCGTCTTGATGTCTAATTAGCACCAGAAGTTCGGGTCTAAAAATATATCCTGTTACCATCTCGGTGATACAACTACATCAAAGTCGTTTTCTAGTAATTTAACCATTCAGGCATTTCAAACCATCTTTTAATACTGCTTTCACAAGAACAGAGAGAAGACAACTCCAGCCACGACCAAGAGTCAAAGATAGAGAGAATAATAATATACAATGTATATAAAAATGAAATTTAAAACTCAGAAGCGCGTATAAGTTACCTCATGACCACAGTAAACTCTAGTTGGCTTTGGCAGCGAACCTAATGTCACACACAGTGATTCATACATTTCTTCTGCTGTGCCTTCGAAAAATTTACCACACCCAGCAACAAACTACAAACAGAAATGAAAAGCACTCGAGGTTACAAACTTCTTACATTAAGAGATAAATGATTTCCAGGAGTTGAAAGCCTACAAGCTACTCTTCATTCTTTACACCTTTGAAATAAAAATCAACCTTCTGGTGCACACGAGATATCAAATAACAAATAGCCAGTTTTTTTAAACACAAAATAGCATTGCTACACTAGAGAAAAAACAAAAATTGGTTTCATCTTAAATTGAACAGGAAGTGTCGATCACGGCATTACCAAAAGAATCACAAAGCTTTAAGGATCCCACCATACTTCTGAAGTAAAGGAAGGTCGAAATTGCATAGAAATCGTACCCCAAGGTATTCTAAGAATGCTACTGTAATCAAATCAATATGTTAAAATTTAGGAGTAAGACGACTCGCAATGCTTACCAATGTGTCTCCGGTGAAAACAGCAGGGTCCTCATCCTCCTTCCCAGTTATATAGTAACTTATGTGACCTTTGGTGTGGCTAATGCAAACAGGTAAAAAGCAAAACAGCAAAGACATGAATAAACACACAATTGAAACATCAAACACAACTCAGCAAATACCCACAAACAAACATTAGAAACATACCAAGGTGTGTGAAGAGCCAAGATTTGGGTATCTTTCCCCAGAGAAATCTTATCCCCATTAACAACCTTATCAGTACTGCCCTGGACTTTATCAATTGAACCGCCGTACACTTTGATTCCAGGCACCAATTTCTTTATCTCCTCATTTCCACCAGAATGATCCCTGCCCCATACACATACACACAACCTTTCTCAGTAATTTTCAACATTCTAGAAATGAAATTGGTTACTGAAATTAGGGTTTGGAGACGAACCAGTGGTGGTGAGTGGTGAGGACGAGCTTCACCTGAGCCCCAATCTCCGCCGCGGCTCGCAGAACCTTTGAGGGCTCAACGGGATCCACCACCGCCGCTTCGTTTGAAGCTTCATCTACGACTCTGCAACAACACAACAAAATCGATTGAGAAGAAAAGAAAAGGACCTAGCGATGATCTACTTGAACAAGTTGTGAAGGTGAAGATTAGCGTGAATCGATGAATTAGGTTTATAGAAGAGAAATTACATGTAGGCGTAGTTGTCTTCCAAGCAAGGGACGTGAAGGATCTTCATCTTGTTCCTGGCTTGTTCTCTGTGGTGTAGCTTCTTCCCCTTGTTTCGACGGGTGTATGTAACTGCAGATTTTAGAGTAGAGAGGGGTTGGTGAGAGAACTCTGGGAAGTGGCCAACGAGCAAAAACCTTTTATATGCCACTCCGTCACACCTCTTTTGCACCATTTAAACTTTTATTGCTATTCACTCGGTTACTTTTACCTGACAATTTGAATAACAAAACTTTACAATTTTTAGATAATTTTTTTGTAGTGTTGTAAAGTAACTCCTATTCTACAAGACAATAAAAAATTATCAAAAAATTACATCATTTTAAAATCCAAATTATCGGGTCAAAGTGACCCAGTTACGGGTGAAAAAGTTAAATGGTGCATTTCAGGTGGGACGGAGTGATACGAGATTTTTCAGTGATAAAGGACGGACAATTGTAAAATTCTATAGCAGCTAGTGTGGTAGTTTAAGTGGTAGACCCTACCTGAGGTCCTGAGTTCAAACCCGGATGACGACAAAACTATTTCTCAAAAACAAAAACAAAAAAAAAACAAAAGAAAACTGTAAAATTCTATAAAAAGATTAATAAGAAAATACGCGGATAACAATGTATTAACTGGTTAATCAAATTATTTAGTTAATCTTCAAAAGTTAACTTGACTAATAAATTTTAGACCTATAGGGTATGACAGGCAAATAATTTTTTTAAACGTTGAAATGTAGGGTTATTGAACCAATCGAGTGTCATGGTGTCCAAGTTTAGCTCGACACGAGCTCGAATGAAAGTTGTCATGAGTGCAAAAATGAGACTCAAGATTAACACATTTAATCTGAGAGTGGTTACATAAATTCCAAGCATGCAGTCTCTCCAATGATTGCTTAAGTTCATCTGAGTTCTCAGGACAATGACTTTCTTGGTGATTCTGACACCGCAATCTACAGGAAAATTGATGGTAAGCTCTTGTATTTATCACATATCAAGCTAGACATTACCTTTGTAGTGAACAAACTAAGCCAGTTTGTGGCACATCCCACACAGAATAACCTCATTGCATTGCCCCATGTATTGATTTACATCAAGAAAGACCATATTCAATGCATTTTCTTAGCAGCACAATCAGGCATTCAGCTCAAAGCTCACTCAGACTCGGATTGGGGAGGGTGTCTTGACACAAGGAGATCTACAACTGGGTATTTGATCTTCATTGGGAAATATTTGGAGATCAATGAAACAACAAGTGGATACAATCTCTCTTCTGTAAATTGCAAATTTCTTTTCAATGTACTCATCTCAGCTACTGTGATAGCAACTCTGCTATTCAGTTGGCAAATAACCCAATCTTCTATGAAAGGACTAAGCACATAGAGCTTGGTTGTCATATGATCAGAGATCTTGTAAAATCTTGGGAAGTTCAACTCCAGCATGTCACAAGTGAAGAACAACTTGCAGACTTCTTGACAAAACCTCTGTCTTCTCCTAACTTTGATAATCTGGTCACCAAGTTGGGAGTGGTTCAACACCCCCTCCAACTTGAGGGGGGTACTATTGTTAGAGTGAATGGACTTATTTTATTAAATAGTATTGTATTTATTTACGAAATAAGGGCAAGTCATAGTGGAACGTGACCGTTTTACCAAGCCTTGACCAGAGCATCTTCTTTCTATCTTTTGTTGTTTGACCAGTAGTGAGGTGACTGACACCTCCTGATTGGCGGCTTCCCTCCTACCGTTGTAACAACCGGATAAAGGCACACATTATGCCTTGTTTGGAATCTAAGAAGTTTCTCTCTCCCTACTTCATGATTGTTCTTCATTTTTCAGTTTTGTTCATATTTGTTCTTCAATAACTTAACATACTTTGTTACTAGACTTAGTATATACATTAACGATATAAACACATCTAACAAGTCTTCTATCATAAAAAATAAAGTAAATGAAATATTAGAAAAATCATAATGAAGTTAGCTATTTGTTTATTAGTGCATACGCAAATCTATGTATATTACTATACATAGCATGTAATATACTTTAACATTATGTTTGCGAATAAAATGAGAAAAACTTTATGAAAAATTAGGTGACAAAAGAAAGGAATTGATTCCATTTTCTCGCAAACGTGTATGGATGAAGAAGTTATATAAATAAGAAATAATTGTCTTTTCCTACTATGTTTATGTTAATTATTAAAATAAACTAATGTACCATTTTTTTACATGTTTTCAAAAATGATCTTTAACAATAAAATACCACAAGTAGAACAAAACGATCGCGTTCATCCAAAATAAATTTTAACATTTTATTTTGCAAACCCCAACCTTACAAAGATGTAAGTCTCCATAAGAATAAGTTTATTACATACTTATGTAACTTTAAGAAATTTAATAAATAAAAAATAAATTGATTTCACAAGGCAATGAAGATCATTTATAGACCAAGATAAACAGAAAAATGATTGAGCCGTTTAATTTAGTAGTGGTAGAAATGTAGGAGCTTTTCGGTTTTAATTTTTTTTTTACGTGGATAGTTTCTTATAAGCATACAAAAGTATTTTAATTAGTTTTTTCCTTACTGAATCTGACCACTTTTTAGTAGGGGTGGCAATTTGGGTAAACCCGCCGGGTCACGGGTCGTGTTGAACTGTTACGGGTCGTCACCGGGTTGACCCGCTGTTGACCCGGGTCCTTTATCGTGTCACCCAACCCAACCTGAACTCGACCCGTTTATTAAACGGGTAACCCGACACGACCCGAGTAACCCGCTTAATAAATAAGTCATGTCGAGTCACCCGTTTCCGACCCAACCTGAGAATCGTATAGGGAAATTCAAAAGACGATGACCCAGATCTGTCAACAAACTTTGTGAGGTCAAGAACAAAAACTTGCGACGAGGAAATTCAACAAACGATTAGAGGTAGACGAGGCAGAGAGATGATATCCTCGTGTTTCGTAATCTTGATGAACCAGATCGGTCACTTAATACGAACTTCCGACAAAATCAAGAACAAAACGATGTGGACAGTTGACTTCACAGGTGACTGCAACCAAGGCTCCAAGTAGTAGTTTGTCGCCATGAGCAGCGGCAACAAGAGATTCATAGAGAGGGAGACAGAAAGGTCTGAGAGAGGGGAAAAGTGGTTGAGGCTTGTGAGAGAGACGAGTCGGCAGGGGAAGGGTAATAGTGAAAGAGATGTGGATGAGATGGGGATATGGTTTGCTGATTTAGTGCTTGCCAATTGCCACTTCGTTCATTTTATTTATTTATTAATGTATGCTTATTTATGAAAGGACCCCTAAGTTTTGTGCACATTACAAAATTATAAATAAGTTAATTGAATAACATGTTTGAACGGGTTAAACGGGTCAACCCATGGGTTACGCGGGTTGACCCGAACCCAACCTGTTTAATTTTGTGTCGATTTTGTGTCAACCCGTTTTGACCCAAAGCGGGATGGTGTCGACCCAAACCCGCTAACTTCGTGTCGGATTCGAGTCGTGTGATAATGTCGAATATTGCCAGCCCTACTTTTTAGTGAGAAATTTAAAAATGGGAGGCGTTGAGAGTTCTATTTCTCATGTTTGTTATTCTTTCTCCTTGATTCTCGCATTCAAACTCATCCAAATATGGACGAGAAAACAATTTCTCACCAATTCATTTATTCTCTTACAAAACAATCAATCCAACACATAGTGTAAATGGATTTGACCAGATTATGTGAATCACAAAAGCATAAATCTAAATGTTCCACATAGGCATAAATCCAACACATAGTGTAAATATCATTCGTTAGGGCCAGATCATCATGGATACCCAATGGGATCTAACCGAAATGTCATCCCTATCGTTTAGTCACTCAATCGATGATGACGTGATATGCAAAAACTTAAGTTTTTTCAACTTTAGATCTTGAAATAAAAGGTGATCGACGAGGTCAATATGTTACATTTTTCTTGACGAAATAAATTTCTTACGTAGATTGCCTGACATCTTCTGTAATTGAGATGCACAGAACAACGATCTTTTGTACGCTTGAAGTCACTTATCCTTCTGCGGGCGCTGATTCTACAACCAATACAACAAGACAACAAGAGAGAAAATGATAACATGTTATCCCATAACTTATACAATGCTCACCAACCATCAGTAATCAGTATAAGTAAATATAGTTGAATACCTGATTTAGATTTCGGAAGAATCTAACACGGGCAGATGTTGACCTCTAAAAGCGATTTATTGAGGCGACCTCAAACAAAGCTTTAGGTATGATACAAGAGAAACTAAAAATTGCAGAACCAAAATATGGTGTTCCTGTTTGAGGCGGCTGTTGTTTGCTGACCAAAATACCTAGGGATAAATTGTTATGTTTATATAGAGAATAACCTAATAAGATGAGGCCGATTCAAGCTTAGCCTTGCTCGTACGGCCCAGTCCAAAATATGAATAATGTCACGATGATACATTATTATTTGATGAATTTTCACATCCAATTATTTTTTTATTTTAAAATTGGTATTAAATAACATATTCTTTGAACCTTGAGTAATATAACCTTTATTGAAATATGTCAAATTTAATTCCGTATATGACATATTGAATTCCTAAATTGGTGCCCTTATCTTTACCCAAGTGTAATATTATTCAATTTAACAATACACAAGTTCGAAGTTATTTCATTTGCATATATTTTATCCACAATCCTATTGCTATTAAAATATTTGGACAAAAGAAAAAAGAAAAAATTGACTTCACATGAATGAAAGTAATGACTGAACCTTCTAAAAAAAACTTTACTGATTGAATCGATGGTTTCATCTGAAATCTCGGATACATCACAACATGATCTTCTCCTCTCTCTTATCGTTCATTGGCAAGGAATTTATTTCAAGGCAAGAAGATTTTTTCCATTAGCATATCTTCTTCGTTGCTATATCTAGGTGCTATCTGTGTTGACATCTTATTCTTAATTTTAACTTTTAACACACAGCGACAACTAGAGATTCATAGAGAGGGAGAGAGAAAGGTAGGAGAGAGGGGAAAAGTGGTTGAGGCTTGTGAGAGAGATGAGTCGGCAGGGGAAGGGTAATAGTGAAAGAGATGGGGAGGAGATGGGGATGTGGTTTGCTGATTAGTGATTTCCAGTTGCCACTTTGTTCTTTTTATTTATTTATTCATTAAGACATGCTTATTTATGAAAGGACCCCTTAGGTTTTGTGCATATTAAAAAATTATAAATAGGTTAATTGAATAACATGTTTGAACGGGTTAAACGGGTCAACTCGTGGGTTACGCGGGTTGACCCGAACCCAACCTGTTTAATTTTGTGTCGATTTCGTGTCAACCTATTTTGACCCAAAGGGGGTTCGTGTCGACCCAAACCCGCTAACTTCGTGTCGGATTCGAGTCGTGTTATCGTGTCGTGTCGAATATTGTCAGCCCTACTGAAAGTTTGTAATGTAAGTGTAAAACAGGATCTAAATACTCTAGAAGGAGGGGGGGTTGAATAGAGTATGTTAACTTTTTCCAAAACACAGTCTTTTGAAACTAGAGTAGTGCAAACAGTTGATATCTCAAAGCTTTGAAACGGTTTTGAGAAACTTGAAGATAGAACTGCTGGATATAGAGGCTTCAAAGCTTTGAGATTTGGAATGCTCCAAAACTTTGAAACCTCCTGTTTAGACTGAATATAAAGATAACAAAAGTAAATAGCAAGAACACAAAGATTTTACAGAGTCAGTCACAATTGGACCTAGTCTCTGCCTGAGGGAGCTAATCCCTCCAGGATTCAAACACGACTTCTTATTAATCACCCAGATTTAGACCTAGATCTCAAGCCTAAGTGAACTACCTTACACTTATACAGCTTGTGGTTCCCAACCTATCTAGTTACAGGCTTCAACATGTTGAAACAATAATAACCTCTTGCTGTTCACTTGAACAACCAAACTACTAAGTTTAGTGATGTTTCAGAAATGTAGAATGAATAATGAAATTAAGTACAAGTAGAAGAACTCAGAAAGAATAAGCTAGTGAAGCCTGGAAGAGTTCTTCTGATTTGATGATCTTCTGCTGTTGGAGAGATGATTTGCTTGATTGATTTGAAGAATTGTGTAACTTGATCTTTCCAGTTTTTTGTTCTCTTCAAATTTCCACGATATTTTCTTCATTCTGGCACTCCTCCATTCAAACTTAAAGTGCTGAAAACTTGAGCAACAGTCTGCAACCAACTGAGAAATTATAGGAACAGAAACCCTATAAATTCTCCTTTCTGATAAGCTTCAATCAACAACTACGTTTAAATGAATTTCTGATTTGTTTATGGATGTTGGAGTGTCCAACAAACCTGCATAAACTCAGCAAAAAAGATCAAACATTAACAAGACAATCCAGCATCAGGATCTGATTAGTAAACCACTAACAGTTCTAAGGAAAACTGGGCTAGATTTGTCATCTGATAAACTTGAGTTAATATATATATATATATATCCAAAGTGATGAATATATCAAGTAACTAGTATAGGACATGTATTATTAAACAGTAGTCAACTCATAACAAGTTTTAAGTCTCACAGAAATAACCTGCATACACAGAAATAATTAGATGAAATTAGAAGTGAAGGATAACCAGTAAATCTCAAAGCTTTGAAGCTTTTCCTGCTAGTTCATCAGAATGAACTTGGATTTCCAATCCAACTTAGTCCTGGATATATTATAGATTAGAACATAGATTGCTAATGCATTTATATTGTCATCCCATATCAAAACTAAAACCTGCACAAAAACAGTTTGCAATATTTCCTGCTTGTAAACATATAATATAAGCATAGCTACAGTAACTCAAAGCTTTGAAGCTTTGGTACTTAGCAATATTTCCTGCTTGTGTTTCTGGAATTGATCATTAAGGAACCAAAGCTCTCTGCATGTGCATTTACATATGAATCTCAAGGAGCTTCAGACTTATCAATCTCCCCCTTGATGAAAGACAAAACACATTATTGAAATCCTAATTTTCTGCAACTTACAACCACAAGTAATATTCACAGATAACGTATAGCACAAAATCACAGATAATCAATACCACAAGAATAGTAAAAAAACACGGGCATATTTCAAGAACATATAGCATCCTACAATATTCAGAAATCAGAAATTATTACACCAACTTAATTCAGAAACTAAACAACCTGAATATTTAAACAAAAACTAACACATAATAATCTTCTCCCCTTTTTGACTTTCATCAAAAGAGTAGAAGGAATGTAGGATCTGTTCAGAGGGTTTTAAAAGAAAACAAAATAACAAAGAAACTTCAGGACTTGAGAGAAAAAGAATAGAAAGTTTGGGTTTCAAGGCTCTGAAGGTTTTGAAGACTTTGCTTTTCCTTTGCCTTTGCCCTGAGCCTACTCCTGCTCTGCCTCTGAAACTTCTTCATCCTCAGCCTGTTCTTCTCCTAGTTCTCCTTGTTCCTAAGTTTTCTTATCATGAGCTTCCTCAGTTTCAGCCTGCATCTTCTCAACAACTTCATCAACTAACTTGTCCAAATCAGCAGCCTCCTTTTCAGCATTCTCAGTAGCAATTTCTTCAGCACCAGCCTCATCTTCAGACTATTCAAAGAGATCCTTTGATGTAAGAAAAACAGGGATTCCTTTCTTCTTATTCTTCTTCTTAAGAGCTTCTCCAAGAACCTCTTCTGAATCAATGCTGGTTTCTCTGAAGAAGGTACTTTCTGCAGATCCAAACATTTGATGATGATGTCAAGTTTGTTGATAACCAAACCTTTGAACTTGGTGAATTCATTGGACAAATCAAATAAACCATGTCTTAAATCCTCCACTCCATCTTCCAGAACCTCAAACCTATCTAGAACTTGAGAGAAGTCCAGATTACCAGACACTTTGGGGGTTGAAGCAACTCTAGGTTTGATAAACTCTTTCTCTTTCATCGCTTTAGCATTCAACTCAGAGTAGAACTTCCACTTTCCTTTTGCGGTGTACACTATCCAAATGCTTTGAATTGATGCCTCATCTACTACTCCAAAACCAGTAGTAATCTTCTCCTCATCTTTCAAAGAAACTCCAAAATGTTTGAAAAAAAATTGTAAGACATTGGCATAAGCACGGAATGGTTCCTAGTCCTAGTGCCACAGTAGACCATATGTTCCATCACAACAGTTGGAAGGTCTACCTCAAACCCTTGACAAATCGGGTACATCAAAATCAACACTTTGTCTGTCACCAGCTCTTTGGAATACTCTATGGGAACTACACATCTCATAATGATTGAGAACAGAATTTTGGCTTCACAGGTAAACACAGAGTGTGTTAACTGTTATGGTTCAGAAGTGGTTCCCTACAAAAAACAAGGCTTTGGCTTTCTCCAAAATTTCTTTCCTATCAGGGTGATCATTGATCTTATACTTCCTAGGTACTCCCAAAACTTTGGAAAACACCTTGTGATCCAACCTAATGTCAACACCAGCCACTTTGGAATTAAGAATATACCTATCACTATCGTCCAGTTCTTGAACTAAACTCAGATAAAACAATCTGGTTAACCTAGGGTAAGCCTCAGAAGGTGGATTCAACAAACTCCCAACATATGAGTTTCTCAAATTCTTAATGTAGTATAGGTCCATAATATCCAGTAACTCAGTACTTATTAGACTAAAAAAAGAGACTTTGGATGATGCATACACATCCATCCACACAGCTTTAACCTCAGAATTAACAAACCAAGAGTCAGGTAACACATTCTTACCAAAATTGGTGGTCATATTGGTCTTCACATCACTGTGTTTCACCCTCTTCTTTTCTGAAGTTGCTTCACCCTTCTTATCTGGAGTTTCTTCTCCCTTCTTCTCTTTTGAAGATGGCAAACTATTATTTCCTCCTTTCGCAACAGTCACTTCCTTTTTCTTCTTACTTGATTCTTCATTTTGAACCTTACTCCCCTGATCTTTGTCCTTCACCACTTCTTCAGTAGCAGACTCGGATTCAGACTCAACCATTGGTTCTTCCTGAACTTCCTTTCCCTTCTTGACCTTCTTTGAGGGAGGTTACGTCTCATGGACACTGGCTGTGTCTTCTGAGTCTGATCCATGGATGGTGATCTTCCTATTAGCCTTCCTCTTCACCCTCTTGTTGGAGGTCTGGCCTTGCTGCTTAATTCTTTCAGACTTTCTATCCATTTTGGTTAGGGTTTGGGAGAGTTTGAGAGAAAAGGGAGAGAGACGAAGAGATAGAAGTAGAGAATGAGAGAAATAAGTCCTGAAGTTGGCTTAAGTAGGTAGAAGATATTGATTTAAAAAAAGATTGCATTCAAAAAGATTGCAGAAGATCTCTGAAGATATTTTGAGATATTTTATCCAAATCTCTGAACATTTGAATTATTCTGCAGTTATCTAAAAAGATATTACATAGTAATCCACGATCCAATTTATTAAAGAATACAAATCCACATAATCAAAGCAGTGTAACAGTGGTTCAAAGCTTTGAGAAGTTTCAAGCCAACATAGAAACTTCAAAGCTTTGAGCCATACTTTTAAGGATTAAGAAAGTATGATCTCAAGTCTTTGAGATCCACACATATAATACACATAGAGACTAATGCTCCCCCTAAACCAATGCATCCTTGTTTAACATACCCAATTCAAGCCTTAGGGATGCAAACCTCTCATCTGACAATGGTTTAGTGAAAATATCAGATATCTGCTTAGAGGTAGAAATAAAAGATAGAACAATATCACATTTTTCAGCATGATCTTTAAGAAAATGATGTCTCACATCTATGTGCTTTGTCCTTGAATGCTGATCTGGATTCTTTGAAATAGAAATAGCACTTGTATTGTCACATTTTATGGGCACATTTCTGAATTCATTTCCAAGATCTCTTAGCTGTTGAGAAACTCATAGAACCTGTGAGCAACAAGCTCCAGTTGCAATGTATTCAGCTTCTGCAGTTGATAAAGCTACTGAATTTTGCTTCTTTGAATGTCAAATTATCAATGAAGAGCCAAGGAACTGGCAACATCTAGAAGTACTCTTTCTGTCTACTTTGTATCCTGCAAAGTCTTCATCTGAATAACCACTCAACATAAAGTTAGATCTTCTTGGATACCAAAGCCCCAAGTCTTTGGTTCCATTCAAATATCTAAATTTTTTTTTTCACATGAATCAAATGACTTTCCTTAGGATCAACTTGAAATCTAGCACACATGCACACACTAAACATAATATATGATCCACTAGCAGTTAAATATAGAAGTGAACCAATCATACCTCTATATTCTTTTTGATTCACACTCTTACCATGGTGTATTTCCCTTGATGCACAAAAATTCCTTTCTTCATTTGATGTACATGAAGTCCAAGAAATTCAGTTCTCCCATCAAGCTCATCTCAAATTCCCTGCACATTATACTTGAAAACTCTTTTGAAAGAGCATCATTACTAGCACCAAATAGAATATCATCAACATATATATGTACAACTAACAAATCTGTTTCCAGACTTTTGATAAAAAAGAGTTTTGTCAACCAGTCCTCTCTTGAAACCATTTTCTAGTAGAAATTTAGAGAGTCTGTCATACCAAGCCCTTGGAGCTTGCTTAAGTACTTACAAGGATTTGTCTAATTTGTAAACATAATCAGGAAATGTGTCACTTTCAAAACCTGGAGGTTGAGCAACATAAACTTCTTCTTGTAAATAACCATTCAGAAAAGCACATTTGACATCCATTTGAAAAAGTTTTGTATGATTATGTGATGCAAATGCAAGAAGTATTCTGATATCTTCTAACCTTGCAACAGGGGAAAATGTTTCCTCATAGTCAATACCTTATTCTTGATTATATCCCTGTGCAACTAATCTTGCTTTGTTTCTCACAACCTTACCTTTTTCATCCAGTTTGTTTCTGAACACCCATCTTGTTCCAATCACAGATTGATCCTTTGGTCTTGGAACCAAATTCCAGACTTTGTTCCTTTCAACTCATCCAGCTCATTCTGCATATGATCCAATCTGCATCTTCTAGTGCTTCTTTTGCATTCTTGGGCTCAATGAGTGATACAAAAGCACTAAAAGCACACAAGTTACTCAATTGGCCTCTTGTCTGAGTTCCAGTTGTTGGATGTGATATGATATTCTCTGCAGAATGATTTGATAAATATTTAAATTTCTTTCTGGGTTTCCAAGTTTATGGACCTTCACGGCTTTGAGTTCTTGATACAGTAGAAGGAGCATCATATTTCCTGTCAGTCTCAGTCTCAAGGCTTTGAGATTTTGACTCAGCAGGGCGTTCAAGGCCTTGAGACACTCCTGAAAGTTTCTGCTGCTTAGTTTTGCTTTTATTGACTTTCTCATATTCATCATCACCCTCATACTTGTTCAAATTGAGATCTGCAAAACTTTCACTCAGAGAATCATCAGTACTTTCATCAAAAATTTCATGAATGTTCTCATCTACTATCTTAGTTCTCTTATTGTAAACCCTGTAAGCTTTGCTTGTTTCAGAATAACCAAGAAACAACACCTTCATCACTTCTAGCATCAAACTTACCCAGATTGTCTTTGCCATTGTTATGCACAAAATAAGTACAGCCAAAAGGCTTAAAGTAAGCAACACTAGGCTTTTCTGCCTTTGAACAGTTCATAAGGAGTTTTCTTTAAAATAGGCCTGATCAAACATCTATTTAGCACATAGTTGGCAGTGTTAACAGTTTCTGCCCACAAAAATTTTGGCAAATTACTTTCAAGTAACATGGCTCTAGACATGTCTTCAAGAGTTCTATTTTTTCCTCTCAACTACACCAGTCTGCTGAGGAGTTATAGGTGCAGAAAAATTATGTTAGATGCCATGCTTTGCACAAAATAAATCAAAATCAAGTTGATCAAACTCCCTACCATGATCACTCCTAATAGATGCAACATGTAAGTTTTTCAAAGTTTGAAGCTCTTTACAAAGTTTTGAAAATTCAAATAATGCTTCAGACTTATCTCTAATAAACATAAAACAAGTAAATATAGATTAACTCAACCACAACAAGCATATATCTCTTACATTTGGGTGCTTATACCCTCATAGGACCACACAAGTCCAAGTGCATCAATTTTAAAGGTCTAGAGGTACTTACAAAGTTCTTTGGTTGGAGTGAACTTCTTGTCTGTTTACCTTGAGTGCATTCCTTGAAATCTCATAATCTTTGAATTTTAGGATTGGTGATCCTCTTACCAGATATTTTGAGATGATTTTGTTCAAAGTATGCATGCTTATATGACCAAGCTTTCTATGCCACAACTTTGAGTCATCCTTCAAAGCTTTGAGACCGTTCAGACTATCACCTGTAACTTTGTCAGTACATAGTGCATAATTATTATGTGACCTAGGAGAAGTGAGAATGCAATTGCCTGATTTTTTTCATCTTGCACCACACATTTGTCCTTGTCAAAAACTACATTATTTCCTCCATCACAAAGCTGAGAAATACTCAATAGATTATACTTAAGACCATAAACTAAATAAACATCTGAAATTGAATATACAGAGTTGTTACCAATGATTCCTATACCAATTATGTTGCACTTTACTTTGCCACCAAGTGTGATTGTTCCCTCTGATTGCTCTTTAAGCTCTTTGAATAAAGATTTCTTTCCACTAATGTGCCTGGAACATCCACTATCCAAAATCCATTTCTAATCTTTCAAAGATTTGGTGACAACCTGCAAAATTCAATTAATGCCTTAACATGCTATTAGACCAAGTTTAGAATTTGGATTCATACTCAGAGTCAACCATGTTAGGTAGTCTAACTCCTTTTGGAACCCAAATCTGTTTCACTTGTCCATTAAACTGATAAGGATAGGTATTCCTCATTATGTGAGGTTGTCCTTCTAAAGGGGCAAGTTAATTTCACATGTCCAATTTTACCACAGTAATGACACTTTGGAGAATGTCTACTTCCTAATTTCACAAAAGTGGTTTGGTTTCTTCTTGGAAAATTTGGATTATAACCTATTTCACTTTTGTATACATAATGCATACTTCCTCCAAGCATAAGATTAAGCTTTTGTTCTGAGCCAGCAAAAGTTGAAAGAATTTTCTTGGATTATTGAAGCTTACTAGTCAATGAAGTGTTTTATTGTTCTAAATCATCTGAATGATTTTTTAGATCAACAAACTTGTCAGTTAAAAGAGTTGTAAGATCAGGTTGTGCAAGGCTTGGAATAGTTCAGCTATTTCAAGGCCTTGAACCAGCTTTCAAAGCCTTGAATCAGTTCTCAGAGGCTTGAAGCTATTTTCAAGCCCTTGAAACTGGATTCAAAGCCTTGAAACTGCTTAACGTGTGTGAACATTCTCCGGGAGAGTTTTCTGCAAGCTCTCTGAGTTTGATTCCCTTTCTATCTTTCATATGTTTGATTCACTGTTATTAGATGATGAAATACAAATTATTCTAACACTTTTGAACATATAATATCATCTGTTTGACTTTGATATTGCAGGAAATTTTATTTCTAAGTTTTGCAGGATTGTTTCCTAAACTGAACTTCTGCAGATTTGGAAATAGTTGGACACTTTGATCCTGTGATCAATCAGACTTGCATGAAAACTTGTCAAGGTGTTTAAACGAAAGATCAAAACAAATTCTTTGAAAATTGTGATCATCCAACTGTTGGAGAAGATGTCAAAGAAGTTAAACTATGTTGCCTACAAAATAGGAAGTTTGTTGCTGAAAATCTGGGGAGATTTGCAGAGCTGTTTGAAGTTTAAATAGAGCTCAATTACGAAGCAACAAGATACAATACTCAACGGGCAAAAAGAGAGAAAGAGTTCTGGATTGACAAGCATAAAATAAGTTCATCATTCTTCCAATCCATTCACAGAAGATCACTGCATACTTCACTGAATTATCTATCTCTAAGTGTACTTCTGTATTGTACTCCATTGGTACATCATTTATGTATTATCTCTACATTCATTCTCAAGAACTGTTCAAGGTGAACAATAGAGAATTCTTAGTTAATCAGTTAGCTAGAGCAGGTACTAGACAGGTTAGGGAAAACCATAAGCTGTAACAGAGTAAGGGAACTCTCTGTGCTTGAGTTCTAGGGCTTAGCCTTTGATTAATAAGAACATTTTTGAAAATCCTACAGGGATCTAATCCCTGCGGTAGAGACGTAGGTCCAAGTGGACTGAACTCTATAAATCACTTGTCTCTTGCATTTACAGTTCATTCTTTTTCATAGTATTTGCAGCATACACAACTGTCTGTTTTTTCAAGGGTTGGAACTTGTTTTCAAGGCCTTGAAAAAGGCTTATTTGGTTTATACAAACTGCATTCCTTTCAAAGGCTTGAACTTGTTTTTCAAGGCCTTGAACTTCACTGTTCACAAGTTTTCATCTCCTTAGCAAGTTTTGCAAAAAGTTGGCATACTCTATCCCCCCCCCTTCTGTAGTATCTTAGTTGCATTAACATGTGGACACTCACACTTTCAATTGGTATAAGAGCTTGTATCACTATGTAGATTTAACCATCTGGTGATCATGAGTACTGCAGGTGATGGTGGTTTCTCTCAGGGAAGAGCTGCTAACAGACCTCCTCTATTTTGTGCAGAAAATTTTGCTAACTGGAAAGTCTTGATGAAAATGTTCATCATTGATCAAGACATGGAGTTTTGGACCATTATACAAAATGGACCTCACACTTTTTACACATAGAAAGATGGGATTAGAACTCCCAAATCTGAAGACTTACTCTCCTATTCTGAATTAGAGCAATACTCTAAGAATTACAAAGCTATTAACATCTTATATTGTGCTTTGAGTACAGATGAAATCAACAGGATTTCAGGCTGCACTACTGCCAAAGAAATCTGGGATAAACTTGTGGTTACTTTTGAAGGAACCAGTAAAGTGAAGCAAACCAAGATCAACATCTATCTCAGGCAATATGAGTTGTTTAAGATGAATGCAGATGAGTCTATCAGAGACATGTTCAAGAGGTTCACAGACATTGTTAACAACCTTGACTCACTAGGAAAACATTTTTCCAATGAAGAAAAGGTGAGGAAGATTCTAAGAAGTCTTCCAAAGGCAAAATGGGAACCAAAGTATCTCTCAACTCTACAACTTGATGACCTACAAGGAAATCTTCTGACACATAAAATATCCATGAATGAAGTTGATGGAGAGCTACCAGAAAGTGTCAAGAACTTAGCTCTCAAAGCCAAGGAAAATGAGAGAACTCAAAGCCTTGAAACTGAGGATGATAATGATGAAGATCCAATTGCCCTGATTTCCAAAGCATTGACAAAAATTCTCAAAATAAAGTAAAACTTTGGAAACAGAGACTTTAACAGAGAAAGGCATAGACCATCCAGTAGCAAGGACTACAAAGGTAAGTGTTTAATACAAAATAAATCAAAAGTTATGAACTGCTTTGAATGTGGTGATGCAGGACATTTGATAAGAGATTGTCCACACAAGAAAAGCAAGAGCTTTCAAAAGAAAGATCATGACAGAAGAAAGAAAGCTATGATAGCTTCATGGAGTGATTCAGATAGCTCTAGTGAATCTGAATCTGAAGAAGAACATGCCAACCTATTCTTCATGGCCAAGCTTGATGAAAGTTCAGAGAAGAACATTAAGGTAATGGTAAACTATCTTATTTCAAAACCGAAAGAAGCTCTTTCAGAATATCTCAGAACAATGCTTTTAAATGAGGAATATTATCTGAAAGAGATTAGACTTTTGAAACAAAAAGTTCATGAGCAAGACAAAGAGAACATACAACTTGTTTGCCTAAATCATAATTTTGAAATCTATCAGAAGAAAACTGACAGTGATTTCAAGGCCTTGAAAACCAGTTTCAAAGCCTTGAAAAAACAAGTCAAGGATGTAGTCATTGAAAACTCTTTAATGAGTAAGAACCTTGTCAATCTAAGACATCAGATTGATGAATTAGATAAACAAAAGACTACTCTTAATCAGAAACTTCAAGAATATGAATTGGTCAAAGTAAAGCTTGCTGGATCAGAACAAAAGTTGAACCTGATTCTTGGAGGAAGTTCACAGTCTTTTCACAAAGCTGGTATTGGATTCAATCCAAATTTCCCAAGGAAAAACAATACCAGATTTGTGAAAGCTGGAAACAAAACTTCTCCTAAATGTCATTACTGCTGTAAAACTGGTCATGTTAAAATGACTTGTCCTTTCAGAAGAAGAGACCCTCACATAATGAGGAACACCTTTCCTTTTCAACTCAAAGGACAAGTTAAGCAGATTTGGGTTCCTAAAGGGTTAGACCACCTAACATGGTTGATCCTGAATATGAATCCAAATTCCACACTTGGTCTAACAGCTGAGTAAGGCAGTGGTTGGTGTTTGCAGGTTGTCAACAACATCAAAGAACAGAAGTGGTTTATGGACAGCGGTTGCTCAAGACACATGAGTGGAAAGAGATCATATTCTCAGAATTGAAAGAGCAATCTGAAGGTTCAATTACACTTGGTGACAAAGGAAAATGCAATATTCTTGGTATTGGTAAAGTTGGTACAAATTATGAAAACTCTATTTCTGATATGTATTTAGTTGAAGGTTTGAAATTTAACTTGCTTAGTGTATCTCAGCTTTGTGACAAAGGAAACAAAGTTTTCTTTGATAAAGAGAAGTGTGTGGTGCAAAATAAGAAATCATGAGATTGCATTCTCACAGCCACTAGATCAAACAATGTTTATACTTTTCAGACTAACAAAGTTGCAGGTGAAAGTTTGAAGTGTCTCAAGGCCTTGAAAGATGATTCAAAGCTTTGGCACAGGAATCTTGGTCATATCAGCTTGCACAATTTGAACAAGTTGATTTACAAAGACTTGGTAAGAGTATTACCATCCATTAAGTTCAAAGAAGATGAAATGTTCAAATCTTGTGCTCAAGGCAAACAGACCAGAAGCTCCTTCAAGCCAAAGAAGTTTGTAAGTACAACTAGACCCATTGAGCTGCTTCATATGGATCTCTGTGGTCCCATGAGAACTCCTACTCCAAAAGGTAAAAGGTATATGCTAGTTGTTGTAGATGATTTTTCTGGATATACTTCGGTTATGTTTCTCAAAGAAAAATCTGAAGCAATCTATGAATTTTCATATCTTTGCAGAGAACTTCAAAATATGAAGAACCTACATGTAGCTTCAATTAGAAGTGATCATGGTAGAGAATTTGATCAATTAGAATTTGATTTGTTCTATGATAAGCATGGTATTACTCACAACTTTTCTGCTCCAAGAACTCCTCAACAGAATGGTGTTTTTGAAAGAAAGAACAAGACTCTTGAAGATATGTCAAGGACAATGCTTCTTGAGAACAAGCTGCCAAAACATTATTGGGAAGAAACTGTGAATACAGCAAACTATATTTTGAACAGGTGCTTGATTAGAAATATTCTGAAGAAGACCCCCTGTGAACTATTCAAAGGGAGAAAGCCAAATATTTCATACTTCAGACCCTTTGGATGTACTTGTTTTATCCACAACAATGGAAAAGGCAATCTTGATAAGTTTGATTCAAGAAGTGATGAAGGTATATTTATTGGTTACTCTCTGAATAGCAAAGCTTATAGAGTTTACAATAAAAGAACCAAACTCGTTGAAGAGAGCATTCATGTTATTTTTGATGAAAGCTATAATGGTTCTTTGAGTAAAAGTTTTGCAGACTTGAATTTGAACAAGCATGAATTAGAGGAAGAGACTGAGAATCCAGTGGGATTCAAGAAAGGCTCAAAAGAAAACATAATACATTTTCAAGACCTTGAAAATGGTGCTCAAGGCCTTGAAATTAAGCCTCAAAGCCTTGAAAAAGATGATCAGAAGGATACAAGTGACAGAGCTACTACTTCAAGACCAGAGAAGATCTATGGAGAGCCTGAACCATGGTCTCCAAGAAAGAGATTTAAATATCTCTCATCTCATCCAGTTGAGAATATCATCTCAGATCCAATCACTGGTATACAAACTAGATCACAGTTGAAAAACTTATGTGCTTTTAATGCTTTTATCTCTCTTGTAGAACCAAAAACTGTGAAAGAAGCATTATAAGAAGCAGACTGGATCATTATGCAAAGTGAACTCAATGAGTTTGAAAGGAATAAGGTTTGGAACCTGGTTCTCCACCTACAAACCAGTCTGTCATTGGTACCAGATGGGTGTTCAGAAATAAGAAGTTGGATCAAAGTGGTAAAGTGATCAGAAACAAAGCAAGGTTAGTTTCTCAAGGTTACAACCAAGAAGAAGGTATTGATTATGAGGAAACTTTTGCTCCAGTTGCCAGGTTAGAAGCAATTAGAATTTTACTTGCATTTGCATCTCACAAGAACATGAAACCTTTTCAAATGGATGTAAAGTGTGCTTTCTTGAATGGCTACTTACAAGAAGAAGTTTATGTTGCACAACCACCTGGTTTTGAAAATGACAAGTTTCCAGATCATGTTTACAAATTTGACAAAGCTCTCTATGGTTTGAAACAAGCTCCAAGAGCTTGGTATGAAAGATTGTCAAAGTTTTTACTTGAAAATAATTTCAAAAGAGGTTTAGTAGACAAGACTCTTTTCATAAAGACTCATGAGAAATACTTGCTTGTAGTTCAGATATATGTTGATGATATCTTGTTTGGAGCTACTAATGATCAATTATGCAGAGAATTCTCAAGTCTTATGAGCAAGGAATTTGAAATGAGCATGATGGGAGAGCTGAAATTCTTCCTAGGACTTCAAATACATCAATTGAAGAAGGGCATCTTTCTGCATCAAAGCAAGTAAACAAGAGACTTACTAAAAAAAATATAGCATGGCTCAATGTATGGAAGCCAAGACTCCTATGAGTTCTACACTGTCCTTAGACAAGGATGAATCTGGTAAGAGTGTCAATGTGAAAGAGTATAGAGGTATGATTGGATCATTACTCTATCTCACAGCAAGCAGACCAGATATTATGTTTAGTGTGTGTATGTGTGCTAGATTTCAAGCTGATCCAAAAGAATCACACTTGACTGTTGTGAAGAGAATATTTTGATATCTCAATGGTACCAAAGACTTAGGGCTTTGGTATCCAAGACATTCTAACTTCTTCTTGCATGGATTTTCATATGCTGATTTTGCAGTTTACAAAGTTGATAGGAAAAGTACTTCAGGAACTTGCCAATTTATTTGATCATCCTTGATTAGTTGGCACTCCAAGAAACATAATTCAGTTGCTCTATCAACAGCTGAAGCTGAATATATAGCTGCAGGAGCATGTTTCTCACAAGTACTATGGATTGCTCAACAGCTGAGAGACCTTGGATTTGATTTCAGGAGCACACCTATCAAGTGTGATAACCCAAGTGCAATTTCAATTACAAAGAATCCAGTTCAACATTCAAGAACCAAGCACATTGATGTTAGACACCATTTTATCAGAGATCATGCTGAGAAAGGTGATATTGTTCTTGAATTTGTTGCTACTAATATTCAAATTGCAGATATCTTCACTAAACCATTAGCCGATGAAAGATTCTCAGCTCTAAGATTGTAATTGGGAATGCTAAATAAAGATGCATTGGTTTAGGGAAAGCAATCAGGTAAGCAAGGTGAGTTGTATGTGTTTTCAAAGTTTTGAACTGATTTTCAAAGCTTTAAAAATTATTTCAAAGCCTTGATTTTTGTATGTTGCAGTTTTACAGTTTTTCAAGACCTTGAAAACCTTTTCAAAGCCTTGAAAATACGTCTGCTACACTGATAATCAATAAACTTGGATCTCACTGTATTGAGTGATATCTCTGTAGATATTTGCTTGATATAGCCCCTACCTTCAAAAATTTGTTTTAGCCAAAAATAGTATTAGAATATTTTATTTTCCAGCGGCATAAAAGATTTGAAATCTCTCTGATTATTGCAAATCTTTTGAGATCAGAGAGATACTAGTTTCCTTTTGAAACTCAAACTCTCTCAGTATTTATCTCTTCTCTTGTTCTCTCTCCGTATCATTCCATCTCTCCCTATTCTTCTCCCAAACCCTAATGTGCACAAGGAGAGCCTCAGACAAAATCAAGATGGCTGGAGGATGGAAACCTATTTCAGAGAAGAAAAGAAAGGCAGCAGTGGATGAAATTCAAGAAGTCAGTGGAGACTCTAGCTCTAGAACTCCTAGTGCAGAGGCAGTTCTAGATCTTCCTCCACCTAAGAAGAAGGTCACGAAGGTTACAACTTCCTCCACAGAAAATAAGAAAAAGGAGAAAGAGAAAGCTGTTACAGAGAAGAAACCTGAAACAGAGTCTACTAGTTCAAAGAAGCTGAAGAAGAAAGCAACTCAAGCAGAAAAAGGGAAAGGAAAGGTGATAGAAGAACAACAAGAAGGTCACTTGGAGAAGGCCTTGCAGATCTATTCAAAGTCCTCAACAAATAACACTACTCTTGGTGAGACTTGGTTTGTCTCAAACATCTCTAAAGGTCAGTGGTTAGATGGTTTTTCTTTCAGATCTGTTGTTTTTTGTAGTATGATGAATATGCATATGGTGGAACACATGAAACTTAATTGCATCTCTATGTTGAAGAAAATTTCTCTGTGGGTCATGTTGAATCCTAAAGAGTTAGCCTATCCTAGACTCACCTGAATTTTCTATCTGAATTTGACACAAGTTAGGAGATCTGCACACTTGGTGATAAAATCTAGAGTTGCCGGGATAGAAATTGAGTTGGACCACTCTGAATTTGCCAATGTGCTAGGCTTTACAAAGAGATATGACACTAGCAACCATCCACCAAAGTCAGAAACACTGAAGCTAGCCAAAGATGAGTTCTTTCTTCCAAACATCTCATCCTCAGCCAAACAGTTAACACATATGGTGTTGAATGTGGAAGCCAAGGTCCTTCATACCATTCTGGTTAGGTGCATTTTTCCCAGAGAGCACTCTAGAGAATTAGGAACTGAAAGGATGCTGCATATTATGTATCTGGTTATGCATGGCTATGAGATTGATCTTCCCAAACTAGCGATTGAACATATGCTCTTCAGCCTTACCATTCAAAGAAAACACCCTCTACCCTATGCCAATATGCTCACTTTGTTCTTTGAACACTTTGAGATTCCAACTAGTGGAGAGGAATCAGTTACTTCTGGTTTTGGAATGCTTAATGAGAAATATTTTGAGAATATTGGAGTAGTGAAGACTAAGGCAAAAACCTGGAAGTTATACTCAGACTTGACTGAAGAAGAACTGGGTGCAAAGAAGTTTCTTAAGCCCAAGACCTTGACTTCCACTTCAAGTCAGACTTATCAGGCTACAGACAATCAAAGAAATGATGGTATGGAATTGGATTTGGAGGAAAACAAAGCAATTGTTTATGGACTTGAATCTGATATGGGGCAAGTCAAGTACATGGCGGAAAGCATCTTAAGAAGCATGACTCTGCTTGATGTTCCTAAGGAAGAGAAGGTCCAAAGAAAGGAGACTCTGACAAAGATCTGCCCAGCGAACATTCAAGCCAGGAAGAAGTTTCTCCAGCCTTAGATAAAGGAAAGCAGGTGGCAGAACAAGCTTCACAGGAAGGAGATGAAGTCAATAGTCCTGACTCAGATGATCTGCTGATTACCATGAAGAAAAAGAAGAAATCTCCAAAGGCTGCTACAAAGGACAAAACTGAAGAAGTAACTGTTGCTGGTGAGAATGAAGAGGAACATGAAGTGCATGACAAGACTGATGCAGAAGATAGTGAGAAAGAGGAAGGAGATCAAGATGGAGATGAAGATCCAACCCCTTAATCTTGCCTTCTCTTTCTTCCCCATTCTCTCTTCTTAAAGTTTTTCTTTAAGTTCTCAAAATTTTCCAAACACTTGATCCAACATTTTCTATCTTTTTGATGAAAGTTTAAAAGGGGTGAGAAAATTTTAGGAGTTAGTTTTTATTCTTAGGAGTTAGTTTTTATTCTTAGGTGCTTTTTGCTGAACTGTTTACTTTCTGTTGGTAATTGAATAAGTTGGATCTTTTTGAAATTACTGTGTTATTATAAATTGTGAACTAACCAGTATTTTTTGCAGAGACTAAGGATCAAATAGAATTTGGTTTTGTCTTTCATTAAGGGGGAGATTGTAAGATCAGGTTGTGCAAGGCTTGGAATAGTTAAGCTATTTCAAGGCCTTGATTCAGCTTTCAAAGCCTTGAATCAGTTCTCAGAGGCTTGAAAATAGGCTTGAAAATAGCTCAAGGCCTTGAAACTGGATTCAAAGCCTTGAAACGTCTTAACCTGTGTGAACATTCTCAGGGGGAGTTTTCTGCAAGCTCTCTGAGTTTGATTCCCTTTCTATCTTTCATATGTTTGATTCACTGTTATTAGATGATGAAATACAAATTACTATAACACTTTTGAACATAGAATATCATCAGTTTGACTTTGATATTGCAGGAAATTTTATTTCTAAGTTTTGCAGGATTGTTTCCTAAACTGAACTTCTGCAGATTTGGAAATAGTTGGACACTTTGATCCTGTGATCAATCAGACTTGCATGACAGCTTCTCAAGGTGTTTAAAGGGAAGATCAAAACAAAATCTATGAAGATTATGATCATCCAACCGTTGGAGAAGATGTCAAAGAAGTTAAACTATGTTGCCTACAAAATAGGAAGTTTGTTGCTGAAAATATGGGGAGATTTGCAGAGCTGTTTGAAGTTTAAATATAGCTCAATTCCGAAGAAACAAGATATAATACTCTACGGGCAAAAAGAAAGAACTAGTTCTGGATTTACAAGCATCAAATAAGTTCATCATTATTTCAATCCATTCACAGAAGATCACTGCATACTTCACTACATTATCTACACTCTAAGTGTACTTCTGTATTGTACTCCATTGGTAGATCATTTTTGTATTATCTCTAAATTCATTCTCAAGGTTTGTTCAAGGTGAACAATAGAGAATTATTAGTTAATAAATTAGCTAGATAAGGTACTATAAAGGGTAGGGAAAACCACAAGCTGTAACAGAGTAAGGGAACTCTCTTTGCTTCAGTTCTAGGGCTTAGCTTTTGATTAATAAGAATTGTGTTGAAAATCCTGCAGGGATCTAATCCCTGAGGTAGAGACGTAGGTCCAAGTGGACTGAACTCTATAAATCACTTGTCTCTTGCATTTACAGTTCATTCTTTTTTATAGTATTTGCAGCATACACAACTGTCTGTTTTTTCAAGGGTTTGAACTTGTTTTCAAGGCCTTGAAAAAGGCTTACTTGGTTTATACAAACTGCATTCCTTTCAAGGGCTTGAACTTGTTTTTCAAGGCCTTGAACTTCACTGTTTTCACAAGTTTTCATCTCCCTAGCAAGTTTTGCAAGAAGTTGGCATACTGTATTCACCCCCCCTTCTAGAGTATCTTAGTTGCATGAACACCTGCACACTCACACTTTCAAGAGTGTTTTAATCAACCAATTCTTTGAACTGTGATTTCAAAGCTTTGAATCTGTTGTCCAAGGCTTTGAAGTCACTATCAATTTTTAGCTTAGTAGCTTCAAGACACTTGTTCTGAAAAACTAAATCTAGATTTTCTTTTGCTTGCTCAGGAACCTTCATTTTCAAGGAATCAATCTCATTCCTATAACTTTCCTCATTCAAAAACATACTTTTGAGGATTTTAGGTAAGACATCAGAAGGACTGGATAAAATATTTTTTACCATGTGTTCAATTGGCTTCTTAGTAGAGTGGTATTCTTGATGCCCATCCATTAAATATAGATTGGCATGCTCTTCAACAGAATCTGAGTATGAAGAGTTTGAATCACTCCATGAGGCTACCATTGCCTTCTTCCTCTGTTGTCATTTTTGTCTTAGGAAATTTCCTGCCTTTCTTCTTTTGAGAGAAATCTCTTACCAGATGATCTTCATCTCCACATTTTAAATGAGAAGTAGACTTACCTTTCTGATCCTTACTGGTTGAGGATCTGAATTTTTCTTTGCTGTAGTCCTTGTTTCCAAAGTGTCTCTTCTTCTTCAGAATTCTGGCCAAGGCTTTGGAGATCAGGGCTAAGGCTTCTTCATCATCATCATCATCATCATCATCATCATCATCCTCCTGTTCAAGGCTTTGGGATTTTTCATTGTCCTTTGCCTTAAGTGGCAGGTTCTTGATGTTGTCACTCAGTTCGCCATCAACCTCCTTCATGGAAATCTCATGAGTGAGCAGTTTTCCTTGTAGATCATCAAGTTCCAGAATTCTTAGGTCTTGAGCCTCTTCAATTGCAGTTGTCATAGGCTCCCATTTTGCCTTTGGCAAGCTTCTGAGTATCTTCCTGACATTTTCCTCATTTGGTAAAGCTTTTCCCAAGGATTCCAAGTTGCTCACAATATCTGTAAACTTTTTAAACATATCTTTGATGGATTCATCAGAATTCATCTTAAATAGTTCATACTGTCTCAAAAGGATATTAATATTTGTCTGCTTGACTTGGCTGGTTCCATCATAAGTGACAGTTAGCTTGTCCCATATCTCTTTTGCACTTTTCCAGTTCAGTAACTGAGAGATCTTCATCAGGCTTGACAGTTCTAATTCCATTGACAGTAGTATAGAACAAGTTTGGCCCATTGACAACAATAGACCATAGTTCCATGTCCTGGTCTATGATGAAAATCTTCATCAATTCCTTCGAATGAACAAAGTTATCACCACAAAACAATGGGGGTCTATTAGCTGCCCTTCCCTGTGAGAATCCTCCATAACCTACATTACTTATTGTCACAAGATTGTTAGATCCTTAAACAGTGACCCAAGGCTCTGATACCAATTGAAAGTTTGTAATGTAAGTGTAAAACAGGATCTAAATACTCTAGAATGGGGGGTGAATAGAGTATGCTAACTTTTGCCAAAACACAGTCTTTTGAAACTAGAGTAGTGAAAACATTTGATATCTCAAAGCTTCGAAACGGTTTTGAGAAACTTGAAGATATAACTGCTGGATATAGAGGCTTCAAAGCTTTGAGATTTGGAAAGCTCCAAAGCTTTCAAAATTCCTGTTTAGACTGAATATAAAGATAACAAAAGTAAATAGCAAGAACACAAGGATTTTACAGAGTGCAGTCACAATTGGACCTAGTCTCTACCTGAGGGATCTAATCCCTCCTGGATTCAAACACAACTTCTTATTAATCACCCATATTTAGCCCTAGATCTCAAGCCTAAGTGAACTCCCTTACACTTATACACATTGTGGTTCTCAACCTATCTAGTTAGAGGCTACAACATGTTGAAACAATAAGAACCTCTTGATGTTCACTTGAGCAACCAAACTAGTAAGTTTAGTGATGTTTCAAAAATGTAGAATGAATAATACAATTAAGCTAGTGAAGCCTGGAAGAGTTCTTCTGATATGATGATCTTCTGCTGTTGGAGAGATGATTTGCTTGATTTATTTGAAGAATTGTGTAACTTGATCTTTCCCGTTTTTTTCTCTCTTCAAATTTCCATGATTTCTTTCTTCATTCTGGCTTTCCTCCATTCAAAGTTAAAGTGCTGAACACTTAAGCAACAGTCTGCAACCAACTGAGAAATTATATGAACATAAACCCTATAAATTCTCCTTTCTTAACACTTAAGCACAGATCGATTTCTGCACAAATCAACCAATTGCTCTTCGTGACTCAGACCTTCCGTATCTCCATAGACTCTCTGGCCTATCTAAAGTGAATAGTGTATCATTTTGATACTCTTCCTATTTGAGAAGAAAGTGATTTTGTTTTTCAAGCATCAGGAAAAGAAAAGGAGAGATGGTATTAATTCAATTTGAGTAGTCTGGTATTAATTGGCTATTGAAAATGACCTTATCTGATCAAAAATTTAAAAATTGGCATAATATAGTCCCGCCATAAGAAAATGGATTTTGCAATGAACGTTGGGCTTTTAGCGAGGGTTATTATCTGTTATCGCAAAAGAATCGATATTATTTGTTTCATTTGCGATAGTACTTCTTCCTTGTCATAATTAAACTAATTTGAAACGAGATCTTGTAACTTTCGCAAAATTTGATCACAAAGACTGTTTTTCTTGTAGTGCCAACTGAGAAATTATAGGAACAGACACCCTATAAATGCTCCTTTCTAATAAGCTTCAATCAACAACTACGTTTGAATGAATTTCTGATTTGTTTATGGACGTTGGAGTTTCCAACAAACCTGCATAAACTAAGCAAACAAGATCAAACAACAACAAGACAATCTAGCATCAAGATCTGATTAGTAAACCACTAACATTTCTAAGGAAAACTGGGGTAGATTTGTCTGCTGATAAACTTGAGTCAATATATATATCCAAACTGATGAATACAAGTAACTAGTTTAGAACATGTATTATTAAACAGTAATCAACTCATAACTAGTTCTAAGTCTCACAAAAATGACCTGCATACACAGAAATATTTAGATGAACTTAGCAGTGAAGGATAACCAGTAAATCTCAAAGCTTTGAAGCTTTATCTGCTAGTTCATCAGAAAGAACTAGGATTTTCAATCCAACTTAGTCCTGCATATATTATAGATTAGAACATAGATTACTAATGCATTTATATTGTCATCACATATCAAAACTAAAACATGCACAAAAACGGTTAGCAATATTTCCAGCTAGTAAACATATAATATAAGCATAGCTACAGTAACTCAAAGCTTTGAATCTTTGGTACTTAGCAATATTTCCTGCTTGTGTTTATGGCTTTCATCATCAAGGAACCAAAGCTCTCTGCATTTGAATTTACATATCAATCTCAAGGAGCATCAGACGTATCACCTACTTTTTAGTGAGAAATCAAAAAATGGGAGGCGTTGAGAATTCTATTTCTCATGTTTGTTATTCTTTCTCCTTGATTCTCGCTTTTAAACTCATCCAAATGTGGACGAGAAAACGATTTCTCACCAATTCATTTATTCTCTTACAAAATCATCAATCCAACACATAGCGTAAATGGATTGGACCAGATTATATCAATCACCAAAGCATAGATCTAAATGTTACATATAGGCAAACGAGTCGGATTTTATATCCTTCGTTACGGCCAGATCATCATGGATACCCAATGGGATCTAACCGAAATGTCATACCATCGTTTAATCACTCAATCGATGATGACTTGATATTCAAAAACTTAGGTTTTTTTTTTTTTTTTTTTTTTTTTTTACTTTAGATATTGAACAAAAAGATGATCAACGAGGTCAATATCTTACATTTTTTTTGACAAAATAATTTTTTTACCTAGATCTCCTGACATCTTCTGTAATCGAAATGCACTGAACAACGATCTTTTGTTTGCTTGAAGTCGCTTATCCTTCTGCGGGCGCTGATTCTACAACTAATACAACAAGAGAGAAAATGAGAACATGTTATCCTATAACAAGTTTATGCAATGATCACCAACCATCAGTAATTAGTTAAAATAAATATAGTTGAATACCTGATTCAGATTTCGGAAGAATCTAACACGGGCAGATGTTGAACCCTAAAAGAAATTTATTGAGGCGACCTCAAACAAAGCTTTAGGTATGATACAAGAGAAACTAACAAATGGAGAACCAAAATATGGTGTTCATGTTTGAGGCGGCTGCTGTTTCTGAACAAAATACCTAGTCATAAATTGTTATGTTTATATAGAGAATAACCTAATAAGATGAGACCGATTCAAGCTTAGCCTTGCTCGTACGGCCCAGTCCAAAATATGAATAATGCCACGATGATACAATATACTTGATGAATTTTCACACCAAATTATTATTATTTTTTCTTTTAAAGGTGGTATTAAATAACATATTCTTTGAACCTTGAGTAATATAACCTTTATTGAAATATGTCAAATTAAATTCCGTATATGACATATTGAATCCCTAAAATGGTGCCCTTATATTTTAACCAAGTGTAACGTTATTCGCTTTAGCAATACACAAGTTCGTAGTTATTTCATTTGCATATAGTTTATCCACAATCCTATTGTTATTAAAATATTTGGACAAAAGAAAAAAGAAAAAAATTGATTTCACATGAATGAAAGTAATAACTGAACCTTCTAAAAAAACTTTTTACTGATTGAGTCGATGGTTTCATCCGAACTATCGGATACATTGCTATCTTCCATTAGCATATCTTCTTCGTTGCTATATTTAGGCTCTATCTGTGTTGACATCTTATTCATAATTTTAACTTTTTAACACACAGCGACAACAAGAGATTCTTAGAGAGGGAGAGAGAAAGGTCTGAAAGAGGGGAAAAGTGGTTGAGGCTTGTGAGAGAGATGAGTCGGCAGGGTAAGGTTAATAGTGAAAGAGATGGGGATGTGGTTTGCTGATTAGTGATTTCCAGTTGCCACTTCGTTCTTTTTATTTATTTATTTATTAAAACATGCTTAATTATGAAAGGACCCCTTAAGTTTTGTGCATATTACGAAATTATAAATACGTTAATTGAATAACATGTTGGAACGGGTTAAACGGGTCAACTCGTGGGTTACGCAGGTAGACCCGAACCCATCCTGTTTAATTTTGTGTCGATTTCGTGTCAACCCATTTTGACCCAAAGCGGGTTCGTGTCGACCCAAACCCGCTAACTTCGTGTCGGATTGTAGTCGTGTTATCGTGTCATGTCAAATATTGTCCGCCTTACTTTTTAGTGAGAAATTAAAAAAGGGAGGGGTTGAGAGTTCTATTTCTCATGTTTGTTATTCTTTCTCCTTGATTCTCGCATTAAAACTCATCCAAATATGGACGAGAAAACGATTTCTCACCAATTCATTTATTCTCTTACAAAATCATCAATCCAACACGTAGTGTAAATGGATTGGAGCAGACTAAGTGAATCAAAAAAGCATAGATCTAAATGTTCCGTATAGGCAAACGGATAAAATTTAATATCATTCGTTAGGGCCATATCATCATGGATACCCAATGGGATCTAACCGAAATGTCATCCATATCGTTTAGAACTCAATCGATGATGACATGATATGCAAAAAACTTAAGTTTTTTACTTCAGATCTTGAAATAAAAGATGATCGGCGAGGTCAATACGTTACATTCTTTTTGAAAAAATAAATTTCTTACCTAGATTGCCTGACATCTTTTGTAATTGAAATGCACTGAACAAAGATCTTTTGTTCGCTTGAAGTCACTTATCCTTCTGCGGGCGCTGAATCTACAACCAATACAACAAGACAACAAGAGAGAAAATGAGAACATGTTAACCTATAACAGGTTTATACAATGCTCACTAACCATCAAGAATTAGTTCAAATAAATATAGTTGAACACCTGATTCAGATTTTGGAAGAATCTAACCCGGGCAGATGTTGACCCCTAAAAGCGATTTATTGAGGCGACCTCAAACAAAACTTTAGCTATGATACAAGAGAAACTAACAAATGGAGAACCAAAATATGGTGTTCCTGTTTGAGGCGGCTGTTGTTTGCTGAACAAAAAAGCTAGGGATAAATTGTTATGTTTATATAGAGAATAACCTAATAAGATGAGGCCGATTCAAGCTTAGCCTTGCTCGTACGGACCTGTCCAAAATATGAATAATGCAACGATGATACATTATTACATGATGAATTTTCACACCCAATTAATTTTTTAAAAAGTGGTATTAAATAACATATTCTATGAACCTTGAATAACATAACCATCATCGAAATATGTCAAATAAAATTCCGTGTATGACATATTGAATCCCTAAAATGGTGCCCTTATATTTTATCCAAGTGTAACATTATTCGCTTTAGCAATACACAAGTACGCAGTTATTTCATTTGCATATATTTTCTCCACAATCCTATTGCTATTAAAATATTTGGGCAAAAGAAAAAAGAAAAAAAAAATTGACTCCACATGAATGAAAGTAATGACTGAACCTTCTAAAAAAAACTTTACTGATTAAATCGATGGTTTCATCCGAAATCTCGGATACATCACATCATCATCTTCTCCTCTCTCTTATCATTCGTTTATTTGGAATTTATTTCAAGGCAAGAAGATTTTTTCCATTAGCATATCTTCTTCTTTGCTATATCTAGGCTCTATCTGTGTTGACAGCTTATTCATAATTTTAACTTTTTAACACACAGCGACAACAAGAGATTCTTAGAGAGGGAGAGAGAAAGGTCTAAGAGAGGGGAAAAGTGGTTTAGGCTTGTGAGAGATATGAGTCGGCAGGGGAAGGGTAATAGTGAAAGAGATGGGGATGTGGTTAGCTGATTAGTGATTTCCAGTTGCCACTTTGTTCTTTTTATTATTTATTAAAACATGCTTAATTATGAAAGGACCCCTTAAGTTTTATGCATATTACAAAATAATAAATAAGTTAATTGAATAACATGTTTGAACGGGTTAAACGGGTCAACCCGTGGGTTACGGAGGTAGACCAGAACCCGACATGTTTAATTTTGTGTCGATTTCGTGTCAACCCGTTTTGACCCAAAGCGGGTTCGTGTCGACCCAAAACCCGCTAACTTCGTGTCGGATTGTAGTCGTGTTATCGTGTCGTGTCGTATATTGCAAGCCCTACTTTTTAGTGAAAAATTAAAAAAGGGAGGCGTTGAGAGTTCTATTTCTCATGTTTGTTATTCTTTCTCCTTGATTCTCGCATAAAAACTCATCCAAATATGGGCGAGAAAACAATTTCTCACCAATTCATTTATTCTCTTACAAAATCATCAATCCAAAACATAGTGTAAATGGATTGGAGTAGCTTATGTGAATTAAAAAAGCATAGATCTAAATGTTCCATATAGGCAAACGGGCCAGATTTAATATCCTTCGCTAGGACCAGATCATCATGGATACCCAATGGGATCTAACCGAAATGTCATCCATATCGTTTAGAACTCAATCGATGATGACATGATATGCAAAAAACTTAAGTTTTTTACTTTAGATCTTGAAATAAAAGATGATCAGCGAGGTCAATACGTTACATTCTTTTTGACAAAATAAATTTCTTACCTAGATTGCCTGACATCTTTTGTAATTGAAATGCACTGAACAAAGATCTTTTGTTCGCTTGAAGTCACTTATCCTTCTGCGGGCGCTGATTCTACAACCAATACAACAAGACAACAAGAGAGAAAATGACAACATGTTAACCAATAACAGGTTTATACAATGCTCACCAACCATCAATAATTAGTTCAAATAAATATAGTTGAACACCTAATTCAGATTTTGGAAGAATCTAACTCGGGCAGATGTTGACCCCTAAAAGCGATTTATTGAGACGACCTCAAACAAAGCTTTAGCTATGATACAAGAGAAACTAACAAATGGAGAACTAAAATATGGTGTTCCACTTTGAGACGGCTGTTGTTTGCTGAAAAAAAAACCTAGGGATAAATTGTTATGTTTATATAGAGAATAACCTAATAAGATGAGGCCGATTCAAGCTTAGCCTTGCTCTTACGGCCCTGTCCAAAATATGAATAATGCAACGATGATACATTATTACATATTGAATTTTCACACCCAATTACTTTTCTAAAAAGTGGTATTAAATAACATATTCTTTGAACCTTGAATAATATAACCTTTATAAAAATATGTCAAATAAATTTCGTGTATGACATATTGAATCCCTAAAATGGTGTCCTTATATTTTATCCAAGTGTAACATTAGTCGCTTTAGCAATACACAAGTACGTAGTTATTTCATTTGCATATATTTTATCCACAATCCTATTGCTATTAAAATATTTAGACAAAAGAAAAAAGAAAAAAAAATTGACTTCACATGAAAGAAAGTAATGACTGAACCTTCTAAAAAAAACATTACTGATTGAATCGATTGTTTCATCCGAAATCTCGGATACATCACATCATCATCTTCTCCTCTCTCTTACCATTAATTTACATGGAATTTATTTCAAGGCAAGAAGATTTTTTCTATTAGCATGTCTTCTTCTTTGCTATATCTAGACTCTATCTGTGTTGACATCTTATTCATTATTTTAACTTTTTAACATGCAGCGACAACAAGATATTCTTAGAGAGGGAGAGAGAAAGGTCTGAGAGAGGGGAAAAGTGGTTGAGGCTTGTGAGAGAGATGAGTCGGCAGGGGAAGGGTAATAGTGAAAGAGATAAGGATGAGATGGCGATGTGGTTCGCTGATTAGTGATTTCTAGTTGCCACTTCGCTCTTTTTATTTATTTGTTACAACAGGCTTAATTATGAAAGGACCCCTTAACTTTTGTGCATATTACAAAATTATAAATAAGTTAATTGAATAACATGTTTGAACGGGTTAAATGGGTCAACCCGTGGGTTACGGAGGTAGACCCGAACCCGACATGTTTAATTTTGTGTCGATTTTGTGTCAACCCGTTTTGACCCAAAGCGGGTTCGTGTCGACCCAAAACCCGCCAACTTCGTGTCGGAGTGTAGTCGTGTTATCGTGTCGTGTCGAATATTGCCAGCCCTACTTTTTAGTGAGAAATTAAAAAAGGGAGGCGTTGAGAGTTATATTTCTCATGTTTCTTATTCTTTTTCCTTGATTCTCGCATTAAAACTCATCCAAATATGGGAGAAAACGATTTCTCACCAATTCATTTATTCTCTTACAAAATCATCAATCCAACACATAGCGTAAATGGATTGGAGCAGATTATGTGAATTAAAAAAGCATAGATCAAAATGTTCCATATAGGCAAACGGGTCATATTTAATATCCTTCGTTCGGTCCAGATCATCATGGATACCCAATGGGATCGAACCGAAATGTCATCCATATCGTTTAGTCACTCAATCGATGATGACGTGATATGCAAAAACTTAAGTTTTTTTACTTTAGATCTTGAAATAAAAGATGATCGGCGAGGTCAATATGTTACATTCTTTTTGACAAAATAAATTTCTTACCTAGATTGCCTGACATACTTTGTAATTGAAATGCACTGAACAAAGATCTTTTGTACGCTTGAAGTCACTTATCCTTCCGCTGTCGCTGATTCTACAACCAATACAACAAGACAACAAGAGTGAAAATGCGAACATGTTATCCTATAACAAGTTTATACCATGCTCACCAACCATCAGTGTTGACTCAAATACCCTTGAGTGTGTTTTGAGAAGTAATTGTTTTGAGTGATGAAGGACAAAGACTAAGCATTTCTGATACTCCAAGGCCTTGAGATACTGACAAGCTTCAAAGCCTTGAGTGTAGCTTTATTGTGCTGAATGTTTTAACAATCTTGTGCTGCAGATTGGATACCTGATTATATAGATCAGAGATTTGCTGCATATACTCATGTTTTACATTGTCTACATATCTAACTTTGACAAACTGTGAAGCATGTTCAGAGCTTCAAGGCCTTGAGATGTGCCTTGAGCTGCTGACAGTTTTACAGAACTAATTTGATTCTTTCTTGCAGGGTTTGATCTTTATTATTGTGATTGTTTAATGAATTCTAATAGTCTTAAACTTTTTTATCATGAGTTATATGTGTCAGAAGTTAATCAGATTATTGTTATAATCTCTTATCCAGATTTTATATAGAAACTGGAAATCCAAACAGACTTAGTGTTGTTATATTTATGGATTTTTTTGTTGCTATGATTTAATGTTTTTGCAGGTTTGTTAAACGTGCAAATACAATCTCAACAAACTCCAAAGGATATCTACTCAGAGCTGTTTGAATTTCTGTTGAAACAAGAAGAGGATTTGTAGGAACTGAGATCCTAAAATCTCTCATTCAGTTGCAGTGAGTAGATAAAAGACATGTTTGAATTTTGAAATAGGAGAGGCTTGCAGAAAACTGAGAGAAGTGTGAAATATTTGTGGGAGATAATTCATTCAAACACACAGACATTCAAGCTTCAATTCCTGATTTCAGAAGATCAATCATTCCAGTTTCCAGAAGAACACATCCAAGCCTTCACAAGCTTATTTTTCTACTGTGTTCTTCATCTGTTTTGTAATTTGCTTATCTTTTGTATATCTAAAACCTCACTAAACCTAGTGGTTGGTTATTCAAGCGAACAACAAGAGGTTCTTGTTAGCTCAACAGTTAGTAGCTGATACTAGATAGGTTTGGAACCACAAGCTGTATAGGTGTAAGGGAAATCACTTAGGCTTGAAGATCTAGGGTTGTTTCTGTGTGAGTACTAAGAAGTGTTTGCCCAATACTGGTGGGATTAGATCCCTCAGGCAGAGGTTAGGTCCATTGGGACTGAACTCTGTAAATTGCATTGTGTTCTTTACTTTACAGTTTTGTTATTTTCTGTTGCATACAACTCAAATCAAACTAGGGTTTATAAGCTGTGTAGAACTGGTAATAGTTTAAGGCCTTGAAACTTTCTATTTCGCCTTTGAAAGTTTCTGACAGTTTTCTAAAATCTCAAGGCCTTGAGATTTGAGTTTCACACAAAGCTAATTAGTTAAAATCTGAGTTTTGCAAAAAGTTTCCATACTCTATTCAACCCCCCCTCTAGAGTATATAGGTCCTGTATTTAGTCTACATTACACACTTTCAATTGGTATCAGAGCTTGGGTCACTGATATAGATCTAACAATCTTGTGACTATGATTAATGTAGGAGATGGTGGATTCTCACAAGGAAGGGCAGCCAACAGACCTCCATTGTTCTGTGGTGATAACTTCATGCACTAGAAGGCATTGATGATGTTCATCATAGATCAAGACATGGAACTGTGGTCAATAGTTCACAATGGTCCTCATGAGTACTACACTACCATTGATGGAGTCAGATGTATCAAGTCTGAGGAAAATCTCTCAGTTACTGAACTGGAAAAGGTATCAAAAAATTACAAGGCTATGAATCTGTTATACTGTGCTCTTAATGCAGATGAGTTCAACAGAGTGTCCAATTGCAAAAGTGCCAAAGAAGTATGGGTCAAACTAGTGGTGACTTATGAAGGAACAAGCCAGGTTAAGCAGACCAAAATCAACATACTTCTGAGGCAATATGAGTTGTTCAAGATGAACTCAGATGAGACCATCGAGGAGATGTCCAAAAGATTCACTGATGTGGTGAATAATCTGGAGTCTTTGGGAAAGAAGTTCTCAAATGAGGAAAATGTCAGGAAAATTCTGAGAAGCTTGCCAAAAGCCAAGTGGGAGCCAAAGACAACAGCCATTGAGGAAGCTCAGGATTTAAAACTTCTTCAGCTAGATGATCTACAAGGAAAGCTGCTCACTCATGAAATGTCTATGAAGGATGTATAAGGTGATCTGAGTGAAAACATCAAGAACTTAGCACTCAAGGCTAAGGACAATGAAAAATATCAAAGCCTTGAGACTGAAGATGAGCATGATGATGAAGAGGCTTTAGAATTGATCTCCGAAGTCTTGGCCAGGATTCTCAAGAAGAATAGAAACTCTGGTAACAGGGATTACAACAGAGAGAGATCTAGACCTTCAGGCAGCAAGGACTAAAAAGGTAAATCTTCATCACAGACACATAAAACCAAAGCAATGAATTGTTTTGAGTGTGGTGATGCAGATCATTTAGTAAGGGACTGTCCACAAAAGAAGAGGAACAGGAACTTTCAGAAGAAAGATAGTGACAACAGAAGGGAGAAAGCCATGATGGCTTCCTGGAGTGATTCTGATTCATCAAGTGACTCATACACAGAAGAAGAACAAGCAAACTTGTGTTTCATGGCCAAGCATGATGAAGAAAAGTCATCAGACAGGCATATTGAAGAAATGGTAAAAAATCTTCTTGCTAGTCCTTCTGATGTACTTCCTGAAATTCTCAAGAGTATGTTTTTAAATGAGGAAAGTTATAGAAATAAGATTTCTTCTTTAAAGATTAAGATTCATGAGCAGGTAAAAGAAAACCTGTACCTAGTTTTTACCAACAAAACTGTTGAAGTTTCTAAGACAAAAATTGAAAAGGACTTCAAGGCCTTGGACAGTAAGTTCAAAGCCTTGAAGGCACAGATAAAAGAGATTGTTGATCAAAACACTCTCTTAACTGAAAGATATTCTGATCTAAAGACTCATTCTGAGGATTCAGAACAACAAATCTGTTCTTTGACTGAGAAACTTCAAGAGTCTAGAAAGGTCTAGCTATATTTACAGGCTCAGAACATAATCTAAATCTCATTCTTGGAGGAAGTCTGAAATCAATGCATAAAAGTGGGATTGGCTATAATCTAAATTTTCCAAAGAAAAGCCAAACTACTTTTGTCAAATTTGGTAGCAGACATTCTATAAAGTGTTATTACTGTGGAAATTAACTTGTCCCTTCAGAAGATCAGAACCTCATATTATGAGGAATACTTACAGGTTAGGCAGATTCGGGTTCCAAAAGGAATTAGACCACCAAACACGGCTGATTCTGAGTATGACTCAAAGTTCTGCACTTGGTCTAACAGCCTGTTGAGGCAATAATTTACTTTTACAGGATGTCACCAAGGCCTTGAAAGATCAGAAATGGATATTAGACAGTGGATGTTCCAGACATATGAGTGGAAAGAAATCTCTCTTTACTGAGCTTACAGAAAAATCTGGAGGAACAATCACACTTGGTGACAAAAAAATGCAATATTATTGGTATATGTAGTATTGGTAATGGTTCTACCAACTCTATCTCTGATGTTTATCTTGTGGATGGACTTAAATATAATCTACTTAGTATCTCTCAGTTATGTGATAAAGGTTGTAAATCTATATTTGACAATGAGAAATGTTTGGTGCAAGATGAGAAATCTGGTGATTGCATACTCACTGCTCCTAGATCATATAATCTATATGCTATGAGTACTAACAGTGTTGCAGGTGACAAGTTAAAATGCCTTAAGGCATTGAAGGAAGATTCAAAGCTTTGGCACAAAAAGCTTGGACATATTAGCATACACACCTTGAATAAACTCATCTCAAAGGATTTGGTAAGAGGTTTACCACCACATAAATTTTCAGATGATGAGGTTTGCAAGGCATGTGTACAAGGTAAACAAACCAGAAGCTCATTTAAGCCAAAGAACTTTGTAAGTACTTCTAGACCCTTAGAACTATTGCATATGGACTTGTGTGTTCCTATGAGAGTTCATACCCCAAAAGGTAAGAGGTATATGCTTGTTATAGTAGATGATTATTCTAGATTTACTTGGGTGATGTTTATTAGAGACAAAACTGAAGCCTTATCTGAATTTTCTAGATTGTGCAAAGAGCTTCAAACTTTGAAAAATTTACTTGTTGCATCCATTAGAAGTGACCATGGTAGGGAATTTGATCAACTTTACTTCGATTTGTTTTGTGCAAAGCATGACATATCACAAAAATTTTCTGCACCTAGAACTCCACAGCAAAATGGAGTAGTTGAAAGGAAAAATAGGACAATTGAGGATATGTCTAGAACCATGCTTCTTGAAAGTAATTTGCCAAAGTTCTTGTGGGCAGAAGCTGTTAATACTGCCAATAATGTGCTAAATAGATGCTTGATTAGACCTATTTTGAAAAAGACCCCTTATGAACTGTTTAAAGGTAGGAAGCCTAGTGTTTCTTATTTCAAATCTTTTGATTGTATCTGTTTTGTGCATAATAATGGTAGAGACAATCTTGGTAAATTTGATGCTAGAAGTGATGAATGTGTATTTAATGGATATTCTCAAACTAGCAAAGCTTATAGAGTTTACAATAGAAAAACCAAGATTGTGGAAGAGAGTATTCATGTGATTTTTGATGAAAGTACTAAGGATTCTTTGAGTGAAAGTTTTGCCGATCTAAATTTGAACAAGCATGAGTCTGATGATGATGTTGTGAAAGAGGACAAAGGCAAAACTAATGTGCAGATTCAATCAGCAGAATCTCAAGGCCTTGAACCTCCTGCAGAACCAAAATCTCAAAGCCTTGAGACAGAAGCTGAAACTTTCTATGATGCTCCCTCTACTGTGTCAAGAACTCAAAGCCTTGAAGGAGAATATTCCTGAATACCAAGGAAGAAGTTTAAGTACCTTGCAGATCATCCAGCTGACAATATCATATCTGATCCATCAACTGGAACTCAGACAAGAGGACAGTTGAAGCACTTGTGTGCTTTTAGTGCATTTGTATCTTTGATTGAGCCTAAAAATACCAAAGAAGCACTAGAAGATGCATACTGGATCATTGCAATGCAGAGTGAGCTGAATGAATATGAAAGAAACAAGGTATGGAATCTGGTTCCCAGATTTAAAGAGAAATCAGTTATTGGAACCAGATGGGTGTTCAGAAATAAGCTTGATGAGAATGGCAAAGTGGTAAGGAACAATGCCAAACTGGTGGCACAGGGATATAATCAGGAAGAAGGTATAGATATGAGGAGACTTTTGCTCATGTTTCCAGGTTAGAAGCTATTAGAATACTTCTTGCATTTGCTTCTCACAATCACATAAAGCTTTATCAAATGGATGTCAAATGTGCTTTTCTGAATGATTATTTACAAGAAGATGTTTTTTAGCACAATCTCCTTGTTTTGAAGATGAAAATTTTCATGATCATGTTTACAAACTAGACAAAGCTCTTTATGGGTTAAAACAAGCTCCAAGGGCTTGGTATGATAGAATTTCAAAATATTTACTTGACAACAATTTCAAGAGAGGTCTAGTTGATAAAACTTTTTTCATTAAACATCATGAAAGTGATTTGTTAGTATTTAAGATTTATGTGGATGATATTTTGTTTGGTGCTACTAAAGATGCTCTTTGAAAAGAGTTCTCTAGTCTGATGTGCAGAGAGTTTGAGATGAGCTTAATGGGAGAACTGCATTTCTTTCTTGGACTTCATATCTTACAAATGAAGAAATGAATTTTTGGACATCAAGGAAAGTATACCAAGGACTTATTGAACAAGTTCAATATGTCACAGTCCAAGGTGCTTAAAACCCCTATGAGTTCATCACTCTCATTAGACAAGGATTCAAATGTAAGAGTGTGAATCAAAAGGAATACAGAGGTATGATTGGATCACTTTTGTATTTAACTGCTAGAAGACCTGATATTATGTTCAGTGTCTGTATGTGTGCTAGATTTCAAGAAGATCCTAAGGAGAGTCATTTAATTGCTGTTAAAAGAATTTTTAGATATTTGAATGGAACCAGAGACTTGGGGCTTTGGTATCCAAGGAGATCGAATTTTATGTTGAGTGGCTATTCAGATGCAGATTTTGTAGGATATAAAGTAGATAGGAAAAGTACTTCTGGATGTTTCCAGTTTCTTGGATCTTCACTGATCAGTTGGCACTCTAAAAAGTAAAATTTTGTAGCATTATCAACTGCAGAAGCTGAATACATTGCCGCTGGAGCTTGCTGTTCACAAGTGTTATGGATTGCTCAGCAACTTATAGATCTTGGCTATAATTTCAGAAATGTGCCTATTCATTGTGACAATACAAGTGCTATCTCAATCTCTAAGAATCCAGTTCAGCACTCAAGAACCAAGCACATAGATGTGAGACATCACTTCCTTAGAGATCATGCAGAACAAGGTGATGTTGTTTTATCTTTTATTTCTATTTCAATGCAGATTGCTGATATTTTCACTAAACCTTTGACAGATGATAGGTTTTTATCCCTAAGTCTTGAATTGGAGATGTTAAACAAGGATGCATTGGTTTAGAGGGAGTACTGGTACTTACATGTGTTTATGTGTTGAAAAATCTCAAAGCCTTGAGATTATACTTTCCAAAGCCTTAAAAGTATAGCTCAAAGCTTTGAAGTTTCTCAAACTGCAGAAAATCTCAAGGCCTTGAGATTGTTCTCCAGGTCTTGAAACATCTGTATTTTTTAAAAAAAATGGATCATCAAATATTATATCTTATCTCTTTAGATAACTGTATAATATTTGAATTACTCAAAGAATTTTCTAAAATATCCAAAAGAATTTTCCAAGATCCTTTTTGCATGTTGATTTCAGTAGAGTCCTTTTATGACTCATCCTTTTCAACCTTCTTAAGCTGAAAGTCAGGGCCTATTCTTCTTCATTCTCTCTCAATTCTCTATGTCTCTCTACTCTTTCTCAATTTCTCTCAATCTCATTATCTTCTCAAAAACCTAAACCAACAATGGAGCGCAAATAAGCCAGGATTCAACAACATGGGAAGCCTTCTGGCAGATCCAAGAAGAGGGCAAATAAGAAGGAGAAGATTGTGATCTCTGATTCGGATTCAGAGAATACTCAGAGTTTGCATGAGGACACTCCTCCTGCAAAGAAGAACATAACAGAAAAGGGAGATGAAGGCTCAAGCATTGATCCACAGAAGGAGACAGAGACTCAGGGTGGTGATCAACCTAGGTCAGACAAGAAGAAAGGGGGAGAGAAGAAAAAGGCTGGAGAAGAAGAAAAGGGGAAATCATTTCAAGAAAGAAAGAAGAAGCCAATTGAAGGAGAATAAGAGAAGAGCAAACCCACTGAGAAGAAAACAAGGGTTAAGCAGGTTGCTGCTGCAACCAAAAAGGGTTATCAAGGTAAAAATGCACTTCCTTCAGATTGGTTTGTTAGTTCTGAAGTTAGGAATGTGTGGATGCAAGGATATGCTTCTTCTAAGGTTGCTTTTTGTAGTATGGTTTCTGAGGAGTTATTGGATAAACTGGATATTGATTGTATGAGAAAGTTAAGAGAAACTGCAGTTTGGAAGGTGTTAAATCCTAGTTCAAAAGCCTATCCTAGGTTAACTAGATTATTTTATCTAAATCTGGTTCATGAAGGAGATGATAAGATGGTGTTAACTTCTAAGGTGGCTGGGATAAATTTGAGGCTAGATCATAAGACTTTTGCCAAAGTCTTGGGCATTCCTAGGAAGTATAATGTTGGAGATTACCCTGATAGGAAGGATTGTCTGGAAAAGGCAAAAGAGATGTTTTTCATTGATGGTGTACCCTCTGGTCCAAAATAGTTGACACACTCTGTGCTCAACTGTGAAGCTAAGATTTTTTTCACAATTCTGATGAGGAGTGTTGTTCCTAGGGAGAACTCAAGGGAGTTGGTACTGATAAAGTTCTCATTTTGATGTATCTGATATGTCAACGGTTTGAGATAGACTTGCCAACAGTGGTTATGGAGCATATGATCTATTGTGCTACTAGAACTAGAAACCATCCTCTTCCATATGCCAACCTTTTACCTCTTTTCTTTGAGCATTTTGATGTACCTATGAAACGAAAAGAAAAGATAACTGGAGGTTTTGGTTTGATTGATGAAACTGCCTTACAGAGAATTAGAGTAGTTCAAACTGGGAAAGGTCATTGGAAATTTTATTCAGAGTTGTCAAAAGACGAGCTTGGTGAGAAGGATTTTGTTAAGCCAAAGGGGACTACATCAGGAAAAGGACAAGCCAATGAGGATTACTCTTTGTTGGTTGAGAAATTTGAAGATCAGCAGGTTGAGATTGAAGATCTCAGACAAAGGTTATTTGATCTGTCTTCTGAATTTAACCAGTTCAAGGGTTTGATGAATGTGATGAATGGAAAATTGGATGTTGTCATCAAGGGTTTGAACTTGGAGAAGATACCTTCTGCTACTAGTCATGACACCAGTGAAGACTCAGATGAAAGGCTAGGTGATTTCCTGAAGAAGAAAAAGAAGCCAATTCCAGTGGTGCTTACTTCAAAAGATTTGTATGAGCAAACTGATGAAGAAGATGCTGGTGAAGACACAGGTGTTGATGCAGCTACAGAGGGTGATTCAGTGCAGGTTAAGAACAAGAAGGTGGATGAGATCATTGAAGAATTTGTTGCGGAGGTGGAAGCTGAACAAGAGGGAAATCAGTCTGCTGATGATGCTGAAAGTGATGAAGAAGTTGGAGAAGGCTCAGAGAAAGGCCAGACATCAAAGAAGAAATGAAGATCAGAGAAGACCAAAGATTGAACCTTTCCTTCTATCTATTTCTTTTCTTCTTTTATGTTATCAAGGCCTTGAAATTCTAGGAATAAATTTTGGTTAAGTTTTTTTTAAGACTCTGAGTAATGATCCAACATTTCTTCACCTTTATTTGATGAAAGTCAAAAAGGGGGAGAAATTATGTGGTTTTGTGGTTACTTTCAGTTGCTTAATAATAATCAGTTGTTTTCGTTAATTCAGTTGTGTTATGATAATACTGTGATTATCTGTGAATTACTGTTAAGATGGTTTGACAGGTATTATTGTCTATTGTATCTGCAATATGTGGTTATCTAATTCTTACAAGGAGTTGCAGGGATATCTACACAAGATTATGGGTTTTGTCTTTCATCAAGGGGGAGATTGTTGACTCAAAGACCCTTGAGTGTGTTTTGAGAATTAATTGTTTTGAGTGATGAAAGACAAAGACTAAGCATTTCCGATACTCCAAGGCCTTGACAGAGCTTCAAAGCCTTGGGAGTAGCTTTTATTGTGCTGAATGTTCTAACAATCTTGTGCTGCAGATTAGCTACCTGATTATATAGATCAGAGATTTGCTGCATATACTCCTTTTTTACATTGTCTACATATCTAACACAATTGCAGATGTCTTGGTCAGGGAGAATCAAAGTTATCTGGACTTAACTTTGACAGACTGTGAAGCATATTCAGAGCTTCCCTTGAGATGTGCCTTGAGCTGCTGACAGTTTTACAGAACTAATTTGATTCTTTCTTGTAGGGTTTGATCTTTATTATTGTGATTTTTTAATGACTTCCAATAGTCTTAAAATGGTTTATCATGAGTTATATGTGTCAGAAGTTAATCAGATTATTGTTGTAATCTCTTGTCCAGTTTTTATTCAGAAACAGGAAATCCAAACAGACTTAGTGCTGTTATAATTCTGTATTTTGTTGTTGCTATGATTTAATGTTGTTGCAGATTTGTTAAAAGTGCAAATACAATCTCAACAAACTCCAACGGATATCTACTCAGAGTTGTTTGAATTGCTGTTGAAACAAGAAGAGGATTTGTAGGAACTGAGATCCTAAAATCTCTCATTCAGTTGCAGTGAGTAGATAAAAGACATGTTTGAATTTTGAAATAGGAGAGGCTTGCAGAAAACTGAGAGAAGTGTGAAATATTTGTGGGAGATAATTCATTCAAACACACAGACATTCAAGCTTCAATTCCTGATTTCAGAAGATCAATCATTCCAGTTTCCAGAAGAACACATCCAAGCCTTCACAAGCTTATTTTTCTATTGTGTTCTTCATCTGTTTTGTAATTTGCTTATCTTTTGTATATCTAAAACCTCACTAAACCTAGTGGTTGGTTATTCAAGCGAACAACAAGAGGTTCTTGTTAGCTCAACAGTTAGTAGCTGATACTAGATAGGTTTGGAACCACAAGGTGTATAGGTTTAATGGAAATCACTCAGGCTTGAAGATCTAGGGCTGTTTCTGTGTGAGTAATAAGAAGTTTTTGCCCAATCCTGGTGGGATTAGATCTCACAGGCAGAGATTAGGTCCATTGGGACTGAACTCTTTAAATTGCATTGTGTTCTTTACTTTACAGTTTTGTTATTTTCTGTTGCATACAACTCAAATCAAACTAGGGTTTATAAGCTGTGTAGAATTGGTAATAGTTCAAGGCCTTGAAACTTTCTATTTTTCGTTTGAAAGTTTCTGAAAGTTTTATAAAATCTCAAGGCCTTGAGATTTGAGTTTCACACAAAGCTAATTAGTTAAAATCTAAGTTTTGCAAAAAGTTTCCATACTCTATTCAACCCCCCTTCTAGAGTATTTAGGTCCTGTATTTAGTCTACATTACACACTTTCATTCAGTAATTAGTTCAAATAAATATAATTGAACGCCTGATTCAAATTTTGGAAGAATCTAACACGGGCAGATGTTGACCCCTAAAAGAGATTTATTGAGGCGACCTCAAACAAAGCTTTAGCTATGATACAAGAGAAACTAACAAATGGAGAACCAAAATATGGTGTTCCTATTTGAGACGGCTGTTCTTTGTTGAACAAAATAACTAGGGATAAATTGTTATGTTTATATAGAGAATAACCTAATAAGTTGAGGCCTATTCAAGCTTAGCCTTGCTCATACGGCCTTGTCCAAAATATGAATAATGCAACGATGATACATTATTACTGGATGAATTTTCAAACCAAATAAATTTTTTTAAAAGTGGTATTAAATGATATATTCTTTGAACCTTGAATAATATAACCTTTATTGAAATATGTCAAATTAGATTCCGTATATGACATATTGAATCCCTAAAATGGTGCCCATATATCTTATCCAAGTGTAACAGTATTCGCTTTAGCAATACACAAGTACGTAGTTATTTCATTTGCATATATTTAATTCACAATCCTATTGCTATTATAATATTTGGACAAAAGGAAAAAGAAAAAAAAATTGACATCACATGAATAAAAGTAATGACTGAACCTTCTAAAAAAAACTTTACTTTTTGAATCGATGGTTTCATCCGAAATCTCGGATACATAACATCATCATCTTCTCCTCTCTCTTATCATTTGTTTACATGGAATTTATTTCAAGGAAAGAAGATTTTTTCCATTAGCATATCTTCTTTGTTGCTATATACAGACTCTATCTGTGTTGACATCTTATTCATAATTTTAACTTTTTAACACACAACGACCACAAGAGATTCATAGAGAGGGAGAGAGAAAGGTCTGAGAGAGGGGAAAAGTGGTTGAGGCTTGTGAGAGAGATGAGTCGGCAGGGGAAGGGTAATAGTGAAAGAGATGGGGATGAGATGGGGATGTGGTTTGCTGATTAGTGATTTCCAGTTGCCACTTCGTTCTTTTTATTTATTTATTAAAACATGCTTATTTATGAAAGGAACCCTTAAGTTTTGTACATATTACAAAATTATAAATAAGTTAATTGCATAACATGTTTGAAAGGGTTAAACGGGTCAACCCGTGGGTTACGCTGGTAGACCCGAACCCAACCTGTTAAATTCGGTGTCGATTTCGTGTCAACCCGTTTTGACCCAAAGCGGGTTCGTGTCGACCTAAACCCGCTAAATTCGTTTCGACTTAAACCCGCTAAATTCGTTTCGGATTGTAGCCGTGTTATCGTGTCGTGTCGAATATTGCCAGATGTACCGTTTAGTGAGAAATTAAAAAAGGGAGGGGTTGAGAGTTCTATTTCTCATGTTTGTTATTCTTTCTCCTTGATTCTCGCATTAAAACTCATCCAAATATGGACGAGAAAACGATTTCTCACCAATTCATTTATTCTCTTACAAAATCATCAATCCAACACGTAGTGTAAATGGATTGGAGCAGACTAAGTGAATCAAGAAAGCATAGATCTAAATGTTCCGTATAGGCAAACGGATAAAATTTAATATCATTCGTTAGGGCCATATCATCATGGATACCCAATGGGATCTAACCGAAATGTCATCCATATCGTTTAGTCACTCAATCGATGATGAAGTGGTATGCAAAAACTTAAGTTTTTTACTTTAGATCTTGAAACAAAAGATGATCGGCGAGGTCAATATGTTACATTCTTTTTGACAATATGTTACCTAGATTGCTTGACATCTTTTGTAATTGAAATGCACTGACCAAAGATCTTTTGTTCGCTTGAAGTCACTTATCCTTCTGTTGGCGCTGATTCTACAACCAATACAACAAGACAACAAGAGAGAAAATGAGAACATGTTATCGTATAACAGGTTTATACAATGCTCACCAACCATCAGTAATTAGTTCAAATAAATGTAGTTGAACACCTGATTCAGATTTTCGAAGAATCTAACTCGGGCAGATGTTGACCCCAAAAAGCGATTTATTGAGGCGACCTCAAACAAAGCTTTAGTTATGATACAAGAGAAACTAACAAATGGAGAACCAAAATATGGTGTTCCTGTTTGAGACGGCTGTTGTTTGCGGAACAATATACTTAGGGATAAATAATATGAATAATGCAACGATGATACATTATTATTTGATGAGGCCGATTCAAGTTTAGCCTTGCTCGTACGGCACTGTACAAAATATGAATAATGCAACGATGATACATTATTATTTGATGAATTTTGCACACCTAATTAATTTTTATTAAAAGTGGTATTAAATAACATATTCTTTGAACCTTGAATAATATAACCTTTTTTGAAATATATCAAATTAAATTCCGTGTATGACATATTGAATCCCTAAAATGGTGCCCTTGTATTTTATCGAAGTGTAACATTATTCGCTTTAGCAATACACAAATACGCAGTTATTTCATTTGCATATATTTTCTCCACAATCCTATTGCTATTAAAATATTTGGACAAAAGAAAAAAGAAAAAAAAATTGACTCCACATGAATGAAAGTAATGACTGAACCTTCTAAAAAAAACTTTACTGATTGAATCGATGGTTTCATCCGAAATCTCGGATACATCACATCATCATCTTCTCCTCTCTCTTATAATTCGTTTACATGGAATTTATTTCAAGGCAAGATCCATTAGCATATCTTTTTCGTTGCTATATCTAGGCTCTATCTGTGTTGACATCTTATTCATAATTTTAACTTTTTAACACACAGCGACAACAAGAGATTCATAGAGAGGGAGAGTGAAAGGTCTGAGAGAGGGGAAAAGTGGTTGAGGCTTGTGAGAGAGATGAGTCGGCAGGGGAAGGGTAGTAGTGAAAGAGATGGGGATGAAATGGGGATGTTGTTTGCTGATTAGTGATTTCCAGTTGCCACTTCGTTATTTTTTATTTATTTATTAAAACATGCTTATTTATGAAATGACCCCATAAGTTTTGTGCATGTTACAAAATTATAAATAAGTTAATTGAATAACATGTTTGAACGGGTTAAACGAGTAAACCCGTGGGTTACGCAGGTAGACCCGAACCCAACCTGTTTAATTTTGTGTCGATTTCGTGTCAACCCGTTTTGTCCCAAAGCGGGTTTGTGTCGACCCAAACCCGCTAACTTCGTGTCGAATTGTAGTCATGTTATCGTGTCGTGTCGAATATTGTCATCCCTACCTTTTAGTGTGAAATTAAAAAAGGAGGGGTTGAGAGTTCTATTTCTCATGTTTGTTATTCTTTCTCCTTGATTCTCGCATTAAAACTCATCCAAATATGGTCGAGTAAACGATTTCTCACCAATTCATTTATTCTCTTACAAAATCATCAATCTAACACATATCGTAAATGGATTGGAGCAGATTATGTGAATCAAAAAAGCATAGATCTAAATGTTCCATATAGGCAAACGGGTGAGATTTAATATCCTTCGTTAGGGCCAGATCATCATGGATACCCAATGGGATCTAAACGAAATGTCATCCATATCGTTTGGTCACTCAATCAATGATGACGTGATATGCAAAAACTTATGTTTTTTATTTTAAATCTTGAAACAAAAGATGATCGACGAGGTCAATATGTTACATTCTTTTTGACAAAATAAATTTCATACCTAGATTGCCTGACATCTTTTGTAATTGAAATGCACTGAACAAAGATATTTTGTTCGCTTGAAGTCACTTATCCTTCAGCGGGCGATGATTCTACAACCAATACAACAAGACAACAAGAGAGAAAATGAGAATATTTTATCCTATAACAGGATTATACAATGCTCACCAACCATCAGTAATTAGTTCAAATAAATATAGTTGAACACCTGATTCAGATTTTGGAAGAATCTAACACGGGCAGATGTTGACCCCTAAAAGCGATTTATTGAGGCGACCTCAAACAAAGCTTTAGCTATGATACAAGAGAAACTAACAAATGGAGAACCAAAATATGGTGTTCCTGTTTGAGACGGCTGTTGTTTGCTAAACAAAATACCTGGGGATAATTGTTATGGGTATATGGAGAATAACCTAATAAGATGAGGCCGATTCAAGCTTAGCCTTGCTCGTACGACCCTGTCCAAAATATGAATATTGCAACGATGATACATTACTACTTGATGAATTTTCACACCCAATTAATTTTTTTAAAAGTGGTATTAAATAACATATTCTTTGAACCTTGAATAATATAACCTTCATTGAAATATGTCAAATTAAATTCCGTATATGACATATTGAATCCCTAAAATGGTGCCCTTATATTTTATCCAAGTGTAACATTATTTGCTTTAGCAATACACAAGTACGTAGTTATTTCATTTGAATATATTTTATCCACAATCCTATTGCTATTAAAATATTTGGACAAAAGAAAAAAGAAAAAAAAATTGACTTCACATGAATGAAAGTAATGACTGAACCTTCTAAAAAAACTTTACTGATTGAATCGATGGTTTCACCCAAAATCTCGGATACACCACATCATCATCTTCTCCTCTCTCTTATCATTCGTTTACATGGAGTTTATTTCAAGGCAAGAAGATTTTTTCCATTAGCATATCTTCTTCGTTACTATATCTAGGCACTATCTGTGGTGACATCTTATTCGTAATTTTAACTTTTTAACACATAGAGACAACAAGAGATTCATAGAGAGGGAGAGAGAAAGGTCTGACAGAGGGGAAAAGTGGTTGAGGCTTGTGAGAGAGATGAGTCGGCAGGGGAAGGGTAATAGTGAAAGAGATGGGGATGATATGGGGATGTGGTTTGCTGATTAGTGATTTCCAGTTGCCACTTCGTTATTTTTTATTTAATTATTAAAACATGCTTATTCATGAAATGACCCCTTAAGTTTTGTGCATATTACAAAATTATAAATAAGTTAATTGAAGAACATGTTTGAACGCGTTAAACAGATCAACCCGTGGGTTACGCAGGTAGACCCGAACCCAACCTGTTTAGTTTTGTGTCGATTTCGTGTCAACCCGTTTTGACCGAAAGCGAGTTTGTGTCGACCCAAACATGCTATCTTCGTGTCGAATTGTAGTCGTGTTATCGTGTCGTGTCGAATATTGCTAGCCCCACTTTTTAGTGAGAAATTAAAAAAGGGATGGGTTGAAAGTTCTATTTCTCATGTTTGTTATTCTTTCTCCTTGATTCTCGCATTAAAACTCATCCAAATATGGACGAGAAAACGATTTCTCACCAATTTATTTATTCTCTTACAAAATCATCAATCCAACACGTAGTGTAAATGGATTGGAGCAGATTAAGTGAATAAAAAAAGCATAGATCTAAATGTTCCATATAGGCAAACGGGTCAGATTTTAATATCCTTCGTTAGGGCCAGATCTTATGGATACCCAATGGGATCTAACCGAAATGTCATCCATATCGTTTAGTCACTCAATCGATGATGACGTGGTATGCAAAAACTTAAGTTTTTTAATTTAGATATTGAAACAAAAGATGATCGGCGAGGTCAATATGTTACATTCTTTTTGACAATATGTTACCTAGATTGCCTGACATATTTTGTAATTGAAATGCACTGACCAAAGATCTTTTGTTCGCTTGAAGTCACTTATCCTTCTGCGGGCGCTGATTCTACAACCAATACAACAAGACAACAAGAGAGAAAATGAGAACATGTTATCGTATAACATGTTTATACAATGCTCATCAACCATCAGTAATTAGTTCAAATAAATATAGTTGAACACCTGATTCAGATTTTCGAAGAATCTAACTCGGGCAGATGTTGACCCCAAAAAGTGATTTATTGAGGCGACCTGAAACAAAGCTTTAGCTATGATACAAGAGAAACTAACAAATGGAGAACCAAAATATGGTGTTCCTGTTTGAGACGGCTGTTGTTTGCGGAACAAAATACCTAGGGATAAATAATATGAATAATGCAACGATGATACATTATTATTTGATGAGGCCGATTCAAGTTTAGCCTTGCTCGTACGGCCCTGTGCAAAATATGAATAATGCAACGATGATACATTATTATTTGATGAATTTTCACATCCAATTAATTTTTATTAAAAGTGGTATTAAATAACATATTCTTTGAACCTTGAATAATATAACCTTTTTTGAAATATATCAAATTAAATTCCGTGTATGACATATTGAATCCCTAAAATGGTGCCCTTGTATTTTATCCAAGTGTAACATTATTCGCTTTAGCAATACACAAGAACGCAGTTATTTCATTTGCATATATTTTCTCCACAATCCTATTGCTTTTAAAATATTTGGACAAAAGAAAAAAGAAAAAAAAAATTGACTCCACATGAATGAAAGTAATGACTGAACCTTCTAAAAAAAACTTTACTGATTGAATCGATGGTTTCATCCGAAATCTCGGATACATCACATCATCATCTTCTCCTCTCTCTTATTATTCGTTTACATGGAATTTATTTCAAGACAAGAAGATTTTTCTCCATTAGCATATATTTTTCGTTGCTATATCTAGGCTCTATCTGTGTTGACATCTTATGCATAATTTTAACTTTTTAAAACACAGCGACAATAAGAGATTCATAGAGAGGGAGAGAGAAAGGTTCTTAGAGAGGGGAAAAGTGGTTGAGGCTTGTGAGAGATATGAGTCGGCAGAGGAAGGGTAATAGTGAAAGAGATGGGGATGAAATGGGGATGTGGTTTGCTGATTAGTGATTTCAAGTTGCCACTTCGTTATTTTTTATTTATTTATTAAAACATGCTTATTTATGAAATGACCCCATAAGTTTTGTGCATGTTACAAAATTATAAATAAATTAATTGAATAACATGTTTGAACGGGTTAAACGGGTCAACCCGTGGGTTACGCAGGTAGACCCGAACCCAACCTGTTTAATTTTGTGTCGATTTCGTGTCAACACGTTTTGTCCCAAAGCGGGTTTGTGTCGACCCAAACCCGCTAACTTCGTTTCGAATTGTAGTCGTGTTATCGTGTCGTGTCGAATATTGCCAGCCCTACTTTTTAGTGTGAAATTAAAAAAGGAGGGGTTGAGAGTTCTATTTCTCATGTTTGTTATTCTTTCTCCTTGATTCTCGCATTAAAACTCATCCAAATATGGACGAGAAAACGATTTCTCACCAATTCATTTATTCTCTTACAAAATCATCAATCTAACACATAGCGTAAATGGATTGGAGCAGATTATGTGAATCAAAAAAGCATAGATCTAAATGTTCCATATAGGAAAACGGGTGAGATTTAATATCCTTCGTTAGGGCAAGATCATCATGGATACCCAATGGGATCTAACCGAAAATGTCATCCATATAGTTTAGTCACTCCATCAATGATGACGTGATATGCAAAAACTTATGTTTTTATTTTAAATCTTGAAACAAAAGATGATCGACGAGGTCAATATGTTACATTCTTTTTGACAAAATAAATTTCATACCAAGATTGCCTGACATCTTTTGTAATTGAAATGCACTGAACAAAGATATTTTGTTCGTTTGAATTCACTTATCTTTCTGCGGGCGATGATTCTACAACCAATACAACAAGACAACAAGAGATAAAATGAGAATATTTTATCCTATAACAGGTTTATACAATGCTCACCAACCATCAGTAATTAGTTCAAATAAATATAGTTGAACACCTGATTCAGATTTTGGAAGAATCTAACACGGACAGATGTTGACCCCTAAAAGCGATTTATTGAGGCGACCTCAAACAAAGCTTTAGCTATGATACAAGAGAAACTAACAAATGGAGAACCAAAATATGGTGTTCCTGTTTGAGACGGCTATTGTTTGCTAAACAAAATACCTGGGGATAATTGTTATGGGTATATGGAGAATAACCTAATAAGATGACGCCGATTCAAGCTTAGCCTTGCTCGTACGACCCTGTCCAAAATATGAATATTGCAACGATGATACATTACTACTTGATGAATTTTCACACCCAATTAATTTTTTTAAAAGTGGTATTAAATAACATATTCTTTGAATCTTGAATAATATAACCTTCATTGAAATATGTCAAATTAAATTCCGTATATGACATATTGAATCCCTAAAATGGTGCCCTTATATTTTATCCAGGTGTAACATTATTCGCTTTAGCAATACACAAGTACGTAGTTATTTCATTTGCATATATTTTATCCACAATCCTATTGCTATTAAAATATTTGGACAAAAGAAAAAAGAAAAAAAAATTGACTTCACATGAATGAAAGTAATGACTGAACCTTCTAAGAAAAACTTTACTGATTGAATCGATGGTTTCACCCAAAATCTCGGATACATCAAATCATCATCTTCTCCTCTCTCTTATCATTCGTTTACATGGAGTTTATTTCAAGGCAAGAAGATTTTTTCCATTAGCATATCTTCTTCGTTGCTATATATAGGCTCTATCTGTGGTGACATCTTATTTATAATTTTAACTTTTTAACACACAGCGACAATAAGAGATTCATAGAGAGGGAGAGAGAAAGGTCTGAGAGACGGGAAAAGTGGTTCAGGCTTGTGAGAGAGATGAGTCGGCAGGGGAAGGGTAATAGTGAAAGAGATGGGGATGATATGGGGATGTGGTTTGCTGATTAGTGATTTCCAGTTTCCACTTCGTTATTTTTTATTTAATTATTAAAACATGCTTATTCATGAAATGACCCCTTAAGTTTTGTGCATATTATAAAATTATAAATAAGTTAATTGAAGAACATGTTTGAACGCGTTAAACAGATCAACCCGTAAGTTACGCAGGTAGACCCGAACCCAACCTGTTTAATTTTGTGTCGATTTCGTGTCAACCCGTTTGACCGAAAGCGGGTTTGTGTCGACCCAAACACGCTATCTTCGTGTCGAATTGTAGTCGTGTTATCGTGTCGTGTCGAATATTGCCAGCCCTACTTTTTAGTGTGAAATTAAAAAAGGAGGGGTTGAGAGTTCTATTTCTCATGTTTGTTATTCTTTCTCCTTGATTCTCGCATTAAAACTCATCCAAATATGGACGAGAAAACGATTTCTCACCAATTCATTTATTCTCTTACAAAATAATCAATCTAACACATAGCGTAAATGGATTGGAGCAGATAATGTGAATAAAAAAAGCATAGATCTAAATGTTCCATATAGGAAAACGGGTGAGATTTAACTTAGTTAGGGCCAGATCATCATGGATACCCAATGGGATCTAACCGAAATGTCATCCATATCGTTTAGTCACTCAATCAATGATGACGTGATATGCAAAAACTTATGTTTTTTATTTTAAATCTTGAAACAAAAGATGATCGACGAGGTCAATATGTTACATTCTTTTTGACAAAATAAATTTCATACCTAGATTGCCTGACATATTTTGTAATTGAAATGCACTGAAAAAAGATATTTTGTTCGTTTGAAGTCACTTATCCTTCTGCGGGCGATGATTCTACAACCAATACTACAAGACAACAAGAGAGAAAATGAGAATATTTTATCCTATTACAGGTTTATACAATGCTCACCAACCATCAGTAATTAGTTCAAATAAATATAGTTGAACACTTGATTCAGATTTTGGAAGAATCTAACACGGGCAGATGTTGACCCCTAAAAGCGATTTATTGAGGCGACCTCAAACAAAGCTTTAGCTATGATACAAGAGAAACTAACAAATGGAGAACCAAAATATGGTGTTCCTGTTTGAGATGGCTATTGTTTGCTAAACAAAATACCTGGGGATAATTGTTATGGGTATATGGAGAATAACCTAATAAGATGAGGCCGATTCAAGCTTAGCCTTGCTCGTATGACCCTGTCCAAAATATGAATATTGCAACGATGATACATTACTACTTGATGAATTTTCACACCCAATTAATTTTTTTTAAAAGTGGTATTAAATAACATATTCTTTGAACCTTGAATAATATAACCTTCATTGAAATATGTCAAATTAAATTTCGTATATGACATATTGAATCCCTAAAATGGTGCCCTTATATTTTATCCAAGTGTAACATTATTCGCTTTAGCAATACACAAGTACGTAGTTATTTCATTTGCATATATTTTATCCACAATCCTATTGCTATTAAAATATTTGGACAAAAGAAAAAAGAAAAAAAATTGACTTCACATGAATGAAAGTAATGACTGAACCTTCTAAAAAAAACTTTATTGATTGAACCGATGGTTTCACCCAAAATCTCGGATACATCACATCATCATCTTCTCCTCTCTCTTATCATTCGTTTACATGGAGTTTATTTCAAGGCAAGAAGATTTTTTCCATTAGCATATCTTCTTCGTTATTATATCTAGGCTCTATCTGTGGTGACATCTTATTCATAATTTTAACTTTTTAACACACAGCGACAATAAGAGATTCATAGAGAGGGAGAGAGAAAGGTCTGAGAGAGGGGAAAAGTGGTTGAGGCTTGTCAGAGAGATGAGTCGGCAGGGGAAGGGTAACAGTGAAAGAAGAGATGGGGATGATATGGGGATGTGGTTTGCTGATTAGTGATTTCCAGTTGCCACTTCGTTATTTTTTATTTAATTATTAAAACATGCTTATTCATGAAATGACCCCTTAAGTTTTGTGCATATTACAAAATTATAAATAAGTTAATTGAAGAACATGTTTGAACGCGTTAAACAGATCAACCCGTGGGTTACGCAGGTAGACCCGAACCCAACCTGTTTAATTTTGTGTCGATTTCGTGTCAACCCGTTTTGACCGAAAGCGGGTTTGTGTCGACCCAAACATGCTATCTTCGTGTCGAATTGTAGTCGTGTTATCGAGTCGTGTCGAATATTGCCAGCCCCACTTTTTAGTGAGAAATTAAAAAAGGGAGGGGTTGAAAGTTCTATTTCTCATGTTTGTTATTCTTTCTCCTTGATTCTCGCATTAAAACTCATCCAAATATGGACGAGAAAACGATTCTCACCAATTTATTTATTCTCTTACAAAATCATCAATCCAACACGTAGTGTAAATGGATTGGATCAGATTAAGTGAATAAAAAAAAGCATAGATCTAAATGTTCCATATAGGCAAACGGGTCAGATTTAATATCCTTCGTTAGGGCCAGATCATCATGGATACCCAATGGGATCTAACCGAAATGTCATCCATATCGTTTAGTCACTCAATCGATGATGACGTGGTATGCAAAAACTTAAGTTTTTTAATTTAGATCTTGAAACAAAAGATGATCGGCGAGGTCAATATGTTACATTCTTTTTGACAATATGTTACCTAGATTGCCTGACATATTTTGTAATTGAAATGCACTGACCAAAGATCTTTTGTTCGCTTGAAGTCACTTATCCTTCTGCGGGCGCTGATTCTACAACCAATACAACAAGACAACAAGAGAGAAAATGAGAACATGTTATCGTATACCAGGTTTATACAATGCTCACCAACCATCAGTAATTAGTTCAAATAAATATAGTTGAACACCTGATTCAGATTTTCGAAAAATCTAACTCGGGCAGATGTTGACCCCAAAAAGCGATTTATTGAGGCGACCTCAAACAAAGCTTTAGCTATTATACAAGAGAAACTAACAAATGGAGAACCAAAATATGGTGTTCCTGTTTGAGACTGCTGTTGTTTGCAGAACAAAATACCTATGGATAAATAATATGAATAATGCAACGATGATACATTATTATTTGATGAGGCCGATTCAAGTTTAGCCTTGCTCGTACGGCCCTGTGCAAAATATGAATAATGCAACGATGATACATTATTATTTGATGAATTTTCACACCCAATTAATTTTTATTAAAAGTGGTATTAAATAACATATTCTTTGAACCTTGAATAATATAACCTTTTTTGAAATATATCAAATTAAATTCCGTGTATGACATATTGAATCCCTAAAATGGTGCCCTTGTATTTTATCCAAGTGTAACATTATTCGCTTTAGCAATACACAAGTACGCAGTTATTTCATTTGCATATATTTTCTCCACAATCATATTGCTATTAAAATATTTGGACAAAAGAAAAAAGAAAAAAAAATTGACTCCACATGAATGAAAGTAATGACTGAACCTTCTAAAAAAAACTTTACTGATTGAATCGATGGTTTCATCCGAAATCTCGGATACATCACATCATCATCTTCTCCTCTCTCTTATAATTCGTTTACATGGAATTTATTTCAAGACAAGAAGATTTTTCTCCATTAGCATATCTTTTTCGTTGCTATATCTAGGCTCTTTCTGTGTTGACATCTTATTCATAATTTTAAATTTTTAACACACAGCGACAACAAGAAATTCATAGAGAGGGAGAGAGAAAGGTTCTTAGAGAGGGGAAAAGTGGTTGAGGCTTGTGAGAGATATGAGTCGGCAGGGGAAGGGTAATAGTGAAAGAGATGGGGATGAAATTGTGGTTTGCTGATTAGTGATTTCCAGTTGCCACTTCGTTATTTTTTATTTATTTATTAAAACATGCTTATTTATGAAATGACCCCATAAGTTTTGTGCATGTTACAAAATTATTAATAAGTTAATTGAATAACATGTTTGAACGGGTTAAACGGGTCAACCTGTGGGTTACGCAGGTAGACCCAAACCCAAACTGTTTAATTTTGTGTCGATTTCGTGTCAACCCGTTTTGTCCCAAAGCGGGTTTGTGTCGACCCGAACACGCTATCTTCGTGTCGAATTGTAGTCGTGTTATCGTGTCGTGTCGAATATTGCCAGCCCTACTTTTTAGTGTGGAATTAAAAAAGGAGGGGTTGAGAGTTCTATTTCTCATGTTTGTTATTCTTTCTCCTTGATTCTCGCATTAAAACTCATCCAAATATGGACGAGAAAACGATTTCTCACCAATTCATTTATTCTCTTACAAAATCATCAATCTAACACATAGCGTAAATGGATTGGAGCAGATTATGTGAATCAAAAAAGCATAGATCTAAATGTTCCATATAGGCAAACGGGTGAGATTTAATATCCTTCGTTAGGGCCAGATCATCATGGATACCCAATGGGATCTAACCGAAATGTCATCCATATCGTTTAGTCACTCAATCAATGATGACGTGATATGCAAAAACTTATGTTTTTTATTTTAAATATTGAAACAAAAGATGATCGACGAGGTCAATATGTTACATTCTTTTTGACAAAATAAATTTCATACCTAGTTTGCCTGACATCTTTTGTAATTGAAATGCACTGAACAAAGATATTTTGTTCGTTTGAAGTCACTTATCCTTCTGCGGGCGATGATTCTACAACCAATACAACTAGACAAGAGAGAAAATGATAATATTTTATCCTATAACAGGTTTATACAATGCTCACCAACCATCAGTAATTAGTTCAAATAAATATAGTTGAACACCTGATTCAGATTTTGGAAGAATCTAACACGGGCAGATGTTGACCCCTAAAAGCGATTTATTGAGGCGACCTCAAACAAAGCTTTAGCTATGATACAAGAGAAACTAACAAATGGAGAACAAAAATATGGTGTTCCTGTTTGCGACGGCTGTTGTTTGCTAAACAAAATACATGGGGATAATTGTTATGGGTATATGGAGAATTACCAAATAAGATGAGGCCGATTCAAGCTTAGCCTTGCTCGTACGACCCTGTCCAAAATATGAATATTGCAACGATGATACATTACTATTTGATGAATTTTCACACCCAATTAATTTTTTTAAAAGTGGTATTAAATAACATATTCTTTGAACCTTGAATAATATAACCTTCATTGAAATATGTCATATTAAATTCCGTATATGACATATTGAATCCCTAAAAGGTGCCCTAATATTTTATCCAAGTGTAACATTATTCGCTTTAGCAATACACAAGTACGTAGTTATTTCATTTGCATATATTTTATCCACAATCCTATTGCTATTAAAATAATTTGACAAAAGAAAAAAGAAAAAAAAATTGACCTCACATGAATGAAAGTAATGACTGAACCTTCTAAGAAAAACTTTACTGATTGAATCGATGGTTTCACCCAAAATCTCGGATACATCACATCATCATCTTCTCCTCTCTCTTATCATTCGTTTACATGGAGTTTATTTCAAGGCAAGAAGATTTTTTCCATTAGCATATCTTCTTCGTTGCTATATATAGGCTCTATCTGTGGTGACATCTTATTCATAATTTTAAATTTTTAACACACAGCGACAATAAGAGATTCATAGAGAGGGAGAGAGAAAGGTCTGAGAGAGGGGAAAAGTGGTTGAGGCTTGTGAGAGAGATGAGTCGGCAGGGGAAGGGTAATAGTGAAAGAGATGGGGATGATATGGGGATGTGGTTTGCTGATTAGTGATTTCCAGTTGCCACTTCGTTATTTTTTATTTAATTATTAAAACATTCATATTCATGAAATGACCCCTTAAGTTTTGTGCATATTACAAAATTATGAATAAGTTATTCGAAGAACATGTTTGAACGCGTTAAACAGATCAACCCGTGGGTTACGCAGGTAGACCCGAACCCAACCTGTTTAATTTTGTGTTGATTTCGTGTCAACCCGTTTGACCGAAAGCGGGTTTGTGTCGACCCAAACACGCTATCTTCGTGTCGAATTGTAGTCGTGTTATCGTGTCGTGTCGAATATTGCCAGCCCTACTTTTTAGTGTGAAATTAAAAAAAGGAGGGGTTGAGAGTTCTATTTCTCATGTTTGTTATTCTTTCTCCTTGATTCTCGCATTAAACTCATCCAAATATGGACGAGAAAACGATTTCTCACCAATTCATTTATTCTCTTACAAAATCATCAATCTAACACATAGCGTAAATGGATTGGAGCAGATTATGTGAATCAAAAAAGCATAGATCTAAATGTTCCATATAGGCAAACGGGTGAGATTTAATATCCTTCGTTAGGGCCAGATCATCATGGATACCCAATGGGATCTAACCGAAATGTCATCCATATCGTTTAGTCACTCAATCAATGATGACGTGATATGCAAAAACTTATGTTTTTTATTTTAAATCTTGACACAAAAGATGATCGACGAGGTCAATATGTTACATTCTTTTTGACAAAATAAATTTCATACCTAGATTGCCTGACATCTTTTGTAATTGAAATGCACTGAACAAAGATATTTTGTTCTTTTGAAGTCACTTGACCTTCTGCGGGCGATGATTCTACAACCAATACAACAAGACAACAAGAGAGAAAATGAGAATATTTTATCCTATAACAGGTTTATACAATGCTCACCAACCATCAGTAATTAGTTCAAATAAATATAGTTGAACACCTGATTCAGATTTTGGAAGAATCTAACACGGGCAGATGTTGACCCCTTAAAGCGATTTATTGAGGCGACCTCAAACAAAGCTTTAGCTATGATACAAGAGAAACTAACAAATGGAGAACCAAAATATGGTGTTCCTGTTTGAGACGGCTGTTGTTTTCTAAACAAAATACCTGGGGATAATTGTTATGGGTATATGGAGAATAACCTAATAAGATGAGGCCGATTCAAGCTTAGCCTTGCTTGTACGACCCTGTCCAAAATATGAATATTGCAACGATGATACATTACTACTTGATGAATTTTCACACCCAATTAATTTTTTTAAAAGTGGTATTAAATAAAATATTCTTTGAAGCTTGAATAATATAACCTTCATTGAAATATGTCAAATTAAATTCCGTATATGACATATTGAATCCCTAAAATGGTGCCCTTATATTTTATCCAGGTGTAACATTATTCGCTTTAGCAATACACAAGTACGTAGTTATTTCATTTGCATATATTTTATCCACAATCCTATTGCTATTAAAACATTTGGACAAAATAAAAAAAGAAAAAAAATTGACTTCACATGAATGAAAGTAATGACTGAACCTTCTAAAAAAAACTTTACTGATTGAATCGATGGTTTCACCCAAAATCTCGGGTAAATCACATCATCATCTTCTCCTCTCTCTTATCATTCGTTTACATGGAGTTTATTTCAAGGCAAGAAGATTTTTTCCATTAGCATATCTTCTTCGTTTCTATATTTAGGCTCTATCTGTGGTGACATCTGATTCATAATTTTAACTTTTTAACACACATCGACAACAAGAGATTCATAGAGAGGGAGAGAGAAAGGTCTGAGAGAGGGGAAAAGTGGTTGAGGCTTGTGAGAGAGATGAGTCGGCAGGGGAAGGGTAATAGTGAAAGAGATGTGGATGATATGGGGATGTGGTTTGCTGATTAGTGATTTCCAGTTGCCACTTCGTTATTTTTTATTTAATTAATAAAACATGCTTATTCATGAAATGACCCCTTAAGTTTTGTGCATATTACAAAATTATAACTAAGTTAATTGAAGAACATGTTTGAACGCGTTAAACAGATCAACCCGTGGGTTACGCAGGTAGACCCGAACCCAACCTGTTTAATTTTGTGTCGATTTCGTGTCAACCCGTTTTGACCGAAAGCGGGTTTGTGTCGACCCAAACACGCTATCTTCGTGTCGAATTGTAGTCGTGTTATCGTGTCGTGTCGAATATTGCCAGCCCTACTTTTTAGTGTGGAATTAAAAAAGGAGGGGTTGAGAGTTCTATTTCTCATGTTTGTTATTCTTTCTCCTTGATTCTCGCATTAAAACTCATCCAAATATGGACGAGAAAACGATTTCTCACCAATTCATTTATTCTCTTACAAAATCATCAATCTAACACATAGCGTAAATGGATTGGAGCAGATTATGTGAATCAAAAAAAGCATAGATCTAAATGTTCCATATAGGCAAACGGGTGAGATTTAATATCCTTCGTTAGGGCCAGATCATCATGGATACCCAATGGGATCTAACCGAAATGTCATCCATATCGTTTAGTCACTCAATCAATGATGACGTGATATGCAAAAACTTATGTTTTTTATTTTAAATCTTGAAAAAAAAGATGATCGACGAGGTCAATATGTTACATTCTTTTTGACAAAATAAATTTCATACCTAGATTGCCTGACATCTTTTGTAATTGAAATGCACTGAACAAAGATATTTTGTTCTTTTGAAGTCACTTATCCTTCTGCGGGCGATGATTCTACAACCAACACAACAAGACAACAAGAGAGAAAATGAGAATATTTTATCCTATAACAGGTTTATACAATGCTCACCAACCATCAGTAATTAGTTCAAATAATATAGTTGAGCACCTGATTCAGATTTTGGAAGAATCTAACACGGGCAGATGTTGACCCCTTAAAGCGATTTATTGAGGCGACCTCAAACAAAGCTTTAGCTATGATACAAGAGAAACTAACAAATGGAGAACCAAAATATGATGTTCCTGTTTTAGACGGCTGTTGTTTGCTAAACAAAATACCTGGGGATAATTGTTATGGGTATATGGAGAATAACCTAATAAGATGAGGCCGATTCAAGCTAAGCCTTGCTCGTACGACCCTGTCCAAAATATGAATATTGCAACGATGATACATTACTACTTGATGAATTTTCACACCCAATTAATTTTTTTAAAAGTGGTATTAAATAACATATTCTTTGAACCTTGAATAATATAACCTTCATTGAAATATGTCAAATTAAATTCCGTATATGACATATTGAATCCCTAAAATGGTGCCCTTATATTTTATCAAGGTGTAACATTATTCGCTTTAGCAATACACAAGTACGTAGTTATTTCATTTGCATATATTTTATCCACAATCGTATTGCTATTAAAACATTTGGACAAAAGAAAAAAAGAAAAAAAATTGACTTCACATGAATGAAAGTAATGACTGAACCTTCTAAAAAAAACTTTACTGATTGAATCGATGGTTTCACCCAAAATCTCGGATAAATCACATCATCGTCTCCTCTCTCTTATCATTCGTTTACATGGAGTTTATTTCAAGGCAAGAATATTTTTTCCATTAGCATATCTTCTTCGTTGCTATATTTAGGCTCTATCAGTGGTGACATCTGATTCATAATTTTAACTTTTTAACACACAGCGACAACAAGAGATTCATAGAGAGGGAGAGAGAAAGGTCTGAGAGAGGGGAAAAGTGGTTGAGGCTTGTGAGAGAGATGAGTCGGCAGGGGAAGGGTAATAGTGAAAGAGATGGGGATGATATGGGGATGTGGTTTGCTTATTTGTGATTTCCAGCTGCCACTTCGTTATTTTTTATTTAATTAATAAAACATGCTTATTCATGAAATGACCCCTTAAGTTTTGTGCATATTACAAAATTATAACTAAGTTAATTGAAGAACATGTTTGAACGCGTTAAACAGATCAACCCGTGGGTTACGCAGGTAGACCCGAACCCAACCTGTTTAATTTTGTGTCGATTTCGTGTCAACCCGTTTTGACCGAAAGCGGGTTTGTGTCGACCCAAACACGCTATCTTCGTGTCGAATTGTAGTCGTGTTATCGTGTCGTGTCGAATATTGCCAGCCCTACTTTTTAGTGTGGAATTAAAAAAGGAGGGGTTGAGAGTTCTATTTCTCATGTTTGTTATTCTTTCTCCTTGATTCTCGCATTAAAACTCATCCAAATATGGACGAGAAAACGATTTCTCACCAATTCATTTATTCTCTTACAAAATCATCAATCTAACACATAGCGTAAATGGATTGGAGCAGATTATGTGAATCAAAAAAGCATAGATCTAAATGTTCCATATAGGCAAACGGGTGAGATTTAATATCCTTCGTTAGGGCCAGATCATCATGGATACCCAATGGGATCTAACCGAAATGTCATCCATATCGTTTAGTCACTCAATCAATGATGACGTGATATGCAAAAACTTATGTTTTTTATTTTAAATCTTGACACAAAAGATGATCGACGAGGTCAATATGTTACATTCTTTTTGACAAAATAAATTTCATACCTAGATTGCCTGACATCTTTTGTAATTGAAATGCACTGAACAAAGATATTTTGTTCTTTTGAAGTCACTTATCCTTCTGCGGGCGATGATTCTACAACCAATACAACAAGACAACAAGAGAGAAAATGAGAATATTTTATCCTATAACAGGTTTATACAATGCTCACCAACCATCAGTAATTAGTTCAAATAAATATAGTTGAACACCTGATTCAGATTTTGGAAGAATCTAACACGGGCAGATGTTGACCCCTTAAAGCGATTTATTGAGGCGACCTCAAACAAAGCTTTAGCTATGATACAAGAGAAACTAACAAATGGAGAACCAAAATATGGTGTTCCTGTTTGAGACGGCTGTTGTTTTCTAAACAAAATACCTGGGGATAATTGTTATGGGTATATGGAGAATAACCTAATAAGATGAGGCCGATTCAAGCTTAGCCTTGCTTGTACGACCCTGTCCAAAATATGAATATTGCAACGATGATACATTACTACTTGATGAATTTTCACACCCAATTAATTTTTTTAAAAGTGGTATTAAATAAAATATTCTTTGAAGCTTGAATAATATAACCTTCATTGAAATATGTCAAATTAAATTCCGTATATGACATATTGAATCCCTAAAATGGTGCCCTTATATTTTATCCAGGTGTAACATTATTCGCTTTAGCAATACACAAGTACGTAGTTATTTCATTTGCATATATTTTATCCACAATCCTATTGCTATTAAAACATTTGGACAAAATAAAAAAAGAAAAAAAATTGACTTCACATGAATGAAAGTAATGACTGAACCTTCTAAAAAAAACTTTACTGATTGAATCGATGGTTTCACCCAAAATCTCGGGTAAATCACATCATCATCTTCTCCTCTCTCTTATCATTCGTTTACATGGAGTTTATTTCAAGGCAAGAAGATTTTTTCCATTAGCATATCTTCTTCGTTTCTATATTTAGGCTCTATCTGTGGTGACATCTGATTCATAATTTTAACTTTTTAACACACATCGACAACAAGAGATTCATAGAGAGGGAGAGAGAAAGGTCTGAGAGAGGGGAAAAGTGGTTGAGGCTTGTGAGAGAGATGAGTCGGCAGGGGAAGGGTAATAGTGAAAGAGATGTGGATGATATGGGGATGTGGTTTGCTGATTAGTGATTTCCAGTTGCCACTTCGTTATTTTTTATTTAATTAATAAAACATGCTTATTCATGAAATGACCCCTTAAGTTTTGTGCATATTACAAAATTATAACTAAGTTAATTGAAGAACATGTTTGAACGCGTTAAACAGATCAACCCGTGGGTTACGCAGGTAGACCCGAACCCAACCTGTTTAATTTTGTGTCGATTTCGTGTCAACCCGTTTTGACCGAAAGCGGGTTTGTGTCGACCCAAACACGCTATCTTCGTGTCGAATTGTAGTCGTGTTATCGTGTCGTGTCGAATATTGCCAGCCCTACTTTTTAGTGTGGAATTAAAAAAGGAGGGGTTGAGAGTTCTATTTCTCATGTTTGTTATTCTTTCTCCTTGATTCTCGCATTAAAACTCATCCAAATATGGACGAGAAAACGATTTCTCACCAATTCATTTATTCTCTTACAAAATCATCAATCTAACACATAGCGTAAATGGATTGGAGCAGATTATGTGAATCAAAAAAGCATAGATCTAAATGTTCCATATAGGCAAACGGGTGAGATTTAATATCCTTCGTTAGGGCCAGATCATCATGGATACCCAATGGGATCTAACCGAAATGTCATCCATATCGTTAAGTCACTCAATCAATGATGACGTGATATGCAAAAACTTATGTTTTTTATTTTAAATCTTGAAAAAAAAGATGATCGACGAGGTCAATATGTTACATTCTTTTTGACAAAATAAATTTCATACCTAGATTGCCTGACATCTTTTGTAATTGAAATGCACTGAACAAAGATATTTTGTTCTTTTGAAGTCACTTATCCTTCTGCGGGCGATGATTCTACAACCAACACAACAAGACAACAAGAGAGAAAATGAGAATATTTTATCCTATAACAGGTTTATACAATGCTCACCAACCATCAGTAATTAGTTCAAATAATATAGTTGAACACCTGATTCAGATTTTGGAAGAATCTAACACGGGCAGATGTTGACCCCTTAAAGCGATTTATTGAGGCGACCTCAAACAAAGCTTTAGCTATGATACAAGAGAAACTAACAAATGGAGAACCAAAATATGATGTTCCTGTTTTAGACGGCTGTTGTTTGCTAAACAAAATACCTGGGGATAATTGTTATGGGTATATGGAGAATAACCTAATAAGATGAGGCCGATTCAAGCTAAGCCTTGCTCGTACGACCCTGTCCAAAATATGAATATTGCAACGATGATACATTACTACTTGATGAATTTTCACACCCAATTAATTTTTTTAAAAGTGGTATTAAATAACATATTCTTTGAACCTTGAATAATATAACCTTCATTGAAATATGTCAAATTAAATTCCGTATATGACATATTGAATCCCTAAAATGGTGCCCTTATATTTTATCAAGGTGTAACATTATTCGCTTTAGCAATACACAAGTACGTAGTTATTTCATTTGCATATATTTTATCCACAATCCTATTGCTATTAAAATATTTGGACAAAAGAAAAAAAGAAAAAAAATTGACTTCACATGAATGAAAGTAATGACTGAACCTTCTAAAAAAAACTTTACTGATTGAATCGATGGTTTCACCCAAAATCTCGGATAAATCACATCATCATCTTCTTCTCTCTCTTATCATTCGTTTACATGGAGTTTATTTCAAGGCAAGAAGATTTTTTCCATTAGCATATCTTCTCCGTTGCTATATTTAGGCTCTATCTGTGGTGACATCTGATTCATAATTTTAACTTTTTAACACACAGCGACAACAAGAGATTCATAGAGAGGGAGAGAGAAAGGTCTGAGAGAGGGGAAAAGTGGTTGAGGCTTGTGAGAGAGATGAGTCGGCAGGGGAAGCGTAATAGTGAAGAGATGGGGATGATATGGGGATGTGGTTTGCTGATTAGTGATTTCCAGTTGCCACTTCGTTATTTTTTATTTAAGTATTAAAACATGCTTATTCATGAAATGACCCCTTAAGTTTTGTGCATAATACAAAATTATAACTAAGTTAATTGAAGAACATGTTTGAACGCGTTAAACAGATCAACCCGCGGGTTACGCAGGTAGACCCGAACCCAACCTGTTTAATTTTGTGTCGATTTTGTGTCAACCCGTTTTGACCGAAAGCGGGTTTATGTCGACCCAAACACGCTATCTTCGTGTCGAATTGTAGTCGTGTTATCGTGTCGTGTCGAATATTGCCAGCCCTACTTTTTAGTGTGAAATTAAAAAAGGAGGGGTTGAGAGTTCTATTTCTCATGTTTGTTATTCTTTCTCCTTGATTCTCGCATTAAAACTCATCCAAATATGGACGAGAAAACGATTTCTCACCAATTCATTTATTCGCTTACAAAATAATCAATCTAACACATAGCGTAAATGGATTGGAGCAAATTAAGTGAACAAAAAAAGCATAGATCTAAATGTTCCATATAGGCAAACGGGTCAGATTTAATATCCTTCGTTAGGGCCAGATCATCATGGATACCCAATGGGATCTAACCGAAATGTCATCCATATCGTTTAGTCACTCAATCGATGATGACGTGGTATGCAAAAACTTAGGTTTTTTACTTTAGATCTTGAAACAAAAGATGATCGGCGAGGTCAATATGTTACATTCTTTTTGACAAAATAAATTTCATACCTAGATTGCCTGACATCTTTTGTAATTGAAATGCACTGAACAAAGATATTTTGTTCGTTTGAAGTCACTTATCCTTCTGCGGGCGATGATTCTACAACAAATACAACAAGACAACAAGAGAGAAAATGAGAATATTTTATCCTATAACAGGTTTATACAATGCTCACCAACCATCAGTAATTAGTTCAAATAAATATAGTTGAACACCTGATTCAGATTTTGGAAGAATCTAACACGGGCAGATGTTGACCCCTAAAAGAGATTTATTGAGGCGACTTCAAACAAAGCTTTAGCTATGATACAAGAGAAACTAACAAATGGAGAACCAAAATATGGTGTTTCTGTTTGAGACGGCTGTTGTTTGCTAAACAAAATACCTGGGGATAATTGTTATGGGTATATGGAGAATAACCTAATAAGATGAGGCCGATTCAAGCTTAGCCTTGCTCGTACGACCCTGTCCAAAATATGAATATTGCAACGATGATACATTACTACTTGATGAATTTTCACACCCAATTAATTTTTTTAAAAGTGGTGTTAAATAACATATTCTTTGAACCTTGAATAATATAACCTTCATTGAAATATGTCAAATTAAATTCCGTATATGACATATTGAATCCCTAAAATGGTGCCCTTATATTTTATTCAAGTGTAACATTATTCGCTTTAGCAATACACAAGTACGTAGTTATTTCATTTGCATATATTTTATCCACAATCCTATTGCTATTAAAATATTTGGACAAAAGAAAAAAGAAAAAAAAAATTGACTTCACATGAAAAAGTAATGACTGAACCTTCTAAAAAAAACTTTACTGGTTGAATTGATGGTTTCACCCAAAATCTCGGATACATCACATCATCATCTTCTCCTCTCTCTTATCATTCGTTTACATGGAGTTTATTTCAAGGCAAGAAGATTTTTTCCATTAGCATATCTTCTTCGTTACCATATCTAGGCTCTATCTGTGGTGACATCTTATTCATAATTTTAACTTTTTAACACACAGCGACAACAAGAGATTCATAGAGAGGGAGAGAGAAAGGTCTGGAGAGAGGAGAAAAGTGGTTGAGGCTTGTGAGAGAGATGAGTCGGCAGGGGAAGGGTAATAGTGAAAGAGATGGGGATGATATGGGGATGTGGTTTGCTGATTAGTGATTTCTAGTTGCCACTTCGTTATTTTTTATTTAATTATTAAAACATGCTTATTCATGAAATGACCCCTTAAGTTTTGTGCATATTACAAAATTATAAATAAGTTAATTGAAGAACATGTTTGAACGCGTTAAACAGATCAACCCGTGGGTTACGCAGGTAGACCCGAACCCAACCTGTTTAATTTTGTTTCGATTTCGTGTCAACCCGTTTTGATCGAAAGTGGGTTTGTGACGACCCAAACACGCTATATTCGTGTCGAATTGTAGTCGTGTTATCGTGTCGTGTCGAATATTGCCAGCCCTACTTTTTAGTGTGAAATTAAAAAAGGAGGGGTTGAGAGTTCTATTTCTCATGTTTGTTATTCTTTCTCCTTGATTCTCGCATTAAAACTCATCCAAATATGGACGAGAAAACGATTTCTCACCAATTCATTTATTCTCTTACAAAATCATCAATCTAACACATAGCGTAAATGGATTGGAGCAGATTAAGTGAATAAAAAACGCATAGATCTAAATGTTCCATATAGGCAAACGGGTCAGATTTAATATCCTTCGTTAGGGCCAGATCATCATGGATACCCAATGGGATCTAACCGAAATGTCATCCATATCGTTTAGTCACTCAATCAATGATGACGTGGTATGAAAAACTTAAGTTTTTTACTTTAGATCTTGAAACAAAAGATGATCGGCGAGGTCAATATGTTACATTCTTTTTGACAAAATAAATTTCATACCTAGATTGCCTGACATCTTTTGTAATTGAAATGCACTGAACAAAGATATTTTGTTCGTTTGAAGTCACTTATCCTTCTGCGGGCGATGATTCTACAACCAATACAACAAGACAACAAGAGAGAAAATGAGAATATTTTATCCTATAACAGGTTTATACAATGCTCACCAACCATCAGTAATTAGTTCAAATAAATATAGTTGAACACCTGATTCAGATTTTGGAAGAATCTAACACATGCAGATGTTGATCCCTAAAAGCGATTTATTGAGGCGACCTCAAACAAAGCTTTAGCTATGATACAAGATAAACTAACAAAAGAAAACCAAAACATGGTGTTCCTGTTTGAGACGGCTGTTGTTTGCTAAACAAAATACATGGGGAAAATTGTTATGGGTATATGGAGAATAACCTAATAAGATGAGGCCGATTCAAGCTTAGCCTTGCTCGTACAACCCTGTCCAAAATATGAATATTGCAACGATGATACATTACTACTTGATGAATTTTAACACCCAATTAATTTTTTTAAAAGTGGTATTAAATAACATATTCTTTGAACCTTGAATAATATAACCTTCATTGAAATATGTCAAATTAAATTCCGTATATGACAAATTGAATCCCTAAAATGGTGCCCTTATATTTTGTCCAAGTGTAACATTATTCGCTTTAGCAATACACAAGTACGTAGTTATTTCATTTGCATATATTTTATCCACAATCCTATTGCTATTAAAATATTTGGACAAAAGAAAAAAAGAAAAAAAATTGACTTCACATGAAAAAGTAATGACTGAACATTCTAAAAAAACTTTACTGATTGAATCGATGGTTTCACCCAAAATCTCGGATACATCACATCATCATCTTCTCCTCTCTCTTATCATTCGTTTACATGGAGTTTATTTCAAGGCAAGAAGATTTTTTCCATTAGCATATCTTCTTCGTTACTATAACTAGGCTCTATCTGTGGTGACATCTTATTCATAATTTTAACTTTTTAACACACAGCGACAACAAGAGATCATAGAGAGGGAGAGAGAAAGGTCTGAGAGAGGGGAAAAGTGGTTGAGGCTTGTGAGAGAGATGAGTCGGCAGGGGAAGGGTAATAGTGAAAGAGATGGGGATGATATGGAGATGTGGTTTGCTGATTAGTGATTTCCAGTTGCCACTTCGTTATTTTTTATTTAATTATTAAACGTTGCTTATTCATGAAATGACCCCTTAAGTTTTGTGCATATTACAAAATTATAAATAAGTTAATTGAAGAACATGTTTGAACGCGTTAAACAGATCAACCTGTGGGTTACGCAGGTAGACCCGAACCCAACTTGTTTAATTTTGTGTCGATTTCGTGTCAACCCGTTTTGACCGAAAGCGGGTTTGTGTCGACCCAAACACGCTATCTTCGTGTCGAATTGTAGTCGTGTTATCGTGTCGTGTCGAATATTGCCAGCCCCACTTTTTAGTGAGAAATTAAAAAAGGGAGGGGTTGAGAGTTCTAATTCTCATGTTTGTTATTCTTTCTGCGTGATTCTCGCATTAAAACTCATCCAAATATGGACGAGAAAACGATTTCTCACCAATTTATTTATTCTATTACAAAATCATCAATCCAACACGTAGTGTAAATGGATTGGAGCATATGAAGTGAATAAAAAAACCATAGATCTAAATGTTCCATATAGGCAAACGGGTCAGATTTAATATCCTTCGTTAGGGCCAGATCATCATGGATACCCAATGGGATCTAACCGTAATGTCATCCATATCGTTTAGTCACTCAATCGATGATGACGTGGTATGCAAAAACTTAAGTTTTTTTACTTTAGATCTTGAAACAAAAGATGATCGGCGAGGTCAATATGTTACATTCTTTTTGACAATATGTTACCTAGATTGCCTGACATCTTTTGTAATTGAAATGCACTGACCAAAGATCTTTTGTTCGCTTGAAGTCACTTATCCTTCTGCGGGCGCTGATTCTACAACCAATACAACAAGACAACAAGAGAGAAAATGAGAACATGTTATCGTATAACAGGTTTATACAATGCTCACCAACCATCAGTAATTAGTTCAAATAAATATAGTTGAACACCTGATTCAGATTTTCAAAGAATCTAACTCAGGCAGATGTTGACCCCAAAAAAGCGATTTATTGAGGCGACCTCAAACAAAGCTTTAGTTATGATACAAGAGAAACTAACAAATGGAGAACCAAAATATGGTGTTCCGGTTTGAGACGGCTGTTGTTTGCGGAACAAAATACCAAGGGATAAATAATATGAATAATGCAACGATGATACATTATTATTTGATGAGGCCGATTCAAGCTTAGCCTTGCTCGTACGGCCCTGTGCAAAATATGAATAATGCAACGATGATACATTATTATTTGATGAATTTTCACACCCAATTAATTTTTATTAAAAGTGGTATTAAATAACATATTCTTTGAACCTTGAATAATATAACCTTTTGAAATATATCAAATTAAATTCCGTGTATGACATATTGAATACCTAAAATGGTTCCCTTGTATTTTATCCAAGTGTAACATTATTCGCTTTAGCAATACACAAGTACGCAATTATTTCATTTGCATATATTTTCTCCACAATCCTATTGCTATTAAAATATTTGGACAAAAGAAAAAATAAAAAAAATTGACTCCACATGAATGAAAGTAATGACTGAACCTTCTAAAAAAAACTTTACAGATTGAATCGATGGTTTCATCCAATATCTCGGATACATCACATCATCATCTTCTCCTCTCTCTTATAATTCGTTTACATGGAATTTATTTCAAGACAAGAAGATTTTTCTCCATTAGCATAGATCAAAAAAGCATAGATCTAAATTTTCCATATAGGCAAACGGGTGAGATTTAATATCCTTCGTTAGGGCCAGATCATCATGGATACCCAATGGGATCTAACCGAAATGTCATCCCTATCGTTTAGTCACTCAATCAATGATGACGTGATATGCAAAAACTTATGTTTTTTATTTTAAATCTTGAAACAAAAGATGATCGACGAGGTCAATATGTTGCATTCTTTTTGACAAAATAAATTTCATACCTAGATTGCCTGACATCTTTTGTAATTGAAATGCACTGAACAAAGATATTTTGTTCGTTTGAAGTCACTTATCCTTCTGCGGGCGATGATTCTACAACCTATACAACAAGACAACAAGAGAGAAAATGAGAATATTTTATCCTATAACAGGTTTATACAATGCTTACCAACCATCAGTAATTAGTTCAAATAAATATAGTTGAACACCTGATTCAGATTTTGGAAGAATCTAACACGGGCAGATGTTGACCCCTAAAAGCGATTTATTGAGGCGACCTCAAACAAAGCTTTAGCTATGATACAAGAGAAACTAACAAATGGAGAACCAAAATATGGTGTTCCTGTTTGAGACGGCTGTTGTTTGCTAAACAAAATACCTGGGGATAATTGTTATGGGTATATGGAGAATAACCTAATAAGATGAGGCCGATTCAAGTTTAGCCTTGCTCGTACGGCCCTGTGCAAAATATGAATAATGCAACGATGATACATTATTATTTGATGAATTTTCACACCCAATTAATTTTTATTAAAAGTGGTATTAATTAACATATTCTTTGAACCTTGAATAATATAACCTTTTTTGAAATATATCAAATTAAATTCCGTGTATGACATATTTAATCCCTAAAATGGTGCCCTTGTATTTTATCCAAGTGTAACATTATTTTTCGCTTTAGCAATACACAAGTACGCAGTTATTTCATTTGCATATATTTTCTCCACAATCCTATTGCTATTAAAATATTTGGACAAAAGAAAAAAGAAAAAAAAATTGACTCCACATTAATGAAAGTAATGACTGAACCTTCTAAAAAAAACTTTACTGATTGAATCGACGGATGATCCGAAATCTTGGATACATCACATCATCATCTTTTCCTCTCTCTTATAATTCGTTTACATGGAATTTATTTCAAGGCAAGAAGATTTTTCTCCATTAGCATATCTTCTTCGTTGCTATATCTAGGCTCTATCTGTGTTGACATCTTATTCATAATTTTAACGTTTTAACACACAGCGACAACAAGAGATTCATAGAGAGGGAGAGAGAAAGGTCTGAGATAGTGGAAAAGTGGTTGAGGATTGGGAGAGAGATGAGTCGGCAGGGGAAGGGTAATAGTGAAAGAGATGGGGATGTGGTTTGCTGATTAGTGATTTCCAGTTGCCACTTCGTTCTTTTTTAATTATATATTAGAACATGCTTATTTATGAAAGGACCCCTTAAGTTTTGTGAATATTACAAAATTATAAATAAGTTAATTGAATAACATGTTTGAACGGGTTAAACGGGTCAACCCGTGGGTTACACAGGTAGACCCGAACCCAACATGTTTATATTTGTGTCGATTTCGTATCAACCCGTTTTTACCCAAAGCGGGTTCGTGTCGACCCAAACCCGCTAACTTCGTGTCGGATTGTAGTCGTGTTATCGTGTCGTGTCGAATATTGCCTGCCCCACTTTTTATTGAGAAATTATAAAAGGGAGGGGATGAGAGTTCTATTTTTCATGTTTGTTATTCTTTCTCCTTGATTCTCGCATTAAAACTCGTCCAAATATGGACGAGAAAACGATTTGTCACCAATTCATTTATTCTCTTACAAAATCATCAATCCATTGGAGCAGATTATGTGAATCAAAAAAGCATAGATCTAAATGTTCCATATAGGCCAACAGGTCAGATTTAATATCCTTCGTTGGGGCCACATCATCATGGATACCCAATGGGATCTAACCGAAATGTCATCCATATCGTTTAGTCACTCAATCGATGATGACGTGATATGCAAAAACTTTAGTTTTTTACTTTAGATCTTGAAATAAAAAATGATCGGCGAGGTCAATATGCTACATTCTTTTTGACAAAATAAATTTCTTACCTAAATTGCTTGACATCTTCTGTAATTGAAATTCACTTGAACAAAGATCTTTTGTTTGCTTGAAGTCACTTATCCTTCTGCGGGCGCTGATTCTACAACCAATACAACAAGACAACAAGAGAGAAAATGAGAACATGTTATCCTATAACAGGTTTATACAATGGTCACAACCATCAGTAATTAGTTCAAATAAATGTAGTTGAACACCTGATTCAGATTTTGGAAGAATTTAACACGGGCAGATGTTGACCCCTAAAAGCGATTTATTGAGTCGACCTCAAACAAAGCTTTAGCTATGATAAAAGAGAAACTAAAAGATGGAGAACCAAAATACGGTGTTCCCGTTTGAGACGGCTGTTGTTTGCTAAACAAAATACCTAGGGATAAATTGTTATGTTTATATAGAGAATAACCTAATAAGATGAGTCCGATTCAAGCTTAGCCTTGCTCGTACGACCCTGTCCAAAATATGAATAATGCAATGATGATACATTATTACATGATTAATTTTCACACCCAATTATTTTTTATTATATAAGTGTTATTAAATAACTTATTCTTGAACCTCGAGTAATATAACATTTATTGAAATATGTCAAATTTGATTTCGAATATTACATATTAAATCACTTAAATGGTGCCCTTATATTTATCCAAGTTTAACATTATTCGCTTTAGCAATACACAAGTACGTAGTTATTTCATTTGCATATATTTTATCCACAATCCTATTGCTTTTATAATATTTGGACAAAAGAAAAAAGAAAAAATTAACTTCACATGAATGTGAGTAATGATTGAACCTTCTGAAAAAGCTTTATTAATTGAATCGATGGTTTCATCCGAAATCTTGTATATATCACATCATCATCTTCTCCTCTCTCTTATTATTCGTTGACTAGGAATTTATTAGCATACCTTCTTCTTTGCTATATCTAGCTCTATTTGTGTTGATATCTTATTCATAATTTTAACTTTTTAACACACAACGACATCAAGAGATTCATAGATAGGGAGAGAGAAAGGTCCGAGAGAGGGGAAAAGTGGTTGACGCTTGTGAGAGAGATGAGTCGGCAGAGGAAGGGTAGTAGTGAAAGAGATGGGGATGTGGTTTCCTTATTTAGTGCTTGCCAGTTGCTATTTCATTCTTTTTATTTATTTATGAAAATATGATTATTTATGAAAGGACCCCTTAAGTTTTGTGCATATTACAAAATTATAAATAAGTTAATTGAATAACATGTTTGAACGGGTTAAACGAGTCAACCTGTGGGTTACGCGGGTTGACCGGAACACAACCTATTTAATTTTGTGTCGATTTCGTGTCAAGCCGTTTTGACCCAAAGCGGGTTCGTGTCGACCAAACTCGCTAACTTCGTGTCAAATTGTAGTCGTGTTATCGTGTCGTGTCGAATATTGCCAACCCTACTTTTTAGTGAGAAATTAAAAAATGGGAGGCGTTGGGAGTTATATTTCTCATGTTTGTTTTTCTTTCTCCTTGATTCTCGCATTAAAACTCATCCAAATATGGACGAAAAAATGATTTCTCACCAATTCATTTATTCTCTTACAAAATCATCAATCCAACACATAGTGTAAATGGATTGGACCAGACTATGTGAATCACAAAAGTATAGATCTAAATGTTTTATATAGGCAAACGGGTCGGATTTTATATCCTTCGTTAGGGCCAGATCATCATGGATACCCAATGGGATCTAACCGATTTGTCATCCATATCGTTTAGTCACTCAATCGATGATGACGTGATATGCAAAAACTTATGTTTTTTTACTTTAGATCTTGAAATAAAAGATGATCGACGAGGTCAATATGTTACATTTTTTTTGACAAAATAAATTTCTTACCTAAATTGCCTAACATCTTCTGTAATTGAAATGCACTGAACAAAGATATTTTGTTCGTTTGAAGTCACTTATCCTTCTGCGGGCGATGATTCTACAACCAATACAACAAGACAACAAGAGAGAAAATGAGAACATGTTAATCTATAACAGGTTTATACAATGCTCACCAACCATCAGTAATTAGTTCAAATAAATATAGTTGAACACCTGATTAAGATTTTGGAAGAATCTAACACGGGCCGATGTTGACCCCTAAAAGCGATTTATTGAGGCGACCTCAAACATAGCTTTAGCTATGATACAAGACAAAATAAAAAATGGAGAACCAAAATATGGTGTTCCTGTTTGGGGCGGCTGTTGTTTGCTGAGCAAAATACCTAGGGATAAATTTTTATGTTTATATAGAGAATAACCTAATAAGATGAGGCCGATTCAAGCTTAGCCTCGCTCGTACGGCCCTGTCAAAATATGAATAATGCCACGATGATACATTATTACTTGATGAATTTTCACACCTTAATTATTATTTTTTTATTTTAAAAGTGGTATTAAATAACATATTCTTTGAACCTTGAGTAGTATAACCTTTATTGAAATATGTCAAATTAGATTCCGTATATGACATATTGAATCCCTAAAATGGTGCCCTTATATTTTATCCAAGTGTAAAATTATTCGCTTTAGCAATACACAAGTTCGTAGGTATTTCATTTGCATATATTTTATCCACAATCCTATTGCTATTAAAATATTTGGACAAAAAAAAGAAAAAATTGAATTCACATGAATGAAAGTAATGACTGAAGTTATATAATTAAAAAGTATATTTCTAAGGACATATCTACTAATAAGGAAAAAAACTCGAAGTTTTATACTGCAAATGACAATTATACCCTTTAATTTGATTAATTAGAACGATTTATTTCCTTTGATCAATTCAATTGTGAAATTCTTGCTAAAAGAATCAATTGTGTAGCCATAATTGTAATGAATTGACAAAATATTTGCGTGTAATTATGTTTTCTTTATTATTATATCGGAAATGTCTATCAAGAAATATGTGCTGGTGTTGGAGGGTTAGACTACGACAGTTGTAAAACAATTAAATGTCTTTCTTGAATCAAATCTAACCCTTCAACAACATCTCTAAAAAATTTCAACACCAAAATTACGTTAAGTGTAGGGCGCCCTTGAATTTTTAAGGCTCCTCGAAAGAAACTGCTAAGGTACTCATATTTAATCTGTTCGAAAGGTGATAACAAACAATCACTATTATCCAATTGTTCTTTGATGTGTCAAATGAAAGAACGGATATAGAGAATCACGCAAATACTTCAAGACAACACAATATTTAAAGAAAGGGAGATGGATGATCCTATCATTTTCATTTGTGGTTGTATGATCACTCCCAGAAAGGAGTTATGAGTTGAGAATAATTCAGATAAACTGTCGACTTTTCTTAAGTGTCGGGTCAGTTTCATCACTGGAATTCTCGGTAATGCACACAACGTTAGTATCGCGAGTTTGAGTATTTCTGCATTATTTTCATATATAAATTATATATTTGGATATTGTCCCGGATTTGTTCGTGTAATCTTTGCAGAAACAGGCCTGGGAAGTGCATTGGGATGCGTGTTGAGACAGAACCAGGATTGCATCGGGAAATGTGAAGAAAATGCTCGGGGGTATTATTTAACCGAGGCAGGAACAAGGGAGAGCGGAACAGAAAATGGAAAGACCGGAGGAAAAAACGGGCAGTGAAAACCGACCGCGAAAGCTGAAAATGCCATAACCGAGTCTGACCAGGCTACACTCGGTTAACAATATCTTTATCTCTACTTAGAATTTTAAATTGAGTCCAGCGACAAAAAATAGTATACGTCAAGAGCTTTCCGTAACTAGGTTGTAAGGCTGAAACGGAGTCCGGCCAAAAAACCCACTCATGTCCAACCTTGGGTCCCAGACATAGCCACGTCAAAACCTGGGTTTCGGGTCCCGGTTTTCGGAGTCGTGGTCAGTTATTTCATGTTCAGAAATTGACAAGTCCATATCTGGGGCAGTTTTGAGCCATGTGTATTTTGCTAATTTTGACATCAGGCCAGGTTTTGTCTTCCAAATTTAGTCGGTAGTTTTCTCATAACCCGATTCAGGATTGGACTAGATTTTGGGGAGGTTTTGACTCAGGGGTATTTTGAGAAGTTTCAGGTCAAAACGCAAGCAAAAGTTTTTGGAAGCTTCCTGATTTATATTTTGAGGCTGTTACTAAATTTTGACAGGAAGACTTTTCTGAGGTGGTTTCAGCCCCAGTGGCAGTTTTGTAATTTTTGGAAAATTCACGGAAACTCGTGCAAAATAGTAGGGACCTCAAACCAGCATCATCCATAACACAGCACACCTTTGGAGACAACTTGGAGCAGAATCGTCACCAGATTTTGAGTTTATTCGTTTCTTTCGCTAGTTTATGAAAAATATTCTTATTGTTATTATGTCAGCTTTTAGTAGCTTAAATTTTACCTAGGTCCCTCGGTGAACCTATGATTCTGATTCAGTTTTTCTAACATTTTCGATATGGATTCATGATCTTCGGATCTTAATGCAGTTTTACGTTCTACTTTGATTTCTGTCTTTGATGCTTATTTTATGTATGAAGGGATTGATCAACTAGGATTACTACAGATCTGACCTGATTCAGGAGAGTGACCAGATAAGGTTAGGAAGAAAAATACAGGTTTTATTTTCGTATCACATCACAGACCGAGAGGCAAAGTGTGTTAGGAGTAGCTCGAGCGTATATATCGAATGTTATAGGAATTGGGTGAGACGGAGAGGAGACCTTTGGACCTTAGCAGACGTGGAAGGAATCCATATATCTAGGTGGACCGAGAATACCCAAAAATTTGTAGAAACGGGAAATGGTGTATGAGATCGAGAGGAGATTGCACAAATGATTATGTGGCATAAGTAGAACCAACTGCGTGTTTTCATACGAAAATTAGAAAACTGATGAACCCTAGGGAATCCCGGAAACCAAGCATCCCAAAACCAACTTTTTACAACCGAAAGATATTCTCATAAAATCATACCAAAAATATTTTTTATTTCAGTTATTTACTTTGAGTACGTAGTTTAGAAGAATCAACTCAACCAAACCCCCCTTTTAATATTTACGTTTTTACTCTGAAACCCTAATTTCTGATTAAGTGGTAATCCAATATTTGTCTCCGTGGGACCGATAATTCGACTCTCAAATACCCACTTTATCACATTGACCGTACACTTGTGGAATGCACGTAAGAGTTCGTGTCAAGTTTTTGGCGCTGCTGTCGGGGACAGTAACATTTTACTTAATAGTTAGAATTAATTTTCATAGTTTTCCTCTTACTTTTTATTTATGTCACTTCTTTTAAAATCTCTGCTTTTTCAAAAACTTCTTCTGTATGCCCAGATTGCCCCGCGAATTGGTGCAACCACTCAACGATCCATAACAGTTTTTCATAGACCAACGATGCAGACAATGCGAAAGCAAGATGGGAGATAATCCAGCACCAGTACTATAGGCATGCACTCCAGCCCATGCGGTGCAGTAGATCGAAGAGCTGATAGAAAACGGGTTTGTTGCCAGGAACTACCAGAAGACATATAACAGATCTGGAAGGCCTTTGGTGGAGAGCTTTGAGACCCCCACTAGAGGTCATGAGCCAGCCATCGTAGTGCCCCCAATCACTGCGGAGAACTTTGACACAAACCCTCCACTATCTAGATTGTTCAGACTTACTGTATGTTCCATGGAAGACCGGACGAAGACTCGAACGACTTTATCGAGGAATTAATAACAAATGCAAAAAAATCTGGTACAATAGGGTAGACCCAGGTGCACTCAAGCTAATTTTGTACCTCTAATGTCTGTATGGAACAACTAAATACTGGCTCAAATCCCGAGCACCCAAATCCATCACAACCTGGACGGATGTGTTTTTGAATTTCATGCCAAATTCTACCTAGTTTTCTGGGTGATCAAACTGCAGAGCGACATCCTGTCATTCAAAAAGAAGATGGGTGAGACGGTAGTGGAAGCTTGGGAGCGATTGATGCGGTTAGTGAAAAAGTGCCCCAATCATGGATTTGGAGATCTGAAGATTATGCGGGTATTCTACCATGCCCTGGATAGGGAGAATGATAACTTCATATTTGGAATTATTTTATTACGAACTTTTCTGAGTTTTGTATGCTCAACGTGGAGGATTTTACGTCTTTTTGAGTGAAGTATGCTTTTATTGGATATCTTGAGTGCATAAGCTAATCATGTTAAATCCGGGCGTTTATAGTATAAATTTGTGTGTTTATTGTGATATGATCGCGGGGTTTGTTTTTGTTGTTGTGATTGGTAGGAAAATAGAGCTTGGAGATCATGGGGGAGATGGAGACGATCTTCGGAAAGGAGGAACTCAAAGAAAAATTCCATAAAATGCAGAAGCCCAGTGTCTTCGAGCGAAGAGGAAAGTCTTTTCCAAAAAGACCCTTCGCACGAAGAGGAATCCTCTTCGCAAGAAAACTAGACGTAGAAGAATTTTGGAGAAAGCAGCAAGGTCTTCATGCAATATCTAACAGAGAAGGTCTTCGCGCGAATACCCTTCGCACGAAGGGAAAAGTTGTTCGCACGAAGACATCGCAGAACTGGACAGATTTGAATGGGGTTTTGTGTAATTTATCAAGACTTGTTCCAATTTTTTTGGGAACGTATTTGAAGACTCTAGGGCATATTTTATCAGTAGTTAGCAAAATTCTACGTACCTTGGAGAGTTAGGAGCGACCTTGGAGATTGGGAGACGATTCGTTAGATTTCTAAACTCCTTCTTTCTCTTGTCTTTGGTTTATGATCATTGAAGGTACTGATTTGATCATGTGTAATCGTAGCTAAACTTTTTATTACTGGGAATTCTCGTTTGGTAGTTAGGTTTGATATGAACAACTTGTTTTGAGGTTATGATTCATGCTTTGCTTAATTTAATGCGTTCTTCTATCATTATGAAGCGTTTATGTACTGATTTCTATCTTTCTTGCGTTTGAGCTCACGTAGGATTGATCTTAATTAGTACTCACGTGGTAACTATGTGAGACTTAATCGGTCAATTGAACGCTTCACCTAGTTGTATCTCTACTTTGGTAACTCGGTAGAGTTGACTAGGATCATTAAATTAGAATAACGAACTTAAATGCATGATTAGACTTGAATCAAGCTTGGTATCTCGGTTTGAATTGGCTCCATGTATAGACAACTTGTTTGGTAACTTGAAAAATTATACTTTGCTTATTTAATAATAGAAGACGGGTTAGTGTTTCATAAATCAAAGCGTAGATCATAGCATCTCTAGTGATCCACGAGAGAATTCACGGTACTTGTCCCTCAAACTCTATCAATTATTCTCGTGAATCGTACGGTATTGCAACCGGTTAACTCAATAGTAGTCTTTTATTTTCAATAGAACTAGCGAATCAAAAATCAAATTGCTAGCCCACATAAAGAGCACCAGGGAACTTACCTTCAACCGCAGTTAGCAATCCACGTGCTCAAGTCAATTCCATAACCATCCAAAGCGGATTAGCACTGCAGGATCCTCCATACCCGAGCCATGACCGAGCTGATGCATCGAAGGCGAATGAGCATAAGATTTTCGGCAATGATGACACACTCGACGTCAACCTCAGAAAACGGGTCCAGTAGGGCATGATGCATTGCATGGAAAGGATAAAGTTCACACAGTGCCAATCTCGAAAGAGGTACCCTATCCTTTGAGGACACGCAAGAATAAAGATGAATCTGCTGAATACAATCTTTTTTGAGTGAATTCTCGAGGCTGCATATCAACATCCCTTTGATTGAAGCATTGCAAAAGATGTCGTCTTACGCTAAATTTATCAAAAACATCTTATTGGGTAAGGAGGCAATAAGCAATTTCCAGACTATGGACTTGAACTCATATGTGATCTCGTGTGTGATGCACGGGTTGCCTAAAAAGAAGAAGGATCCATAAAGTTTTGTTATTGACGCAACACTGGGAGGAGCTTACACCAAAAGGGCCCTTTGTGATTAAGGGGCAAGTTTTAACTTAATGCCACTTTCGGTATTCAAGAAATTAGGTGTGGGGGATCCTAGCACGACATGTATAAATTTACTGTTTACAGATAAATCATCTAAGAAGGCATGCAGATTTGTGGAGGATGTTCTTTTGAAGGTCAGAAATCTCATTATTCTGGCAGATTTTGTGATCATCGACATGTTGGCTGGAGATGTGCCGGTCATTCTTGGTAGGCCGTTCTTGGACACCGGTGGCACTATGATTGATGTAGAGAATGGGGAGGTGATCATGAGAGTCAATGACACAATGGAGACTTTCTGAGTATTCAAACCGACGCCCATTACTCATATGAGATGTAACCATATCTGTCGTTTACCGTGCCATTGAGCCGCGGACTCTGAAAATATAGAAGGATCCGCATAGAGATATGAGTTAAAACAAGCCATCGGCTATACAGGCGCACACAATGGTTCTAAGGATCCAACACAAGAAGGCAACATTGGAAGTAGCACATCGTGTCAGACCACCTTAGCAAACTCTGTGGTAACTGGGTTGGTCCGTCGACCATAAATTACAAGTGCTTGTTGGGAGGCAACCCAACCAAGGAGTAGGTTTAATTTTATTATTTTTATTATTTTCATAAATTTTGAGAGGTGAGGAGAGAGAGAGAGTTACTAATACTTAATTGGAGAAACAACAAGTCAACCGGGAGTAAGAAAACTTCTTTTTTGCAAGAGAATCAACCCGGCATGTCTAGGCACGGTCGGTCATTATTGGGACTCGTACGAGTTGGGGATTCTTTATGTGGAATTTTAAGCGTAATCGGAGAAACCGCCCCCGAAGTATGAGAATACACTCGACCGTTTTGAAAGCACAATGCTACACACAAAGTGCTCGGAGATTGTAATTTTGGAATGAAACGGTTGACCTCGGCACATGGATCAGAGATAGGAGAAGAAAGTCTGAGCTTAACGGGAATATTGAATTTTTTTAGTGAAATCAAGAAAATACTGGGCTACGGTGTGGCGCACTAATTTAAAAAAAAATACCGTTCCGAGCAATGACCCACGCCCAAGTGTGGGCAGGTGAGAAAAAAATCCGAGTTTGTTTTCTTGATTTTTTTGTTGTTTTTAGAAAAAAAAAATAAAAGCGAAAAAAAATAACCCACGTTTACCTACCCCATGTCCAAACATGGGTAGGAAAAAAAAATTACTTTTTTTCTTCTTTCTCATTCGTTACCCATGTCTACCTACCCACGTCCAAACGTGGAGTGGGTGGAATTTATTTATTTTTGATATTTTTTCTTTCTTCCTTACTTATGTTTAAGTTTTTCTTAAAAACAATTGCCGACCCACGTCCAGGACTCCACGCCCAAACATGGGTGGTACAAAAAAATCATTTTATTTTTAATTTTTTTTTTGTTAGTTTGTTTTATTCCTTTCTCTACTTAAAAGAAAAAGAAAAAAAGCACCCACGTTAACCTACCCACGTCCAGACGTGGACGTGGGTGAATTTTTTTTTCCTTCTTCTTTTCCTTTCATTTTAAACTACTTTAAAAATTATAAATTTCTAAAAAGAAAAGAAAAAAACTCATAAAAAAGAAAAAATTGCGTTCAGACACACCCAACCGGCCCAGCGATGCCGGTCCAACCGATCCCGACACGAACCAAAGAGTACATGGGTATTTTTGTCATTATGCATCTCTCGGGTCACCGGAATTTCAAAGTTCTCAGATTTTCAATCTGAAAGTGGGGTTGTATTCACCTAGGCACAGTGATCGTTCCTGCGGGTTCCGATTTCTCGGAGCATCGCCGAATCCAGTGCGGTGGTTGCTAAAGAGAGTCGGTTGAGGCGACATGTTATGTGACAACTACTCCAAACAAGCCAAAATCAGCGATAGGCGCAGAATCTGCTCAGAAGGGGAGACCCGTGATTAGAGCCCGGAAAAGTCACATCTTTCGGCGACAAAGTTTTTGGCGGTCAACTGTCATTCTCTGTCGGAATCTGCAGAATGGTCGTGAAGTAACCCTCATATTTATGTTGCATGTTTATGTTTTAAATGATATACGTATTTTCTAAATATATGTGTTAAGATTAATATTTTATTAAATATGTTAGACTTTAAATAGAATGTTTTAAGAATGTTGTTTGTGCAAACTTGTTAGTTAGTATTAAATTCATAGTTTGCCCCAAAACTTTATGTAAATTTGAAATATTTTCCAAACTTTAAGTTTTTATGTATCAACCTCTCTATTATTGGATTTTGCATCATTTACACCAACTACCATGTGTTCCAAGTAATGTTGTATATCAATCTTTCATCCACTCATCTAGTTATTTATGATACAATATTATGCTCTCATTACATGTATGGCTATGTATACCCACCATATCCCATCAAGTCACTCCCTAGCACTCCCCATACCTCTCAAGCTCTCTCTCACTTTCTTCCACACTCAAAGTCTCCCTCAAGATAACAATTCCCTATTTTAAATGTTGACTCAAACAAAGAACCCCCCCCCCTCCCCAAAAAAACTTCATTTGCTTTCTCTCAAATCATGAGAAACTCAAGCCAAATGTTATACTATGCATTTGGGGAGTCTTTTCCTTCATATTGCTCAATAATCCATGCTCCTACAACCTCCTAGAACCCAAAATCAACCTCTGTTTTCTCTCAAGGCTTATATGTAAGTACTCTTTCTACTTTATGTATTCAATTTGTAGATAGTTCATGTTCTTAGTATGAAATTACTTGATCTTGAGTTGCATGCGTGATTTGATATATGATTAGTAATTTTGAACTTGATCTTCCTCATCCTCAAAGATTTTTTCATCATTCTCATGCTGGATCAGAATATTGGTACATGAATGTTGCATATTTCATAAAACTCACACTAGAACATACATGCATGTCATAAAAAAATAAGTTTGTTGCTAGATTCATGTAAGAAAATGTTATGGGGGTAGTGTTATGTATATGGTTTAGACCTTGTGTTAGTTTAATTTCAGATTTTCTTGAATGGTTCTTGCATGCAACAAGAATTTGAAGTATAGAAAACCATAAAGTTCATGTTTTGACCATCTTTTCACGAAATTGAGAAAAATACTTAAACGTTTCATAAAATTATGAAACATTCATGGTTTGTGTATTTTCATAGTTTGTTTCAACAGTAAGAATTTCAGAGTCATTGAATTTATATTTAATATTTAAATGACCAAAAACTGTGGTTGTTTAGTGAATCTGTCAAACCCCACACTAGATAAGTTTTTCATGATTTTCATGTGCTTATTCTTGTCCAAAACTTATAAAATTTGGATATGTTATTCTTAGGTGTGTTATTTAATTTCATTTCAAATTTCCTAAGTTTCCGAGTTTGTATGAATATTTTATGAATTTAATGCCAAGGCTGCTACCAGCCTCTAGTTTAGCACCCAAACAGGTCAGATATTTTATTTTAAAAAGTACTTAGAAGCTTTTAGATTTTTTGATATATTTATATTTTATGCGTAAACGTTTCGTCTATGTTGTGTTAAAATTTCGGTTTCTAAATAATTATGTTGAGCCACATATGATTTTTTTTATTAGCGATAGTTACACTTTTCATATGAGCAGAATTTAGAAATTTTACAAGTTTCATAATGCTAATTTATGTAAGTTACTTTTAGTTCAATATGTCATAGTGCTTTTATGTTCTTCATTAGACATTTCATATGCATCTAATATGGCGTTTAAGCTCGAGAAGTATATGGTATGTGAGAAGTTAGTTTATCTTGCATTGATAAGATTAGTGTCATTTAGCTAAGTGATTTAGGCATGTGCTATGTTTGGAATGATTTGTGCTTAGTGATTATATGTGTGATTTGTAGCCTTTTTTTCTATTAATGTGACAACGGATTTGATGTTCATATGCTTAAAGATGATTGAATTTGGACTAAAGAATGTTAAGTAAATGGATTAAGCTTGCAAGGTGAGTTGCCCTACCTCCCGAAGTTTGTATCTACCTTCAAGTTTCTTAAACGTTATGTATGTTCATTTGTCCCTATTATTTTTATGTATGTATGCTTTTACTCAAGTGAAATTTGTATGGCTCCATGGATGCTAACAAAGAAAATGAATGCTTCATAAGATAAATAAGTTTTCAGAAAGGCCACGGTACCGGAGTGAAACCCTCTGTCGGGTATAGGCAGGGTATGGCCTTTTTGCAGGGCCAATATAAGAAGGCATGTGTCGAATCTCGAGTCGTCGCGCAGGACATGTCCCTACGTTATGTTAAGTCACGAAGGTTATCACGGGCCAATAAGATAAGAAACTAAGCAAACATGTTCAAGTATGATACGGTCTCTACGTGAGACAAAGTAAGGTTCCTACTCGGAACATTATGATTTCACAAGCCTCATGTTATGATTTATGTTACTCTTTCTTTATGATACAAGATATGTTTTAAGAATGCCACGATCTTTCAAGTTTCACAAGTAGATGTATGTATGACTGTCTTATGTTCATGACGCTCCATGGAAAAGTTAGTCCTTTTTAGTTTTCCAAACTTACGGAGGGGCGTAGATGTAACTCACTGAGCTAGTTGAGCTCACCCTTTCAAGTAAACTTTATTTTCAGGTTATAATTACATAATAAGTAAGTAGTAGCAAGGTATTAAGTTCATAGGTGTTGACGTGTAGGCTAGATGATGCTTATGTGCTTAGATGTTAATAGTATGCAAGTCAACTTGGTGCTATATATATATATATATATATATATAAATATAAATATTGTTGACTCAAAGACCCTTAAGTGTGCTGATAAGTAACTGTTTTGAGTGATGAAAGACAAAGACAAAGCATTTCTGATGCTCCAAGGCCTTGAGATACTGACAGAGCTTCAAAGCCTTGAGAGTAGCTTTATTGTGCTGAATGTTCTAACAATCTTGTGTTGCAGATTGGCTATCTGATTATATAGATCAGAGATTTGCTGCAAATACTTATGTTTTATATTCTCCATATATCTAACACAATCGCAGATATCCTGATCAGGGAGAATCAAAGATTTCTGGTCTTAACTTTGAGAAACTGTGAAGCATGTTCAGAGCTTCAAGGCATTGAGATATGCCTTGAGCTGCTGACAGTTTTACAGAATTAATTTGATTCTTTCTTGAAGGGTTTGATCTTTATTATTGTGATTGTTTAATGAATTCTAGGAGTATTAAACTAGTTTATCATGAGTTATATGTGTCAGAAGTTAATCAGATTATTGTTTTATTCTTTCATCCAGTTTTTATTCAGAAACTGGAAATCCAAACAGACTTAGTGCTGTTATATTTCTGGATTTTTTTGTTGCTATGTTTAATGTTGTTGCAGATTTGTTAAACGTGCAAATGCAATCTCAAAAAACTCCAACGGATATCTACTCAGAGCTGTTTGAATTGCAGTTGAAACAGGAAGAGGATTTGTAGGAACTGAGATCTCAAAATCTCTCATTCAGTTGCAGTGAGACGATAAAAGACTTGTTTGAATTTTGAAATGATAGAGGCTGGCAGAAAACTGAGAGACGTGTGAAATATTTGTGGGAGATCAATCATTCAAACACACAGACATTCAAGCTTCAATTCCAGATTTCAGAAGATCAAACATTTTCCAGAAGAGCACATCCAGGCCTTCACAAGCTTATTCTTCTACTGTGTTCTTCATCTGTTTTGTAATCTGCTTATCTTTTGTATATCTAAAACCTCACTAAACCTAGTGGTTGGTTGTTCAAGTGAACAACAAGAGGTTCTTGTTAGCTCAACAGTTAGTAGCTGATACTAGATAGGTTTGGAACCATAAGTTGTATAGGTGTAAGGGCAATCACTTAGGCTTGAAGATCTTGGGTTGTTTCTGTGTGAGTAATAAGAAGTGTTTGCCCGATCCTGGTGGGATTAGATCCCTTAGGCAGAGATTAGGTCCATTGGGACTGAACTCTGTAAATTGCATTGTGTTCTTTACTTTACAGTCTTGTTATTTTCTGTTGCACACAAATCAAATCAAACTAGGGTTTATAAGCTGTTCAGAACTGGTTGAAGTTCAAGGCCTTGAAGCTTTCATTTTTCCTTTGAAAATTTCTGACTGTTTTCCAAAATATCAAGGCCTTGAGATTTGAGTTTCTCACAAATTTATTTAGTTAAAATATGTGTTTTTGCAAGTTTCCATACTCTATTCAACCCCCCCCCCCCCTTCTAGAGTATTTAGGTCATGTATTTAGTCTACATTACACACTTATTGGTATCAGAGCTTCGGTCACTTACATAGATCTAACAATCTTGTGACTGTGAGTAATGTAGGAGATGGTGGATTCTCACAAGGAAGGGCAGCCAACAGACCTCCATTGTTCTGTGGTGATAACTTCATGCACTGGAAGGCATTGATGAAGATGTTCATCATAGATCAAGACATGGAACTGTGGTCAATAGTTCAGAATGGTCCTCATGAGTACTATACTACCATAGATGGAGTCAGATGTATCAAGTCTGAGGAAAATCTCTCAGTTACTGAACTGGAAAAGGTATCAAAAAATTACAAGGCTATGAATCTGTTATACTGTGCTCTTAATGCAGATGAGTTCGACAGAGTGTCAAATTGCAAAAGTGCCAAAGAAGTATGGGACAAATTGATTGTGACATATGAAGGGACAAGCCAGGTTAAACATACCAAAATCAACATACTTCTGAGGCAATATGAGCTGTTCAAGATGAAGTCAGATGAGACCATTAAGGAAATGTTCAAAGATTCACTGATGTGGTGAATAATATGTAGTCATTGGGAAAGAAGTTTTCAAATGAAGAAAATGTCAGAAAATTCTGAGAAGCTTGCCAAAATCCAAGTGGGAGCCAAGACAACAGCCATTGAGGAAGCTCAGGATTTAAGTCTTCTTCAGCTAGATGATCTACAAGGAAAGCTGCTCACTCATGAAATGTCTATGAAGGATGTAGAAGGTGATTTGAGTGAAAACATCAAGAACTTAGCACTCAAGGCCAAAGACAGTGAAAAATCTCAAAGCCTTGAGACTGAAGATGAGCATGATGATGAAGAGGCTTTAGCATTGATCTCCAAGGCCTTGTCCAGGATTCTCAAGAAGAATAGAAACTCTGGTAACATGGACTACAACAGAGAGAGATCAAGACCTTCAAGCAGCAAGGACTACAAATGTAAGTCTTCATCACAATTACATAAAACTAAAGTAATGAATTGTTTTGAGTGTGGTGATGCAGATCATTTAGTAAGGGACTGTCCACAAAAGAAGAAGAACATGAACTTTCAAAAGAAAGACAATGACAACATAAGGAAGAAAGCCATGATGGCTTCCTGGAGTGATTCTAATTCATCAAGTGACTCAGACACAGAAGAAGATCAAGCAAATTTGTGCTTCATGGCCAAACATGATAAAGAAAAGTCATCAGACAGACATATTGAAGAAATGGTAAAAAAATCTTCTTGCTAGTCCTTCTGATGTACTTCCTGAAATCCTCAAGAGCATGTTTTTAAATGAGGAAAGTTATAGAAATGAGATTTCTTCTTTAAATATTAAGATTCATGAGCAGGTAAAAGAAAACCTGGACCTAGTTTTTACCAACAAAACTGTTGAAGTTTCTAAGACAAAAATTGAAAAGGACTTCAAGGCCTTGGACAGCAGGTTCAAAGCCTTGAAGGCACTGATAAAAGAGATTGTTGATCAAAACACTCTCTTAACTGAAAGATATGCTGATCTAAAGACTCATTCTGAGGATTTAGAACAACAAATCTGTTCTTTGACTGAGAAACTTCAAGAGTCTAGAAAGGTCTAGCTATATTTACAGGCTCAGAACATAATCTAAATCTCAATCTTGGAGGAAGTCTGAAATCAATGCATAAAAGTGGGATTGGCTATAATCCAAATTTTCCAAAGAAAAGCCAAACTACTTTTGTCAAATCTGGTAGCAGACATTCTCCAAAGTGTCATTACTGTGGAAAAATTGGTCATTATTAGACTAACTTGTCCCTTCAGAAGATCAGAACCTCACATTATGAGGAATACTTATCCTTATCAGCTTAAGGGACATGTTAGGCAGATTTGGGTTCAAAATGAATTAGACCACCAAACATGGCTGATTCTAAGTATGACTCAAAACTCTGCACTTGGTCTAAAAGCCTGTTGAGGCAATGATTTACTTTTGCAGGATGTCACCAAGGCCTTGAAAGATCAGAAATGGATATTAGACAGTGGATGTTCCAGACATGTGAGTGGAAAGAAATCTCTCTCTACTGAGCTTACAGAAAAATCAGGAGGAACAATCACACTTGGTGACAAAGCAAAATGCAATATTATTGGTATAGGTAGTATTGGTAATGGTTCTACCAACTCTATCTCTGATGTGTATCTTGTGGATGGACTTAAATATAATCTTCTTAGTATCTCTCAGTTATGTGATAAAGGTTATAAAGCTATATTTGACAAGGAGAAATGTGTGGTGCAAGATGAGAAATCTGGAGATTGCATACTCACTGCTCCTAGATCATAATCTATATGCTATGAGTACTAACAGTGTTGCAGGTGACAAGTTAAAATGTCTCAAGGCCTTGAAGGAAGATTCAAAGGTTTGGCACAGAAAGCTTGGGCATATTAGCATACACACCTTGAATAAACTCATCTCAAAGGATTTGGTAAGAGGATTACCATCACAGAAATTTTCAGATGATGAGGTTTGCAAGGCATGTGTATAAGCAAACCAAAAGCTCATTCAAGCCAGAGAACTTTGTAAGTACTTCTAGACCCTTAGAACTGTTGCATATGGACTATTTTGGTCCTATGAGAGTTCATACCCCAAAAGGTAAGAGGTATATGCTTGTTATAGTAGATGATTATTCTAGATTTACTTAGGTGATGTTTATTAGAGACAAATCTGAATCCTTATCTGAATTTTCTAGATTGTGTAAAGAGCTTCAACTTTGAAAAATTTACCTGTTGCATCCATTAGAAGTGATCATGGTAGGGAATTTGATCAACTTTACTTTGATTTGTTTTGTGCAAAGCATGGCATATCACACAGCTTTTCTGCACCTAGAACTCCATAGCAAAATGGAGTAGTTGAAAGGAAAAATAGGACACTTGAGGATATGTCTAGAACCATGCTACTTGAAAGTAATTTGCCAAAGTTCAAGTGGGCAGAAGTTGTTAATACTGCCAATTATGTGCTAAATAGATACTTGATTAGACCTATTTTGAAAAAGACTCCTTATGAACTGTTTAAAGGTAGGAAGCCTAGTGTTTCTTATTTCAAACCTTTTGGTTGTATCTGTTTTGTGCATCATAATGGTAGAGACAATCTTGGTAAATTTGATGCTAGGAGTGATGAAGGTGTATTTCTTGGATATTCTCAAACTAGCAAAGCTTATAGAGTTTACAATAGAAAAACCAAGATTGTGGAAGAGAGTATTCATGTGTTTTTTTGATGAAATTACTAAGGATTCTCTGAGTGAAAGTTTTGTAGATCTAAATTTGAACAAGCATGAGTCTGATGATGATGATGTGAAAGAGGACAAAGGCAAAACTAATGTGCAGAATCAATCAGCAGAATCTCAAGCCCTTGAACCTCCTGCAGAGCCAAAATCTCAAAGCCTTGAGACAGAAGCTGAAATTTTCTATGATGCTCCCTCTACTGTTTCAAGAACTCAAAGCCTTGAAGGAGAATATTCCTGGATACCAAGGAAGAAGTTTTAGTATCTTGCAGATCATCCAGCTGACAATATCATATCTGATCCATCAACTGGAACTCAGACAAGAGGACAGTTGAAGAACTTGTGTGCTTTTAGTGCCTTTGTATCATTGATTGAGCCTAAAAATACCAAGGAAGCACTAGAAGATGCAGACTGGATCATTGCAATGCAGAGTGAGCTGAATGAATTTGAAAGAAACAAGGTATGGAATCTGGTTCCCAGACCTAAAGAGAAATCATTTATAGGAACCAGATGGGTGTTTAGAAATAAGCTTGATGAGAATGGCAAAGTGGTAAGGAACAAAGCCAGACTGGTGGCAAAGGGATATAATCAGGAAGAATGTATAGATTATGAGGAGACTTTTGCTCCTGTTGCCAGGTTAGAAGCTATTAGAATACGTCTTGCATTTGCATCTCACAATCACATAAAGCTTTATCAAATGGATGTCAAATGTGCATTTCTGAATGGTTATTTACAAGAAGACGTTTTTGTAGCACAACCTCCTGGTTTTGAAGATGAAAACTTTCCTGATCATGTTTACAAACTAGACAAAGCTCTTTATGGGTTAAAGCAAGCTCCAGGGGCTTGGTATGATAGACTTTCAAAAAATTTACTTGACAACAATTTCAAGAGAGGTCTAGTTGATAAAACTCTTTTTATTAAACATCATGAAAGTGATCTTTTAGTGGTTCAGATCTATGTGGATGATATTTTGTTTGGTACTACTAATGATGCTCTTTCAAAAGAGTTCTCTAGTCTGATGTGCAGGGAGTTTGAGATGAGTTTAATGGGAGAACTGAATTTCTTTCTTGGACTTCATATCTTACAAATGAAGAAAGGAATATTTTTACATCAAGGAAATTATACCAATGACTTATTAAACAAGTACAATATGTCACAGTCCAAGGTGCTTAAAACTCCTATGAGTTCATCACTCTCATTAGACAAAGATTCAAATGGTAAGAGTGTGTCAAAAGGAATACATAGGTATGATTGGGTCTCTTTTGTATTTAACTGCTAGTAGACCTGATATTATTTTCAGTGTTTGTATGTGTGCTAGATTTCAATCAAATCCTAAGGAAAGTCATTTAACTGCTGTCAAAAGAATTTTTAGATATTTGAATGGAACCAGATACTTGGGGCTTTGGTATCCAAGGAAATCTACTTTTATGTTGAGTGGCTATCCAAATGCAGATTTTGCAGGATATAAAGTAGATAGGAAGAGTACTTCTGGATGTTGCCAGTTTCTTGGATCTTCACCGATCAGTTGGCATTCTAAGAAGCAAAATTCTGTAGCATTATCAACTGCAGAAGCTAAATACATTGCAGATGGAGCTTGTTGTTCACAAGTGTTATGGATTTCACAGCAACTTAGAGATCTTGGCTATAATTTCATAAATGTGCCAATTCATTGTGACAACACAAGTGCTATTTCAATCTCTAAGAATCCAGTCCAGCACTCAAGAACCAAGCACATAGATGTGAGACATCACTTCCTTAGAGATCATGCAGAACAAGGTGATGTTGTTCTATCTTTTATTTCTACTTCAATGCAGATTGCTTATATTTTCACTAAACCTTTTCCAGATGATAGGTTTTCATCCCTAAGCCTTGAATTGGGTATGTTAAACAAGGATTCATTGGTTTAGGGGGAGTATTGGTACTTACTTGTGTTTATTTGTTGAAATCTCAAAGCCTTGAGATTATACTTTCCAAATCCTTGAAAGTATAGCTCAAAGCTTTGAAGTTTCTCAAAATGCAGAAAATCTCAAGGCCTTATGATTATTCTCCAGGTCTTGAAACATCTGTAATTTTTTTTAAAAAAATTGATCATCAAATATTATATATTATCTTTTTAGATAACTAGATAATATTTGAATTACTCAGAGAATTTTTTAAAATATCCAAAAATATTTTCAAAGATTCATTTTGCATGTTGATTTCAGTAGAGTCCTTTTATGACTCATCTTTTCAACCTACTTAAGCTGAAAGTCATGGCTTATTTTTCTTCATTCTCTCTCAATTCTCTACGTCTCTCTACTTTCTCTCTCTATTTATCTCAATCTCATTCCCTTCTCAAAACCCTAAACCCACAATGGAGCACAAATCAGCCAGGATTCAACAACAGGGGAAGCCTTCTGGCAAATCCAAGAAGAGGGCAAACAAGAAGGAGAAAATTGTGATCTCTGATTCGGATTCAGAGAATACTCAGATTTTCCATGAGGACACTCCTCCTGCAAAGAAGATCAGAACAGAAAAGGGAGATGAAGGTTCAAGTATTGATCCGCAGAAGGAGACAGAGACTCAGGGTGGTGATCAACCTAGGTCAGACAAGAAGAAAGGGGGAAAGAAGAAAAAGGCTGGTGAAGAAGAAAAGGGGAAATCAGCTCAAGAAAGCAAGAAGAAGTCAACTGAAGGAGAACAAGAGAAGATCAAACCCACTGAGAAGAAAACAAGGGTTAAGCAAGTTGCTGCTGCAACCAAAAAGGGTTATCAAGGTAAAAATGCACTTCCTTCAGATTGGTTTGTTAGTTCTGAAGTTAGGACTGTGTGGATGCAAGGATATGCTTCTTCTAAGGTTGCTTTTTGTAGTATGGTTTCTGAAGAATTATTGGATAAACTGGATATTGATTGTATGAGGAAGTTAAGGGATACTGCAGTTTGGAAGGTGTTAAATCCTAGTTCAAAAGCTTATCCTAGGTTAACTAGATTATTTTATTTAAATCTGGTTCAAGAAGGAGATGATAAGATGGTGTTAACTTCTAAGGTGGCTGGGATAAACTTGAGGCTAGATCATAGGAATTTTTCCAAATTCTTGGGCATTCCTAGGAAGTATAATGTTGGAGATTATCCTGATAGGAAGGAGTGTCTAGAAAAGTCAAAAGAAATTTTTTTCATTTATGGTGTACCCTCTGGTCCAAAACAGTTGACACACTTTGTGCTCAACTGTGAAGCTAAGATTTTGTTTACAATTCTGATGAGGAGTCTCGTTCCTAGGGAAAACTCAAGGGGGTTGGTTACTGATAAAGTTCTCATTCAGATGTATCTGATATGTCAAGGGTTTGAGATAGGCTTGCCAACAGTGGTTATGGAGCATATGATCTATTGTGCTACCAGAACTAGAAACCGTCCTCTTCCCTATGCCAACCTATTACCTCTTTTCTTTGAGCATTTTGATGTACCTGTGAAAGGTAAGGAAAAGTTTACTGGAGGTTTTGGGTTAGTTGATGAAGCAACCTTACAGAGGATTGGAGTAGTTCAGACTGGGAAAGCTCATTGGAAGTTCTATTCAGAGTTGTCAAAGGCTGAGCTTGAGGAGAAGGAGTTTGTTAAAAAAAAGGGGGCTACATCAGCAAAAGGATAAACAAATGAGGATTACTCTTTGTTGGTTGAGAAATTTGAAGATCAGCAGGTTGAGATTGAAGATCTCAGACAAAGGTTATTTGATTTGTCTTCTGAATTTAACCAGTTCAAGGGTTTGATGAATGTGATGAATGGAAAACTGGATGTTGTCATCAAAGGTTTGAACTTGGAGAAGATTCCTTCTGCTACTAGTCATGACATTAGTGTTGACTCAGATGAAAGGCTAGGTGATTTCTTGAAGAAGAAAAAGAAGCCAATTCCAGTGGTGCTCACTTCAAAAGACCTATATGAGCAGACTGATGAAGAAGAAGTTGGTGAAGACACAAGAGTTGATGCAGCTACATCATTGAAGAAGTTGTTGTAGAGGTGGAAGCTGAACAACATGAAAATCAGTCTGCTGATGATGCTGAAAGTGATGAAGAAGTTGGATAAGGCTCAGAGAAAGGCCAGACATCAAAGAAGAAATGAAGATCTGAGAAGACCAAAGCCTTGATCCTTTCCTTCTATATTTTTCTTTTCTTCTTTTCTGTTCTCAAGGCCTTGACTTTCTAGGAATATTTTTTTTACAAAGACTCTGAGTAATGATCCAACATTTCTTCAACTTTGTTTGATGAAAGTCAAAAAGGGGGAGAAATTATGTGTGTTTTTTTATTATGTGGTTTTTGTGGTTACTTTCAGTACTGGAATGATAATATTTAGATGTTTTTGTTAATGAGTTGTGCTATGGTATTATATGTGTTATCTGAGAATTACTGATTATTTGTGTTAAGATGGTTTGACTGGTATTATTGTCTATTGTATCTGCAATATGTTGATATCTAATTCTTACAAGGAGTTGCAGGGATATTTACACAAGATTATGGGTTTTGTCTTTCATCAAGGGGGAGATTGTTGACTCAAAGACCCTTAAGTGTGTTTTGAGAAGTAACTATTTTGAGTGATGAAAGACAAAGACAAAGCATTTATGATGCTCCAAGGCCTTAAGATACTGACAGAGCTTCAAAGCCTTGAGAGTAGCTTTATTGTGCTGAATGTTCTAACAATCTTGTGTTGCAGATTGACTATCTGATTATATAGATCAGAGATTTGCTGCAAATACTTATATTTATATTCTCTATATATCTAACACAATTGCAGATATCCTGATCAAGGAGAATCAAATATTTCTGGTCTTAACTTTGAGAAACTGTGAAGCATGTTCAGAGCTTCAAGGCCATGAGATATGCCTTGAGCTGCTGGCAGTTTTACAGAATTAATTTGATTCTTTCTTGCAGGGTTTGATCTTTATTATTTTGATTGTTTAATGACTTTTAAGAGTCTTAAACTAGTTTATCATGAGTTATATGTGTCAGAAGTTAATCAGGTTATTGTTTTATTCTTTCATCCAGTTTTTATTCAGAAACTGGAAATCCAAACAGACTTAGTGCTGTTATATTTTTGGATTTTGTTGTTGCTATGTTTTAATGTTGTTGCAGGTTTGTTAAACGTGCAAATGCAATCTCAACAAACTCCAAAGGATATCTACTCAGAGCTGTTTGAATTGCAGTTGAAACAGGAAGAGGATTTGTAGGAACTGAGATCCTAAAATCTCTCATTCAGTTGCAGTGAGTAGATAAAAGACTGGTTTGAAATTTGAAAGGATAGAGGCTGGCAAAAAACTGAGAGAGGTGTGAAATATTCGTGGGAGATCAATCATTCAAACGCACAGACATTCAAGCTTCAATTCCAGATTTCAGAAGATCAATCATTCCAGTTTCCAGAAGAACACATCCAGGCCTTCACAAGCTTATTCTTATACTGTGTTCTTCATCAATTTTGTAATCTGCTTATCTTTTGTATATCTAAAACCTCACTAAACCTAGTGGTTGGTTGTTCAAGTGAACAACAAGAGGTCCTTGTTAGCTCAACAGTTAGTAGTTGATACTAGATAGGTTTGGAACCACAAGCTGTATAGGTGTAAAGGAAATCACTTAGGCTTGAAGATCTAAGGCTGTTTCTGTGTGAGTAATAAAAAGTGTTTGCCCAATCCTGGCGGGATTAGATCCCTCAGGCAGAGATTAGGTCCATTGGGACTGAACTCTGTAAATTGCATTGTGTTCTTTACTTTACAGTCTTGTTATTTTCTGTTGCACACAACTCAAATCAAACTAGGGTTTATAAGCTGTTCAGAATTGGTTGAATTTCAAGGCCTTGAAGCTTTCTATTTGCCTTTTAAAATTTTATAATGTTTTCTAAAATCTCAAGGCCTTGAGATTTTAGTTTCTCACAAAATTAATTAGTTAAAATCTGTGTTTTGCAAAAAGTTTCCATACTCTATTCAACCCGCCCGCCCCCCCCCCCCCCCTTCTAGAGTATTTATGTCCTGTATTTAGTCTACATTACACACTTTCATATATATATATATATATATATTCATACATATATATATATATATTGTGGAATACATGTCCATTAATTGTTTTAAGAATGTAATAGTTGTGTGATATGTATATAAGACCTTTTTATGAGCCCTTGTACGATACATAGAACCTTTTCGAAGTTATGCTCTGTTTACGTTATGAGTCGAGAGGGATAAACGATAATTATTTCAAAGTTCAAACTTTCTTTGCTTGTATAGTTTTCATTTATTGTTACATCAAACTGTTTATCATGACGACCCACGTAATTTGTTAATAACGCTTTTGAAAACTTTTCAAAAGAAATATTCTATCATAAATTTCATAAAATACTTGTTTAGCCTCTCGACGAGTAAAGGCCTCACCTGCATGTCGTGACCTCCTATCGTTAATGCAAATTTTTGTCGACGCTAATCGAGGTCGGCGGGAGAGGGATGTGACAATTCGGCACCCGTAAGACTTGCTACGGGTGCCCGGGTCCCACCATATTTTCTTTCACTTTAATTTCTTCGTACTAGGCATTGGACCCGTACTCGGGTACCTAATCTATGGATAGAACTTGATACTTGTTTGGGAGGCTACTATCCGGGACACACTACTCTGTCACGGGCACCGTTATTCTTCTTACCATCTGTGCTCAAATTCTTCCGCCTCGCCCTTCGGATTAGAGTAGTGCCATGAGGGCATGCCACCTTTAAGTGTGGGGGTGGGAGTGGTGTCTGCATCACGACTGCACATTTTTTATCTTTTTTTTGTCAGCACGTTTTATTTTCATTGAGTCAACCTACCAAATCAGAGTCTAGTTAGAGGCCTTGCATTGTATATAAAATATTAGAAAAAAATCAATTTTTTTTAAATAAAATTCTTAAAAATTGAAAAGAAACCAGAAAATTTTGAGTTAGGGAAATAGAGACAACTGAAAACTGGAGAGAGTCGATGATAGTCTCTGACAGAAAAGAAAGGTCACACCGAGGTGTAGTAATAGTGAATATGTACGGAATTGGTTAGAAGGTGTGCGCCTCAGAATCTTTGAGTAGTTATCTCCTAAGCTATAAACTCAACTAGTTGGGGCACCATCGTCATTTAGGTAGTCGACAACCCGCATCCGGAGCCATCACGGTCACCGCACCATATTGGAGTGATTGGTTCATAACGGACCCATTGTCTTGTTTCTTAACCCTAGGTCCAATTAGTAAGCCCACTCGAAGCCGTTTACCCATTTTAATCATCGCCAATGTAGCCTAGGAAGCCTTCTTTGTGACTTTCATCACTTGATTACTTGGTTGTTTCTACGCGTTATGACAGAGGAAGTGAGTTAGGGAGGGTCTCATATGGGAGAGTACTTCATGACTGATTTATTGGAAAAAATTGATTTACATACTTGATTAGAGGGTTGGGCATGGTGAGTTAGAGGCGACTGCATTGATTTGCAGCGGTGAGTCACTGCATTACATAGTGATCAGAAAAGGAGGAGTCGCGTGCGAGGCATTTTTCCGCACAAAAATGGTACCGAGGGTTGTTGGGGATTAATTGGTTATCGTGCTGATTTCTTAAATCTTTGGTGATGATGAGGTTTGGTAGGACTAAGCACGCATTTAACTTCGACTACAGGGATTTGCGCTTCACGATTAGTGTGGGGGTGCTGTTTCACATTCGGGTATCATGTTCGCACCCCACAACTTGAATTATTTTCACCACTCAGCTTCATTTTTCGTGCTTATTTGTATTATTTTATTTTATTTTTGAGGTTTATTGGAAAAAAAGAAAAAAATATGAAAAAGAGATAAAAACATGGAAAAAATTGAAAAAAAAACTAGAAAAAAAAAAGAAAAAAAAAGAAAGATTCATGTTTTAGTTTAACAGTTGTTATTTATTTTCGAGTAGGTGACACTGTTTCGGAAATCACGACACTTCACATTTGTGGCCGCGAGAACGGCAAAGTACACCGGAAATCTAGAAATTGCGTGAGCAGAAACACACGTGTTTCGGTCAATTTTTTTCCCGGGAAATCGGTGCGGGGTTTTGAGAAGGGAACAGTGAGAATGTCATAACAAGTGGGTTCATATTTTACCCTGATACACTTATATCCCACCTGTTTAGATTTTGATCCCTTTATTTGTATAAAATCTCGGAAGGTAGGTAAACTAGGGATTTACTCAGGTTGCGTACTAAAGTAAAAGTAGGAGGTGCCATCGCTAATTTCCATTCTTAAACCTGGCCATACTCGATGATTGCTTGTGATTCAAGAAATTCTAGAGGATTGAGTGAGGATTTGATGACATGCCATTTTAAGTTTTGGAGGTTGTCCGATCTTGCCAAGAAAAAAATATTTGTTGTTGTATAATTCATTGAGTAATTTTAGTAATAAGTCAGTATGGTAGTCTTGTCAGTCATCGGTAGAAAAGTTGAGTCAGTAGGTTAGTCGAGTCGTTCGGTACCACTCTGATTCGGTTAAGGAAGCAGAATCCTTCGAGTCTCCCGGGACGATTTGAGCATAACTGATATAAACTGCCGAGTTTTCTTGAGTTTTGAGCCGGTTTTATCACAGAAAATATTGGTAATGCACACGACGTGCATTTGATCTAGTATCGGGATTTTGAGTATTTCTTTATGGATATTATTGCGGGTTTTGTTCGTGTTCTCTTTGCAGGAGCAGTCGAGAAGTACATTGGGATGTTTGACGAGACAGAACCGGGGTTGCATCGCGAAACGTGCAGAAAATGCTCACGGCAGAATTTTATCGAGGCTTGAACAAGGGAGAGCGGAACGTAAAACGGAAACACTAGAGGAAAAATGGGCAGTAAAAACCGATCAAGAAAGATGGAAAATACAGAATCAAGTATGACCAGGCTACACTTGGTTGATTATATATTGAGTTCTACTTGGAATTTCGAAGTGCGACTAGCAATAGAAGATAGTAGACGTCACGAGCTTTCTGAAAACAGGCTGTAAGGCTTAAACGGAGTTCGGCCGAAAAACTGAGTCATGTCCAAACGTGGGTCCCAAAACCAACCCACGTCCAAACGTAGGTCCCAGACTGAGCCACGTCCAAACGTGGGTCTCGAATCCCGGTTTCCGGAGTCGTGGTCAGTTATTTCATGTTGAAACATTGACAGGTCGATTTTTGGGACAGTTTTGAGCCATGGGTATTTTGGTAATTTTGACACATGACCCGGTTTTTTCGGTGTCAAGTTCGGATTTTGTATTCCAAATTCAGTCGGCAGTTTTCACATGACCAGATTCGGGATTCGACAGGGTTTTGGGGAGGTTTTGACCCAGGGGTATTTTGGTAATTTTGACAAGTTTCGGTTCAAAACGCAAGCAAAAGTTTGTGGAAGCTTCCTGACTTATATTTTGAGGCTGTTACTGAATTTTGACAGAAAGACTTTTTCTGAGGCGGTTTCAGCCCGGTGGAAGTTTTGTAATTTCAGATAACTTAACGGAAAGTCGTGCAGTATAGTAGGGACCTCAAACCAGCATCATCCGTAACACTGTATACCTTCAGAGACAGCTTGGATCAGGATCGTCACCATATTTTAAGTTTATTCGTTTGATTCTTTATTTCTCTCCCTAGTTTATGAAAAATATTATTATCGCTATTAAATCAGCTTTAGTAGCTAAACCTTTACCTAGGATCCTCGACGAACCTAGGGTTAAGATTTTTTTTTCTAAGATTTTCGATATGGATTCATGATCTTTGGATCTTAATGCAGTTTTACGTTCTACTTAGATTGTTGTCTTTGATGCTTATTTTCATATATGAATTTAGTGATCAACCAGGATTACTACAAATCTGACCAGGTAGAGTGACCATATAAGGTTAAGAAAAAAAGACAAATTTTATTTTTGCATCACATAACATGGAATTAGAGGCGAAGTGTGTTAGGAGTAGCCCGAGCGTATAGATCGACTGTTATAGGAATTGGGTGAGAACGGGAGCAGACCTCAGGACCTTAGCAGATTTAGATTGAATCTGTAGATCTAGGTAGACCGAGAGGGACCGAAAATGTGCATAAACGGGAAAACGTGTATGATACATAGAAGAAATTACACAACTGATTATGTGGCAAAGGTAGAACCAATTGCGTGTTTTCATACGAAATCTGGAAAACTGATGAACCCTAGGGAATCCCAGAAACCTAGTACCCCAAAATCGAGTTTTTATATTCTCAGAAAATCATACAAAATATTTTTTATTTCAGTTATTTACTTTCAGTACATAGTTTAGTAGAATCAACCCAACCAAACTCCTCCTTTGATTTTTATGTTTTTACTCCGAAACCCTAATTTCTGATTAACCGGTAATCTAATATATGTCTCTGTGGGAACGATAGATCGAGTCTCAAAGACTCAATTTATTACATTGATCGTACACTTGCGAACACACGCAAGAATTCGTGTCATTGTACTTGCACAACTTCTATAACCGAAACCAAGAAGCCACATATAGCCAACATTAAGAAGCCTAATTGCAAAGTTGCATAGGGTTTCTGAAAGAATAGGTGATGGATAGGTACTAATATTGGTTGTGAGAAAGGTTGAAAACTTTCGGTATTTGAGTAAAAATGGTATTTTTGTTATTTTCTATAATCAATTTTAAGTTCTTACATTTTTTTTTTCAACTCCGCCTCTATTTAAATCTAAAACATAATAAGATTTTGCGGTTTTATGTATTCGGAACTAAATTATAACAATAAGTGATTACTTTTTTTCATGTTGGAGAACTCTTTGGCAATTTTTTTAGTCAAAGTTAGACTCGCAAAGAACAAAAATCCAGTAGAAAATGTCAATATTTAAATAGGCACGGCGTGCAAATCCACATGTTAGAACTAGCTATAATTTATGCATTTTTTAATTAAAATTATCGTTATGTATATTTTGTTATTATATGTAAACTAAATGGGTCATTATATTATTATGTAATATTGTGAGGAGTTAGTTCGTTTTTTTAACTGTCGTATAGCCTATGAATAGGACCATTGTACAGTCTTTTACTCTGAATACAATTTATTTTACTCCAAAATACTTTCGTATCATGGTATCAGAGCCGTTCTGCTCCTGTTTCTCTCTTTCGCACGTTGCGCGTGAGGGGGCGTGTTGAGACTCGTTTGTTACACATCGGGACTCTTTTCCTTTCGCTTGTTCGTAGTAAAATACTTGGGCTACTTCCCTCATTGCCAATTTTTTTAGAGGTGGAACCCCAGGATTCTCAACATGGTATCAGAGGCAAACTAATCCTAGGGTTTTAGTTCGTGATTAGTTCACTTGATTTCATTGACTCCATAGTCCGCGAAGCCCCCCATCTCTCCACGGACAGATACAGACTTGAGCATCCTACGATTATAAGTCGATCTTACCGCCGCACTCAATCATCTCGGAATCAATTTTCGGGCCGCGCCTTAAATTTCTTTGTGCTTCTCCGGCCGCAAAGACCCACGCCCGCAGGTACCCATCATTGGCTGGGCGTGTATGTACGGCTCGTCTTCCGGTGTACGACTCGTCCATTGTACACGAATTCTGTTTGGCTTGAATTTAGTCACCAACTTCTGTGTGGATCTACTTAGACGTTGACTCCCACTCATTGTTGCTGCCTATTCCAGTGGTGTTCTATTTCCAACACTTGTTCCGTACCGGTCAGCGACTTTGACCAGCTGTTTCGACTCGATTTTCTTCCGGATTTGAACCAGATCACATCGGTTCCAAAGGTTTTTCGATGCTCTAATTCTGTTTCTGGACTCTATTTTGCGAAATCCGAACTCCGAGTTACTGTTTCTTGGTACTTTAGGGTTACCTTACCCGTGCCCTTGATCTTTTCTTACGTTATTGGTTCCGTGACTAGTCACTATGGATATATCTGATCATTCCCAGCCTATATTGACCATTCTGAATGTCCCTAACCATGTATTATGGTCTCGTGAGTTCTCTAACTTCTTACGGAGCAAAATTATGGCGTATGGTTTTGGGAAAATTTCCCAGGCCTACTGAAGTTCCCCTTCCAAAGGCCCCTGCAACTCAGCCCCTTGTCAGTCTTGAAGATCTTCAGGAAGAATGGGATGATATTAATGCACGAATTATTACTTGGATCGGTAATACATCGGTTCCATCCACACTGAACCAATTGGGTTGCTTTGAGACGACCCAATAAGTGTGGGATTTTCATAGATCGAGGTACACTACTTCTGATCTTTCGCATCAGTGTTAGCAAAATGCATGAGATTAATAAAATGAAACAAGAACCAGGGAAATCCATCCATGCATTCTTGGCTCAAATGCATTCTGCATGGGATTAGTTAGCTCAGTCTGAGCCTAAATGGAAGTGTCATGAAGATGTTGCTTTGCACTTGGCATATCGAGATTGCCTGCGGCTTATTCAATTTCTTATGGTTCTCGATAGTGCATATGAACTTGCTTGTTCTTCTATCCTCCACAGGACGCCACTTCCTACTCGTGATTATGTTGTTGCTGAACATTTGTATGATGAAGTTCGTCTTGGTTTGGTCTGTCATCAGCGACATAGTGACATGTTGCTGGCTATTCCTTGTTCACAATCTGCCCCTACGTCTCACTTGCATAGAAATCATATGGAGTGCAACTATTGTCATGATATTGGTAATCATATAAATGATGTCCACTACGTCCTCAAAGGGAGTGAAAATACTGTCATGAAACTGGTCATCACATGTTTGTCTGTCCGACCATACAATGCTAGAACTGTGAATAGTATGGACATTGGGAAGAGGTTGTACTAAAGCTAAGTGACAGAAAGGTGGATTTAGACTGAACAAAAAAAGGTGGTAAACCCAATGCATCAAGAAATACGTCAATTGCAGCAGCCACTAATGCTCTCGCACAACCTGATAGTGTTGAGGTAGCCAATTCTTTGAAGCAGACAAAACCTTCTCTCTCAGTACACTCATATAAACTCTTCATGGTAAATTTATTTTGGCTGCTATAATTATATGACATCTGATGCATCTGTGTTCACATTGATATATGCACCTCTTCATGCCCCTCTCATCCACACTGCTAATGGGTCGAACATGCATGTTACGCATAACGGATTTGTCTACACTCCTAGTTTATCACGCTCAACACATACCTGATTACTAAGCTTGCTTTGAATCTCATATCCGTGGGGAGATTATGTAAACTTGGACTTGATGTTACTTTCTCTGTTATTGGTTGTCGTGAGCTGGATCCATAGACGGGGAAGCTTCTTGCGATCGATCATAGGGTTGGACGATTGTTTGAGCTCACTAATCTTCATCTTTCGTTGCATCTTGTCGAGTCTGGTCACTCAGTATCTTCTACAGTTCCTTCTTTGTTTAGTTTATGGCATTCTAGGCTAGGTCATGCTTCTTATCATGTAATAAAGAAACTTGTTTCTCGTGGGAACGGTTGCGTCCGATCATTTGATTGTCTTCCGTGTCTGCTCGCAAAGCAATCCGATTGTCATTTAATAAAATTAATTCGGTTTCTTCAACTCCTTTTGAATTGTTTCACTATGATGTTTGGGGTCTTTCTCCTCATGCCACTATGAGAGGGTCTAGATATTTTATCAGTTTTATTGATGATTTTACTCGTTACACGTGGATGTATATTATGAAAAATTGTTTTGAACTACCCCAACTCTATCTTGATTTTGACGCCATGGTAAAAACTCAGTTATCTCGCACCATTAAAGTATTTAGGGCTGACAATGCTGGAGAATACACTGAAACTGAATTTATTGCCACTATTCGTTCTCAAGGTACCCGGCCTCACCGTTTCTGCCCTGGCACTTCGCAACAATATGGTCATGCCGAGTACAAACATCACCACATCCATCACTATGTGCGTGCTCTTCTCATATCATCTTCCAGTCCTGATCATTTTTGAGTGGAAGCCGCTATCACTCATGTTTATACAAAAAAAATTGTGTCCCAACTATAGTTTTATATACCGTACTGTTTCGGCTGAAACGGTACAATGCATCAAGAAATACGTCAATTGCAGCAGCCACTAATGCTCTCGCACAGCCTGATAGTGTTGAGGTAGCCAATTCTTTGAAGCAGACAAAACCTTCTCTCTCAGTACACTCATATAAACTCTTCATGGTAAATTGATTTTGGCTTCTATATATGACATCTGATGCATCTGTGTTCACATTGATATATGCACCTCTTCATGCCCCTCTCATCCACACTGCTAATGGGTCGAACATGCATGTTACGCATAACGGATTTGTCTACACTCCTAGTTTATCACGCTCAACACATACCTGATTCCTAAGCTTGCTTTGAATCTCATATCCGTGGGGAGATTATGTAAACTTGGACTTGATGTTACTTTCTCTGTTATTGGTTGTCGTGAGCTGGATCCATAGACGGGGAAGCTTCTTGCGATCGATCATAGGGTTGGACGATTGTTTGAGCTCACTAATCTTCATCTTTCGTTGCATCTTGTCGAGTCTGGTCACTCAGTATCTTCTACAGTTCCTTCTTCGTTTAGTTTATGGCATTCTAGGCTAGGTCATGCTTCTTATCATGTAATAAAGAAACTTGTTTCTCGTGGGAACGGTTGCGTCCGATCATTTGATTGTCTTCCGTTTCTGCTCTTAAAGCAACCCGCATTGTCATTTAATAAAATTAATTCGGTTTCTTCAACTCCTTTTGAATTGGTTCACTATGATGTTTGGGGTCTTTCTCCTCATGCCACTATGGGAGGGTCTAGATATTTTATCAGTTTTATTGATGATTTTACTCGTTACACGTGGATGTATATTATGAAAAATTGTTTTGAACTACCCCAACTCTATCTTGATTTTGACGCCATGGTAAAAACTCAGTTCTCTCGCACCATTAAAGTATTTAGGGCTGACAATGCTGGAGAATACACTGAAACTGAATTTATTGCCACTATTCGTTCTCAAGGTACCCAGCCTCACGGTTTCTGCCCTGACACTTCGCAACAATATGGTCATGCCGAGTACAAACATCACCACATCCATCACTATGTGCGTGCTCTTCTCATATCATCTTCCAGTCCTGATCATTTTTGAGTGGAAGCCGCTCTCACTGATGTTTATACAAAAAAAATTGTGTCCCAACTATAGTTTTATATACCGTACTGTTTCGGCTGAAACGGTACAAAACTTACCGTTCCAGAGTTAAAACGGTACAGAGATGGATAGATTTCATTTTGGTCTAAATTTCGGTATATTTCGGTATGTTTCGGGAAAATTCGGTACTTCGGGGTGTTTCGGCGAATTTAACATAAGTTTTGTGTGTTTCGCTCGGGCTGAATTTATAATTATAAATTGCTCAATGTATAATTATAAATTGCTCAATTTATAATTATAAATTTTTTGGGCCATATCATAAAAAAAACAAAAAAAAAAAGAAAAAACAAACAAACAAACAAGCACATAATCAAAACACACAGGAACAGAAAAGTCGAGAACCGCCAGGGCTTTGTTCCTCTGGACGACTCTTGAAGACTAGGTAAGTGATCGAACACAAGTCACTCTTGTTCAAGGTTTCAAGCATCAACTAGGTAAGTGATCGAACACAAGTCGAATGTTCTAAATCGTGTTCTTGTAAAACACTCTTGTTAGAGGCTTCGTTCTCAGTTCTCACACCAATGCCCCCTTTCTTTCTCCCACCAATTTATGTGACAGTTTATTTTTATGTTTTGATTGCTGCTTCTGGATCCCAGTTTGGTAAACAAGATTGCTTTTGGTGAATAATTGGAATATTGGATCATCATCAAATCACTAGAATCATCAATTTTTCCGAGAGCCATGAGCCTCTCAGCTTCTTCTGGCACTGAATTCTGGGCTCTTTTTGTCCGAGGCAGAGTTGCAAAATGCAAGGGACGTTCTTCTGGTTTTTCTTGCTGTTTTCTGTGTGTCTTTGCCGTGGCAGCACCAAGATAGAACTGGAGGTAGTAGGTCTAAACATAGAAAACAATTTGTGGGTTTAATTAAATATATTGCAGGACTTAGAGCACCATTGTAAACATAGTAAACAATATGTGAATCCAATTTGAGCACATGTGTAAAACAAGAAACTGTTATTTTTTTTTTTTTTTGGCAAACAAGCCATTTTATTTATTATTGGGCTAAATCGTTTACCCAGTAGGCATACGCTTGTCGGGCATAAGTTGGCCCAAATAGAAAATACATTGCAATCCAAGCCCAGTTTCGCTAATTGATGGGCAAGGGCATTTTTGTCCTTTTGACACCAAGAAACCCTAGTATAAAAGAAGCCTTCGAGAGTCTTCTTCGTCATTTGCAGAACTCGTTCTTTCTCTGAAGCACCGAACGGCGCCTCTCTTTCTCTTAGCCTTCTCGTTAGGGTTTGGCAATCCGATTCAACAATCAGAGATGTAAATCCTCTCTCTCTCGCCTTTAACAACGCCATATTCATAGCTAGAGCTTACGCTGTAATTGAGTTCGGAGAGTAAGGGACTTTGAAGGCCATCCCTAATATGAATCTTCCTTCATAGTTTCTAATGATTGCACCGCCACCAGATCTCCTCCTTTCTGATTCAATGGAGGCATCGACATTCATCTTTAGCATACCAGGAGGCGGCGGAGTCCATTTCGTCGGCAACAACTCATTTCCAGCACCTGCATGTACCAATCCCAAATCAAGATAAGTAGATCCCTTGAATTCCTCATATGTAGCTAGAGTATTTGTTAAAATAGATTTATAATTTTGCTTTTCATTTTTGAAAATTCTTCTGTTTCGTTCTAGCCAAATATTCCAGGTTACATAACAGAACAGATCTCTTTTTTCAGGAGAAAGGTTGATAAAGAATTGGCGAAATTGAGTTTTTAAAGGGATATTGGTTGGCTGGATCTGCAGATCAATATTTTCAGACCGAAAGCACTTCTGTGTCCAAGAGCGATCCAGAAAAAGGTGTTTGGGATATTCATCAGCACAGTTACATAAACAACACCGTTGAGGTAAAACTATACCTTTCTTAAGTAAATTGTTTTTAGTAGCAATACAGTTGTTGAAATTGTTCCAGATAAAAATCTTGATTTTCTCTTGGATTTTAATTTTCCAGAGTAATTTCCAAAAACAGTCAGAAGCATTAGTTGAAGTAGAAGTCTGATCTTCAAAACTTTGTGGGTTTACTATTGAAAGAGCAACATAATAAGCCGATTTGACAGTGTAAATACCATCATCCGTTTGGGACCAAACAAAATTATCTTGGTTTTGAGGAGAACTTAGAGGAATATTAAAGATTGCTTCAGCCTCTTCTTCTGAAAAATGTTGAAAAATTAGATTTTTATTCCAAGAAAAATCTGGTTTTATAAGGTCCGAAACTTAAGAATTCAAAGGAAGAGTACGAGGACTATAAGGTTTACGACCATAACCTATAGGAATTCACCTATGATTGTAAATCTGAGTCAAGTGGCCATTTCCAATACCCTGCCTTACACCCCTAAAAGTAATATTTCTTACCTTGATGAGACCTTTCCAAATGTAGGAAGAATTGGTAATAGAGTCAGTACAAATGATATCTGAATGGTTGAAGTACTTTCCTTTTAAAACTCTAGAAAGGAGAAGATTTGGGTTTTGAAGAATCCGCCAAACTTGTTTTCCTAAAAGAGCAAGATTAAAAGCATGCATATGGCGGAAACCCATACTACCAATATTTTTGGAATTACATAAACCATCCCAAGACTTCCAATGAATTTTGCTTTTTTCTAAATCATTCCCCCACCAAGAAAGAGCAATAAGCTGCTGAATTTCCTTGTGAATTGTGATAGGAAGAAGATAAACAGACATGATATAGGTAGGGATAGATTGAACCACAGCTTTTATAAGGATCTCTTTACCAGCTGGTGTAAGAAGTTGCTCTTTATAACCAGAAAGCTTATTCCAAATTTTTGTTTTTATGGAATTGAAAATCTCATTTCTCTTACGGCCAGTAATGATTGGAAGCCCCAGGTATTTATCAAATGAAAAAAGCCGTAGGATTTTATATAACCTGAGAAATAATTTTTTTGACATCAGAAGAAACACGAGGACCAAAACTAATTTGAGACTTATTTTTATTAATCATTTGACCTGAAGCCTCGCAATATTGGAAAAGAATTGAGCGGATAGAGATAGCATTATTAATATTAGCTTTTGATAAAAAAAATACTATCATCCGCAAAAAGAAGATGGGTGACCATAGGAGAACCCAAACCTGCCTTAACTCCTTGAAGATAATTATTTGTAACAGCATGATTTATTAAAGAGGATAAACCTTCGGAGCAAATAACAAAGAGGTAGGGGTTAAGGGGATCACCTTGACGAATACCTCTACTAGGTTGGAACTTATCAGATTGTTGACCATTAATTAAAATGGAGAAAGAAACCGAGGTCACACAAGACATGATACGGTTAGTGAAGGTATTAGGAAACCCAACTTCAATAAAACATTTTCAAGGTAGGACCACTCAATTCTGTCGTAAGCCTTGGCCATATCCAGTTTTAAAGAAAAAGAGTCTTCTTTATTTTTTTGGTGATGGATGGTATGTAAGGTTTCAAGGGCAATAATAGAATTATCAGAAATTTGGCGTCCCTTTATAAAAGCAGATTGGGAATGGTCAATGATTTCCGGTAAAATAAGCTTAATACGATTAGCAATCGTTTTGGAAATAGGTTTGTAGGAGACGTTGCAAAGACTTATTGGACGGAAATCCGACACTAAACAGGGGTTTTTAATTTTTGGGACTAAAGCAATACAAGTCTCATTTATTCTTGAAATGTTACCCCCGTTATTTAGAAAATCTAGACACATAGCAATGATGTCTTTTCCCAAAATTGGCCAGTAAGTTTGATAAAATATAGCCGGAAGACCGTCCGGGCCCGGAGCTTTGAGGGCACCAATTGAGTTCAAAGAGTTTAAAATTTCAGTTTCGGTAAAAGGTTCATTAAGTGTTGCTGCCATTTCAGGTGTTATTTTTGGGTTTAAACAATCCAAAATCTGATAAGGATAAGTAGGCAGGGAAGTGAAAAATATTTGAAATAATTGGTGAAACAAGTCTTAATATCAGTTGGGTCCTTAAAGCAAATGCCATTATCATCAGTAATAGAGGAAATAGTATTTTTACGCTTTCTTTCTTTTGTGACCTTGTGGAAAAAACTAGTATTGCGATCACCCTCTTTAAGCCATTTAATACGGGAACGTTGTTTCCAATGTATTTCTTCATTCAATTTTTTTTTTTTTTTTTTTTTTTTTGTAACTTGATAGAAATGTCTTTTTTCTGGCAGATAATATCACGAGTCTGTCTACGGGAAGAAAGGAAGGACAACCTACGCAGCAAGAAATTCTTCTCCTTTATTTTATTAACATGATTCTGTTTGCTCCATTTTTGAAGATTTTCAGTTGTGTAACTTATTTTTTGAGGAAAATCATGTATATAAGTAGAGTTAGGAATAGAATTAGGCCATACCTCATTTATAAGCTCCTCACATTCCGGGTTCTGCGTCCATTCAGCCGCGAAATGGAAACGCCGTAAGTTTTGTGGAGTGGAACAGCAGTACTTCCCGTAATGAAGATTGGTAAGTGATCGGATCCAATCATCTGCAGCACTTCAACCGAATGGTTTGAGAAAAGTCTTTCCCAGTTCTGGTTTGCAACAGCCCGGTCCAAGCGTTCTTGGACTGAAAATGGATATGCTCGTCCATTCCACCAGGTATAAAACTCCCCTCTATAACCCAAGTCGAACAACTCGCAATCAGAAAGTGCATCCGCAAATAGACAAATCTGCTCCAAGTTACGATAGTTCCAACCCTTTTTTTACGAATTCGAAATAATTTCGTTAAAATCACCCGCCACTAACCAGGCAGAACCATTTTCTGGTTTGAGGCGTCTTAATAGATCCCACGAATAACAACGATTTCCCGTAATAGGATCTCCGTAGAATCCTGTGAAATAGAATCCATCAATGTGCATGTATGGTAGGCGAACAAAACAGTGAATGTAGAAACGATTCTTTGATAAAACTTGCACGTCAACGTCATTGGACCAAAGAAGAGTTAATCCTCCTGCTTACCCGACACGGGGAACATGGCAGGCTTTCTTTTACCCAAGTTTAGCAGCAATAGATTCAGCATCTGGGGTAAGCAGTTTGGTTTCCATTAGGAAAGTAAGATCAGGTTGCTTATCCCTAATTAGGGAGTGAAGGTTTTGGAACGTAGAGGCACTCTCAAGTCCTCTAACGTTCCAACAGAGGGTTCTCATTGTTTATGGCAGGGCTGGGACGCGCTAGCCTCTGTCGTAGGGTGGGAGAGAGATAAGTCTCGATCTCCCTTGGGTTTTTTGCTGCATCTTCCAATCAGTCATCCAAAGATCGTTTCCCACATAAAACTGCTATGTCCATGTGCACATCACTGTTACTGCCTTTAGTTCTCACTTCCTAATCAGTTTAGTCGTAATCATCATCCCCATCGTTAATGGAAGAGTCCATCCTTGCTTGGTTGATTAATTCCAAGTCTGACTCTTTCTCCAATTGTCGCAACATGAATTGTCCTTCGTCAGATTCAGGGTCTAGTTCCTCATCACTTTCTTCTGCACTACCCCCCCCCCCGTATACTCGGTATTAGCATCAAGATTTTGTGGGTTTTCACATGGGATATGGCAATTTTCTGGAATAGAAAAGGGACCAAAAGCAGAAGCAAGGTCGGTGTTATATCCCATGACGTAGTTCAACATAGCAGCAGCAGTCATCCAGCCCCCATAATTCTGCGGGATGTCCTCCAGTGACATATTTTCAATGGGTATGTTATCACAATCACGCACATCATGACCCATTCGACCGCAAAAAATGCACAAAAATGGCAGTTTCTCGTACTTCACATAACCCAGTCCGTGCGGTCAGCCAAGAAGTTAACCGAACAGGCTCTAAGTAATGGTTCCGCCGTTGGGACCAAAACTTTAACCCGAATGCATTTTCCCACAAAATGCCCCTGGTTGGGACTACAACTTCCGGATAGCGCCCAATGATTGATCCAATCACCTTACCCGCTTTAGCGTTGTAACAATCAGGAGATAAATTCCAGATTTTAACCCATAGGTATGCCTTATTGTAGCGACTTGCACGCATATTTTTCCAAGGGTACCATTTCTCCATAGCAATCATCGCCCCTCTATAGAACCATGGTTGAGTGTCAAGGACCTTTTGGACTTGATCTTCTCGTTCAAATATGAACTGGTAAATCTGATCACCCAGTGGTATAACCCGGAATCCGACTGGATCGTCCCAAGTTTTTGACATCACATTCATGAGGTTTCCAAAGTTAATGTTCTTGGAAGTCAGAATCTAACCGAAGACACTTAGACGACACTCCTCTTGTCCATCTTTCAGCGCTTCAGGGGGTATTATAACTCCCTGTTTTTCTTTGTCCGTGAGGTTCATCGTGGCTAACATGATGGTAATATCAGGGGATAGACACAGATTTTTGGCTTGTTTAGGTGGCATTGTGATCGGTAGATGGATAGGAAAAAGTATTGATTGGTTTGTAAATGAAGATTAAGCCCACGGTAGATGGATAGGAAAAAGTATTGATTGGTTTGTAAATGAAGATTAAGCCCATATGGCTAAGAAATAAGTGCATGAAGCACAAAAATACACTGAAAACAGCAGGTAACTGTCACGGCAAAACGGATAAACCGTTCAGATTTTGAAATAAGATGAGGATTGATGGTAGTTAACGGTAGTTATCTCCTTCGGAAGGAGATAACCGACGAAACTTAAAACTTGATGGCAGTTATTGTTTGGTGACGTGGATGAGAGAGGGCAGAGCGTTTTAGCACCTGTGATTGATAAGAAATTGTTAGTTTGTTACAGTAAGTGAGTAATTATGTAAGGGTATTTAAAGCTTTAAACTTTAAATCATTACATGAATATGTTAGGTTATTAGCTAAAAAGTTATAGTTCCACATGAAATTCTTTATGAAGGGTTTCAACTTGCAAGGAATTGTTACTTTATGGTACTATACTATCAAGTACTATCAATTTTGATTAACCGTATTTCATAGCGTACGGCGTAATGCCCTATTTTCTTTTGCATTAGATTGTTTTTTCTTGTTTTTACATTTGTTTATTCTGTTATGTGGTGATATTTTCTTTTAAGCTAATTAATTGAGACTGCAAGCAAATTTTATTGTGGAATATGGGCATACATGTATTAGGGTTATTTTTCGGAAAATATAAATAATAGTGGGGGTCAATATGTAAATATTAAAACTTGTAGGAAATTGTATAATTTAAAGAAAGTAGTCCGAAACAAATCACAAAAAGATACCGGTACCGAAATGTTTCACTCCTGTAACAAAAACAAAACTACTTCCTGTACGGTATTTCAAACTATGGTTCCAACTCCTACAATACAAAATATGAGAAACTCCATGGTGTTTTTCCTGAATACTCATCATTTCGTGTCTTTGGCTGTGTTGGTTTTGTCCTCTTACAACCCCATGAGCACAACAAGCTGGAACCTCGATCTCGCGTACGTGTTTTCTGTGGGTATGGCATTGAACACAGGGTTTATCGTCTATGGATTCAGTCTCTAAGCGTATTTGTGTATCTCTACATGTTGTATTCTGGGATCATAAAATGTTCTCAAGTGTCTCTTCATTTCACTCATCCACTTTGGTTGATAATTCAGCCTTCGCGGATCCGCCATATGATTTTTTTCCTGAGGACCCCTAACCAAATCTGTCTGAGCTCTTACATGACAATCCTACAACACCAAATCCAACTCCCGAGACATTTTCTCCTTCTAACGGATCTACAACCACATTGATTGAGCATGGTGATGATAATGAACTCCCAGACGAGCTGCAAATGGATAATCATGAGCCTCGCATGGATATTCATACTGCTCTTCCAAATGAGGATGCGGAACTGTGTAGATCCACCAAAGAGAAGACAATTCCAATACGGTTATGTGATTTTGTTATGAGTACTATTAATAAATAGTATGAGCCTCAGTCATAAAGAGAAGCAAAGTTTGATCCACGTTGTGTGAATGCAATGGAGGATGAGTTGGATGCTTTAGCAAAAACCAAACTTGGGATCTTGTTCTGTTACCGCCTGGTAAAAAGATAATTGGGTGCAGATGGATATATAAGATTAAAATTCGTTCAGATGGTATATTGAGAGATACAAACCCCTTTGGTTTCTAGAGGCTTCATACATGAACATGGTATTGATTGTGAAGAGACTTTTGTTCCAGTGGCCCGACTCACCATAGTACACACTATAAAAGTCGTTGCTGCTTAGAGGCTTTGGAATTTTGTTTTAGATGGATGTTAAGAATGTATTTATTAACGCTGATCTAACAGAGAAGGTGTACATGCAGCCATCACCGGGTCTTAAGGTTCTCATATCACAGGTATGCCGCCTTCGACGTGCTCTTTGTGGACTTAAGCAAGCACCTTGCGTTTCCCATATCACAGGTAAATCGCCTTTGACGCACTCTCTGTGGAATTAAGAAAGCCCCACAACTTGGTTTGATAAGTTGCGTTCTATAGTATTCGAGCTTGGATTCTCTTCTAGTTCATATGACTCTTCTCTGTTTATCCGTATACGAATCGTGGAACTACTCTCTTTTTGATCTATGTGGATGATATGATAATAACAAGAGATGATTGTGTCGGTATTATTTAAATAAAAGAGTGCCTAAACCGTCATTTTGAGATGAAAGATTCAGGGCATCTCAGTTACTTCTAGGGACTTGAGGTTACTTATGATGGCAGTGGATATTCTTTCTTTCAGGCCAAGTATGCCTCTGATGTTATTACTCGTGCAGGACTGCATGATTCCAAAGTTGCCTCCACCTCGCTGTAGCCCAACGTGAAGTTGACCCCTTGGAGGGAAAACCATTATCTGATCCTACTCGGTACTGACAGCTCGTAGGTAGCCCGGTCTACCTTACAGTCACTCCTCCTGATATATCATATGTTGTTCACCATGTCAGTTAGTTTATTACTGCTCCGTGTTCGACTCATTATGATGACGTTCTTCAGATTTTTTGTTATGTGAAGTGAACTATGTTTCGTGGTCTCCATTTTCCTTTCAAGTATACCCCCATCGTACATGGGTTCTCCGGTGCAGATTGGGCTGGTGGTCCAACTAACAGACGACCTACCATTGATTTTAGTTTCTTCTTGGTCAACTCGCTTATCTCTTGGTGCAACAAGAAGCAAATTGTAGTTGCTCGATGCATATAAGTTGAATATCCTGGAATGGATGATGCCACACATGAGCTCATTTGATATCGTTGGTTACTATTTGATATGGAATGCCATAGTCCTCTGCTACTACTTTATGTTGCGACAGTCGCAGTGCTATCCAGATTGCACACAATGATGTCTTTCATGCGAGGACGAAACATATTTGAGATAGACTGACACTTTACTCGATATCATCTCTGTGCTGACACAGTTCATTTGAAAACCATGACTTGGTCTCCAAACTTCCCCTCATCACGAAAACTTCAGTTTGAGAAGGGCTGTTATGATATGTAAACTAAATGAGTCATTATAACATTATGTAATATTGTGAGGAGCTAGGTCGTTATTTTAATTGCTGTATAGCCTACAAATAGTACCATCGTACAATCTTTTCCATTACCCTAAATACAATTTATTCTACCCCAAAATACTTTCTTATCAATGATGGCCAATGCTAATATGTAAAATTTATTAAAATATAGTTTTATAGATAAATATTAAATATAAAAAATAAATAAAATATACAAATAGGAGAGAGATAGACACAAAAAAGCTAGCTATCCATTTTTCGGTCCTTTAAATGTAGGAAGCATGATAACTACCCGCTATTTATTTTAGCGGAGTAGAGAGTCCATTGGGAAGAATAAAATACTATGACTTATATATTTTGAAAATAACCGCTAGTTGAATATTTGAATTGGAGACGCTCTTAACTAGGTGACTATAGTTCTTTAAGTTTTGACAAACAGATGAAATTAACAATCTACAATTTAAGCTCATACTAATCAAATTTTGATTTTAAGATCAGATGGAAGAAGCGGCACAAATTCTCAACTCTCGGGATGCTTCTTTATTCTTGATTATATGCTTGGTAATTTGGGGAAGACGAAATAAATTAGTGATGGAGGGTAAAAATTTGATGGGAGACGATAATAGAAGCAGCGGAAAGATTTCATGGTGAGTTTAACCTATCTCGATTAACTGATTCGAAGAAGAACGAGCCGCTAGATGAGACTCAGAGCTATTGAAAGCTGTCGACGCCGGGATTTTTGAAGCTAAATCCTGATGCTGCAGTGGACGCAAAGAAGAGGAGAGCCTGGCAGGATGTGAAGTGAGAGATCACCAGGGTAATTCGTCGCCGCCAGAACTGCATCGGTGATTTGTCTCGCGACTTCTACCGAGAACGTAGCAAAGGCTCTTGACAGTTCTCTCAAGTGGTTCATGACGCTGTCCTCGGCACTGCTCCAAGTAGAATTTGATTTGGCTCATCTAGTGCAAAATTTGAAGATTTTTTGGTCAACAAACAGTGAGAAATTAGGAATGGAAACGGATCGGGTTTGGATTGGATTAGCATATATAGAAATTCGATCCACGGGAATTTGGATCGAATCGTATTCGGATTGCAATTCACCAGATTCGAATTGGATTATCGATTGGATCATAGCGGACCATATTTTAGCTCATCTTACCTAAAATAATTACGAATTACAATCAAAATTAGATTAATTTTTACGTTGCGATTATAAGTTCATCAATTTATCATAACAAACTCATATTTATGCAAAATTTATTATGTTATTTAAAGTAAATATACGAAATAATATACTAATGACTATTAATTCATGTATATTATTGAACTTATTATGTATAACAACCTAATGGATTGGATCGGGTTTCACGGATCACAAAACCAGTTAAACGTATTCAACCATTTATAAATAAATCGGATCAGATCTGCACCATTAAGGTCGAATTATGCCGGATATCTTATGGGATCGGATCCAATTGCCATCTCTATGAGAAATGATGGCGGTTTGATGATCTGAAGCGTCGAGTTGCAGATAAGTTCGACAAAAAAATCGAGAAGGTCAGGCGCATGACAAACATCCTGGCGCATGAGGTGGCAGCTGCTAGGCTGAAGGAATGACGAGAACGGGCTTTTATTGCTGATCCGCCGGACCACATCAAGAAGTTTTTGCATAGACATCGAATTGGACCTAGGAATGGAAATGGGCCTGGGCCTAGACTAAATGGAATTTAGATCACGAGGTTTTCTCTAATTGTGTGTTTGGATGTGGGATGAAAAATTGAAATTTAGTTAAACTTGGGATTTTCTAATCCCGTCACTCAATAGTTGACTGTTTCGATAAATTATCAGCCATAATTTTGAAAACATCGTCATTAAAACGTAGAGTTTTGGATCATCAATTCCGATTTTTAATCCCTCCTACCACTCCGTCCCACTCTAATGCACCATTTGGAGGTGAGACTAAAGACAAAAAAAATAATAGTATTGTATTGCTTTGTCCTCACAAGGAGGAAACAATTACATGTCATTACCAGAAGATCACAACACGTGGGTATTGATGAGGGTATTGTTGTCATTTAATCAGTTTAAGGTTACCAAAAAAGGAAAGTTTTAAAGGTGAGTGGAGATCCAAATAAGGAAATGGTGCATTAGAGGTGGGGGTTAGTAGGTTTCATTTCGAAATTTGTTTGTCTGATCCTTCTCAATTGAAAAGTAACAACAGATGAAAAAATATTGAACCTACCTCTACTATCGTTCCTCATCAGAATTCGCTGCAATCGGCCAAATTGAAAAGATGAGAAAGAAAAGAAAGTCATAGTCCTAATTACTGAGCTGCAACTCCGACCACCGGAAACAACCATCACTTTTGCAGCACCTAAATTGCGTCACGGTGCGTGGCTCCGGGACTCGTTCATTGGGGCGAGAGCAGGGTATCGCGTCTGCCGCCGATGGTGGTTGCAACTTCGATCGGAAGTGGGAGGCGACGGCAACAAAGATTGTGATAGCGAATGAAGGAAGGAGGCAGAGGCGGAAGCGGAGGCAACAACGTAACGACAGAAGATCGTGTGATCAGAAGGGTCAACGCTAGGGCTTCATCACTGCGGCTGAAAACTATTAAAAATTGTATTTTAGCACCAAAAGTATTATTATTTATGCCTTGGACCAAACAAAATCCATGTCATTTCATTCAGCTTCCAAACAAGGGATTTCAAAACCCAATGGAAGAAATACTCTCATTATAAATCCCGTTATTTCGGAATCCCTACGTATTTCATAATTCTTCATCCAAAAACACTCTAAGGGCTTGTTTGGATAACCATGTTCGGTTAACCAGAAACCGAACCTAACATCTGAAGTTCATGAACAAAAATCGGTGCATGGCATTACAAAGCCGGTGACCGGCTAGAGTGAGAATAATGGAGAAAGAGGAAGAGAAAGTGAGTGGGAGAATGAGAGAGAGTGGAGCGGTGGGAGGTGCATGAGTGTCGGTGCATGGATGAGAGAGACGATGGGAGAGAGAAGGAGAGAGTGTAAGTGGGAGAATGAGAGCGAAAGATGAGCGGAGGACGGGAGAAAAGAAAAGTGCCCGGGTCCGCATGTGAGAGAGAGAGAAAGTCGTTCCACATGTAAGAGAGAGAGTAGACGAGAGAGAATGAGAGATAAGGGAAGAAGAGAGAGAGAAAGGTGATGTTGACGGCATTCGGGTCCATTTTTCGAGGTCGTTCATGGGAAAAGAGAGAGAGAGAGAGAGAGAGAGAGAGAGAGAGTAGGCGGTGTATGGAATGTTGTTGGCGGTGTCCGATTATTTCCCAGCCGAACCATTCTATCCAAACATAACCCTAGTTTTGTTAACCCAACCACCACAACCCAGCTATCCAAACAGGCCCTAAGAGTTCATGCTCTATTGTATGTGGGTAATGTCGCCCTATCTACCGGGTAGGTTCTTTCAAAAATAATTAAACTAATGTTTTCACTTATATTTTCTCCATCATTTTATTTTATTTTCAACTGATACCAAACGTGGCTTTGGAACTTAAACCATCAAATTGACTAACTTATTTTTCATACTACTTCTATTTCAGCAGGATCTTTTCAGTTGTCTTTTTCTCCCATATCTATGTCAATTTGACTCGGTAATTTGAATAGCAAAATGATGTAACTTGTTGGTATATTTCTATGGTGTTGTAGAGTAAACGCATGAAAAAACTATCAACTTATTGCATCGTTTTGCTAATCAAATCACCGGATCAAAATGATTCAGTGAGTAGTAAAAAGAAATTAGCTTGACAGATCGTGCTAAAACAAAGGTAGTAATTTTTTATTCAAGTCCAAAAGCGAACAGCCTAATCGGATCCGCTGAGGGCCACACATTGGATAAGGTGAGTCTACAAAGCATATGGCACCGGAAAAAGTCCAGAAAATAAATGTATATCCCAGCCTTTCTTCCTTAAAGCTATCATAGAGTCACAACTCCTTTCTCTTACCCGTCTCTTTTTTTTCGAGAGAGAGAACTTACATGTCTCTTTGATTCGGGGATTAAAGGATGATGTTGGGATTCTGAAATTCCAATATCACGGTATTTGTCTCTAAAAAATATTTAGGTATTTGAGGATATTATCCCTTTTACCTAAATTTTTCGAGTCTGAAATGAGTGCTAAATCAAGTGGTAGAGTGTTTAAAAGTCCGACATGTTTCCTCAAAAAATAATAACTACTTAAAATCATGAATTCAAACTCGATAGACGACAAACATGTAGTCTAAAAAAAATTATGAGTCACATCTGTGTTATGGTTGGCTATGGGTTGCGTTGGCCTAAGCTGGGTTAGAACATGTTGGATATTTGAAAATGTGAATTCAAGCCCAACTTAAACTTTTATCGGGCCAAAATCAATCCCAAGCTAAGCAATTTTGAAATTTCCAAACTCAAACCCGACTCATTAGCTGAAACATTAATTTTTGATAATTAACACTTTTTTTTACCTATTTAAAATAATATCAATTGAGAAGGAAAAAGTTCAGATATTAGAAAATCAATATCCTCTAAAAAAAATTAATATTACTTGGGATGAGTATGGTAAAACGGTCTTGTTCCAAAAACTTATTATTTTCTTGTAAAAAAAAACCTTATTATGCTGAGACAACAAATTTATATCAATAAAATATCAAGAATGTGTCTTTATTGAGATCATTTCAGGATTGCATTGAAGAGTAGTACTACTTAGACCGTATCGCCTTTTTCTACGCTTTGACTTTTTGACTCGTATCTGAGTTACTTTGACCGGCTGATTTGGATCGCAAAATGATACGCGTTTTTGATAATTTTTTCACTGTGTTATATAGAACGATTTTTACTCCACAACACCATAAAAAAAATTGATGAAAACTTAAACCATTTTGCTATCCAAATTACTGCGTCAAAATTACTCATTGAATAGTGACAAAAGTCAAAACGTAGAGAAATAGGCGGAAAAAGTAGTAAAATTAACAACACAACTACACTATAATTATTACAATACTAATTCCTGTATATTAACAACACAACTAAAATATAATTATTGAAAGACAAACCTCTCGCAACTTTTAATATCAAAACATGAAACCCGCACATGGCGGGGAGTATTGCCTAGTTAAGTAAATATCAGAAAAGCATTTTCTAAATTTTCAAAAAGAAAGTGTTAATGTCAATTTGAAAATATATATTGAAAAGATAGTACCTGATAGTACCTGATATAAATAATGAAAACATAACTTGTTTCTTTGAATAAGATCCTCCCGGATGAATTGGAAGTTGTATCTAAATATTTAGGGACGATTTTGTCTATTCACATGTTGTTCTTAAGGCTCTATTCGTTCATCCATTTGGTGCTGACTGTAACCGGACGAACAACCTCCTCCGATAATTTCCTCTACCCACACGAGTCGGTGAAGCACTTTCCTCTCGTTCCCATCGCATAAAACTACACTATGATATTTCTCTTGAAAGACGTAGAATTAAAGTCGGAATAATAACAAAATTCTCAAATTTGGTAATTTGAGGAGTTTGTAATTATATGATAACTTTTAGAGAACTAAGAGAGTAGGAGAAAATGTCAGAATGATCGGCATGGATTGTGAAACCATCTATTAAAAAAAATCTATTTATAACAAAGTATGCCCATCTTCATAAAGGTATCAAGAGTTCTCCACCAACCACGTCAAGTGCAAACGAGACCCCCTTCCTCTTCACTACTGCAGTAATTTTCTTCATCATCGTTCTCGTCACTTGAGAACCGTATCGAACAACCTGCAACTGCTGCATAGCCTGCACTATCTCCATGCTTCAGCGTCCTCACACGTCAACCACGTGTTTCTCGACGCCAGCCTTGAGTGCTTCTCCTTGCGCTGTTGCTTCTCCTGTTCGAGCCCAATCGGAGTTACAGGCATCTCAGAACACCCAAATCAATTTGGACTACTCGATCGCTTCTTGGAGCACTTGGAGTACCACGGGCCTGCCACACCGGATCGTTCCTCCTGCTGCCTCCTTCACATGCTGCACATCACATCAGCACCCCACGGACAAAGAAACAAAACAAATGTCCATGGTTTTTTTTTCCTTTTACTAGTCCTTTTTTTTTCTCAATTCTTTTCTTCAGTTTCTTCTTCTTCGTCCTTTCACCTGCGTGCTCCACCCGGATCGTGAATCTGGCTATGATACCACTTGTTGGGAATTATTGGTCAATCCGAATTCCCGCCACAACGGAAGCAAAAACACGCCACACGATCACACACTCAACACACGCAATTTAGGAGAAGAAAAATAATACACAAGAATATAACGTGGTTCGGCAAAACCGCCTACATCCACGGGAGGAGGAGAATTTTCACTATATCAATGAGGGAATACATCGTAGGGGAGAGACAGCTCAATCCGCGGACCATGTCGACGCGGTACTCTCATCTTCATACACTACATCTATGAAACTCTAACCTCACACATCCGCTCAAAAATATTTGTCACCAATCTCTCTCAACTCGACTCAATTAGAAACAATAGCTAGCATCTCTATTTATACTAATATAGAGGAGGTGGAAAAGCCCACCAACCCCAAGCTATCACCTCCTCAGAGATCACCTCCTCAGAGGAAGTAATCAGACGCATCGGATACACCGATTCGTCTTGCGGAATTCGAGACAAAACCCAACAAAGTCATATGATTTTTTGAGCGACACATATCTAGATGAGAAGCTTCAAAGGTTCTGAATTCCTGAAACAAGGATATAAATGGTTAAACGGGAAGCTTGAGCAGAGTGCTCTGATCTTCGACGTTATTCTAAGAAAACATCTTCCGGTACGGTCCACAGTAATATGCTTTTATCCCACTTAGCTACTATATATTGTAAATTCCACCTCCTTATTGTTTGCTTTTCAAATATCTTCCATAACAAGCTGTATTACACTAAAGAATATTTTTAGTGGAGTAAATTCAATTGTGAAAAAATAATTTTTTGGTAAAGGAATGTTGTCAATCTATATTTTGCCAACGTTCTCTGTTACGCAAAAAATAATTAAAGTGACTAGGCTGCTTACTATGAACCGTGAGTGCCATGCTGATCATTACTTCACTAATTCTATCTAGACTAAATTTGTTCTTCTAATAGAATATTTGTTAATTATGTTATTAACATATGAAGAATACCTGTAGATTTGCAATAATATTCAGTTTTTTTCATCCGTTGCCAGCCATTTCTGGATTTATAAATGTGTTGTTTATATTAAAACTTTACATGGTAAAACAGAATCAGGAAGGATAAGACATCACTTAATTCGAATTTTCTCATATACTATAGGAACTTAACTATTCATAGCTCCCAAAAACAGAAAGAGAAACGTCAAGAAAGCAAATCAAGTTTAAGATGTTACCGAGAAGCCATCTCAGAGACTTGAATGAAAAAGAATTTGTTTAGAGATTCCAATACATGACAAACAACAACTTGCACTAACTTCTTACGTTACTATCCGAAAAACGGACTTTGAGTTGGGTAATTCACTTATAAACAAAAGGGAATATGTTATCTAATATACTTTACTTTTTCCTATTTAATCTAGGCCCAAAAGACACCAAGGAACAGAAGGTAAATATAAAATAACTTCGTCTTCAAGATAATATGAGCAAGTCGCCTTCAAGCCAAAAAATTTACAGAAATTATCGTCAAATCTCTATGATTTACTATTACCCTTGGACCTCGACGCGTTAAAATGACCAATAGTGAAAGAAAAAAAGTTGCCATAAAATAGAAGAGGACCTCTGAAGGATCCATATCAAGTTTGTGATACAAATATATGTCTCATAACATGTAATTTCTTTGGTTATACAATGTAAATATCTTGGATACTTCACAATATAGGAGAAAGTGTCCTGCACACTCTTCCATGCATACATATTCTAACATGAAAGTATAAATTTTCTCATGAACCCGTTACTTAACAAAGAACAATCTCGTTTTTGCACGTCAAGACATGTGTCGTTTAGAAATGCGAATGAGATACAGGCGTTCTTAATTTTAGTTCTTTTTCGAACAAATTGCTCTATAAATTTAACATATTTTTTTTCCTTCTGATTCGGTCATGTTAGCAAAATGATCGCTTTAAGTATCATGTAAATCTGACCCAAAAGGGGTTATATATATACTTTCTATATCACTACCGCGCATAGCGCGGGTTTACGACTAGTTCTTCATAATTGGTGCCAACTATCATATTCGGAACCTTTACGCAATTCATCTGGAAGCCAACGAGGAGATATAAACCCATCTAAAGATCTTTTGATAGTAATAAAAAGATAGTTTGCCTCTCCAAATATGAGCAACTTATGCACATTTTGCATTTGACAAGTGCTTAAACGTATGTTGTATGACTTGGTTTTTGTGAAAAATCCTGCAAGAGAATTCCCCTGGTCCATAAGTGTTGAAGAGTACTGACTATCATTTCTTTGGTGGAAATCAATCCAGCAAATCGAACAAATGCTCACTAGCACTTGATCGAGGAACAATGTTAGAAATGAATTCTGCAGAGATTGAATTAACCAATCTGAATTTCACCATATTTTCACAGCACTTCCACGAAACACAGAAATCCGAACTAAGGTCATGTACCAAAATATTTTCATGAAGAAGATAGAACTTACCACTCGCCTCTAGCGCTACTACCACAAATATTGATTCTTGACAATCATAACTTGAGTTACCATAATATTACCAAGCATATCCCATGGTTGAGATAATACGGAGAGGAAGAACTGGACGTTATCACCAGCAGTCCAGAAGCTACATAAATACTTGAGTCGTCGAACGAAATCATAAACACAAAACAGTGGACGAACATTAACAAAGAATTGAAACAATTTTCTTGTCCAGACGAGTCCTCAAGTGCCATAGCTCTACAACTAGAAACTTCATAGACATCGAAACCCTCCAACAAAATCACAGCGGCAAAACAACTATCAAACACAGATTATAAGAATTGAGGGGGTAATATGATGAGAAAGCATCATACACCATCATGAAACCTTCAGAAACCCTAGAATCCTCAATTGAAATCGGAAACACAAAATACCGAACAACCACAATCTGGAACACCTCCTGCTCAGGATGCGAGCCTGTCGACTACTGGCTCCCAAATAAACACTTTACGACTGCTGACTATTGCAGGGAATGTATGTTTTATGGAAATTATTTGTGTATGCTAAGTTAACACTGCGTGAGATAAATCTCATGTTTGATCTTCCCTTGCAAGTTTATATAATATGGATTGGAATTTGTTGATCAACCACACAACATATTTTTTTGTAATATCGATTGCATTCGGGCAAGCCTGGTGGTCAGGGTCATGACTTTGTTGTATAGGGGGGTTACAGGTTTGATTCCATTTAGAAAACCCGAAAAAATACATGACTAAAAAGGAGAAAGAAAAAGTACTGGTTAATGAGATAAACTTCTAATCCAGTCTGACCGAATTTTGTATCAAGTTAGTTTAAGTATCATGCTCACATGCATTATATTGCACAAACCAAACAGGAAATTCAATTTCACTAGGAAATTTTTACTGCTCCTGTTAAGCTAATACACTAGTTTTAAATTCCAATTGTGGTTTTACCTTTTAGTCTATGAGTTGGGATGGAGCAGTGGTTTGCAACTATCGGCAGTTGATGACTCTGCCCAAGGTCTTTCGGAGGTAATTCAGAAAATAATCTATATATATATTATATATAAAAGCAAAGCTATGAGAGAGGTTATTCCTCCTTTTGACATATAGGATTTTGAAAGAAATATAAACATGCCATTTGTCATGTTATGTGGCACAATTTTCCAATAAAATCTTGCCACATAAGTTCAGGAAGACATGTCTAAACTTGAAAAGCCTATTACAAATTGCCAACTCAAATTCAGTGCCACGTCATACATCAAAAAACAAAAAATCCTTACACATCTCCATGCATGAAAAATAGAAAATTCATTATTCACACACATCTCCATGCAATGGAATATTGCCAATTCATTTTTCATTTACTATTTATGCATTTCATAATTCAATGAATCTTATTAGAACTGTCAATTCATTTTTCTTTTTTTTTTTTTTTTTTTTTTTTGAGGAATGGATCTCCATTAAGGGCTACGGCCCAACCAAGTCAACAGCAAAAACCTGCTCAGCCCAAACCGGCAAAGCAGAAAAAAATTTATTACAAAGTGAAGGGTCTAGACCCTTTTTTGCGAAGAGGTGAGCACATCCGTTGCCTTCCCGAGGAGTCCACTGAACCACGTGGGCTACTCCACTTCCCAACAGCTCGAAACTCTCTTCGATGATATTAACTGCGTCCGATACATCATCACTGTCTTCCACTCTTCCTCTTCTCTTCCTTCTTTCCATCCACAGTTTGACCAGGTTCTTTGCGTCTGTTTCCAACACTAAATTGTTGAGATTCAGAGCAACTGCTAGCTGAATCCCTTCTCGCATGGCTTGGGCTTCAGCCATTTTTGGGGAGCTTCCGAACGGAATTTCTGAAATTTTACCGGCGATGAAGAGACCCGCTTCATCCCTGATGACGATTCCGGCGGTAGATCGTTTGCTCCCGATGTCCCAGGTGGCGTCGGAGTTGACTTTCAGCCAGCCGGACGGCGGCTTTGACCACTTCCCGGTCGAAGACAAGGGGATCTGAGCCGGATTGACCTCTTTGATTGAGGAGGGGGTTTCCTTCGACACTTTCTCTGTAATGAGTGAAATCATCTCTCTGGTTTTGAGTTTTGTCCCTTTGAACACGAGCTTGTTTCTCCTCCACCAGATTGCCCAGATTCCGGCCACAAAGATAAGTCTCTGTTTAGTTTTGAGGGAGTCAAAAGTCTCCCTAAACCAGATCTGAAAATTATTGATTCCCTCCCTTGCGAGGGTTTCTCCGAAACAGTTACTCCAAAGCTTCTTTGCCTTTCTGCATCTCATGAAAAGATGAATTTCTGACTCTTCTTCTTGTTTGCAGACAGGGCAAAGAGACTCCACATCCACTTTCCTAGAAATTAGATTGACTCGGACGGGAAGGCTTTGGTTCGCAGCTCTCCACACCGGAAAGATGATCTTTTTTGGAAGCGGGAGAGACCACAATTTGTTCCACCAGGTATTACTGCCGTTCCTTTCCGAAGATTCTTCTCCAGCGTTGATTTCCTCTTGCAACATCTTGAACCCCGATTTAACCGTATATTTGCCCTTCTCATCGTAGTGCCAAATCAATCTATCCGGCAGGTTTGACGGAGGGACTTCCATACTGCAGATTGTGTCCACATCTTCCTTCCAGAATACCTGTTGCAGCTTTTCCACGTCCCAGGTACGAGAAAAAATGTCAATAAAATCTGCCACTGTCATGTTCTTCTGTTCTGGAGTCGAGGCTGGGGTTATGGGTTTGAAGGTAGATGGTCGTAACAACCAAGGGTCAGTAAAGACCTTGATTTGTTGACCATTACCAAGAACCCATCTAGCCCCTTTGAGAAAGACTGATTTCCCTTCCAGTATACTTCGCCATATGAAGGACGAGCGGCCATCTTTCTTTGCATTTAGTAGACCTGTATCCGCGTAGTACTTTGCTCTCAACACACGGGCTAACAGCGAATCTGGTCTATATAACAATCTACAATATTGTTTGGCTAGCATAGCCCGATTGAAGTTCCTGAAATTTCTGAAACCCATCCCACCGTGCTCTTTTGATTTTTGAAGCTTTTGTTTTGAGATCCAGTGGATTTTCCTATCACCTTCCTTAGAACCCCACCAAAACTTGGCTATAGCTGCATCTAACTTATCACATAAATTTTGTGGCAGGAAGAAACAACTCATAGCATAACAGGGGACAGCTTGCGCAACGGCTTTGATAAGGATTTCTTTCCCCGCAAAGCTAAGATTCTTCTCCTTCCAACCTTTTAATTTATTTTCCACCCTTTGCAAGATGTGGTTAAAGCTTATCATCTTCTTCCTTCCAATTGTAGTTGGGAGCCCGAGATAGCGTTCGTGCAACACTTCCAGTTTCATACCGCAAAGGTTACTAAGCAGAATCTGTTTATCTTTCGGGACGTTGGAGGAAAACACCGCCGCTGATTTCTCCAAGTTGATCTTCTGGCCCGTGGCTGCCTCATAGTAGTTAAGCAAAGTACATAAGCTTGTAATTTCTGTTTCGGTTGCTTTTGTAAAAATTAAGCTATCATCCGCAAAAAAGAGGTGGGAGACCGAAGGGCCCCCTCTAGACGCCGTGACCCCCGATAGCAAACCCATCGATTCATAGTGTGTGATCGCTCGGGAGAGAACTTCCCCGCAAAGTAGAAATAAATAAGGTGAGAGAGGGCAACCTTGCCGGAGTCCTCTTTGAGGCTTCACAAAACCGACCGATCGGCCCTTAATGTTGAAAGAACAGGACGCAGTGGACATGCAGTCCATCACTAGATTGATCCATCTAGGTCCAAAACCTAGTTTAGAGAGCATCTTGCCAACGAAAACCCACTCCACCCGATCGTAGGCTTTACTAATGTCGATCTTCAAGGCCATAAAACCATCCTTTCCTTTCTTCCTCGTTCTCATCGAATGAAGTAATTCAAAGGCAAGAACAACATTATCCGTGATCAAACGACCCGGCACAAAGGCACATTGGTTTTCGGAAATCAGCATGGGGAGGATTTCCTTAAACCTATTTGCCATTGTCTTGGTAACAAGTTTATAAATGACGGTGCAAAGACTAATGGGTCTAAGATCCGTCGCTTTACGAACTTGTTTAACCTTTGGGATGAGAGTAATCACCGTATGGTTAAAATTTTCAACACTACTGTTACCGTTTAAAATATTGAGGACACAAGTACTAACCTCATCTCCGATCACGTCCCAATATTTTTGGTAGAAAATAGCCGGAAAACCATCGATCCCCGGTGCTTTAGTCGGACCCAGTTGCTTCAAACTGGACTCCACTTCTTGTAGGGTATAATCCCTATCCAGCTCATGTCTTTCCTCAGGGGAAAGTGCAGTCGACACAAACTGCAGGATTTGCTCCATGTCTTCATCCAATGGGCTGGTCGTGTTGAAAATATTCTGAAAATAGTTTTCCAAGATATGAATAATACCCATGTCATCCGTCCGCCAAACACCGTCTTCATCTTCGAGACCGCGTATAGTGTTTCTTGCCCTCCTTCCCGAAGCTTTTTGATGAAAAAACTTTGTATTGCGATCTCCTTTTTCAAGCCAATTCACGCGTGATCGTTGTTTCCAATAGCTTTCCTCTTGTGCCAGCAGATCATTTATTTCTCTTCGCAGCGTTTTAATTTTGGAGATCGTACCTCTCGTCTGCTGTTGACGCTGAAGAGCTGCTAATGTCTTCTTTTTTGTTTGGATCTTCTTCTTCAAGCTTCCAAAACAAGATTTTCCCCATAACAGTAAGGAATCCGCCACCTTCTTTAGTTTCACATCTGTACTGGAGGTTGACCTACTATGGGCCCACACTTCTTTAACGATATCTTTACACTGCTCGGATTCCATCCAAAATTCTTCGAACATAAACCTTCTCGGACCAAAGTCAGTGCTGGAATCGTCACTCTTCCCGAAATAAATCTCAATGGGAGAGTGGTCTGATGTAGAGGCGGTAAGATGGGTCACTCTGGCAAAGCCAAACATTTCTTTCCAATCTCTATTAGCCAAAGCCCGATCCAAACGTTGTCTAATATTCGCCTCATCTTCTCGAAAGTTATTCCATGTAAATGGGTTGCCCCAAAAACCGAGGTCATCAAGCTCACAAGTAAACAGAGCCTCTCGAAAAGCATCTAGTTGACTAAAGTCAACTGTTTGGCCTCCATCTTTTTCCTCAAGTTTGGTGATTGCGTTAAAGTCACCACACACCAACCATGGTACTTTGTTGGTTGGTTTAAGCCTTTTGAGGAGTTCCCACGAAAGGAAACGAAACTGTTTTTCTGGATCACCGTAGAAACCGGTAAAATTCCAAGGGTTTTCTCCATCTTCAAAGTCCACTTTACAGTCAATATAGAACTGTGAAGAAGACCTAATCGAAAGTTGGACTTGATTATCCCAAAATAGAGCTAAACCGCCACTTCGTCCAACACTATCCACATAGAAACCGAATTGCATACCAATACCTTCTCGAATTGCTTCCATCTCGTAACTGTAGAGTTTGGTTTCCATCAAGAAAACCAGGTTGGGGGACTTTTCCTTCAGCACATTCCGAAGGGTGAGAACGTTACGAGGGTTCCCAAGCCCTCGTACGTTCCAACTCAAAGCAATCATTGCTCTAGGCGGTGGTGCAAAGCACCCACCGCCTCTTCTATGGTTAAGGGTTCTTCATCCGCCATTAAACACATATTTTCATCATGTTTGTTTGCCTCGTATGGATCTTCACTGTTATTCTCATTCTCGGCAGTAGCACCCATGGCAGAAACCTCACTGCAAATCCGCTTCCCTCCACCTGAAATAATTCCCCTATTTGACTGCGACAGGGGAATATTTGAGGAGGATTTTCGTTTCCCTGCATCATCCACGTTACCCCGATCCACATTAGGGTCCAAGTTTTGTAGCGGTTTCCTTTTCCGTGCTTTGACCTTCGGATTTTCCTTCCTACCTTTGGATCCTTTCCCTGCAGAAAATTCGATTTTCTCTGGAAGATTCACTGATTCGGTCTTATCTGCTCCGTAAGCAGATTGGACTTTTGGTGGAATAACCAAAATCTTCTCCAAATCAAAGATATTGTGTTTATCTTTAGTAACTTCTTTTCCTTTTTCAGTTATCTTCTCCATATTCTTCGGGGCCCACTTCTTTTGATTCCGCAAATCATGGGGTTTCGAATCCCACCGTGATTGCTTCGTTGTGTTCTCCGTCAGCCTCCGGTTAGGACCTCTCGGTTTTCCGGCCACCACCTCCGTCGTCTCCGGCAGCTTCTCATGTTCACCCCTAACAGGGGTTTTGAATCTTTTCTGAGAGTTTGAGAGCAGCCAATCCCCATACTCTGGGAATGGGTTCACTCCAGGAGAAGTTTCTTTTATTTTGCAGTTTTGGGTCACATGGTCGAGGCAGCCGCACCATTGACATACTCCGGGCAACTTTTCATACCTGAACGCCACTTCAAGCTTCTCCCCCGAGTCCAATTCGATCACCCCCTTCCTTCGGATTGGTTTATCTGCCGAGATTCGAACTCTAACTCTTATGAATCTTGAATTCTCATCTCCTTCTTCTCTTGTCTCTGCACGATAGACCTCCCCTAAGGAGCTTCCGATCAGTTCTCCTACTTCTTCATCAATCAAGGCTAAGGGTAAACCCCAGATTTGAACCCAAACAACCGCCTCGTTGAAGATAATCTCATCCACCTTACTGCATAGCGACCATGGCTTCAGAAGGAGGAGTTGGTCATCGAAAATCCACGGACCGTTTGTTTTGACCCCCATCATCATCTCTCTGTTGGGAAACTTAAAGATGAAAGTGTTCTCTCCCGCTTCAATAATCTTCAGATCATAGTCCGCACTCCATAATCGCTTGAAGAGATCACGCATCATCCAATCATTCACCCTCCGATTCCCCACAAACTTCCCTACAAGGCAGTTCTCGAACTTTGACTTTGCTCGATCGCAAACTCCCTTGTTGATCTTGATCGCCGTTTCTTCTAGCTCCGTCGGTTTTACTCTATTGATCATCTCCTTGAAGTTGATCGCCATTAGAGAGGCGTCAGAGCTCTCCTCTCTCCAGAAACTCTTTCAATATTAGAGAACTTAACTGTCAATTCATTTTTCATTTACTATCAATGCATTTCATAATTCAATGAATCTTATTAGAAAATAAATTACTACATAAAAAAGCATAATGTTTTTTTTTAGGAAAATACAAAAGCATAATGTTGAAGAATAATATAAACATCTCCAAGCAGATGTATGCAAAGGGTATTGATGACCCCATGTTAAAAAAAAAAAAAAAGGAATAATGTTACAGAATATTCTAAAGGTCTCAAGACAGAAGTATTAAGAGGGAATTGACAACCAATTTCTTTTTCTACAAAAAAATACCAATTATCCCACTTTTCCCCTTACGGCCATCTTCCCGTTGAAAAATAATATAAAGGTCTCTAAATAAACGTATACAAAGGGTACTGATGACCAATTTTTTCCCAAGAAATCAAAACTACCAATTATCCCACTTTTTCGCTTAGCAGACATATCCCCCTTCAAGAGATCATTATTTATTGGCGCACATATATATTTCTTCTTCCATACGGAAATAAAATCTCTCTCTCTCTCTATACACACACATACAAATATATATATCTTTATATTTATATATATAATCAAAGCTATGAGAGAGCAAAAAAAAAACAATTTAGTGCCATCTCCCCTTGAAAAATAATATAAACGTCTCTAAATAAACCTATACAAAGGTTACTGACGACCAATTTTTTCCCCAAAAAATCAAAACTACAAATTATCTCACTTTTTCGCTTAGCGACATTGTATTTCTTCTTCCATACGAAAAGAAAATCTCTCTCTATACACACACACACACATATATAAGCAAAGCTATGAGAGAGCTTAATTCTCCTTATTACACATTGAATTTTGAAAGAAATATGAAAGAATATAAATATTGCAAAATAATATAAAGGTCTCCAAACAGATGTATAAAGGGGTATTGACGACCCCATTCTTTAAAAAAAGAATAATGTTGGAAAAAAAAATCAGAACTACCAATTATTTCTTCTTTCTTGATTTCCAAATGATAAAAAATGTACAACCAAACACTGAAAAAATATTTCAAAAAAAAAAAACACTGAAAAAAAAGTAACAGTCAAAACCAATTCTTTCTTCTTGAGAACCAATTGTCTTTTCCCCTCCAATCATATAACACAAAGGAGTTGAAACCGACTTCCCCATCTTTTTTAAATAAACATCGTACAAAGGAGAATATAAAATAAACACATTAATTGTCACTTTTTGTGTTATATCTCAAAGAATGAAGAAAAATGAGGAGAAAATGGTCGTCACTTTTGGTGTTGTACGTTAAGCCTTGGGAACTTATTGTGAAATCTAACATCGTTCTGATACAATATAGATTTGCGGTGGTGTCTTTACATGTTTTTCCAAATATCATTTTTTTAAGAATTAATAACCAAACTTTTTACTTTTTACCTTGACAGCGTTTTTCTATTATAGACCTCATTATCTGTTCCTGCGCAAGTATATTTCTTTTTTCCAGGTGTTGCAATGTCAAATAAAAAGAATGTCAATCAAGTCCCAATCTAAAAAAACGACTGGGGGTTTACAATTTTTTTTAAAAAAAAGTCTAAACATGAATAAAGAGGCATCAAGAAGATCAGGCCCAAGTCCTGAAAATAAATTTGGTGTTACGCTGAAAAGAAAGGCCTAGCACATACCAAAATTGATTTGAATATTAGTCCGAGGATGAAGCATAAAACCAGCCGATCAGGGGGTGAAAGTGTCATTTCTTAAATTGAAAGGGCTGAGAATGTTTTACTTTCCAAGCTGAGACTGTGACGTCATTTAGTAGGAGAGAGGGGGGGGTTAAAACTGCCATTTCCCAAACTGAAACAGGCGAGAATGTTTTATTTCAAAACCTCATGCGGTGATGTTTTTATTTATAGTATTTCTTTACTTTCATTATTTTTCACATACTTTTTCGTGACTCATCTTCTCCACCCTCTTGGAATCTGAAACCAGAGGAATTCGCCGAGCACAATGAACCCCAACGTCGATTCGCCGCCCAAAAACGTAATCGACCAAAGCCGAAAGAAAATTGAAGTCAAGATCTCCTCCTATTGGACGCTCGCTTCCAGTACCGCTCCTCCTTCAGTTGAAGAGGTAAACAAAAAATCCTAGCTTTATATTTCACTTTGTTAAAAGTGATTTCCCTTTCCTCTAAGGGTTCATGATAGTTATATATTTGCTCTTTTCTTCCAGCTATGTCAATTATTTTTAATCTTTTGTCAAGAACTATCAATTTTTTTGGCGGGTTATTAAAGGTGATTCTTCCCCATGTCTTCTCACATTCTTTTTTGTGTTCCTTTTTCTTGGTTGACGTTATAATTCTTCCATGTTTGTGTGACTGTGTTGCATTTGAGTTATCTGTAAACAAAATTTATAAGTAATCAATTAAATAAAAAACAAGATGCATACAAACTAAAAACGTGGTTTGAATCAAATTTGACCCCCATGTTCATAGATCTTCAATTGAAAGCAATTACGAGCATACTTCTGACAAAGATTAAGAATCAACAACAATTCCCATGAATTTTTTGGTTTGAGAACGAACTACAGAAATCTACAGATTTTGCTTCCTAATTTGAAGATTTTATTTGCTATAAATATTTTCTTATGTTGAAGTTCATTTTCATTATGGTTGTAATTTTTGCAATTGTGTCTTAGCGTTCTTCAACGTGTTTCACTCTTACTTGGATTAATACATTTTCCTACAATTTTCTCACAAATTTTATTATATAATAGTCACGGTAAGACGTTTAAAGAACATGTTTTCCCACTTTGTTGTTAAGCTTTCACTACTAAAGAAGGCTCATTTTGCTCTAAATAAGCTACTGGACTTCAAAGGAGGTACGCTAACTACATATTAACAAAATAACAATAACATGTGTGCTTTCAATGCGATGTTTTCCTTTACATCCATGGGTGGAAATATAGACTACTCAACTATCAACTGCTAACTCTTACCAAATTTTTTTCTTAATAAGCAGCTAAAAGGCCGAAGTTAATGTCTATAATGGTTCGGCAACTTTTGTCATTTTCGACAGTCCGCAGAGAAAACCCTTAAGAAAAAAGAAGCATAACTTGCTTCAATGGTTACCGAGGTAAACAATACGAATTATTGCCAAAAAAATATGGAACTTCGTCGTACATATAAATAATTGATATATATATATATATATATATATATATATAGAGAGAGAGAGAGAGATAATAAACAAGTGAATTTTTTGAAACTTAATGTCTATTTAGCATTCATGCACATCCTCACAATTTCTTCATGACACAGTCTTTTAAGAACGTTGTTATCTTTTCACCCTATCAATTTATTCTATAATTCCCCGTGTACTGAATGGTTATTTAAATTTATGTACTTATTTGTTTTTCCCACCATTTACATACGTCCAGAAATCTTACTCTTAATCTGCTTCTTCTAACATTTTAACGCTAAGAGTCGTTAAACTCAGTTTCGCTAATTTTTCTCATTTCTAATCAAAAGAGAAAGACGAAATAAAAACTGTGCCTGTTATTACACATAATTTATGCAGCAACTCCTATATTTTTGAAGTAAAAATCAATGAGCAATATCAAAGATGGCTCGCACAAATACAGCATAACAAAGATGTGGGGCCTTACAATAACAGGTGAAGGCAAAACAAAAAACCCCACAGAGATTAAGGTAAATCCCTTGCAATTATAAGATTTATATTGATGGCTATTGAAGGGGGTTATTGCTCTCATCGTTACTTACCACTGTGAAACTCGAACTTACCATATAACATCTTGCAACAATTTTCTTTTCATTCTATCAATTACCATCAATTACATGTGAAGTTAATCTCATAGTAATGACCTAACATAGCTCAATTTAAAAAAAAAAATCCTCAAAAAATTATATGCAGGACCAAGAAATTCTTTTGTCAGACAGCTCAACGGAGCTCATAAGCAAGAGAACGACAAATAAACGATCATTAACTTCAAAAGTCTAAGGCGTCAGTGTAACTTTACTTTCCTTTTGAAATGTATAAATGAAAAACCGAGTACAACTCTCTTTGAACGGCTTATTCGGTCCACTTATACGCAGGATAACAATACTGCTTCGTCAGAAATCCTCCCACAGGTTCTTACCAAAACCATGACTAGGAAACATAAATCTAACGCAAAAAATCAAATCATGCCAACTCACTGTGTAGTGTGTACGTTTACTTTCATACCAATCAGATATTATTATACTTTTCCCCCAAAGAACATAAATCAACCTCCCAACAAAACATTTCTTCTTTCGCGAGTGGGGTTTTTCTCCATGAAGTTTAACAAACCTGTAATGGCTCCAGTTGATAAAGCACTTGCATCCATTTGCTAACACAACAAAAAAATTGTTGTTTTTCCCGTGTTCTTTTACTTTCATCATGCCATCCAATGTAACAATGTAAATCTCACATTCTCTCACAAACTTCATTTCTTCTGAAATAATGATAATAAGATATCCTACATTGTCTACCAAATACTGTTTAAATTACAAGCAGAAAATTTCTTGCATTACTTTAACTGACATTCTACTTACCTTTCACTAATACACATGAAGTGGACGTTTCAGACAGTCCCCCCATAGCCCTCTCTCTATTTAGACCGAAAGAGTGATAATGAAGCAAAACATTAGCTCAAAGGACAATGACGATGACAAGAATTCAGATGAGGTATATCTAACGATCATTGCTATTGATTAAATTCCATACCAGTATGTTTTTTGCTCATAACATACCATAGCTTACCATCCCACCCTTCCTAATGGCGGAAATGAAACATAAGAGTTTACACTAGCCGTGACAGTTCTAATCTCTAGAATCTTCTTTCCGTATATAGGACTCACATATTGCTTCTTTGGAGACCCTCTCAAAATTACATCATAAAAACACATGGAAACATAAAGCCAGCACAAGGACCAAGGGAGCTCCAACAAATTCAAGCAAGCTAGATGACAGTGTAAGTTTACCTCGGTTCATTCACGTAAAGTTGTCAAACCAATTATTGCGAGTCGTATATTTAATTATTCCATGAATTTATTATCCACTAACATATTCATACATGTATCCTTCCAATTCAGACCGTCGAGGACCAACTCATACGTGAAGCAACAAAAAGAAAACGGGTGTTAACTTTGAAGGCTAAGGAAGCATTTCATGATGGACGCAATTTACAAGACAATGCTCCCCCACCAACGTTGAAGAGATCTAGAAAAGTGTAATCATCTGTCAAATCTAAGATGGAACTTTTGGATACTATTTGACAACTAAAAAGAACGTGTACTCCATAATTTAGTTGCCTATTCTCTTTCAACATTAGGAATACAAGTATAACATTTCAATTATTTAATGATGTAAACATTATTTTCCAGTTACTTATGTCACTACCATGTTGCTATTTACGGATACTGCTTTTGATTTTAAAATATTCAACTTTCAACTTCACTTAACGATTACTCCACTAATTTTTACAAAAGAATCACAATCCCGAAAATTCAAATTTCTAGATTTTGTTGCTCATTCTACTTACTTGCCTACATTCATAAATAATAAAGTATAGAATTACTATCAAATATACACAACCCGCGCCATGGCGCGGGGTTTAGACTAGTATATATATAATACACACACACACACACACACACATATCAAGAAAGTCATTTTTTGCCAGATATGTAAGATCAACTGATATTGATTCCATTGCCGATATTACAGGAAACATAATGTGGTTTCATTAATATTTCCGTAACTTTTGGTATTATTGATTTATGCTTTATGCTCATCAGTTGCTTGTGATTTTGGTACGATCAGGAAGTACTTGTAAAAAGAGGACGCATTTCCACTCTCAAAAATGTTCTAGCAAGGCGCAAAGTTGGCTCTATGTTAGGAGGATGCTGAGTTGCTGCGATCTTCTCAATGTTGCATGAACAAAACTGTGTGACATGAGCCCAGAAAACAGTTAGAGGACAAGATTCTAGATAATAGATGTTAGCATCACTATTGCGTCTCAATACTCAATTTTTAGATGTAAACCTGCAGCAAATAGAACGTGTACAATTTATTGTTTTTATAGGAACTATAGGAACTAAACAGAAATTAGTTTGACCTAGCATCTGGTAGCTTCTAAGTATTCTATATAAAGAGATGTAGTCCTGCACTATTATAATTTATCTAATACAATATTCTGTTGAATTGCTTGATGAATAGTGTAAGAATCTATGGGGTTCCACCTCAAAACCATTAGCAATGAGGAGAGTAGCCTAGGAGACTTATTAATTCTTTGTTTTCATAGTGAACTCCTGATGTGGGACTTCTTAACACGCCCCCTCACGTGTGGCATCTTTTGGCTCACGTGGATCTTTTTTCTTTTTCTTTTTTTTTGGGCCGACGGTGGACAGAAACAATACTTTTGAGTTATATATTTGTAAATATGAGAACACACACTGAGCTATATATTTGTTTTCATCTTGAATTCCTGATGTGGGACTTCTTAACAATTTTTATTGCTTATTCATATCATGTTGCTCAATTTCAAAAGCCGGTTCTAATTTTGAAAAAAAACCATTATGCTAGAAATCATGGGCATTCATCAATGCACAGTGTTGCGTCAAAAACATCCTTAGCTAATGCCTTGAGAAGGCGAAATGTCAGAAATGACAGAATCTTGAATAACAAAGGACTCTCCACCCTGTCTATTAGAATAGAGAGAGAGAGAGACAGAGACAGAGAGAGAGAGAATCTGATTAAGTACGTAGTCAGTAGTAACAAACAATTGTAGGACACCAACCAGTACAAAAGTCAGTCCCTATCCGAAACTACTCAAATTTGGTTAACAATGTACCTAAGAGGATCATGAAAACCACAAAGGATTAAAAAGAAACAATACTTTTGAGTTATATATATTTGTAAATACTAGTTTTGATGCACGTGCGTTGCACGTGGTAGTCAGTTCTAGCATTTTTCACCTCCAAAATTAGAATTTTCATTTCATCATACTATAGAAATCGTTGTTGTGAATAGAGATGGCAATATGGTCCAATCCAATCTGAGATCCGAGCGATCCAGGCCCAATGGATCGGATCTGAATCCGTTTTAATTGAAAATGGATCGAATTTGGAACCAAGAAGCCATACACGAACAAATTTGGATATGGATTTGGTTCTGAGGGTGGATTCCCCGTGTTCCGACCTAACCTGATCCGACGTATATGTGTAGTTTACAAATATACCCATATTACCTTACCACTTACACTTTTACGAAAAATACAATAGTAACTACAACCTAAAGTTCTTTCTTTTGTGTTTAGACTTATTTGTTGTATTTTATTGCAAACCCGAGCCGAACCCGAATCCCACCACGTATTATATGGATAAACGGATTAGGTTTGGATCAGCTGAATGAAACCCGATCTGATCCGAATCGAATACGATGACGATCCGAACGGATCTGAACCGATCTAGATCTCATTTTTCCTAGTCGGATCTGGATCGGGAAGAGCCTGACCCAATTCGGATCCGACCCGTTGCCATCTATAGTTATGAAGCAAAAGAATAACCTGTACTAATAAAATAAAGCACATACAGCTTGTTGAAGTACAAAATTGAAAACCTTGTAACTAACGCAATGCAGCCAACATTTATGATTTTTGTTGTACTTTATTCATTGGACGTCAACTCCAATAAATTAAAGTTTTGCACATTGTTAGCCCAAACTGACACTTAAGCGTAAAAATTAATGTCATCCCTCCTCTACAGCTTTAGAGGCTATTAAATGTGCAAAAACATTGCCTTCTCGCCTAACATGAACAAAAACAATAGAATTGAATTTTGAGGCAAGAACTCCACAGTCCTTCAAACGGTCCTTCAAATAAGAAATGACCTGGAGTTCTTTGATTTTCCCGGAGATACCACCACGCAACAGTTGGAACACTACCTCGCTATCTGTTTTCAGATGCACCGATCCATTACCGAGCTCAACTACGAAGGTCAGCCTCTCTCGGATAGTGGCGAGCTCTTCCATTAGCGGGGATCCAATCGAATAGTAAGTCTTCCTTACAAATGGAATACTAAAATTAACTACATGGAATTACGGGTATACAATGTATAATATTATTTTTACGGACAAATTACTGCAATTTTGTCATTTGTTTCTCACTCAAACCACATATAAATACTACATGTGAATAAGATAAAGCTAAAATATTATCAAAATAAATATAAAGCGAAAAATAGAATTTTGTTTTAAATATCAGAACTCGAGATTCTCTTCATGATTGTTACTCCCTTCATCCCGCAAAATTGTCTACTTTCCTATTTTAAGATGTCCCAAAATGATTGTCCATTTGGAATAAATTGACAAAAATGTCAATAAAAAAAATAATAATAATTATGCTGGCAATGAAGAAAGGAAGGGTAATTGTGTCAACCATTATATTCAAGATTTCTTCTCCATACAGCTTTATGAGGAGCTGACATAAATTTATGATGATTGTAGCGGCATTGCACTATGAATATCGTTGTGAAGCCACAATATCTAAAGAGTTAAGTTGAGAATTTATTGTAATCAGACCAATTCGCAAGAGAATACTTTTGAACATACCTGTTCAAGATAGTTGAGATCCAACTTTTGGATTTAAAGTTGTGAATTGAAACAATTTATGTCAATCAATAGCAACAATTTACTCAAAGATTGTCAAATAGATCAAATGTGCATCTTTTCTTCTCATTTCCTGCTTTATTAAACCCATCAATCCGAGAAATCGGCCTCATCTAACAAATACACATCAGACTAAGAAGAATCTTTAGATCGATACGCTTTAATGTAGTCTGCTTTTATGTTCCTGGTGAGAACATGAGGTCTTTAACTTGAAATTCTAGTTCAGGTTTGCTAAAGAGAAGGGAATAATTCTCAATCACTTGATGTCTCCTTAGTAAATAAAAGTTACAGTTAACGGTATGCATGCTTCATCAGTACGCTTCATTTGGTTAATTCATGATTTGAGTAGAAGGGGAAAAAGGAAAACACCATTTCAGATGACACGTCTGCATAAGAAAAAGAAGATTAATCTGTAAATCTGATATCTAAGTAGGGGCAGTGTTGGAACCAAAAGTGTGGCAAGATTTGTGGCAAATAAGTGAATCAATTGGCTCTTTTCCATAGCAGAAAGACATCATACTCAATATGGCCAGATATTTTACTTCACTGAAATAACTTACTAAAATTAATTTAGTCTTTTTTTCAGCAAATCTCAAACAAACTCATATTATAACTTTATAGATGGGCAATTCATCTTTTATTTTAATACAATTATGATACACATATTATGAAATTTCTGTAGACATATGAAATATTGGTCTCAAGGCGATAGAAATAGTACCACGCCTCATGTCTTTCTCTCCATTTGATTTTGGGGGCTCAATTTGACGGACAAATTTAGCTGACGATATTATACAAAAGTTTGCTAATTATTTCGTAGTATTGTAGTGTTAAGAAAGAAGTAAATGTTCTGAAAAAATTAAAATATTTTCGTATCATATCACTGGCTAGGTTAGTCGGTCAAGTGACCCCTAAAGTCAAATGAAGAGAAAGAGGTGCGAAGGAGTGGTAAAAAAATATGAGCTAACCTGGCAAAGAAATCTTCTGACATATGTTCCAATTCTACCCAGATTAAAACCGCAAACTGGACCAAAGTGTTTAATATCAGTAAGGTGTGATGGTCTTAGATGGACATACCAAATGTTGAGTTGGTGCCTTGAATTGGTCAAAGGCGGCCAAACTCTTTGTTTCCAACTTTGATTAGGAAACATTGAAAGTCAGAGGATTAGTTAGGAAACAAGTTTGTTTTCAAATCGGATTTGGAAACTTTAGGGATTTCCTAGCACTATATAAAGAGCCTAGTAGTCACATTATTAGGTATGCAAACATCATTGTAATTGTTCCTCTTGTGAAATAAAGGGTGTTTTTTGTCCGTGGAGGTAGCTAGCAATATTTTGCTAGTGAACCGCGTAAAATACTCGTGTTTTTCTTTCATTCGTTCTTCGTTCGTGAGGTGGTTTGTCATAACAAACTGGTATCAGAGCCAAGGTTGACGGTGTTTCAAGATCAAGATCAAGGCGGAGCAAAGCTAGGGTTTCACAGCTTGGTGAAATCAAAGCTAGGGTTTTGCGAACTAGGTTGAGCACGCGACTAGGGTTCAAGATCCACCAAGAACGATGTCCGGATCGATGTTGAAGATCGACATGTTTGCACGAGGGAACAACTTCAGTCTGTGGAAGATAAAGATGGAGGCTTTGCTCAAATCGCAAGGCTTGTGGGCACCTTTGACCGCGGACAAGGGAGGCATGAATGTTGCATCAGCAGAGTTCAAGGCGATGGAGGAGAAGGCACACACAACGATTATGCTGTGCTTATCGGATGACGTGATCATCGAGATCGCAGATCAGAAGGAAGCAGCGAAGTTCTGGCTCACATTGGAGAGTCTCTACATGACGAAGAGTCTCACTAGCAAGTTGATGCTAAAGCAAAGGCTCTTCACCCGTTGGATGCTCGAAGGTACAGCTCTCAAGGACCATCTTGATCAATTGAACACAATTCTGTGAGATTTGCGTAATATTGGGGAGAAGGTGGAGGATGAGGATGCTGCACTTTGTTATTGATCTCGTTACCCCCATCATATGAGAACTTCGTGCAGTCGTTCATTGTGAACAAGGACGACTTATCCCTAGAGGAGGTGAGATCGGCGCTCCATGCTAGGGAACTGCGCCATAAGGGTGCAGGCACAAGTATAGAGGACCATGCTTCCGGACTGATGGCAACGGGGGGAAGCAAGAAGGGTAAGAAGAACAAGAAGAAGCAGTTCTCAGGTTCTAAGTTACCCACGGATGTATGTGCCTTTTGCAAGGAAAAGGGGCACTGGAAGAGAGATTGCCCGAAACGAGGTCAACAGGGGCAGAATGGATCTGCAGTCGTAGCAGAACAAGGTAACTCGTCCGTGGATGATTACGTTCTAATGGAGGATGTTGTCACGCACTCTCAAGATGCGTGGGTCCTTCATTCCGGAGCTTCCTATCATATTTGCTCTAACAGGGAGCTATTCTCGACGTACGACCAAACGGATGGAGGGTCTGTCTACATGGCAAACGGAGCCATCTGTAAGGTTATTGGGAGCGGCTCAGTTAGATTGAAGACGAATGAAGGAAATTTATGTACCTTGGAGCAGGTCAGACATGTACCACTTATTAAGAAAAATATGATCTCCTTGAGTCTACTCGCAAGGGATACAGTTTCAACGGTGAAGGTGGAGATCTACAAGTCTGCAAGGGTTCTAAGGTGATTCTCAGGGGATTCAAGAGTGGGACTTTGTACATGTTGCAAGGTTCGACGATCACAGGTTCTGCTGGAGTTGTCTGAGCCGAGATTAAGGAAGCTGATCTAACTAAGCTGTGGCATATGAGGCTCGGTCATATGAGTGAACGTGGAATGCAAGAACTTCACAAGAAAGGCTATCTCACCGAGCATGCGCCTAAGAGCCTAGGTTTTTGTGAGCACTGCGTGTATGGGAAGCTACAGCGTAGAAAGTTCCCTAAGGCGGTTCATAGAACGAAAGGTACTCTTGATTATATCCATTCGGATGGCTGGGGTCCATCTCGAGTCGAGTCGATTGGCGGGTATAGGTATTTTCTGAGCTTCATAGACGATTACTCCAGAATGACTTGGATTTTCGTGATGTAGCACAAGAGTGAAGCCTTCGCAAGATTCAAGGAGTGGAAGACGCTAGTAGAGAATCAGGTGGGAAAGAAGGTGAAGAGGCTGCGCACGGAAAACGGCTTAGAGTTTTGTTCATCAGAGTTTGATGGATTCTTCAAGGATCAGGGAATAGCACGCCATCGCACCGTTCGGCACACACCGCAGCAGAACGGTGTAGCCGAGAGAATGAATCAGACACTTTTAGCAAAATAAAGGTGCATGCTTCGAATGCAGGTATTTCTAGAGGTTTCTGGGGAGAGGCTGTTTCCATGGCATGCTATCTCATAAATCGGAGCCCGCACACAGGTATAGGATGCAAGATTCATATGGAAGTCTGGTCCGGTAATGCAGTGGATTACTCGGATTTGAGAGTTTTTGGTTGTGTTGCCTATTATCACGTTGATGATGGCAAACTAGAACCAAGAGCTAAGAAGGGAGTATTCATGGGTTTCGGAACAAGTGTGAAGGGATACAAGATATGGGCAGACAACAAGATTATACTTAGCAGAAGTGTAGTATTTGATGAGACTCATATGTTGAAGAACTCCTTGGAGGTGGAGCTTGGAGGTGCAAAGAAGAAGGTGGAGGGAGAGTCGGATCCTACTGATCCTAAGGATTCTGAAATCCCTACACCGCCGCCAGAAGCAGAAGAGGAAGAAGCAAAAGAGTCTGATAGTGAGGATGCGTCTACACCAGAGGAACCGGTTCATAAAATTATTGCTGAAGGAAGACCAAGGAGAGTCATAAAGCCTCCAGCGAGATAGAGAGATGATGGTATGGTGAGATATGCATTACAAGTAGCGGAAGAGGTAGAGGAAGAGCCATCCTCCTACAAGGCCGCTATATCTAGTTCTGAGTCAGCACAATGGATTGCCGCAATGGGAGAAGAGATGGAGTCTCTTAGCAAGAACTCGACTTGGGAGCTTGTTAAATTTCCAGCGGGAAGGAAGATAGTCAGCTGCAAGTGGGTTTTCAAAAGAAAGGAAGGAACTGCATCTGGAGAGGGCATCAAGTATAAGGCAAGGCTAGTTGCAAGAGGGTTCAGTCAGAAAGAGGGAGTTGGCTACAACGAGATCTTCTCACCGGTGATGAGACATACTTCTATCCGGGTGTTACTAGCAATGGTCGCACACCACGACCTAGAGCTTGAGCAATTGGATGTCAAAACAACTTTTGTACATGGAGAGTTGGAAGAGGAGATATACATGAGCCAACCGGAAGGGTTCCAAGTTCCCTGAAGAGAGAACCACGTGTGCAAGCTGAAGAGATCTCTCTACGGACTTAAGCAGTCACCGAGGCAATGGTACAAGAGGTTTGTCAGCTTCATGTTGAAGATTGGTTACCGCAAGTGCGAGTATGATTGCTGCGTGTACCACAAAGAGTTGCATGGTGGATCACGTATTTACCTAGTTCTGTATGTAGATGATATTCTGATTGCAACTCGGGATATCAAGGACATTAGAGAACTGAGTAGGTCCCTTAGCGCGGAATTTGAGATGAATGATCTGGGAGATGCTCGGAAGATATTTGGAGTTGAGATCTATAGAGATAGGAAGAAGAAGAAGCTTTTCTTATCAGAACAGGGATACATCAAGAAGATCTTGACAAGATTCGGGATGTTATCAGCTAAATCATAGATAATCCTATGGCAACTAACAGCAAGCTAGGAATGTACACCGTTCAGACTGAGGAGGAGAAGGAGTACATGTCCAAGGTTCCATATGCTAGCGCAGTTGGAAGTCTCATGTATGCTATGGTCTGTACTCGACCGGACATAGCATTCGCTGTTAGTGTGGTTAGTCGTTTTATGGATCATCCGGGTAGGGACCATTGGCAGGCCGTGAAATGGATATTCAAGTACCTTAAGGGTACGTCAGACATTGGCCCATGTTATGGGGCTAGTAAAGACATCTTGGTAGCTGGTTTCTCGGATGCGGACTATGCAGGAGATATTGACAGTAGAAGATCAATGACAGGCTATGTATTTGCTCTGGGAGCATATGTTGTGAGTTTGAAGGCTACGCTACAGCCGACGGTGACTTTGTCCACCACGGGGGCGGAGTATATGGCTCTAACGGAAGCAGCAAAGGAGGCAATTTGGCTTAAGGGAATGGTCAATGATCTAGGGCTACTTCAAGATCAGGCGATAGTCTAATGTGATAGCTTGAGTGCGATTTGCTTGACTAAGGACAAGGTTCATCATGAAAGGACCAATCATATCGACGTCAGGTATCATTTTCTGAGAAACGAGAGCAGGATCAAGGTGATGAAGGTGGGGACTGCTGACAACCCTGTGGATATGTTCAGCAAGCCAGTTCCGGAGAGCAAGTTCCAGCATTGTCTGAAATTGCTCAACATCTTGAGCCAGTGAGGCCCTTAGGGACATTTCGGACCCGGTGGGGGTCCACTGAGTCTCTGTGACTAGAGACAGTAGGGTGCGGAGAAGACGTAGCTTTATTTACGAGAAGAGGAGCAGCTGCTGTTGACGAGACAACTCAAGTCAAGGTGGAGATTTGTTGAGTTGGTGCCTTGAATTGGTCAAAGGCGGCCAAACTCTTTGTTTCCAACTTTGATTAGGAAACATTGGAAGTCAAAGGCGGTGGAGGATTAGTTAGGAAACAAGTTTGTTTCCAAATCGGATTTGGAAACTATAGGGATTTCCTAGCACTATATAAAGAACCTAGTAGTCACATTATTAGGTATACAAACATCATTGTAATTGTTCCTCTTATAAAATAAAAGGTGCTTTTCCGCTGTGGAGGTAGCTAGCAATATTTTGCTAGCGAACCACGTAAAATACTCGTGTTCTTCTTTTATTCGTGAGGTGGTTTGTCATAACACCAAACAAAGGAGAAATTGTTTTGAAAAAAGGGGTGGTATACTTCATGAGTATAACCTGCAAGTGAGTATAACGTGCAAGCCCTTTACTTTCGGTATCAAAAGAAATTAATCATATAAGATGTCAGAGCAATACCTAACCAGAAATGCGTGAGCCAAACCCAATAATAACTGGGCCTTGATGGTAATGTTGATGAACGAAATTTGGTCAACCCTTCAAATTTCGGATCAAATCAGTAACAAACTACAGAACTTTTTTTTGAAGAAAGTGATGTATCAATCTTCCAAAGAATACAATTCATCCAGTGTCATATCTACAAATTTGATTTTACAAGGGCCACTTAGTATCTAGAGTGAAGAAGCTGAAGCATCATTTATTATCTTCTGGATTGAATTTATCCAAACCAATAGCAATCGACCATAGAAAAGCTTGGACTTCTAGCTGGTAAACACATGATAGGAATTCAGCCTTGATGGGATTGTTGATGAACAAGGTTATGTCACTATTGTAAGCTTTGAGTGAGATCAATCATGAGCCACAAAGGAGGATTTACACTAAATCATGGGCAAAAGATTGAACAAACTTGAAATATGAAGTCGAACTTCTCAGCAATCTCGTACGCGGTTTGAGTACTGTCAACGGTTTGTGGCTTGACGTGGGGTGCCTCCTGAGCTTCTATATCATTCAAACTATTTTTTTAAGAAACGTTAGACTCAATCAATTAATTGATATAGAAGAAGTAACGGTTTATTCAAAATGGTAGGTCAATTAATACTAATATTACCCCCATGAATACTCAGCAATAATTAAGTCAAAGGGTATTTTTAATAGTGGAGAAAAAGTATGAAACACTTAGAAGTGAAAAAACACTTCAAGTGGTTAAACACTCATATGCTCTTCACTCTTTTTAGTAGTAGAGATGAGAACACACACTGAGCTAAAGAAACCCACGCCACGGGTGTTGAATTCTTGGATTATTTATTATGCGTAGGCGCTGGATACTGAGTTGGTCGGTGACGTGGGATCTAGTCCTCACCTGAATTTATATCTTAGTATAAGTTACTACTATATGTCTACGCTATGAAGTAGTTACAGTATTGAGTCCAATACCCTGATTAAACCCCAGCAGCCCATCTCCTGAGTCCTGACTAATCTATGCAGATAGGACCAATAGCCTATCCTTAATTGAGGTCAGAAGTTATTATGCAGAGTTCTAAATTAAGTTATAAGGATGCAACTATCAATGAGATTAAGAATAAGCTGAAATGAATACAATAATGGAGTGTGTCATCACAAAAAAATTGGAAAAAGCAGTTTTTTTAAAAAAAAGGGAAAAAAAATTCAACCGCTAACATTTTAGATGTAGAAGGGAAGGAAACGTAACCGATGAAACAAAATGTATACTCATATATCACATGCTTGAAAGCAGATAGCAACGTGAAACTTTTCAGCTCTTGAAGCTAACTTCACCACCTACACTTAGCGATCACCCCATCTGCATCTTCACTCACCGTTCAATATCATGACATACTCATGTAATCCCGCAGAACTGCACACGAAAGCAAATTCTCGGCTCGATTCAAAGCTACCTCGTGTGTAGTATTATGCAAAATACACTATGGGGTCTACCAAGGCTAAAATAGACTTTTTTGCATGATATTGGAGCAAATATTATCTGCAAAACTATTTTCGGACCTCGCATCTAGACTGATGACTTCACAACCTGGTAGTGTAAGTTATGTGATGTTCAGCACACTGAAGGGGTGGAAGCGTCCTTTTTTCAAACTAGAAGGGGTGAAAGTGCCCTTCATTCAAACTAGAGGGGTGAAAGTGTCTTTTATCTGAGAAAGATGCAGACAAGAGAAGGAAGGAAGGAAGGAGTAGTAGCCGAGGAGGATTGAATCTGGAACAGAGCGGCGTTCGGGATTGGGTTGGGTAAGACGAATTGGGGTTCAAATCGTTATATTGGATTCTACGTCGGTGCTGCAGATAGATGGTCTTATGGGCCTGGACCCATTCCTGATTTTAATAAGATTCGGATTTATAAAATAATCATCTATATATATTATAGATAGCTACTTTAACAGATTCATTAAGGGTCTTAAAAATACTTACTACGTCTTTGATTTCTTCCAAAAGCTCCATACCAGGTCTACCGTATTTAAAAAATTATGGAGGTTCTAGGAGGGGGCACGGGTTGTAACCACCACCAGCAAAACAAACAACAAGAACTCCCGGATCTCGTATTCGTGATCGAGGATGCAATGTTGTGTTCCGATGGATATGATGTATATGTCGTGGACACTACCAACGGTGATCTCAGTATCAAACTGCTTTTCAATTTCAAACCTCCCGAGCCAGACCCCAACGACGATATGCGCATTGTTGTCTGTGGTTCAAATCTCTGTGTGATTGGAGCTGGTTTGGATGAGAAGACGAACAAGTTTTCGAGACAATTCTTGATGGTTGATCTCACAAACTGGAGGAACAGGGACAGAGAGGATTTCACGTGTTTGAAAGGTCCTGAACCTCAGGGAGGAAAGCCTTGCCCGGTGGCCTTCGCCGTCGACGACCGCTTATACGCCCTCGCAGGTACGCTCTACTCTACCGATCGTGCAAAAGACGATATTCCGGATCCTGCTTTCGAAGTTTTTGATCCTTATGGCGATGATCCTTGCTGGAAGCCGCTTTCGACTCCCCCCTTCAACGATTTTTACTATAACGAGAAGGCTTATCTCACCGCGCATAAAGTGGTAGGCAAAACTTTGTATGTGACTTTAGAACCTAATAAGATGCACGGCCGGGATTTTTACTACTACTCTTACTCGGTGACTAATGATAAGTGGGAGAGAATCAACGTAGACGAGTCGGATACAATCCGTACTAACCTGACCGTGTACGGTAACTACAAGAATTGGTACGGAAGGGAAGATTTTGATGGCAACATGATGGGTTTTCATGTTAGAGGGACCAGGGTGCGTGCTCGCGATATGAACGCCAAGGTTGATAGTAGAAGGATGAGAAAAGATCACACGTGTGATCTTTATGATTATAGCGTACCGCCCAAAAATTACCCATACCTTGTCGTTCATGGTTTGGATCACATAAATGATCTCGGTGGTAAGGTGGGTTCAACGTCTGGATTCGTAGCTCATCTGGCAGGGAATATATTTTGTGTAGTTTATTTATTTATTGAGTTTACTGATGACGACGACGAGGACAACAAATACCATATTCACGCCTGCAAATTTGAGCTTCATGTACACCGACGTGAACATAAAGATTCACTCAGGGCCAAAATATTGGGTTGTGCAGACTATTTTCCTAAAGAAATTGGAGGCTTCAGAAATTTTTGGTATGCCTTTCACCAGATCTTGTTTTGTGTTTCATGCCTCCTTATTACTTTGTTTAAAGTATTTTTTTTGGTCGAAAAGTTTAAAGTTATTTTGAACTTCACATGTTTCTCTAATACGTATGCTATGGCAGGGACAAGATGCAGAATAATAAATCATGTGGCGCTTCAAAGGAAGACGACCGAGAACTCAGATGATGCAGGACAACGTTTATGGAAAAGAATGGTGAAACGAGAAAATAAGAGGCAAAGTTGAAGGAATGTGGATTACGGTCGAGATAAATTGGGAATAATGGATTATCAAACAAATCCTAGTAGGAATGTCCAAATTAACTTCGCTAAATTTGATATCTTAAAATCTATTAAGTTTTTTTTTATTTGATAATATTGGAAATGTAATTTATATTTGACAAATTTTTTTCTTCTATTATTGTAAGCATATGGGCAATTTAGTGTTTTCCTCATTATTATGTGAGAGATCGCTTACCTGTATGTTCATGTTATTCGTTGTGTTTTGTGACCGCTAAGTCGCTGAGGGATTGCTCGGTCGGTATGACTCGAGTTCTTTTTACAGTATTGCTAAGTCGCTGAGACAAATTCTTGTCTCTTTGGCGATATTGTGAAAAAGGCTTGGATCAATTTAATGTCTAATATTGGTTAAGTCTTCCAATGCACTGTGTCTCATTCCTTGTCTTTCATAGTGGACACTTTGAAGCATCATCTTCGACAAGATCATACAAATCATTGCATAACAACAAATCCCCTATCCTCAATTTCCAAATTGATCAGTATATCAATATCAATTTAATCATCGTGCCGCCAAGACTAGGCTTAAGAAGTTTTAGTCAACACAACCAGCCAAGCCTATTACAATGAACGCAACTCTGATCCACTTGTTGAAAAACCAGACTCAAAACATGATGAAGTCGTAGAGGAAGTAATCAAATCTAAGAATCGAATTTTCCTCACAAACGTGCAACTAAAAAGGGAGTGCTACACAAAACAAGCAGACAATAAACTTAAACGTGTGACAAGAACCAAATGTTAACGTGGAAACCCAAACGGGAAAAACCACGGAGCCGACTCTCCGACTCAAATCCACTATATCAATCAATAATGAGGTACATAATGCTTCTATAGTATCATCAACATCCAAGAAAAACAACTATATTGGCAGCAACAAACGCCGCCCACACGAACCATAATACAAAGTAGAAGAGAAAAAGATAATTATAATCTATGGTGGTGTATTATAATTACATATGGCGAAGTCTTCAAACTGCTGAAAGTCTTCTCGTCATCCTTTGAAGTACCCATCAAGCATCTCTGCAATTGAAATGTAATCATGTTAAGTCATTTGCATATGCACTGCACCACATGCCCACACACACAACAAACATCTATATATATATACACACACACACACACACACACACACACACACACACACATATATATATAAGCATGGAAATAACCAAAGAGAGTGCCACATGTAACCCAAGAAGCATCATATGAATGACATATGTCATGTTCAGTTGTCCAAGTGGTACGTATGTGCCAAGTAGAATTATAGTTGCATGTTATATCCTAATCACACATCCTTTCACTATAGCATGGGGAATATCATTTCTAATGTACTTCAGATTTTGGGTTATATTCAATGAATTATGCTTGCATACAGACAGTTCTTTGCCAGCTTCAATGAATTACTTCATTCCATGTACAGTTAACATAAGAATAGAACTTTTAGTTTTTTTTATGCAAGATGCATTGTGCAATGAATAGGTTGCTGAATTATTCAAATAAACTTCGAGAGGATAACATGGTCCCAAAAGCCAGATAACTAGAACTTATACATGAGTAAAAGTGAAAACATATCAAATTGAAGATAAACAAAATTAATATAACCCGGTTGTTTTTTAATAGTCTCTACGTCATTCTCCACCCCATGTGATTCATTGGCAGTTGCTAAAGGCGGAAGCAGACTAACTATTAGCATGAGCTTCAACCCTACATTAACTACATCCGGCCCCAAATGCCCTATATCAACGCTTGGTCCAAAAATTTATATGTTTTTGTGTTTACTCTCATGCTCAATTAGTTGCTGAATTACAGGAGGCTAATTAACACGAGAAGGTCAGACTCTTTGTTGTTTTGGGTAACTAGTACGGAGCACGTGCGATGCACGTGGATTGGATTACAAACTACTTCCTTTAGAGATGGTGTTTCTCGTTTGGCTTCAGTATCCACGAATCCCAAAACTGACGGAAATTCTACTTTGGGGAAGCATCGTTATGTGTTGTTGTGAACCTCCATCGGTTTATTTGTTTGATTTGTTAATTTCTTCACTGTCATGCGGTGGGAATTTGTAACTACCTAATTGAAATTTTCTTTGTAACTATCAAAATTGAAGTTTTCTACCAAATGCTTCGAGACCCAGAGCTGTCACAATAGCGAAATTTTCGGAAGTTAGAATGAATGCTAAAGGAGTGACCAGAACTTGTAATTGGACTAAGCTCCCTAAGAATTGGGTAAAACTTAACACTGATGAAGCAGAGAACTGTAACAGAGCTGGTTTTGAAGGTTTGCTTGTGAAAAGTAGCGGGAAATGGCTGGCTGGTTACACCTACAGTACTATTGTTGGATCTCCTCTTATGGGTGAGGCCCTTGCCCTTTTTACTGGGCTTCAATTATCCGAAGATATTTTCTTTTCTCATGTTTTGGCCAGCACTGACTGTCTGGAGTTGGCTAAACCTATTATTGCACCATGTGGGCTGTTGGCCATCGATTACCATGGTTTTCAAATAAAGCAGGAGAAAATGAGTGCTAACAAGGCTGTTGACCATCTTGCCAGCTGCTAGAATCTCTACATTAAATTCTATTATTCCTGCTATTTCATCTTTTGCTGGAAACACTACTTTTTTTTTGGTAAACGCTGGAAACACTACTTCATCTTTGCTGCAAACACTTTTAGTTTATGTCGGATGCTTTTCAGTTTGTGGGAGATATTCTTTTGGAGGATTGTAGGGGCTTGTCCTCCTCCCATTTAGATGTTTTGCCTTGGCTTCTCTTAATCTATATCCAGTTGATCCATAATAATGGAAGTGGATCATAGGATACTATAAAATGGTATAACAACATATATTGAAGGATAAAATTATAGATAGTATATGTAGCTAAACACCAAAATTAACAAACAAACTTTCTTAATGGAAATATTTGCAGCTTGGAAGAGTTTAGATGTTCATTAAAGCAAAGTGTACAGTTTTAATTACCTGAAATAGGAAGTTGGGGATAAGCTTTATTATAGATAGAGGGTTTACTTCTTTGAGAGGAGAAAAGATAAGTGAAGAGGACAATTTATAATGCCCAAACTATAATGATAGGACCTATGTGCACATATATCACAAGTTCCTGATCAAAAGATTGTCATATCTCGTTGGGGAGACGGATAATGTTTGTGTGTCAAGGAAAATCTCAGGCTTCGAAACCCCGTCAAATATTGCAAGAAACTCAGAAGGAATGCATAAGCAGTCACTGAATAAGTTACTCAGTACCACCATTTGAGAGAGCGGACAGAACTCTGAGTTGGTATGCATACTTCTCTTTTCTCTAAATTTATGTCCTGCTCTCCACATTTTCTTCTCATAGTTTGCAAAATGCTATTGTCACTCACACAGTAAAAAAAAGGCAAGTCAAAAGAGATGCTAATTGATGTCGTAGGGTGGAAAACACTATGGTAGGTTCCTTTTTAGGGTAAGTTCTACAGCCTCTCCTAGGACTAAGATACAAAATAATATCCAGACAGATGCCAAATTCAAAGCAGGATGTATAGAATACTTTGTCCAAAAGCCATAGACAAAACGCATTGACACTTTAATGAGAGATGTGTCACAATCTCACGCCACTCATATTACGCGTGTGCACAATTGGTGAGGATCAATAAACAAGAATGCGTAATGGTTTCCTCTTCGCGTTAAATGATGAGGTACTTGTCTAAAGAGAATGGTGGCAAATGAAATCATTCAATTCATTTGAAGCAAGTCATCGCTGCGTTTCTCAGTAGTTCCTAAAGGTATTTGAATTGGTATCTCAAGTAAAATATGATTTATATGGATACACCATAAAAAAATACAAATAAGCATGACTTAAGAAAAATAACACGCAGTAAAAGAAATTATAAAACAACTTTGTTCTCCCTTCTCATGTTTAGTTACCGACTCTACATAAAAGAGGCATGACAGCCCAAATTCCAGTTTCATGTACACTATATTCTCCTTTACTTTTCCATATATGAATATATCAGCATCTTCATACTTGAAGAATTCGTTATTTCATTTCATTCATCACGTTATGTATGACAAGGATCATGCATATTAAAAAAATGAACTAACTCGACCAAAATGGCCCGCATGTTACTCATATGCATCAACGGTCATAAAGAACTTTATAGATCATCATATCCAACCTTGTCTTGTGAAGGTAATGAAATAAGCATCAATGTCACCCTCAATCTGGCCATCTCAATTAGTTAAGAGAATCTACAAAATTTGGAATTGGGGGTATCCAAGATTCCTTGTTGATCATCATTCTTCCCATTCATCTCACAAAAATGGGAATTGGATAAATATAACCATAGAAAGACATGCCCCTAAATATAGCACATGTACAGCAGTACAGAACATATAGTATAGCGAGTGTGCAAAATTCAGAACAAAGAACTCACAATTCGAAATTCTGGAATTTCTATCAGGCTGATCAGGATTCCAATTAAAAAAAAAAAAAAAAGTTCCAATCTGAATGCCGCTCCTCTTCCTCGTAATAAGAAATCAGGGTGTTCAGAGGAGAAATTGAACTCATGTCGAGAAGAAGGGAGGGTCTTGGACGGCGGATCGGAAACAAGACCGGAGTTGGAGGGTCCTGGACATGCCGCCGAGTTGCTAAATAGGTGCTGGAGGAGTCACGGTTGGAAGGAGGCATCGCATGGCGGAAGAGAGACGTCGTTTGGGTGCAGCGGCGGATGAACTCGTGGGAAAAGAGGGTTAGGGGTTTGGTGAAAGCTGTCTTGTTTTGTAGGGTGTTTTTTAGAAAACTAAACTTATGTGGGATACTTTTATAATTAAACACTTTAGGAACACTTTTAAAGATTATTCACTCTTTTAAAGAGTAAAGATTTTGGTCTGACTCTTTCCAACTCTTCGAAGACAACTCTTGCCAACAGATAAGATAACATTAGGCATGTTTTTGTTTTGCTCCCATTTTTTCTTTCACCAAGTATATTTTTGCACTGTTTACCCTTCGATTAAGTATGCTATTAAGGGGTTATCACTTTTTTCTGTTTTTATATTTTATTGTGACTCATTTTTTCTTAATAGGATGCAGTATAATAATTTGTTTGATTTTTTTTTTTTTTTTTTTTTGAGAAAAAATTTGTTTGATTTTCTGTATACATGTTCCGCAAAGTTCAAACTTAAGTTACAAAATTGATCAATTTGTCCCTTCTATTAACAACGGCGACATTCTCCGGAACATGATTTGTAAAGGATATTTCTTGAGTAATTTGAATTTTTTGCGGAACATGTATTGAATACCAACTTGCAGTTCCATTCTCAGTAAATAAAATTTCAATTTTTAAGGTGTACGTACTTTCAAATAAATGATTGTGTACTTTATAGTAAAACTATGGAACATGAAAATTTATGGGTGCACAGATATGAGAACTTTGTCTAAAGAATTATGTGGTTTGAGATCCTGGTACTACGACCCGTCTTCAATCTACTTAGTTAAGCATGAGGTACGAATCAGCACTTATTTCAAATCAAATATAGCAACGATGTCTTACTTTATAACCAATTGGTTATTTATACTTTTAAGAATTTTTCTTTGTGTACTAAAATACTGGAAGAGCCTGACAAGTGATTTAAGAATAATTGATGTCTATTTGCATGTTTTTTTACCATTCAGGAACAATTATCAGTATTTTACTACTCTGCAATCGTACAAATTCTTAGAGGTTTAAACTATGGTAAGTGATAACTCTATTTTGGTTAGTTTACAAGTTTTTATTTGTTTCTCGGGAGACGTTTTTAAAAAAAACGTACTTTATTCATTATACAATTTAGCTCTTCATATGTTTGAACTTTATTCGTCTGAGATAGTAGGTCTTCTCTTACATATTTTTCAAGTATAATTTGTTCCTCTGATTTCATGTACCTATTGAGAAAAGCGGAGATTATATTTTATTTACTGTTTCTTATAGTTCTGTACATGGTGTTGCACTACATCATGATTAATTTTGTGTTTCGTATTCCAAAACATGCAAGTTACTTAACCACAAATGCTTACAAAATATCTTTAAAAAAACACTCAATATCAAAGGTACCACATCTGTGAATAAAGGAAAAGTACTACTATTGGTATTGATTTCAAGTTCGTCACAAATTCTAGATAAGTTCATACGCTACAGATATTGGAGAACTACTCCTACAGACAAGTAAAATAAATGAATTGACATCGGCAACAAAAAGAAAACTAGCAAGCAGAGTATACGTCTGGACGCATTAAAAATGGCTAAAAAATAGTTCTAAAACGGCAATTATTATAACAGCTTAATGTAAATATGTTGTTAAAGGGACTCGAATTTGGAGGTTTCACCCTTGCACCTCAAATATTTCTTTATTTTGGCACTTTGTACAGAACTTCCGAACAGTATGAACAAAGATATTTTTATATAAACTGCCTTTGGTTGTGGACTCATACATTGCAGTTCGCTCCTTGGGGCTATATAGATGCTTTTTGTTTTCGTAATATTACTAGAGCATTTTACTTTTAGAACCTTCCTACATGCTTCTGACTTCCTTCACAAATGATTGAAATAAACCTTCACGCAAGCCCAACTATTGTGATGTTAACTATGAAGTGCCAACATTTAAGGTAGAGACAAGACGGTCTATGGGTAAATAATATTTTACCATTTGGCCAGAGTTGTACGAGTGACTTTTCATGCGGCGAAAAATTAGCCTCCTTAAAAGTCTGTTGCAGAATGTATGTGACTTTGTATAGGGCATCCCACAGGTAAGTTTTTTTGGTAAAATACATAATTTAGCTTGCAACTGGTGTTTGATTAGAGAATGAAGTCTATAAATCACCCAACTTTTACGCCAAATCATAGTAACCTCGAGATAATATCAATCAATTCATACTATACAGAAACTGTAGTAAAACATTTGTATTTAGTGGTGCGGGATACCGACTAGTTACCTTTAATGATTGGAGATTCTGAGATCTTGCCGTCTTGCATCTTATTGACAATCACCTGCATGAACTGGACTATATAACCTGGGCAAGCGAGCTGAGCCATTCTTGTAGCACGCATAATACTGTAGTAACTAGAGTCACTGGGATCCTTGATCTGTCATATTAATACAAATTATGGACGTGCGTAAGACATCTTATCAAATAATCAAAACTAGTTCTAATTAAAAATAACGTCAAACACTTACAGATTTGACCAAGTGGTGATTGGCATCCCTCATGAAAAACAGGGGTTGCATTTTTTTATCAGTCTTCTTATACTTGTCCTCCCGCTTTTCATAGAAACTTTTTAAGAACTGGAATTCCTTGATCTTGTTCTCGAAAACTTCGTGCGAGGTCATGGGGATACCCTCGGTCCATTTGATGATGGCATCCCGATCCATTTCATAGGCAATTCTAATGGTCTCAATTACGTAAATAAAGTCATACGTAGACCACAAGTAGGGATGTATGTACATCAGATTCCTGAAACAAAATAAAAGGAAAGCAAATGAATGTCACGAATTGTGAAGTTACCAAGTATACAAACGGCTAAACAGTAAAATGAGGTCTCTGCTAACAAACTTCTCTGATTTCAAAATGACTGGCAGAAAGAAGATCTAGAAGACAGAGAAACATCATTGGACCAGCCATAGCAGTGATGATAGATAGATAATGGTGTCAGTGATATGGGGGAGGGAAGACATTGATCGCCCGTAACTACCATGAAGTTAAAGATCCGAGAGAAGATCTAAATTTGGAATAAAGAACGAGTAAATAGTTTTTCGGATAAATTATATTTACCTGCTTCAATAATGGCTAAAATATTGTTAACTACAAGAGACCCCCTAGTATTACATTTGACGTCTAAAGAGAATTACCAACAATACACAGCCATAACAACCATGCTTGCATGATACTACTTATCTACAATACATTGCCAGAGGTAGACTAAAGTCAATAATCCTAGATTTTCAGCCAAACCTCTCCAAACCCAAACAAATCCGGAATTCCGGATCTTTTTGGGGGATTCCGAATTTTTTTTTAGTGATTTCCGGGTTGCTTTGGTGAGAAATTCCGGATTGTAGAAAGAATGTGAATTAAAAAAAAAAGTTACAAATAATTTACAGCAACCAAACATTATTGATTAAATGAGCTTTTAATTTCAACCGCTCACTTATTTCAGCTCATCAATCAGCCTTATATCCACAACTTTTCAAGTAAAATTTTGTGGAATTGAAATGTCGTTTCTATCTAATTTTAGCTAAATAAATAACCAATAGTTCCACAAGGGACCATGCATGCACTAACATATTAGAGAGCATCAATTTGTTCCTTAAAAGATAATGATCTTTAGAACATCTACAGCAGTATGATGTGAAAAAATTTAAAATTTACATGTTTTAAACTTTGCATGACAAACATTTTTGTGTCCACTCCAAATTCAAAATTTATTTTGAGTAGCTATTTAAATATGCAATTCCGATATGCATGGGAGGAGAGAGACACATTTATTTTACATCCTTATTTTCTATTTCTCTAAAGATAACAAGGAAGATGCATGTTTTGTAAAATGCATGTTCATATGCATAACCAGTTGGATCTCAATATTTCAATAACTTCTTCCTATATTTTCTAATAATGCATTCTACGTTATCTATTGGAGATGCTCTTATAAGTACAAGTAAGCTCTTGGCTGAAAACAACAGTATTTTGTTAAATACAAAAGAAGCCATGTCGTATGAGAGATTACAGATTTTCAATCAATTTTCATCGTATCATCAATTTTTTTAAAAAGAGTTCAATAAAAGTCTCTGTCTAACGGAAAGAGAATCCATAAAGTAGAGACTAACAACTTTGTGTATGTCATTGAATCAAACATCGATTCTAAACAGAAACAAAATATTAAATTCTATAATTTAAGTTTGTGTCAAATTTAAGTTAGGATGTCCGAAATTAGTTTGAATTAGTTGACCAATTGGTCGTGATTACGTTGACTTGAAGTAAAGGGTATAAGAGCCATTTCAATTTTTTAAACTTACGGTTTACTTTACCAACCTGAGGGAGGCTTTTTATTTGCATCAAACGCCGAGGAAAAATTAAATTACCTTAATATTGTAAAGGGTTAAAGACACTTTGCTCCCTTCACTTTTGAAGAAATACCAGAATGCTCCCTGACATATTAACAATTCCACATACCTCCGTGTAACGGAAAAAAAGAAAAGACAAGTTGTCTCTTATGTGCCATTGTAATTGCGCACTTCCGGATGGAAATGGCACAGAAGAGACAACTTGTCTTTTTTTTTTTCCGTTAGAGGGAGGTATGTGGAATTTTTAATTTGTCAGGGAACATTCTGGTATTTCTTCAAAAGTGAAGGGAGCAAAGTGTCTTTTACCCCATTCTAAAAGGTACAAGCCTTTGTAAATTATGGAAACGACCATATTGACATCCCAAGGTAAAAGTCTTAAGCTATGTGGTTTATTGGGAATCGTAATAACATGAAGGGTTTTAATTGGATGGAAGATACCCACAGGTTCTATGAAGAAAACTCCAAGTTGAAAGGAGAAATACAAATGACCTATGAGGGGTCCAATTCAATCAAATGACATTAAGCATATATGTTTGGTTGCACTTGCATGCATCTATAAAGTCCATGTAAACGTGCTTAGATATTGTTTTTAGCAACGAAGCAATTCCATGTGATTGCTATCCCATTTGGTAAAGGCATTTGACCCCCCCCCCCCCCCCCAACCCCAAACATTTCTTAAGTAATCAATCCCCACCACTCACACTTTAGCTAGTACGTTATGTAATGATCAAAAATTATATACATATGCTTTGATTATCAAATGTGCACGAAGGATACCTCAAGTACAAAAAGAAACTAAAATAACGTACAAATATTACTTATATCAATTGTCAGTTTGATGCAGTAGCATATGTGTATTTAGCTTTGATGGGTTTTGTCTTTCTTCCCCCACTTAACCAGCTTGGTTGGTACAGCAACCATTGTTGACTTTTCCAATGGCTACTCTGTCTCATAAGTAAATTTAAGGGGTTATCTTGTAATATTTTGGCAGAAACTTCTCTTGGAAGTTTCTACTCTTCCACTTGCTATTTGAAAAGGTAGAAGCTTCTCCAAGAAGATTCAAACCTTTTAAAAGGCAACCAAGTTGCAGAAGAAGGGGATATGCTTGGTTTAAGAAAATGTGAAAAGCAAAAGCTATATTCCAGCTGGGGTTTCAAGTAGTGGAGGCTTGGGTTTTGAGGATTCAACATGTGGCGCCTATCCATCTCTCTTCGCTGCAGGAGTGCGCGAGAGACTAGCAGAAAGCCACTGTGCTATCTTGCCGTTTCTATCCGCTGCAGGAGTGCGCGAGAAACTTGCAGGAAGCTTCCTCTTTCCGTTGCTTATGTTTCTGTTTTAGTTTTCTTCTCTAATATGGAGAATAGTATGTACTATGCCCTATGTTTTGCAATCCGGGACAACTTTTCTTCCTACCCAATGAGAGAGTTCTGTTTCTACCAGTCTTCATCAACCAATAGAAGCCCTAGAAAACAGTATTGTTCTTTATACAAACACACACATTGATGAAGTCAACGGTATTCTATTAGAGTTTCAACTTGTTTGTAGGAAAGGATGGGTTTTGGTGCCAAGTATGCAGCACTGTCTACTGTGATCAGTTATGCTCATGTTAATGAAGTGACTTCTTGTACTTTGTCGAAGACTCAAAAGGATTGAAACAATGAAAATGGAACTTGTCCTAGTAGTTTTTCCAGACCTATATTGGCAGATGACATGTTCATCTTTTTGTGACGTATAAGTGGATTAGTATTTTACCCCGAAGCTGGATAATGCCCCTAGATTAATGTGGTAAAAGCATCCTATATTTCTTCGGATAAACAGAGGGAATGAAAGTTGCATATGGTTACATAGATTAGTGGCTCCTCAGAGATTGAAGGTTGAGGGTAGGTAATGGAGAAGTTTCAGACAATCACCAATGTGCTACAAGGGAAGTGGTGCAAGGAATTTGGCACTAAAAGAGAGAAACTGCAGAGTGCAGACAGTATTAAATACAAATGTAGGGCCGAGAAAAGTGGATGGATGTCGAAGAAAGCAGGGAGGAGCATGAAGTTGGACTTCGAAAAGGTTACAAGTATTCAGGCATAATACAGTTGAGAAGCAGAGTGAGCAGGAGTATCCAATGGGGAGAAGGCAAAACCAATTTGGAAGCTTAAACATAAACGTGGCACGAACTTATTCTGGTCCAAGGGAATATACCTGTGGTAGTATTTTATTTAGTGTAAATCTAGGGATTACTTGAGGGGTACTTCAGACTTAAATGTTCTCTACAGATTTCAGTGTGAGCGTATTTTCAGGATCTTATTCAAGTTGACAGGATACTAAGATAGACTCCGCAGGATACTACGACTTTGCCCAAAGGATGTTAGCTGAAAACAATTGAGCTACGTTGCACCGAAACGGGTAGGGGTACGGCAAGACACGGGACACACCGACACGCCAATTTTCTGAAAATCAGGAAACGCGGACACGCGATACACACACACACACACACACACACACACATACATACATAAAGAAATTAAAGCAATAATGTCATAAGGCACTACAATAAAGACATTAAAGCAATAACAATTTTAGTCACTACCAAGTACAAATAGATCAAAGCATAAATAATTTCAGACACTACAGGTAGGTCTTCGATTCTTCTCTTCTTTCGTGTTTGCCTCTTCGCGTTTTTCTCTTGGTTTCGCAACCCTGATGTGTATTTGAGATAGTGTGCGGCTAGGGTTAAGGATCTACGTATTGAGAAGATGATACTTGACAATTTCAGAACAGTCCCTCTAATTTTTAATATATCACAAAACGAACCCCGATAAATTTTAAAAAATTCCAGACACGTGTGTCTCCGGTTTAAGACACGCGTGTCTCCCGCGTGTTGGACGGCTAGACACGCCATTTTTTTTCTGTTTTTTGAACCGAAACGCCACCTGGCGTGTCGGAGACGTTTAGGTCGAGTGTCGGAGACGTTTCCGCGTGTCGGAGTGTCTGAAACGCGAACCAGAAAATATTTTGGAGTGTCGGTGCAACATAGCAATTGAGGATGGGAATGATGTGTCTCGCTGATTCCTCTTCCGGATACTGTTGGTGCGGGAACAGCTGAATTGAGGGCTGCTTCAAATACTAAGGCTAGCCTATTTTGAACAGAATATGGTTGTTTTATCACATCTCTTTCTTGGGCGGACATCGCATTAATCCGGAAGATTAAATCCTTCCACTCGATTTCATTAGTAGCAAGGTACTCTGATCCTGATTTACGTTAGGAATTCAGTTCTATTATGAGTCTGCTAGTTGGTAGTATAGAAGCTGTTAATTGGTAATCTTTTAAATATGTAGGTAATTTAGATCTTGGGGGAGATTAAAGTTACCGAGTTATTTCAGGGGTGTATTCTTATGTTTTATCTTCTTGTTATCCTTCTTTCTTCTTCCTTCTACTCGTAAGTTCTCAATTCTCGTACTACACTACCCTGAACAGGTCTGATCTGGTTCTTAAAGCCCTATATTATTGATACTAAACCATCCGATAAGTAAACCCTACCCATATGCTCTCAATCTATGCACTAAAGCCTTTCAAATAACCACTGTTCAGACCTTCTAGGATCTGAAAATCAACATTCAAACACGTAGGAACTGACTTACAGAACTGACCTGCAGCAGAGAGATTTGAGAAACTGGAGGATATATCGTGCATTAAAATGCCTCGGCAAGTGCATTTCCTGTTCTTTATAACATAGTTGTAACGAATGATGATTGATTCAGAGATCAAGGGGTAGTTGCCAGACATGAAGTAAGAGCTGATTTTTCTATGAGCTCTATAGGACCAGTAGTGCGAGCAGTGCATAGCTTTTTTACTTTATCCTAGAGATTGGTGACTGGCCAGTAGAGCTGATATCCACCTGAGTCGATGTAGGTCATGAGTCAGCTTCCATAAATTTTTGTATATGTGTGGAGAGAGACCCTTGACCTGGTTTTGACAGCTAAAAATGTACCAAGGAAATTCCTATTTGTAAGTGATTGATGTATGTACTTGCAAAAGAAGCAGTGAATCCATCCTCACCTATATACTGTAAGTTACTTGATTATAATATTGATAATATATTCTTGTTCAAATATTATGTATTCACTCCATATGTCAGTTAGGAGACGTATGCACAAAATCCATAGGCATGTTCCTTTCTTAAATGTAATCTCCCTAATCTGTAAATTAGGGCTTAGGAGGTATTCACAATAATTTAGCACTTTCATAAATCTTTATAAGCAAGTTATGGGGAAATGCACAGTATGGGCTTCTTTTTTCCCTCCCTTTGTTTTGTTAACTAGTCTTCACCTTTTGGCAGATTAAATTCAATACATAAAAACAACCTGGTGCAATATGGACTAGTTCATTCTAAAGTTTATAGAACTAACTTCGTCCAGATTCGTGAAGATAAAACACTCAGTATTGCGAGCAAAATACCACCAGGTATAGAGAAGGTTTATTTCAACACGCCACATACATTGAGTGCAGAATGATTGCTAGCTATACTGAGTAAATATAATATCATCTCTTGTCATGCCATCACTAAAAAAATTACTTCCTTCGTCGCATTCATTAGCTGAGTTTCCTTAAATGGGTGTCCCAATTTTTGTGTCCACTTTCCATGAAAGTGACATACTCAGCATCTCCTAAATCCATGTGCAAATGCAAAATGGACTGATATAATAGGACGGAGGCAGTAGAAATTAAATGTTTATATAAAAAAGTACTCACATGATCGTAAACGAAAAAATATCTTGTGAGAAATTCAATACCTTTCAGATTTTTTCCCCAAAAATAGCGATACATCTGCCGGATAATCCTTCTCATGACTAACCAAAGCAGACTCAATAATACTTTTCAAAGATTCGAAATCTTGATCTGGATTTCCTTGCTTGTAATGACAAGTCAGTCTGACATCCAAGTCGTGATGCCTCACCAATATCGTATCTAAACTCAGATTTCCATGAATCAGGCCATGCCGATGAACAATCCGCACTTTATCAGTAGCAGATCTGCATTTACAACATTCAGTTGCATAATTAAATAAGAATTCATACTTCGAAGCACGAAGAAACAAAATTATAAATGGTCGATTGTAACCTCATAATCTTTCTGAACCCATCGGAGAGATATGAATCCTTTTCAGATTTGCCAGGTATAGTCAAGAACTCGATGACTTTAGTATTGTCTGAGCTCAACCACTCTCTCAGACTCGTCACTCCTAAACCATCAGACTTCCCAGCAGCCTATTGGAGAAAATAAAATGACAAATCTGTCAGTCATGGGGCTACATACAAATAATTGACCTCCAAAATCCATCTGGCTACAAACTATATATTAATAAAGTACCACACCAAGTATAGATAATTCTAGTTTGCATTGTTGTTTATACAGAGAAATTTGCAAATTGAAGGAATACAAATGAGATTCTCCAACACAGTGAGAATGACTTCAATACTGTTAATAGCACGGTGAGAATGAAAAGAACATGAGTAAACTTATAACCAATCCATGACCTCAAGTATGTTTTTTTTTACTGGTGACCTCAAGTATGTTGAAGAATCTCTAAAAGTATAATTTATGTGGTAAAAGCATACTACTCAAATGAGACGAATTCTTTACCACTTCAATAATATTAGAATGAAAGTAAAGTTCTTGTATCTGTCCACATCTTGCAACTGGGAATCAATCTATCACAATGTGCCTCCAAAAAGTGGGTCGCATTCATGGCTTGCGAACAGAAATATCTATATAACAAATTAGGGCGGTGTGATTATTGAGATTCTGAAATGTCTTTTGGACCGTAAAATTGTTTTAATCTCAACCATCAAATATATTATATTATGGGAAAAAATTGAAAAAATTGTGGAGGAAAAAGCTCAAGGCAAGTTTTGAAAATCGATCATTTAATATTGCATATATTTCCCCTAAGTTGAGGACCACTTAAGAATTGAATATAAAACATATCCGTGACAATTTGATTAAAAGCTAAAGCATTCATTGACTTCATACAAGACTTATGTAAATCTTCGAAATATTTTTTGGGCCATACAAGTTTGCTACATTATACATATTTATGACTACTGCAAACACATGAGACTAACATTTTTTTTCATTTATGTTCTAACTTCTACCTCAAAGTTGTGTATTGAGATTTCATTTTGAGTTTCTTATTTTGTTTGGGTAGTGCCCTCGGGCAAGGGAAATGTTCTAGTATATAATAATTGATGAGTTTGGTCAGTTAAAGATTAAAAGCAAAAACATCCAAAATTCTCTGCTTAGTAAATAACTTTAAGATTGTAGGACGTATCATGGATATATTGTGAGAAAAGAAAGAAAATTTCGGAAGATAAAGTTAAAAAGGATATACTAATATTTGGTGGAAGGATCATCACAATGGTGAACTATAACTAATGAACTGGACTTATCTCCATCCAAAATTTACTCTCTCCACCCACTAGGAACATTAATAGTTTATCACTTCTCATCTTTCCCTCCTCTTACCTCTCCTCTACTAGCATATTAAAATTCTCGTAGCAAGATATTACTATATCTTGTAATAGATGTAAATTGTTTGTAAGTAGACCCTACCTCTCAGACATTAGGTTAGGTAAACAGTTCTATGAGATCAGTGAGGACATCCATTGAGGATATTAATGGGACATCGTGAAGGGTAACATTCAAGGCAGATTGATGTAGTCAGCCACTTATGCATCATTAAAAAAAGTAGAGTGAACCAAATGGTGGATGGGAGAGAAAGGTAAATATCACAGGGCTAAAGGTTTTATAGTAAAATTGAGAGCGAAGGAGTTGAAGATAGTTATTATATGCCGCCCTGGTTTCAGAAGGAAGACGAGTGCTTGAAGATTTTTTTATTGTATATCCATGTTGATAGAACAAGAATCTTGCTGTCCTTTTCATTTTTTGATCCTTTAATTTTATGGACCTTCATCACCTATCAAAAGAAAATTACACACCTTTCATTACCATCACTTACTACTGCCAAACATGACATGCACTCCTATATTAGAAGCTTGCTGCAAGAGAAAAGTGTTCTTGCATCGGAGTTAAGCTGGAGAAACAGATAGCTTATCAGGATTTTAGTTCACGGATCAAATTGTGACCAGTTTCCGGATCTTGGATGCTACTAAAATGAAGATGATGGATTCTGCCGATCCGGAGAAGAAAAGGGCATAGTGATCATGAAATGGGAAGTGAGAGATTTGAGACAGATGGAGAGAGCAGTGATAACCTTAATGAATCAAACACTAATTTGTGGCACTTTTTGTAAATCTAATGGTGTTTCAGGTGGGAAATGGCGGTGGCTGGAGGGAAGAGAAGACAAAGGCGAATTAAATTTACAGTTGCACCTGTTCAGTTGAAAGGAATTATAGAGTAATTGATCAATCCTTCGATCATTTAAGCAAGAAGAGCCCAAGCATTCAACTGTAATCCAAAAATTGGTCTAATGTACTTTTTACCCTCATCAAAACCATTTAGAGTGAGTTCAAAAGTTCATATATGACAGCCTATGATATAAAGATAGGCTGATAGCAACTTTTACCCCTCAACATGGAAAAACATTCTATAAGGAGTAGAGATTGTGAAGGTTGCACATAATGGTTCATTATCTCTCATGAAAACCATCAGTAGAAAAGTGAAGGTCCAGTTTAGAAGTAGAAGGCATTCATAAACTTTGTGGGTTAATTGCCATTGAAGAAACCAATCAGTGGAAAAGAGAAGATCTAGTTTAGAAGTATCATGCATTCACCAAAAGCAACAATCGACAAGTCCATATATGACATCAAAACACAATGAAAACATGTATCCTTCCTACAGGACAATTATGTTTTTAACGCATTAAGGTATAATGCACTCTATTGGGTATGTCGTGCGGATCCAGCTAGCAGTTTGATGATCGACCAGGATAAGAATTTCTGTATCTGAAAAGAATCTTGCACTATAGAATTATCTGGACCTTTTCTTAGCTACTCGTGGCACCAGTTATTTCAAACAATGAAAAAGTTTTCTAACCTCCTTTGATGTAACTTCCTCAGCACAGATAGAGATATGTTTGCATTTCTAAGACGTAAGCAAGTTTTTAATGAGCCACACCAACTAGATCTAATCATACACTGGAAACAAATAGCTCTAGTTCAAAGCGTACTTCCCAAACAAACAGTCTCTTCATAGCATGCAACTTCTATTTATCAAATATTACCAACATTTAAAATAGAAGTGTATCGAACTTTTTTTTTTTGTAAATGGTGTATAAAGCATTTAGTTTGAACATAAACACTTAATGTCATCATATAGTTTAAAATGAAACCATGAGACTTGCAGCAACCAATAAACCAAATAGTGAGAAGATGGAAGACTACCAAAATAAAAAGGTTAAATAGTTGAAAACTCTTAGTTGAAAAAAATCAATAAAAAGAAGGAACTTCTGTTGTGATTCCAAGGAGGACAACTTTTTGAAGGCACTCCCAGTCAAGTGAAAATATACAAGTTGAATATGGAACAGAAAGAGTCGTCTTTCAAGAAGAAAAAATGAATCGACAACCTAATACCCACACAGTTCAAGATCCTTCTAACTAGCATTAAAAAACAAAACAAAAAAACGTACTTTCAAGCATTTATACAAATCCCTGGTTCAGGATTATTTTGCAATTCTTCAACTGATATCTCTTGCATGTTGGTCGAAGAGGACAGTCCAGAGCAATATTTTATTCCGCTGCTTGAAGAACCTTTTCCTTTGTTTAGAAAGAGGCTACTATGCAAATGGAGAGGTCCTTACTTGTTACATCCTAAAAGTAGGTCACTACTAGGTAGGCAAAGTACTCGAGGCAGGTTTCACATGATTCCAACCAATTTTGATTGCTGTTGCAGCTTTATTGACAAAAAAATGTTCTACGACAGTTTGAAAACATGTTCTTGTTTATTAATACCTACTTCATGTAATGCATCATGCGGTCATTTCATCTTGTAAAAAGAACTGAGTGATGCATTTTTTTTTTGTTATCCTCTTGAAATGCAAGCATGGAGGACACATGAAAATGTATATCCTGGTGTTGAAAGACAATGCACCAAGTAAAGAGTCAAGGTTGCGGTCATTCAAATTCACATAAGATTGCCCTTTTCACTACCAGATTAAATATAAATACCCATGGTGATCAGATATATACACAACTATAATTCCTAGATTTATGTATTTGATCATATAAAGTATAGAACAATTGACACTTGATTACCATGCAGTTTGACAAAATTGCCACTCTGGTACATGCAGTATCAAAACTTACACTTAGGTGCATGCACTACACAAAATACCGACATCGCACTCCAATTTAACTAACGGCGTTATTTTTTATCCAAATTCCGTTATTGATGAGGCTACAAGGAGGGGTATTGATGTCTTTTCTCATAAATTAGCCTTTTAAACAAGGATAAAATGGCAATTTCATGTTATAAGTTAAAAAAATAAATTGTTATTAACTCAATAACTTGAAGAAATATTATTAAAAAATGTGCATATCTAAGAATTTATTCTTTTTTCCAAAGAAAAAATTTGTGAAAAGAGCATCTTTCATTAATAGATTATTAGTGTTATAATTTTACCTTTTACTTCCCTTGTAAAGATACAACTTTTTAAACTGATAATTACAATTAAAAATCTAAACAAAACACTCAATCGGATGATCTCATAGTATTAATCGTTTGATTTTATGTCGTTTTAAAATTTCATAGTACTTAACAAGCATGTGACTGCCTTTTTTGATACTCCTCTTGCCCTAAGATTTGGTTTGAATGTTAGATGTTGGAAGACTTCTCTTATCATCAAATACAGTATAGTAGTTGACGAGAAATCTATAAAAGAAATAAAAGGAACAAGTTTAATTTGCCACTGCTAAAATATAAATATGTATACCGTAGCTTGATTTCTCTCACCCAAGAAGTACATTTTGTGCCCATTGAATACTCAATTTTACACCTGTCCCTTAATTAGAAGCTTGGCATATTGCCTGGTTCGAATTCGTTCATTTTGAAAAGATACAAAATCAACTGTAGAGCAAAAACGAGATCAACCGAATGTGTGTTTGTTAAGATTTTTATTTGTAATTATCACATTTAAAAGTTCATCTTTATGTTTCTCAAAAGAAAAGTGTATCTTTGTAATTGTAGTAAAATGTAAAATTGTAACAGTATTACTCCTTAATGGAGGGACCAATATTCACTTTTTAGCGCAAGACCAAAAGTCATTTGGTATCCTTTTTTTAATTGTTTTTTCTATAGAAAATAGAAATAAATAAGTTCTTGGAGAAGGATATTTTTTGTAATTATTATTCTTTTTCTTCCTTATCTATAAATACTCCCCTCAAAATAATAAGTAAAGTTTCATTGACTACTGAATTCATATTCTTTAATTTATTGACTTAAAAATATCATTTTTTTCAAATTAATAATATGAAATTATAATCTTACACATGTTTAAAAGGGCTTATTTAAGAGAAAATACATCATTGCCCCTGCTAATAGTCACGTCACTTAGGGAATTTGGGCCAAAGTAACACCGTCTACCGAATTGGAGCGTGATGTCTGTTTTTTTTGTGTAGTGCATGCAAATAAGTTTAAGTTTTGATACTGCATGTATCGGAGTGTCAATTTTACCAAACTGCATGGTAATTTAGTGTCAATTGTTCTAAAGTATATATTCCAAGTCTTGAGTATATCTATGCATCAAGAAAGAACCTTCTAACACTAATTCCTATAATGAAACAAATAATAGGGATAAATTTGTCTTACCTTCTTTGTATTGTAAACCTTCCGCTGCAGCAAATTCGGACCTTCAATCTCTATATGCGGAGTTGGTGGCTTACTATACCTTCTCATCACCTCATCTAGCAGTTGATTACCTTCAGGAAGTAAATTACAAAAATATTGTGACTAACCAATTTTATATATTGAAAAAAAAAGTGTCAGAATATAGTATCCTTACAAGTAAATTCTTCGCCGATGCCATTTATAATACCAGGTAAGTCACGATCCCTTCTTTGAACAATCTCTTTAACTCTTTCAGCAAAATCATCCATAAAATTAGGAAGGTCTTTCCCACCATAAAAAATGTGATCCTTCAGCTGCAGCGCTAAGTCCATATGCTTCTGGTCAAGACCATTATTTCGTAACCTTGCGAGACAACTTTCCCGATAGGAAATCAGTTTGCTCCTTTCTTGCTTGGTTATTGGAGTGAGGACCCAGCCAAAATGTACCACCTTCGCCAAGGAAATAATTCTATCTCCTCTTCTTAGAGAAATAAAACGTTTAATGAGCACCGTCAGGGCTTTCTTTCTTTCCTGGTCCACTTCTGGACTCTCCATTTGTTTCTGAAGCTCTTCCAGCTCCTCCTCCAGCCTTGTCAAAAGTAATTTTACATCCATCATTTCTGTTTACAATAGAAGAAAATCAAAGATTAGCAATATAGGAGAAAAATTAAAGTTGGAAATTGTGGTAAACATCTATGTGTGGTTATTATATAACTGAACCAACACCAATGCAGAGATATAATTTCAGACAATATTAAAAAGATCATTTTAGTCCTATAGTTTCACATATCAGAGACATAAACTAGACCTGGCAAAATGGGTATAAGCCCATTGTTTGACCATTTAACCACCTCAATCAATAGTACATGTCAACTCCAATGAGTAATTGAATAGTTAGACAGTTGGATGGGTTTATCTGGTGTATATAACAAATTAGGATGGTTGACTCTGAAATGTCTTTTACACCGTTAGATCAATTTCATCTCACCCCTTGGATCACACCCTCATAAGGAAAGAATTTCTGAAAAATGTTATGGGAAACAAGTTACAATTCCCAACGAGAAGCCAGACAGACCTCATTTCGTCTCTCTGTACTCTGTCTCTCACTTCGTCTCTCGGGAGAATCCAAATAACCCTTCTTCTCTGTTGGGGTGGAGCCCTGGTTCATGGGCGACCCGTTTTATGAATCGACCCGGTTCATGTTTTGCTACGACCCGAAAAGGGAGACATGATTCGTGGAGCGAAGGCTTGGGCCGGTAGGCCCAAGCCGTAGCGATCACGAACATGTCTCCGGGGGTTCGGGGGCAGCGCCCCCGAAAAAAATATTTTGACCCGTTTTGACCCGTTTGGGCTTGGATCCGGCCCGGTTTGATAGGTTGTCTATTTATAGAGTTCTTAGGGTTCGTAGCATGTTATGTTGAGCGTTCTGATTTCGCTTGTAATTCTCTCTGAGACGATTCGTCTGTTTTACTGAAATCTCTGCAACTCCGTGGAGTAGGCTGTTTTGCCGAACCACGTAAATCTGTGTGTTTCGATTCTTTCTTTCTGCATATTCTTCGTTTTTCACAACAACTGGTATCAGAGCCAGGTTCGCTAGGGTTTGGGAAAAACGATGGCAGATGAGATGAAAGGTTCTGGGATTGAAAAGTTCGACGGCACAGATTATGCGTACTGGAAGATGCAGATAGAGGACTATCTGTATGGGAAGAAGCTGCACGCTCCACTGGAGGGGGTAAAGCCTGAAGCCATGAAGGAGGAAGACTGGAAGGTTATGGATCGACAGGTTCTGGGCATTATTCGGTTGACGCTGTCAAGGTCGGTTGCGCACAACGTTATTAAGGAGACTACTACAGCTTCGCTGATAAAGGCGTTGTCAGGAATGTACGAGACTCCGTCTGCTAATAACAAGGTGTACTTGATGAAGCGTCTGTTCAATCTGAAGATGACAGAAGGTATGTTGGTTGCTCAACATCTTACTGATTTCAATACAATTACGAATCAATTGTCTGCTGTTGAAATTAACTTTGATGATGAGGTTAGGGCTTTGATACTATTAGCGTCATTACCTAATAGTTGGGAATCTATGCGAACTGCTGTTAGTAATTCTGCTGGAAAAGAAAAGTTGAAGTATGATAACATACGTGATTTAATTCTGGCTGAGGAAGTGCGTCGTAAAGATTCTGGTGAACCTTCGGGTTCAGCCTATAATGTTGATAATCGTGGCAGAAGCAACGAAAGGAATGATAATAATAATCGGGGAAGATCAAAATCTAAGCATGGAGGTACCAGTCGTGGAAAATCGCAGACAAGGGATGGAAGCACGGTTAATTGCTGGAACTGTGGTAAGTCAGGTCACTTTAAGAGTGATTGTAAGGCACCGAAGAAAAACAGAGGAAAGTCTGGGAATTCGGTGAATGCAGTCAGTGATGAAATTCAAGATGCTTTACTTCTTGCTGTGTATAGTCCCGTTGATGATTGGATATTAGATTCGGGTGCTTCTTTCCATACTACCTCGCACCGTGAAATTATGCAGAACTATACTGCTGGGGATTTCGGAAAGGTGTACTTGGCAGATGGGGAGCCGCTGAATATTGTTGGTCAGGGTGATATTGATGTCAAGCTTGCAAGTGGTTCTGTATGGACTTTGCGGAAGGTGAGACATGTTCCTGAACTGAAGAAGAATTTGATATCGGTGGGACAGCTTGATGATGATGGTAACTCTGTGGTCTTCTCAAGTGGTGCATGGAAGGTTTTGAAAGGTTCCATGATACTTGCTCGTGGTAAGAAAACAGGAACTTTGTACATGACTTCGGGACCGAGTGATACAGTAGCAGTTGCTGAAGCTGAGCAAGACGCTGATTTGTGGCATCGCAGACTTGGTCATATGAGTCATAGAGGTATGAAGATATTGCAGTCCCAAGGTAAGCTCTCAAAGCTGAAGTCTGTTGATCTGGGTATTTGTGAGAGCTGTATTATGGGAAAGCAGAAGAGAGTCAGTTTCTTGAAAGGCGGTCGTGCCTTGAGATCAAGCAAGCTGGATCTCGTGCACACAGATGTGTGGGGTCCTTCACCAGTAGCGTCGCTAGGAGGATCTCAATACTATGTCACTTTCATTGATGATTTCAGTAGGAAAGTATGGGTTTATTTTATGAAAAATAAATCTGATGTATTTGAAACTTTTAAAAAGTGGAAAGCCATGGTTGAGACTGAAACGGGTTTGAAATTGAAGTGTTTGAGATCTGATAATGGTGGAGAATACATTGATGGTGGACTAAAGGATTATTGTGCTACACATGGAGTTAGACTCGAAAATACTCTTCCCGGGACACCACAACAGAATGGTGTGGCTGAGCGCATGAATAGGACCATCAATGAGAGAGCTAGAAGCATGAGGCTTTGTTCTGGGTTACCGAAGACTTTCTGGGCAGATGCAGTTAGCACAGCAGTTTATTGCATAAACCGTGGACCTTCAGTTCCGTTGGAATTCAGATTGCCTGAAGAAGTATGGAGCGGAAAAGAGGTTAGTTTTGATCATTTGAAAGTTTTCGGTTGTGTTTCTTATGTTCATATTGATGCTGCCAGACGTAGTAAGCTAGATGCAAAGTCCAAGATTTGTTTCTTTATTGGCTATGGAGATGCACAATTTGGTTACAGATTCTGGGATGCTGAGAACAGGAAAATTATAAGAAGCAGAGATGTGATCTTCAATGAGAAGATGATGTATAAGGATAGGGCGAGTGTTGCTATTGATACAAAGGATAAAGTCCCAGCTACTCCTTCGTATGTTTGTCCTGATATTCTTGAGGATGTCACTCCCAGTGATGATGTTCCGCAGGATCAGTCTAGTGTGCCTGACACTACTGAGTCACAGCCAGTTGCAAAGGACAAGAACACTCCTCTGAAGACCTATGTTAGAACTCGGGTGGGGACTAGGAACAGAAAGGTCCCAGAGCGTTACTCCCCTAGTCTTAATTATATATTGTTGACTGATGCTGGTGAGCCTGAGACTTATGCAGAGACTTTGCATGATGTTCACTCTAGCAAGTGGGAGTCAGCAATGAATGATGAGATGGATTCTTTACTTCGGAATCAGACATGGGAGTTAACTGAACTTCCAACAGGGAAGAGGGCACTTCATAACAGGTGGGTATATCGTGTGAAGAATGAATCTGATGGAAGTAAACGATATAAGGCAAGGCTTGTTGTGAAGGGGTACCAGCAGAAGCAGGGAATTGATTATTCTGAGATATTTTCACCTGTTGTGAAGCTTACAACTATCAGGTTGGTGCTGAGTATGGTTGCTCAAGAAGACTTGCATCTTGAGCAGTTAGATGTAAAGACTGCATTCCTTCATGGTGACTTGGAGGAAGAATTGTATATGCATCAGCCAGAGGGTTTCGAGGTACAGGGAAATGAGAATCTTGTGTGCAGGTTGAAGAAGAGCTTGTATGGTCTGAAACAAGCTCCTCGGCAGTGGAACAAGAAATTTGATAGTTTTATGTGCAGCTTAAAGTACACGAGATGTCATGCAGACCATTGTTGCTATGTTAGACAGTTTGATGGCTCCTACATTATCTTGTTGTTATACGTTGATGATATGCTGATCGCAGGATCTAGTTTGGATGAGATTAACAACTTGAAGGAGAAATTGTCTACACAGTTTGCCATGAAGGACTTGGGCCCTGCAAGTCAGATTCTTGGTATGAGGATAGTCAGAGATAGAGCCAGAGGTACTCTGTATTTGTCCCAGACAGAGTATGTGAAGAAGGTACTAAGCAGATTCAGCATGGATCAGGCTAAGCCTGTGAACACTCCGTTGGGGGGTCATTTTAGATTGAGTAAAGATGATTCACCAAAGATAGTTGAAGAACGGGAACACATGGGTAAGACTCCATATGCCTCGGCTATTGGTTCGTTGATGTATGCTATGGTTTGTACTAGGCCAGATATTTCCCATGCAGTGGGAGTTGTGAGCAGGTACATGAGTAATCCAGGAAAGCAACATTGGGAGGCAGTTAAATGGATCTTAAGGTACTTGAGAGGTTCTTCAGACACGTGCTTATGTTTCGGTGGAGGTGCTTTGAAACTTAAGGGTTTTGTTGATGCTGATCTTGCTGGTGATCTGGATAAGAGGAAGAGTACTACAGGGTATGTGTTCACCTTGGGTGGTACGGCAGTGTCGTGGGGTTCTAACTTACAGAAGGTTGTTGCTCTTTCAACAACGGAAGCTGAGTATATTGCTATCACGGAAGCTTCAAAGGAGATGGTATGGTTGCAGAGGTTCTTAGGAGAGTTGGGGAAGATACAGGAGAATGGCACGCTTCACAGTGACAGTCAGAGTGCTATTTTTCTTGCTAAAAATCCAGCGTTCCATTCTAAGACCAAGCATATTGAGACAAAGTATCATTTCATCCGTGAGTTACTTGATGATGGTCAGGTTCAGCTTGAGAAGATTTGTGGAAGTGAGAATCCAGCAGACATGTTCACAAAGGTTGTTACTGTTGACAAACTGAAGCTGTGCGCAGCTTCAGTGGGTCTTCTTTCTTGAAGAAGATGAGTTGAGTTGCAGGGATGGAGCTTTGATTATGTTAGGGGATGTGGTTCTGGTACATGATGTTGAACCAGTCTCCAAGTGGGAGAATTGTTGGGGTGGAGCCCTGGTTCATGGGCGACCCGTTTTATGAATCGACCCGGTTCATGTTTTGCTACGACCCGAAAAGGGAGACATGATTCGTGGAGCGAAGGCTTGGGCCGGTAGGCCCAAGCCGTAGCGATCACGAACATGTCTCCGGGGGTTCGGGGGCAGCGCCCCCGAAAAAAATATTTTGACCCGTTTTGACCCGTTTGGGCTTGGATCCGGCCCGGTTTGATAGGTTGTCTATTTATAGAGTTCTTAGGGTTCGTAGCATGTTATGTTGAGCGTTCTGATTTCGCTTGTAATTCTCTCTGAGACGATTCGTCTGTTTTACTGAAATCTCTGCAACTCCGTGGAGTAGGCTGTTTTGCCGAACCACGTAAATCTGTGTGTTTCGATTCTTTCTTTCTGCATATTCTTCGTTTTTCACAACATTCTCTGCAAGGTTGGATACGATTGAGTCAAAATCCTATCCCTCGCCATCCTCTCTCTCTGCTCTTCCTCTCTCTACGTCTGAGCAGAGTCTTCTGGCCTTCTGGATTTGAAATTCAAATCGCCAACCCTCTGAACCCTCTATCATATCTGCTAATTGAACCGCACAGTGAAGAGCATTTGTGTCATGGGTGATTCGTTATGCGCTAATCGAACAAAAACCCTCTTCAGGTATCTCTCTCTGCCCTATCTCTCTCGACCTCTGCCCTCGCCTATTTCTGATGCTGAGGCTGATAGGAGTTGTTCCTGACCTGTTCATCTCCTTCAGTACAGTTAATTGTTTGCTTTGTATTTAGTTGTAATGATCCCCTTGCTATTATGGAAGTGACCCTGGACGTCTTTGGTTCGTTGTATCTGTATCATTCTAAATCCTAAAATAAATGCTCCTCAGGTTTTCTAAAGCTTAGTAAGGTTTGTGTGTGCTTACCCGTAAGTGAAAAGTAAATCGTGATTTTGCAATCTATGTTTCATGGTCACATATCTTTCCACTCAATCAACGTGGGCTTCTACAACTGACTATCTATTTGCAGGTGCTTCGTGAGTCTCATAATTGATTGCCCTGAGTTAGATGAAATGGTCCAGAAGCTTTGATTGTTCAATAATTATGTGCTTGATTAATAATTTAATATTTTTACGTTTTATCAGATTTCACCAATGAAAGAATGCTGCCATACCATACTGCTTACACTTTTTTGTGGACTGAGAATTTTAAAGCTATTGTATCTCTATACTGACGGTTCTTGGTTTTCCACCTTCACTCATAAATTTCTCTTGATTGCAGCTAGAGATTGTTCTAATTCATCCTCCCTGCCAAGAAAGAGTATGTACATTATCTCATTCTCTCAGGGCACTGGGTTATCTATTTATTTTTGGAATGACCCACATAGTTATGTCAACGTACTTTGATCTCTAGGTGGTTATGTTACTCCTAATTTGGAGTAATACAGTTTTCTCTTTGTCCCATTATCTCTTCTTTGTACATTGTTCGTTGTTAGAGACTAGCTGAGGACTGAGAAGAGAGAGCATCTTTTGAATTTGGAAGTCAATAAAGGCTCTCTCTCTTCGTAAGTGCAACCTGCAATTGGTAGATGTTCTCTATGTCCCACGGTTACAGGTTTTCCCTCTTCGTTTCTTTGGGTCAGGTCCAGTAACTTCCAGATTGAGGATATACCAAGTTGTGAAATAGTGATGTTTGCTCCTGGAAGTACGACCTGCAAGTAGATGTTCACATTTTTTATGCTCTTGAGACTTTCACGCTCGAATTCTTCAACAACTGATGGACACTTCCATTTTTGGTGTATGAAGACTAAGAAGGGATGTTCACCCTTTCCATACTAAGATTTGATTAGTGATTTTGGTGGGAGCAACTGTGTTGGATGTGGTGGACGCCATAGGAGACCCTATGTAACAGGTTTCATTCGTTCAGATCTTAATGATCGAGCAAAGGAATGGGCAGTTCTTGAGTCGGGTCTCCCAGAAAAGGGTGTGTATATTTCGGTTCGGAATTTTTTTTATTAAATTTCCATTTGCGTTCTTCTTTGCTCTTCCTATTTCAGTGTGCTAATCCTTCATAAGGGTAAGATAGTGCAGGTTTCACTCGAGTTTACATGGGTTCAGAAGTGTAGGCTCTTGAGGGGTTCGTGTCGAAGGATTTGCCAAAGAGATAGGCTTCTTGACATGAAATAGATGCTAGTAACTTTTCACACCAAGTGTTTAAGAATACAACCAAAAAATGGCTCCTTTTTATGTTACAGATTTCCCCCCTTTTCAACAGGTATAGTCATTCATCTATTACTGACAACAGCGCTTAATATTGATTAAGTTGGTTCCCTGTGGATTAAAATTGATACGGGCATGGAGTTATCTCAAAAGCTTATCTCTGAAGTGTTAACTTTTAAATGCTTATCCTTTCCGCTCAAATCTTGATCATGTGACGCCATTATGTGTTTTTAACAACTCTGTACCTTTGTGTCTCCCCTAATTTTTCACTCAGTAGCAAAATCAATGAAAGATATCGATCCCCTGCCTCCATTCCATCAGCCTTGGCAAACCTTACTTATTGTAAAGTTTTGCAGCGCTTTTTTCATTAATGCTGCTATATTTCCCTTTACAGCATTAAATTACTGCTGCAATTGCTTATATTCTAGCATTTAATCTAGTGCTGCTTCTATTACCAGCATTACTCTCATGCTGCATCAGGAATCAATGCCAGCTTTATTTTAATGTTGCTTTACAATACAGCACTATACTAATGCTGCTACATAATCAAAACTTACTGCTATATGATCCAGCTTATTCCTGTCAAGATCTTGCATATTGCCAGTATTAAAACATACAAAATGGTGCCTAAAAGCATCAACAACCAATTTCACTTGGTGAAACAAAATATTTCATTACAAACTTAGATAAAAAAGTTTGCAGATTACATGATCGTGTCAATGTCAATTGAAGAAAGGTCCATGGATGACAATTGAAGAAAGGTCGCCCTAAATCTCACCATTCTGTTCAGCTGCTACTACTGGTGCTGACAAGACCAGACTGGAGTCACCGGAGAGGACAATGTTTTTTTTTTCTCATTGTCCACACCCAAAGCCTCCACCTGCCAGCAACTGTTGCTAGCTTTGGATGGTAAGTCACTTGGAAAAGGTGTAACATGGATTTAATAGCTATCCAACCATACTACTACAGGGTGAGCTCGAAATTTGTCTGCCTGTAATAAACATTTTTAGGGCTGTTTTGTTTAATTTATAATGTAATTATTTTTTGTGAAGTATAGATTGTTTAGAGTTCATAGGTGTTAAATTTTTTCTGGATAATTTTTTTTTTGGTTGAAATTTTGTATCAATTTTGTCAATAAATTAAATTTAATCAGGTGGAGTTCCAGCTCTTTGCACCCTGATAAATGATAATAGTTCCAATGGAACGGGTTCATTTTCTAGTGCCATATATCCCCTCACATCAACGCCCTCCCTTTTCTGTTTCAGAAAATAAATGAGAGGAGTATAATATTGGACCAGTGTAAAGTGAAGGATATACATTTTGGGCAGGGAGTAAACGCACATCAAGAGGGAAGAACCAGATTCAAATCCAAATGCACATCAAGATTCAGAAGTATTTCCTATGCAACAAGGTTGTCATGACCTTATATTATCCACCTCAAATGCTACTCATCCAGTAGGGTTGGATAATAAAGTTCAAAGAAGAGCAAGTCATTGTTACCAAAAATCAAAAAGAGGATGACTGCTATCAAGTTGCAAAAAGAGGATGACTACAGAAGTACAGATCCCAGCAACACAAGTACAGTTCAGACGTAATCGACTTCTTTACCCAGGTTCAAATATTATTAGTCAGTGACCAATTTAAATAAGCAAATAACTAGCAGTGACTATTCAGATCAGCACATTAAATCATTATTCAGCCACTGGAACTTTTCAGAAAGAACGAGCTATTTCAGACAAATTACCATGGATTTTTTTAAACAGCTATTGTAAGTTCCCCAAATCACCAAGTGCATATAAAGAACTCAGAAGTAAAGTAACATCCTCGGGATATAATGAGGCTCATAACCACTCGGAAAAAAAATGCATCATTCAGAAAAATTGAAACAAGAGAAATCTGAATCAGACTATTATGACAGTTAATATAGAGAGCTATATACACAAGTAATGAAGGCAACAGAGGCAAACTAAACGTGTAATTGCATATCCAATAAAACAACAGTAGTGTCACAGGTAAACCACACATCAAGAGCATGCTATATCACGCAGTCGGCGTCGCAAGTAAATAAAGTAAGCCATTGAACTCGAGACACATATAAATCATAGCTCATCAGAGAGTGAAGGAGTACCAGAGGAGAGAGCAGAATACCACGACGTACGAAGAATGAGTCGCAACAAAGCAGGGGCTGCAACACATCAGAAGGCATTAAAAAAAATCAGACGAGTTACAATACATAAAATTATGTGCTCTGTATACTGAGAGACGAAAAACATGTGCAACTAAGGCGCTCCTTCATACAAACACATTCTTCGCTTTTCCAACTTTGCAAATCAGTCATAGGTTCAAGCCATCGTAACTACATCGCAGTTTTTGAGAAACTAATACATACGGTCCGGAATCTACTAAGACATATTATCCACATACTCCTTCACAAAAGAATCACCAACATATTCAATTTATAGCTCCAGGGTGTGACCATTCTTAGTCTATAACTACTCAGTCTGTGATGTGCAGTACAGTTGGTTCGAACAGTAACGACTCCTTCACAAAAATGACCACATTCCAGATTCCAGATCACAGCATTACATAATATGTTGTGCATAAAATAGGACAATAGTTTAACTAGTGAAGTTTGGACAACTTAGAACAGTAATCTAAAGATCCAAATTCATGGCTTAAGCACAATCAGCTATAACACAGCAAGTAGCAGAAGTAACCGGGCATACTTGAATTGACATCAGCCCACACAGCTTCAAAAATCATTACGGCACACAAAAGAGGAATCATCATATGATTAATGGTTTCACATGATGGCACAACAGAGGATCATGAACATCAAAATTCAAACCACAAGTATAACATTCTAATTCCTAGAAGGGTTGTGAATACATCACTTGACACTTGTAGAAACAATTGAAGTGTGATGCAGGCAAAGACTGAGAAATGCAGTGGATCAACAAGCTGGAAACCAACAGTCGAAGTATTTGGTATGATTGAATACTACCTAATCTGCCCAGTTTAGGACTCCAGGACCAACAAACAGATACTATAACAATGAAGCAAGAGAGACACCAACCAGTTAACAAAGAAGATAATACACCATATAAGTAGCAAAGATAGCTATAATAGCAGAGTTTCATGGTGCCTAAAAACCTACTGAGATGCACAAACAAAGACATCTCAACCCCAAAATAAACCCCACTTAACAAACGACCACAAACCCAATTCTGAGAACGTCTGAAAGACCTACACTACCAGAACCATCAATTGATTTGGACGAACCAAATCAATCCCAGTAATCCCCAATTCTTGTTATCAGCTGGAATTGTGTGATGAATTTGATCAATTGATTTGGACGAACCAAATCAAGACCTACACTACCAGTACTCTTGATTTGCCCCCTCTCTTAGGCAATGATGAATTTGATCAATTGAATGAATCTACTTGTTAAGCAATTGTTACAAATCGTTGTTCAAAGATGACGAAACCCTAGAGGGACCACAAACCTTGAAACCGAGAAGAAGAAGAAGAAAGAGAGATACCTCCTGTGCTAAACCGAGAGATCCTTGGTGCTCAGAGACGCCTCCGGTCTGAAATCGCTCGAACCAGAAGTGGTGTACAGAGGCGCAACTCAGGAAAGATCAATGGCGAGTCTGATTCGCGTTCAAGAACGCCTGATAAATTTAGGGGATATGCGCTTTTTTGATAGAACCGTTATATTAAAGCTGCTCAGAACTAAATCCTGAAGCTCTTGTTCAGGGTTTAGTTCTTGCAACTGAACTTCCGCTGCACATCGAAGCCGACTCTTTAATTGGTATTTCTCTTCTCGAAAATGACTGGTACTTCGGAAAGTTCAGAGGAATGGATTCCCTTTCTGCACAGAGGTATAAGCTTGCTAGGCTTCGCTCACGGTGGACGCGAGGGAAATAAGGTCTCGCATATTATTTTTTTTGAAAAGTGGTAATATATTAAACTTAGGTAATATTTGCCAAATATTCGTTACACACAGGAGTTGGGCAAACTACACACCAAGTTTGTACATTTGGTGTGCCCAAACTATTGAAACATAATTTATCAGCTAATAAGTTAGCATTTCGGAGAACGCAGTGGACACAGTCCACTTTCCTTTCTATCAACCTTCTCGAGATTTTTCTCACTAGATGGAACTCTTCAGAACCCAAGGGGTATTCCAGAGGATGCTGGGTTCCTTCATCTTCTTCAACAGTCGATTGATTGAATTCTTGAGGATCTTTGAGTCTGTTTCGATCATCACAGTGGAGATGAAGCCAAAAGCGTCCATCAAATTTAAACCTTCCTTTATAGCTTGTGCTTCTAAAACAGTGGAGTTGGGGTTGAATTGGATCGGAAAGACCCAAGCTCTGACGAATTGCCCATGGTGATTTCGTAGAACCGCTGAACCCGTGGCCAATTTGGTCGAAGAATAGCATGCAGCATCGAAATTGCACTTGAGAATCCCCCGGCGATGGAGCCTTCCAGTTTTGAGTCACCGGATCTACATCTGCACTGATAGAAACACCACAAGTGTAAGTCGATTCAATAAAATCTATGTTATTAGCTACAGTTTTGTTAATGGTAGAAATCTGTGAAATAGAAACAGAATAAAAAAAAATTGTTTTGAGTGTTCCAAATTTCCCAGACACCATGAACAAATAGGTTTATGTGATCTTTCTGAAGACTTTCAATGATGTCCAAGAGGCATAGTTGAAAAGGCATATATTTTGGGAAGATTTTAAAATGCCAGAGTTGTGATTCCCAGATTTCCTTGGACCATTTGCACTTGAGAAAAAGATGGAAAGAATCTTCAAATTGGTGATTGCAGAAAGCACAGTGAAGAGGTAAATTAATACCTTTTCTGGCTAAATTTACTTTTGTAGGAATCAGATTGTTTATCAGTCGCCAAAAGAAAATTTTGATTTTGTTTGGGACGTTTAAGGTCCAAATCAAATTTTTAGAGGTAGATCTATTAGAACTGGAAGTGGTAATGTTTGAAATCAGGTTTTGATTAGTTAGATTAAAAGCAACATGATATCAAGTCTTCACATTATAAAAACCATCATTTGTTTGAGTCCACACATCACTTACCTGAGAACGATTTCTGAGCATGCTGAGAATGGCATCTACTTCGTCAGGGTAAAAATTATTATGAATAACATCCTTGTTCCAACTACCATTTGGCAATAACCAATCACTAACTCTTGTATGTTCAGGAAGAGTTTTTGGACTCAAAGAAGTTCTACCATAACCAATAGGGATCCATCTTGTTTTATAAACAAAAGTATTTCTACCATCCCCAATACATTCACGAAAACCTTTAAAAACAATATCCCTAGCATAGGTTAAACCTTTCCAAACAGTAGAGGCTCCAGTATTAGGATAGGCATTAAGAACATTTGAATGGTGGAAATATTTACCCTTTAAAAATTTGGTTAACAAAGAATTTGGATTCTCCCAAATACGCCAAACTTGTTTTGATAAAAGAGATAGGTTGAAAGCATGTAAATTTCTAAGGGCTAGTTTGGGAATGCTGTGGCGGTGGTAGAAAGCTGCTGTGTGAAAACACAGTAGAAAGCTGTTGTGAGTTCTTGATAAAATGTTGTTTGGTAAATATTACGTAAAAGCTGCTGTGAAATATTGATATAGTAATTTTGTGTTTGGTAAAATCAACTGTGAAGTTGCTGTGAGAGGGTAAAATGACAAAAATATATGACACGTGTCATTTCCGGAAAAGATAACTATTGATATTTTAAAAAGTTGTAAGGTCAAAATCGGTTATAGATAAATTAATCAAAAGCACTTTCTGGAAAAGCATCTCCCCCCTTGCTTCCTGAAAACTGCTGTGGGACAGCAGAAACTGTCCGGAAAAGCAGAAATTTTATTTTTACCAAACACACTAAAACTGCTTCTGCTGTCGGAAAGCAGCTGTGCTGGCAGCAGAAGCATTCCCAAACTCACCCTAAATCCCATACCCCCACAATTTTTAGGAATACACATTTTGTCCCAATTTCTCAAAATGATACCAGAAGAATCTTTGTTAGAGGACCACCAAAATTTAGACATCATTTTTTGAATATCATCACAAAAAGAAGGAGGTAATAAATACATAGACATAATATAAGTAGGAATCGCTTGGACAACAGATTTCAATAAGACTTCTTTACCCCCAAAAGAAAGAAATTTGCTTTTCCAATCCTTAGTCTTATTCCAAATTTTTTGTTTAAGATTAGCATAATAGTCATTACTATTTCCGCCAAGGATAATAGGAAAATCCAGGTATTTTTCATGATTAAAAGCAATTGGAACTTGAAACACTTGGGAAATGTTGACTTGAGTTTGGGCATTCACTTTAGGACTGAAAACCAAAGAAGACTTATCCTTATTTATAAGTTGACCAGAAGCTTGACAATATTGATAAAGGACCGAGTTCAAAGTTATAGCATTTTGAATTGTTGCTTTTCCAAACAAAGTCATCGGCAAAGAGTAAATGAGAAATACTTGGACTGTAACGACTCGCTTTAACACCTTTTAAATAACTTTGAGAAACAGTTTGATTCAAGAGATTAGAAAGACCTTCAGTACAAAGAACAAAAGATAAGGACTAAGTGGATCACCTTGTCTTAGCCCACGGTTTGAATGAAAAATAGGTGTTCTTTGACCATTGATCAAAACAGTAAAACTTACAGTAGTGACACACTCCATAATCCTATCTATCAAACGGGAGGGAAGACCTATTTTTTGGCGAACCATGAAAAGAAAACCTCATTCAATTCTATCGTAAGCTTTGGCCATGTCTAATTTTAAAGAAAAAGAACCCATTTGACCTTGTTGATGCTTCATAGTATGAAGAGTTTCTAAAGCAATAATAGCATTATCATAGATTAAACGACTCTTAATAAAAGCTGACTGGGACTCATCAATTATAAAAGGTAAAAAAGATCTTAAACGATTGGCAATTGTTTTGGAAATGATTTTGTAGGAAACATTGCATAAACTGATGGGACGGAAATCACCCACTTTTTTTTTGCATCTTTTTTCTTAGGAATCAAAGCAATACAAGTTTCATTCAAATTGGAGATATCACTACCATGATTAAGAAAATTTAGACAACATTTCATAATATCACCTCCAATATCATTCCAATAAGTTTTGTAAAAAAGAATCGGAAGACCATCCGGTCATGGAGCTTTAAGATCATGCATTTCATTCAAAGCTGCAATAATTTCATCTCGGGTAAAAGGAAGACCCAGCTGTTCATACATAGGAGGAGAAATTTTAACAGGAATGGAGTCAACAACTTGATGGAAAGAGTTAATATCACTAGAGAATAAATTTATAAAATAATCAACAAATAAAGAACCAATTTGAGCAGGATTAGTTACTCTTAAACCCATATCATTTTCAATATAAGCAATATGATTTTTCCTTTTTCTATCCGAGGCAACTTTATGAAAAAAGGCAGTATTTTTGTCACCTTATTTTAGCCAAATAGCTCTTGATTGTTGTCTCCATTTTAATTCTTCGTCAGCATTTAAATTATTAATAGCTCTGATTGTGCTTTGAATTTGTTGCAGATTGGAATCAGTGGAAGGCAAGTTTTGCAAGCAGTTCAGATTTTGATGCAGATCACGTCTAAGTTTATTTTTTTCCCGAAAATTTTTCCTACCCCAAGTTTTGATTTTCACGGTAATGTCCTGTAATCTATCATGTAAATCATGTAAATTAAACAAAGTAGACATAGAATTAGCTTGCCATACCTGATTGACAATGTCTCGGCACTCCAAAGATTTAGCCCAAGTAGCAGAATAATGGAACCGTCGATTTTGGAGGTCCACAGGAGCCGTGGTAGACAGAGTGAGGATGATCGGTATGTGATTAGATCCGACCGTGAGGAAGTTCTTCAGCAAAGTATTTGTGAACATGCTCTCCATCTGGTGAGACCAAACTGCCCTGTCAATTCTTTCCGCTACAAATTCCCTACCATGCCGTCTGTTGTTCCAGGTGAACTCAAAACCCTTTTACCCAATATCACGGAGTCTGCAGTCAGAGAGGGCTTCCCTAAAATTGTTTATTTGATTCCAGCTTCTAAGACGTCTACCCTTCTTTTCTTTCTGCGAGAGGATTTCATTGAAAATCACCAATTACCAACCATGGTAATCCTATCCCTAAATTTAGTCTTCGCAAAACATTCCAGGAGCACTCCCGGTACGCCGTATTTGGGTCTCCATAGAAAAAAGTCGCAAAAAAACCGTTGTTGGGATCATCAGGGGGTCGAATATAGCTGTGGATGTGGAAACGATCAATTTTTAGAACTCTCAAGTCCACATCCCCATTCCAACAAAGAGATAAACCTCCTGACAGTCCTTCTCGCGGAACAAACACACCATTAGAGAAACCCAGTTTAACTCTACTTCGTTCAGATTGCTTCAAAGTTTGTTTGGTTTCTGGTAAAAATAAAATATCCGGCTTATTGTTCCTACAGAGGGAAAGCAAAGAATGGAACGTGCAAGTCTTTCCCAAACCTTGGACTTTCCAACTTATAATTCTCATTGTGGTCGGCTGCACCGGTTTTCACCGGTCTCAGCCGAGTTGTGAGTGAGAGATAAGTCTCGATCACTCGAAGATGTTTCTGAGCCCAAAAATTCTCCATCCGACTTCTGTTTCTTAAGTGTTCCCTCTTGCTTTTCTGTGTCTGCCAAATCCAAATGCATTGGAATAGAGGTTCCACTTTCAGGACTTGCCAAGACCTCCGGTTTCCTCTTAAGTGTAGAAGAAGTAGCTATTGCAGGCGTCAATGATTCCCCACGAGGGTAAGGAAGTCCATATTTTTTTCGGATAAGTCTTGTCTATTCAAGTATATCCGTTTCCTCATCTTCACCCATGTCAACAGACTTCAATTCCATCATCATCTCTATTCTAGAATCCTTTTGTTGTTGTTTCTCTTTAAACTTTCTTTCCTCTGTTGTCATGCCCATCTATTCATCATCATCCTCATCAAAGGATCCGCTTGTGTATCCTTGTCCGTGCGAATTAACATCCACAATCTGATTTGCATTGGACGAACTAGCAGAAGGACCAAAAGCATGAGCCATTTCAGTAGTTAAACCCAGCACATAATTAATCATAGCCTTATTCGTCAACCATTGTCCATAGCGGAGTGGGGCAGAATCCGCAGTGAACTTCTCCTTCTTAGAAAAAGTACAATACTTAACATCATGGCCAAGTCGACCACAAAAAGAACACACATTTGGGAGTCTCTCATAACGCAACCAAACCCAGACTTCCTTTCCTTTCTCAGTGGTTACAAACTTGGCCCTAGGAAGAGGGTTTTTAACTTCCAACACAAGATCCAGTTTGACAGTTTTCCCAGCCAATACTCCATGCGTTGGCACCGTACAATCCTCCACTGTTCCTAAGCTATGACAATTTCCTTACCAATTTTAACTGTTTGACACTTTCCTGGAAGACCCCAAACATGAACTTTAAGTGTAGTTTCAGAAAAGTCTAGGTCTGAGATGTCCTCGATCCAAGAATCCCACTTTCTCATGATGATGAGATCACCGTACAAAAACCACGGTTGAGAGTTGTAAACCATTTCAACAGTCTCCTCTGATTCAAAAGAAAACTGATAAATGTAATCACCTTTAGGAGTAACTATCATACCAGGTGGATCCCTCCAAGCCTTGGACATTTGCATCTGAAATTTTTGGCGGAAAAGATCTTGCCAAAAATACTTTTCTTACAAACTTGCTTTGCTTCAACCATTGCTTCTGCAGACAATTTCGCTGGTGCTTTCTCATGATCAGTGAGTTGTAAGTGATCGAGAAGATGAGAAAGGTCCAAGTTAGCGACATCTATTGTTTGATTGTTTGACATGGTTGTCAGTGAAAATATGAAAGTATGAAGTTTCTGGAAAATGGGTATGAAGACGATTTAATTCGAATAAGATATGATGGTAACTGACAGGAACTGCCAGAAACCGAATTGATTGGCAGAAATTTTGAAAAAAAATATGAGAAAATAAAGATTATTCAAAATTCCTTGAAATAAGGAATCATGCAATCTCCTTCGGAAGAAGGAAACTTCCGTGACCAGGGAACTAATTGTTTTTCCGAAAAATCAGGAAATAGGAGAGAGGGCAGAGCAAAAAGCAGGAAAAACGGTTAGCTCAGTGTCCGGATTTCTATCTCTACTATTTTAAGGTCTCGCATATTTGTTTGCAAGTAGGGGTTTATTGGTAGATGATATAAGTTATTATGCATAAACGCCCATTTGGCCTAATCATGTAATGACATTCGGGATTTGACTTCCCACAGATAAATTTCTCAAAAAAAAGCCCTTCGTGTCAAAACACAGAGCAATTACTGTAGAATTATAAAAATGTTGCAACTGGGGTATAAAAAAACAACATTAATTATTTAATCTGTAATTTTGCAGCGTTGTTCTATTTTTTAGTCTTGCGAATTTACATCATTATAACATTTACCCTTGCAAAAGGGAAGTCCCCGGAAACGGCGCCAAAAACTTGACACGATCTAACCACAAGTGTATAGCAGTCGTATGTAGTAATATCCGGTAATCCGGGTTGTCGAACCCAAGGGACCTTGTTAAATCAGTTATTATGTCTAACCTTATGTGGGCAAGTCGCAAAGTTGTTTGTTGTTCTAATTCTACTAAAATAAAAATAACAAATTTCTCAATTAATCGAGTGGAATGGTTCACGATTAACAAAGAGTGATTTAGGAATTTTCTAATAAGAGGAAAAATACCGGGAATTCTCTCTAGGATCACTAAGGATGATATGAGTTATGTTTTGATTCATGAAACACTACCATGTCTTCTATGATTAATCAAGCACTACACAACTCACCGAGTTACCAAACAAGTTGTCTATGTCTAAAATCAATTTAAACCGAGTTACCAAGCCTAAATCAATTTTAAGCATGCATTAAGTGTATTAATCTACTTACGATCCTAATCAACACTGCCGACTTACCAAGTAGTGATACAACTTGGTGAAAAGTTCAATTTACCGACTAAGACTCACGGAGTTACCGCATGAATCCTAATTAAGATCAATCCTACGTTCGCAAGAAAGATAGAGATTTAACATAAACTTTTCATAATAATAGAAGAACATGCTTAATTAAGTTCAAAACATGAATCACGATCCCAAAACATGTAGTTCATATCAAACCCTAGCTACCAAACGAGAATTCCCAGCAAAAGAGGGTTTAGCTACGACAATACATGATCAAGATACAAAGTTTCATGATCATAAACCAAAAACTAGAGAGAGGGAAGAGAAAAGATCAAACAAAGCGTCTCCCAAGCTCCCCGTAGCTCCAAGCACTTGTCTCCAACTCAAAGATACTGAAAAACTATGCCCTAACCCGTTCTAATATGTTTCCATAGTTTTTAGAGCAAATTGCAAGTAATTACACAGAAGCCCCAACGAATCTGCTGTTTCTGGCGATCTCTTCGTACAAAGACAATTCTCTTCGTACGAAGACCTTCGTAGGAAGAGTCTTCGTACGAAGACTTTTTCTCTTCGTAGGAAGACCTTCGTAGGAAGACTTTTTTCTCTTCGTAGGAAGACCTTCCCAGATAGATACTGCAAGCTGTTTTAGGAAGACATTTTCAGCAACTCAAAATTTGGCTAAGTATAATCTCTTCGTACGAAGACAAATCTCTTCGTACGAAGAGAAGTCTGGGTCACCCAAAAACATCATTTTTTGACTAATTTCTGATTCCTTGCCTGCGCCTTTGCTTCCTTAAGTATCTCCTCGACCTCGAGACTCCTTTTATGCTATAAAACATTGCCAAATTCCGGGGAACCCTTCATTCATCAATTTAGCTCCTCGAAAGGCGTGTTTGGCATTTCCGGATGCTTTTGGCCGCGTTTTATTTCCTTGAGCATCCTTTTTGACATAACTTTTTCGTCCGGACTCCGATAAATGTGATTTTTGCACCTTTGAATTTTTTTGCGATGTAGACTTCATCCATGTAGAGAAATTCCCGTTTCCGGATCATTTTCCCGTTTTTCTAAATTACTGCCCAATATTTGGCGAAAACATCCAAAACGCACCAAATTCGTCTTTTCTTCTATTCCGAAGCTTTCTCCACTTGATTCCCGCATGCGTAATTCCTGTCAAACAACAACACGAACAATACCGGGAAGATCAAATGTGATAAATTATCAAAATCATACTCAAAACCATTAAGAAACGCCCGGATTGTGCATTAAAGTTCAAAAACATCCAAAAGTGCATTTTCTTCTCAAATTAGCCCAAAATCCATCACTTTGCACCGAAACTCACACACATAAAAATGTGAAACATACATAGGATAACTCTTATTAAGGAGTTATCAAATACCCCCACACTTGCCATTTGCGCGTCCCGAGCAAAGTCTCATCTACTGCATTTAACTGTATATTAGCCGACAAGACACAAACGACTCTAACATGACTCAAGACACTACTAATGCAGCAAGATGATGCAAATACAATTCTAGACTCGATCTTAAACAGGTAAAAGCTTTTAAATTCTTTCTTTTTGTGAGATCAGGCAATTTCAATTCACATAGACTAGGTGCTCATGGAGTGATGAAAAAGTTAAACAAGAGGCGTGAATCGCAACTAAACTCGACAACAAGGATTCCCCATAGTTAGTATAGAAAGCTTAACTTTACTATAAAGAGCAACCTACCTCTTCATGTGTGCTGATAAAATTAAGAGGCTAACCAATGCTAAGCCACATTCACCGTCCGAGCTCCTATTCCGCTAATGGTCAAATGTGATGAGGCTTAGGGACAAAAAGGATATAACTTGTATGAAGCAAAAAATCCTAAAGCGTCACATAAAGTCACCAAACCCCATATCTCACACACCCTCACCATGATGATAGGAATCCACAACCCGAATCTCACCGACTCCCTCAATCCCCTCAAACCCCGTTACCATGTCAACTTCGTGGCCATCAAAGCAAATAATATGCAAAACTCATCTTTGTCTTCAATACGGAACTAAGAACTTTCACCACTCGATTTTCAATAAGCACAAATTTATTTCTTTCTCTCCTTTTTTTCTCTCTTTTTTTTCTTTCATTTTTCTTTTTCTTTGTCTTTTTTTTTCTTTCTCTCAATCAAATATCAATACAATCAAATAAATATGAGTGGTCCTCATTCAAGAATCAAACAATGCCAACACAACCGCAAACTTCGTAAAAGCATGTATGGGGGTGGTGTCATCATATCCACAATCTCTATGTCCGTAGTCAAATGTTGACACCCCCATACTAGAATGTAGTCAGGTCCCCCTCTCAAGTAGTCAAATAAGGTATGTCACGTGCCTAATCCAACCGAACCTCCTACACCAAGATGATAAAAATCCGGTACCTAGCACATGCCACCAATTAATTACAACCAACCCCATTTTTGTGCGGATTAGACGTCACGCACTTAGGCTCTCCACTACTGTGTTCACGATGTAATGACATGGAACACCGCCACACCTTAGTGTGCAAGCCAACTAACTCACCCTCGCATCCCCTCGTAGATATCCAATGAAGCATATGCGATCTGCAGAACTCACAAAAAATATGTAATGAAGCACTCCCTCAACTAACCCCCTCAACTACTACTCCCTCGTGAGGCTCTAGGAAGGTAATTCTAAACGATATATGATGAAGGCCAAGAATCGTCTTCCTAGTTCATAGAGGCTAACAATGAATCCAAGGATCAATTATGATTTACTAATGGTCCTACAAGGTAAGATCTAAAAGCAGTGAGTGCTCTAATACACATCCTCGCACAGTTGTTCTGTGTGCCACTACGAGGCGGGATGGCGACTACCTAAGACGGACAACATGAACGTTCGGCTTGTTTAGCAAACACCAAGCTCAACTCTTTTAGGAGAAAAACAGCACCCACTTTAGCTTTTCAAATTTAATTTTAGTTTAAAACTAGGTAGGCATTCCCGTAATCATATTCTCTCTATACTTACTAGGGGGAACTAACATTGTACATTCTCGGTCAAAATTCACACCCTATGCCTAAAGTTTTCACATCTCACTAAATCAACCAGGTCTATGCTTCTTTCAATTGCCTTTTCTCAAAATTTTCAATTTTTTATTTTTTATGGATTTTCTATTTTTCTCATTTTTTTTAATAAGATCCTAACTCTATATGCAAGGCTTGACTCGAAAAAAATTTGACTCTACATAATTTACTTTGTTGGTGGGTAGACTCAATTATTTAAAAGTGCAAACAATATCTAAATCTATACAATACAATACGACAATATAATTAAAAACTAAACATAAACCACAACACTAACTCACAAAACACTATAAACACATCATACATGTAACTGGCTATGCAAGACACATTGGATAGTAAACAGTTAAACCACCCCCACACTGAATGCTTCGTTGTCCTCAACGAATTTAGATATCATGCATAGGACTCAGCAATCAATGTTAAAGGCAAATAGATGAGATGGAGCTATGACATACTTATATAAAAGAAACACAAAATTTAGCAAGAGAAAAAGATACTCACAACCACCTCAAGGGTGGGGACGAAATTGCGCCCAGCAGTCCCCAAGCACAGTGATGGCGTCACCATGCTCCTATACAGTCAATGTGTAATCGCACACCGGGGTCGACTGCCTCGTCTGCTAAAATCCATGTCTGAAGAATCCCCAACTCGCCAATGCAAGCCCATGTGAAGGTCATGTGTGCCATGGCACACCGGGGTCGATTCTACCATAACCTGCTCATGTATGTCCCTAGAAAACATCATTAGTCCCTCTCTCTCTCATCTCTCCACATTAATATCTAAAAACACAAAACATAACTGTAGTAAAAACAAACTCCCTAATCTAATGCAAATAAATAGGTTGGGTTGCCTCCAAATAAGCGCCTTGTAATTTAAGGTCGACGACCCGACCCAATTACCTCAAAAAATGTCAAGGAGGTCTAGCACGACGTGCCTCCTCCTTCAGTTTCTTGCTCTTGATCTTTTGCACCACATCATGCGCACCGACAATAATTGGCTTCTTTTCTGAATCGGGTGGATCGGGTTGCAAAACTGTAGACAACCCAGGTGTGGGATCCACATCTTTCTCTCTAAATTTGATCATCGCCAATTTATTCTTCCCTTTGCCCGGAATAAATGCCTTAAACACAAATGATGAATCTAGAGCTTTGATAGTGAGCTCCTCAGTATCTAAGTCCACATTTGCGCGCATTGTCTTTAAAAGCGGTCTTCCAAAGATAAGTGGCACATCGCGATCCTCCTTGATGTCCACTATCACAAAGTCAGCTGGAAAAAAAAAATGCACCCACTTTAACAAGCAAGTTCTCAATAACCCCCTTTGTTGTAACAATAGAATTGTCTGCCAGTTGCAGACCCATCTTCACAGGGGTTGGCGCACCAATGCCCAATCTCTGAAATAGGGACAATGTCATGAGATTAATACTCGCGCCTAAATCATAGAGCCCATGCGTGTGATATCCACCCCCAAGAGTACAGCCTAAGATGACACTGCCTGGATCTCTCATCTTGGGAATATCTCGCTGTATCACAGTACTACATGTCTCTGTCAGCTTCACCGTGACATAAGGGTCTATGCTCTTCTTACCCCATAAAATTTTCCTTTAAGAACTTCTTATACTTGGGCATCTGAGCAAGTGCTTCCACAAGAGGGATGTTGATGTGCAGTTGTTTGAATATCTCCAAAAATCTCCCATAATGATCTTCATCGTTCCTCTTTATTGCTGCCGGGTATGGAACATCTGGCACATACTTAGCCGGATTTAGAGTGTTTTTAGGCTCTTATTTCTTTTCTAATGTGTCCTTTGATTGGGGACTCACGGCTTTGGGGACCTCTTATCCTAATTATTTCTCTGTGGCTTTAGTAGCTTCAGCTCTCGCATGCCTAGGATATGGAGGATCCTGAGTAGTCACACCACTCCGAGTAGTAATAGCTTTAAGCTGCTCAGTAGGAACAATATAATTAGCAGGAAGCATGCCAGGTGAAGATTCAGTAAGCTGATTGGCATTTTGCTCAATTTGTGTCTCATGGCTCTTAATAGTGGCTTCCATGGCTACAAACTTGTGCTCCATCCTATCCATCTTCTCATTTGTCTGTTGTTGCTGAGTAACCAATTGTCTCAACATGGCTTTCATTTCCGGATCCTGTTGTAGTTGTGCATGTGGATGCGTGGCTTGTCTCTGAGCCTGATATGGAGGATTAGGCTGCTGACCAGGTGCATATAACCCACTGTTTGGGTTGCTGTAGCTGAAGTTTGGATGATTGCGGTTGTTGGGATGATAAGTTTCCGGCCACTGATGTTGTCTTGGTGGACTCATGTAATTTACGTCTTCAATCCCATATCCCTGATTTTCATCCGCGATCATCTCTCCCACAGACTTCACCTGTGCCAATGGATTCATGCTGTTAAAGGCCGTAGTCATGATTACCATTTGTTGTTCAAATTTCTGCTCCACCATTGACTCAATATTGTTGACTAGAGCTGCATTGGCTTCCGAGTATATACGAGTCTCACACCTTGTAGACTCACGCTTCGCCACAGTGTTTAGCAGTTCTTGGCATCGCTGCACTCTCAAGCCCATAAAATTTCCTCCAGCTAACATATCTAGTTCATGTGTTGTTTCCCTGTCTAGAGCATTATAGAAATAATGGAGGAGTTTATACCATGGCTCTCCATGAGTAGGGAATCTGCGAAGAAGTTGGTTGAATTTCCTCCATGTATCTCCTAGATAGTCATCCTCTTGCTGAGTAAAATTCCTAATATCAGTCATGAGCTGAGCAACTTTGGATGGCGGTAGATACTTTCTCAGAAACTCGTGGCAACACTCTGCCCATGCAGTAATACATCCTGCTGGAAGCTCCATGAGCCATGTCTTGGCTTTCCCAGATAAAGAGAAAGTAAATAGCATCAACTTCACTGTTTCATCTGGAACTTGCTCATTATTCAATGTTGAAGTAATTTGCCCAAAGTTAAGCAAGTGGGCATTCGGATCATCTCCCGGAGCTCCTGTAAATAGGCACTCAACACGCACCATATCAATCAATAGTTGGCGTACCTCGAAATGTGCGGCATTAATCTGAGGCCTGAGAATAGTGGGTTGATACCCCTCCGGTGTAGTTCTGAAGTAATCCACCAAAGGACGCTCATCCTCCTCAGCATTTTTGACTTGCTCTGCCGCATTCTGACCGTTATTGTTCCGATTATTGCCCCCATTATTCCCATTACCACCGTTGTTTCTACCATTAACTCTTCTATTGTTTCTATCAACTACCTCCGCACCAGGGAGTTGTTGTGGATTTGGAGGGTTCATGCGATCAATCATCTCCTGCATCTCAGCCATTTGAGACCTAAGCTGCTCAGTTTCTTGTACTCTATTTGATGCCTCCTCTACAGCAGCTGCTTTAGCTCCTTCCGCATCTTGCACATTTTTGCGGATCCTTTCAAACTCAGCTCTAGTTTCATCATCCATGGTGACTGAGCTTGAATTCCTCTTGTCTCTACGTTGTGCTTTCAATAAGGATTCCGGGTTTTCAAATGTTGGATACAAAGGCTCGTCTTTATAACGGGTCATGCACCGTGCAAATCAACCTGAAATCACAAAATACACAAAACGTAGGTGAGTAACAGATATAAACAAAAAAATTAAAATCCATAAGGCTAGGAATTATAACTAATTTAGCCGAAGTCCCCGGAAACGGCGCCAAAAACTTGACACGATCTAACCACAAGTGTATAGCAGTCGTATGTAGTAATATCCGGTAATCCGGGTTGTCGAACCCAAGGGACCTTGTTAAATCAGTTATTATGTCTAACCTTATGTGGGCAAGTCGCAAAGTTGTTTGTTGTTCTAATTCTACTAAAATAAAAATAACAAATTTCTCAATTAATCGAGTGGAATGGTTCACGATTAACAAAGAGTGATTTAGGACTTTTCTAATAAGAGGAAAAAATACCGGGAATTCTCTCTAGGATCACTAAGGATGATATGAGTTATGTTTTGATTCATGAAACACTACCATGTCTTCTATTATTAATCAAGCACTACACAACTCACCGAGTTACCAAACAAGTTGTCTATGTCTAAAATCAATTTAAACCGAGTTACCAAGCCTAAATCAATTTTAAGCATGCATTAAGTGTATTAATCTACTTACGATCCTAATCAACACTGCCGACTTACCAAGTAGTGATACAACTTGGTGAAAAGTTCAATTTACCGACTAAGACTCACGGAGTTACCGCATGAATCCTAATTAAGATCAATCCTACGTTAGCTACGCGCAAGAAAGATAGAGATTTAACATAAACTTTTCATAATAATAGAAGAACGTGCTTAATTAAGTTCAAAACATGAATCACAATCCCAAAACATGAAGTTCATATCAAACCCTAGCTACCAAACGAGAATTCCCAGCAAAAGAGGGTTTAGAACAAGTTACAAGTAATTACACAGAAGCCCCAACGAATCTGTTGTTTCTGGCGATGTCTTCGTTTAAAGACAATTCTCTTCGTACGAAGACCTTCGTAGGAAGAGTCTTCGTACGAAGACTTTTTCTCTTCGTAGGAAGACCTTCGTAGGAAGACTTTTTTCTCTTCGTAGGAAGACCTTCCCAGATAGATACTGCAAGCTGTTTTAGGAAGACATTTTCAGCAACTCAAAATTTGGCTAAGTATAATCTCTTCGTACGAAGACAAATCTCTTCGTACGAAGAGAAGTCTGGGTCACCCAAAAACATCCTTTGTCGACTAATTTATGATTCCTTGGCCGCGCCTTTGCTTCCTTAAGTATCTCCTCGACCTCGAGACTCCTTTTATGCTATAAAACATTGCCAAATTCCGGGGAACCCTTCATTCATCAATTTAGCTCCTCGAAAGGCGTGTTTGGCATTTCCGGATGCTTTTGGCCGCGTTTTATCTCCTTGAGCATCCTTTTTGACATAACTTTTTCGTCCGGACTCCGATAAATGTGATTTTTGCACATTTGGATTCTTTTTTGCGATGTAGACTTCATCCATGTAGAGAAACTCCCGTTTCCGGATCATTTTCTGGTTTTTCTAAATTATTGCCCAATATTTGGCGAAAACATCCAAAACGCACCAAATTCGTCTTTTTTTCTATTCCGAAGCTCGTTTCTTCTCTCCACTTGATTCCCGCATGCGTAATTCCTGTCAAACAACAACACGAACACTACCGCGAAGATCAAATGTGATAAATTATCAAAATCATACTCAAAACCATTAAGGAACGCCCAGATTGTGCATTAAAGCTCAAAAACATCCAAAAGTGCATTTTCTTCTCAAATTAGCCCAAAATCCATCACTTTGCACCGAAACTCACACACATAAGAATTTGAAACATACGTAGGATAACTCTTATTAAGGAGTTATCAGACACCGACGCCGCCGCCTCTATCTCTGTATCTGTCTCTCTTCATCATTCTTCGTCTTCCGCATATCGAAGGCGAACGGAGGCTATGGCAAGCGGCGGCGCGGCAAGCGGCAGATCTGGTAAGTACTCCCTGTCTCTGTCTCTCTTCATCTCTCTCCCTCTCTCCTATTTTGCTAATTCTCTTTCCCTCTCTCTTATTCTACCCACAGATCGGGTAAGGGTTTGGCGGAGGCAGCTTATTGAGGCGCTGGAGTCCACGCCGGTGGTGAGGGCTTGACGGATATGTTGTGAAATTATCAATCCGGAAGGGTATAAAGTGTAGATCTTATTCTCCTCTTCTTCGTCTTCTTCATCTGCTCTTCATTTCTTATGTGGTTGAATCATCTTCTAGAGGCTTCCTCTTCATATGTTCTTCTTCTTCTGGAGGCGGATCCATATGCCGCTGATTTTGGTTTAGATTTTCAAGGCAGATCCATATGTTCTTCTTCTTCTGTCTCTTCATATATTTCTTACAAATCTAATTATGTGTAAAAGGCTTTGCTTTGGTTTCTTGTGTTTCTGTTGTGAGTTTGGGTTCATGATTGTGTTTTGTTCAATGTTGTGTTCAAGAACAATTCTTGGTGATAGCTTGTGCTTAATTCAGTGAGCATTTTAGAAAGAGGGTAGACTTAGAGGGGCAAAATAGACTTTTCACGCATTTTAATAAAGCAACTTCAAATTTTTTTGAAGTAACGTGTGGGACGGAGGGAGTATCTAAGAGCGACATTAATTAAAATACTATAAAAAGAGTATCAAATACAACATTAAAATAAAAGTTGTTAAAAAAATGCTACTATAGCTACTATTTCTAGTAGTGGAGCATGTTTCCCAATTGGTTTTCTATTGTTATTAGGTAGTGGCTATGTTATGGTAGATTGGTAGGTGGTTTTTCTTTCTTATCATTCTCTTTTATGTCTTTTCGTTTATCGGGGGTATGTCCCTGTTTGGTTTGTAATCGCTACTTTGAAATGAAATCTTTCGTTGCTTGTGGAAAAAACATAGCGTTTATTTATTTATTTTAAACCTAGCGAAAGGTAAACCGGAGTATACTCCGCATTTTATTAAAATAACGGATTTCCAAAAAAGGATACATGAGAGGAGGGCACTAACCTGGACCACATATAACATGATAGAACCAACACACTGAATCAAAACCAAAAAGTCAAGCTAACCAACTTGGTACATACAAAGATGCAAAGAAACCTAACCGACTGATCTCTTATCACTATCTAGAACATGAATCAGAAAAAGAAGGGGATGAACCAAATAAACCAGAGCTCGATCCTCCGTTGCCATCTCATGCGCTGCTTCATTGCCTGATCTTCGAATAAAAACAACATCAGTCTTCAATTGAACTTTGATGATGAAACGAAGCTCTGTCAAAACATTCCTCAGTTTCCTCTTCGAATTAACCCGATTACATATATTTTGAGAATCAGTTTCGAAGATCAAATGAGTGAAACCCAAATCCAAATCTCTTGTCATCGGAGCAATCGGAACATCGCTACTTCTTTGCCATGAGTGGAGGTATTATAAAGTGGAGTTGGAATCGAAATCGCTCGGATAAACTCACTCTTTTCATCTCTGAGCACTCTTCCGGCACATGCATGACCTAGCGTAGTCGGTGTTGACTTTGATATAACCAGAATGGGTATGCGACCATCCATCGATCTGGTATGTTACCAAATTAGTCCATGTTCTAGTTTGATTAGTCATATTTAAACCCATATAGAGACACATGGATTCTATATGTTTGTGAATTGTCACATAGATACGAGGTCATGTCTCGTATAATGATTTGATTATTTCACTAGAAAAATATAAAATTACTAATTTACTCCTCATAGACAGCTCAATTGAACAAGGATCCCAGAGAGTTAAACTTGGTCAAACTAGACCCTTAGGTCTAAAATGTTATTATGAGAATCTTTTGTGAAGAACTCTCATGTCACAGATTACCGTTTTACCCTTACTCATAATATCAGAGTTTTGATTGGTTTGTTATTCCAATATGTATATTTGAGAAGTCCAGTCAAGGATGAAGTCTCCTTCAGAAGCTCAATTTATGGATCTCAAGTATCTCTTCAAGGGAATCGATTTCTCAAATTTTGATTATTTGTACACAGGCCCCTGAAGTTTGTTTGAATTGCAAAAAGACCCCCATTAGCTGACTTGACCAACCATAACCCGTAAAATCTTTTTAAGACTCTAATTGCCCATATAGGACATGTAGATAGCTCCAAGGCATTTGTTTGACCTCAACATGACTTTTATGTGAATTTACCATAATGTCCCTCCTCTATAGTATGGTCAAACTAGGGTTTCCAACAGACCAAATTTGGTAACAATTGAACAATGTGAGCAACTTTTCTCATGGATGTGAAGGCTATACGAATCATTTGACTGTCAAACTAAAAGTCAAAGTTTGTAAAATTAGCACAAACTGCCAACTTCAGAACTAATTTATGAACAATTAGGAGAGTGTTTGAGAAATTGGGTTTTGAAGGTTGCTGAACAAGGATTCCAAAACATATTCAAACTCTTATAGATTCAAAATAATCAAAGAGATATTACAAAACCAGGTAAGGACCACTGTAACACCCCCATCCTAGAGTGCTGGACAACTACACTTAGATCCTCCTGAGATGCCCTCCGCTAAACACGTGAATGCTCAGCAAGGAGTCTAGTCCTAACGGTTCTGTTACGAGACAGAATTAAAGAAACCGGAATTTAAAAGAAACTTACTATTATAGTTTGTAGATACTGATGTGATAATCCTCTATGTGCTGACCTATCCCCCGAACGCGCGCGTACTCACCTACCAAGTATAGAAGGCAGTGATGTCACGACATCAGTTTATATCAACCAAGATATACTTCATGATGAAATAGATATAAACAGATTTGATACGTATAACTGTGCATGTAAGACATATGTCCAACTAACTGGATCCCTGTTAATTAGCGAAGGAATTGTTATACCAGTAGTTTAAGTTATCCGTTAAAACCAAATTACGATGATTCCATACTCAGTTATTCATTCCTGTACCACCCATGAATCCACCAAGACAAGCTAGACCTTAAGTGTGCACAACCCCTTCTAGGATTGTCAGTCTAGAGGGTAGTACTAGTTGCCTACAAGTCGGGAGCTAGCAATGTACTGACTTAGCCCGTAGGTCGTGAATGTAAATAAAGCCCGAGGAACGGGTCCCATAACTGTTTCAAACCCGTAGACCGGGTCCCATAGATATATGACCAAACATAGGTCAAGGGTACAGGAATCAGTTATTAGATAAGTATACAAACTCATCATAAAAATACTCATACTTACCTGTTTATGAACATATATAGATGTCCAAGCTCATCATATTGTTATTCCCTGATTTCTGTATCCCTTACTCATAGAGACATGCAGATATCAAGTCTAGTATTCTTCAATAGTAAATAAGCATTATATGCTTACCTGATAGTCTGCCTAGTATTCCTGATCACCGATGCTGATTCTCTATCACGACAATCTCTACATATATAAGTGTATACACACTTATTAGTACATGTTCTCACTAGTGAGCTATAATGCATATGTAGTATAATCCTATTTGTCTAGCCTAGAATGACTATTTAGCCCCTGAAGTCTCAGTCTTATCATTACAGTCTCTGATTGTTCCTAAACCCGTTTAGTTATGCCTAACTGGCTAGTCTCAAGAGTTACTACGTCTCCAGGTTGTTTGCGTAAGATTGTATCTCAAGTTCTGATTATTTACATTCAACTTCCTAAAGTTTGTTTAGATTGCACTTTAGTCCCTGATTGAGCCTGAAGTTCCCAAACAAGTCAAACAATGCTCAACAATATGAAGTTATCTAATTAACATTCTCAGGTAGTCACAAGGTTGAAAGCTACAACTTCTAATTATTTTCACTTATGCCCCTGAAGTTTATCAAAATTACAGAAAGGCCCCATTAGTTGAGTTGGTCAACGATAACCCAAAATAACCTATTAAGACTTCAATTATCTATATATGACATGTTGATAGCTCCAAAACATCATTCTAGTTTAATACAACTTCTAAATAGAATTACAGTTTTGCTCCTCCCACACAGTTTTGATCCGAACAGAGTTCTTTAGAAGATCAACTTAGTCAAATTTGACAAGAAATTTCATAATAATAAAGTGAGCACCATTGCTCAAGGATGTAAAGGGTAAAACAGTCATTTCGACTGATAAACTGGAAGTATAAGAATAAGTGAAATTGACACAAATAGCGAATTTCAGAGTCAGTTTATGAACAACTGAGAAAGAGTCCAGGAAAGCTGAAGATAGTGCCCTGAAGATGATTGATCGAGTTTTCCCAAACATACTCCAGCTCTTAGAAATTCAAAGTTATCAGAGAGTTATCACATGTCAAAGTTGGGCAGAAAATAAGCCATTCCCATACTTGGTCAATTTTCACATTAGCAAGTTATCACATATTTGCAGCCACTTTGCCCTAGTTTTTGAGTCTCCTAAAGGTGAAATTGAAAGGGAAAAACACCTCCAACTTGTATAGGGATCCAAAAGGAGTGCATAGAGTCCAACAACTCCTCAATTTTGCGAGAATTGAAAGAGCTATGCGGCTCTAAAGTTAACCAAAACTGTTTAGCAATTTCAGAGTTAAACTCATAACATAGACTGCACCTACTTGGAGCAGATTCTGGGGGTGTTGGAGAAAAAAACCGAGGATCAAATCTACATGAACTTATAGTCTAGAATACCAGGAATACACAGAGATTACAAGCTCCCAATTTGAACAAGTAACGAGCAAGATACTCATGTTGCAAGATGAGAAAAATGTCAATGTAAACTGTGTGTTCTTCAAGAACACCACCTATGCAGCTAACTTCAAGCCAGATTTTAGCCATATTAGCAAGTCACAGGGTGAAACCTATACAAAATGAAAGTACTAAACATCTTTAATCTGCAGGACCAATCAGGAGGAGCAAAGGTTTAACAGAGACGAAGTTACCGCCTCAAGAACATGGTTGTAACTTTGCCAGAAAATGAGGAACTCACAGATTAAACATGGCAAATGAACCTTCGCCCGACGACTTAGGCCTCTCTAGACACACCAATAGCTTCGCACAACCCTCAGGAACACGAAGCAACCCATTAGAGGAGATGAATTACAACTATTTCTGAGGAATTGAAGGATTCACGGGCTAGGGTTCTTTAACTTGGAACTCCAAATTCACACTCGATGCTCAATGGTTTGCTCAACTGATAAGGGGCTTCATCTCGCCACATCACCAGCTATACCCTATTGCAGCAGGTCGGGGAAACGTCCGGTAGGAGTGGTGCAGCAATGGTGGTGTCGGTGATGAAGACGAAGAAGAGGCATCAGCCTCAGTTTGGTTCTGGTTCCAGAATGTTAGAGGTGGTGAGTGCAGTTTAAGAAAACTGAAGGGTAGAAATAGGGGTTATGTTCTATCTTTGTAAAATTGAAAAAAAAAAAAAAAAAAAAAAAAAAAAAAAAAAACCCACTATCTTGTGCTATTCTCGTACTACTACTCTCACAGTCCAGAGCAATTCTTAGGTGCTCGTAGAGCAAATCTACGTTGTCCCACCTATTCCTCCCCAATTTGACTTTTACCACTATTCAATGGGTGACTTTGACGTGGTGATTTGGATAGTAAAACAATGCATATTTTGGATAACTTTTTCATGGTGTTGTAGAGAAAAGTTGCTTAACATGGTGAAAAAAATATCAAAAAATGACATAATTTTGTTATCAAAATCACCCTGTCAAAATGACCCAGATACGAGTCAAAAAGTCAGGATGGGGAGGAAGAGATGGGACGGAGTGGTACTACCTTATGAATTCTACTTACCCAGATGCCAGCTGTTTCTGATTTTTGAGAAAAATAATATATTGACCCCAAGATGTGAAATATTACAATTAAACCCTCTAAAAACAATTTGGGGTATTACATTCACCGTCCCATTAATGAGCAATATGTCTAAATTTTCATTGTGGCTGGATAGTTGAGAGTATGCATGTTTGATTTTTTTCCCAGTATAATTTGCATTGTCTTTTTATAAATTTTTTTTTCTGATTAAGGTCTCCGATTTTAATACACGTGTTTGTGATGAACATGAGTAAAATTTTCTTCTCCCAATAAAACTACTGTTAGCTCTTGTAAAGTATTATGGTGCTTGGACATGTGGTTTTATGTTCACAATCTTCTCCTAGGTCATTCCCATAGGCATCTCCCCTGTAATAACTTGTTCTGGTGGATGGTTTACGAAATTAACCTTTGACTTACTACTGTCATAGGAGTAGGAGGATAGAGAATGCCGCTCATAAGTCACAGGGTTGTTGCTCCTTTTCGGGAAGCTGAAACTTAAAAAATCAGCACCGGCACCATGAATTTCTAAGAAGCAATTGCCCACCTGTGAGATATGCATGGTCAAATATGCGGTGATGATGAATGAGAGTTTTGTAATCAGTTGAGGGTATTTTACTTGTAATTTTGTAGGATTATGTATTGGTTAGATTCGTTTCCCCCAAACCCCAATCATCACTTCTTATTGAGCTGTGTCCTTTCTCAGTGAATCATGGAACAGAAAGAAAGCACTCAACAAGTATCTGTTGCATGGTGGGAAAAATTGTTCTTGACATGGGCTCTGATGCTTCCCTCAAGGAATTAGGACACGGACTTCTGCAATTGACCAATGTTCAAGCAGATACGACGCGGCTCATTGTGCCACAGACTTCTAACAAAAGTTCCAGATTGTTATATCCTTCTTTTTTGGAGGTGATGTTCTTCTCTTTCGCCTCATGCTTTAAAGATGGAGTATGCATGAACTATAGATTTGCCAACACCTAAGTTAGAATGGCATAGTTCATTCTGCATCTGTGTTTTCCATGTCTGCTTATTGCATAAAGGTTCTGATGGATGATCAAAAGGCGCTGTCTGGAAGGCAATGAAGGAATCAGCATCCGTGATACTTACGGGTTATATTTTTTATCGTTCTGGTTCGTAGTTGTACTCACTGGCTTTCATTTGTACCTGATTAGCACAAACCAGGTCAGTGAACTTTGATACCGGTATATTAAAAGAAGTTCTCTTTTTTCTTTTTTTTTTTTCCTGATTCCAGTATGTGTCTACAAAATGGATGCTATTATTTGTCACTACGATTATGATTACACCATTGCTGCTACTTAATCATTCCGTTAGTTCGGATGGATTTGTGCTTAGTTGTATGGGATTTTCCATCTCGTTGGTGAGCTTTCAGTATTATATTTTGCGTTATCGGGTTTGGTTATTTGCTTATTGCTGATTTCTATTGGCTTTGAGCTCAGAAGCACGTGTTCCCCTCATTGTTTTTTATATAGTTGTACTTAATCGCTTTTTTGCTTTTCCGCGAATGATCTGAAAGTAGTAGAAGCAAGACCTGTTATTGAATGAACGTGAGCCTATAGTTTATATTCCAAGTCACTGAGTTTTGTCCCATATGTTTCTTTTGCAGAGCCCATATGAAAATTTCCGTTACACATCCGAGAATAGGCTTATTGTTTATGACCGAGGCTGTTTAAATAGTTTTCTAGAAGTATTTTGCACCAAGGTGAAACCGTCAAATAACAACTTCCGATCAGTTGCCCAAAGAGGAAACACAAAAGCAGAAGCAATGCAAATTCAAAAGAAGCACATCAGTAAGGGCATTGCACTAAACATGTTATTTATTTCCGTGATCTGCTTTGTATGAAGTGAGATGGCTTTTGAAACTAAACTAGCTAATATCTCTCTGTGCTCCAGTTCTTGAGAGTTCTCCAGCGGGAATTGGATGCAAAGCAGAACGAAGAGTTCATAAAGGATTTCTCTGAAGTGAGTCTCCGCTTTTCCTCTCTGCTTCTGTAACTTTTTTTCTTCTTCTTTTACAGCATCATTGTAGCTTTCATCTTTTGTGCTGTCCAGGAGGATACAATGACATAGTGGGAGGCTGGAAGGCAATGCAGATCAGGAGTTCCTCATACAAAATGCGAAGGAAGCAGCTAAGGTAAAAATACAAAATGTACTACAAAATACAAAATGTGAAGGAAGCAGCTAAGAATCTGCTACTAATATTGGACCTATTACTCAGTATCATCTCATCCTCTCTGAAATTTGTAGCGATCTTGATAATTTGTTCACGATCTGTGGCTTCAATTAGATAACACAGATTGTCCAGGCCATCATTCATAGTCCATTTTCAGATGCCTGGAATTAAGATCTGCAAACCGGTTGTTGAAGTTAGATGAGATGTTAATGTAAGAAAATCTGAAAGTTGGACGTAGTAGTCAAGTCGTACCTTCAAATTCAAACTGGCATTTTGCTGTGGCTAGTAGTAGTTCCGACATGTAAGTCGGAAACATGACATATAAATCATTCTCTATTTGGAGGAGCGATTTCACTTTGATTGATTCTTCTTCTTCTTCTTCGTCTTCTTCTTCTTCCTCTTCTTCTTCTTCTTCTTCTTTCTTGGTGGATACTTCTTTTACTTTGATTGATTCTTCTTCTTGGTCTTCCTTCCTGATTCTTCCCAATTTTTTCCCGTTTAGCACTTTGTTTTGGCTTGATTTGAGCTTCTTCTCAGGGTGCTCCCGAGTATGAGGGTAACAGTTCCTCATATAGTAGAGCACATAAAAGCCTCTGTTTCTGCTGAGGATCTCTTTGAACTTGTTATCGTCGACACATCTGGAGAGCCACATGTCTGCTTTCCAGCATTTGTACATAGTCCAATATGGAGATCTGTCCGTCAATAGATTCTTAACTGGCCAATCTGTATCGACGTGTTTGTTCATCTCCACAAGTGCTTTCTGCAGCTTTTTATTCTCTTTTCCCACTTCCTCGGCTATTATCATCTTCATCACTATTACATTTCTTACCATCTCACTCGGTGCCCAGATACAAGCGTGATCAAAGACTGTATCGTGATAACTCTCAAACCTAAAAGGCAGAGGAGCCCAAACGTAAAGGGATCAGTGAAAGGTAAAGAGGCAAATCAAATGAATCTATATGTAACTAAAATAAAAATGAGGCATACCAGTCTCTAGCCGAGGTGAGCAAGTTGTAAAGATGCTTGACATCTTCGGGAGAATCTTCAGGGAGAGTAAGAGAATCGCCTCCCAGCATTGATCTAATAATTCCTTTGATTTTGTTGCAATCACAGTGACAAGTTTCTGGATCATGTTTGAGAGCCCTTCTATCAAGTTTTGGCAGTTCAGCTATAAGATTGGATGACAGCTTAATGTTGTCCACGTTCAGTTCGCCGTAGACCTTATTGCACCCATGAGTGTCTCTAACTTGTGTCATTATCTGGCTGCATAATCAAATAATTAAGTCAAAAAATGCAGCAGGTATAACTATCAGAGTAAGTTTGATACTCTGTACATAACAATGACAGCCAACTTGGCATACACTAACCTGAGGATTTTTCGCCCACGCGTAGATAACCTTTTTGCTTTCTTCGTTTTTTCCGTGACAGCGCGGTCCCTAAAGGCTATCCGAGAATCTTGATTTGGTACTTCTTGAACGTATGAGTAGCTCACTTCATCTACGATCCCATCACCAAAATCTCTAATGTAATCTCTGAGGGAACCACCACGCCATCTCTGAAAGACATGGTAAAAGATCGATGGAATTGAGTGATAATGTCTTAGAAACATATTATTAGAACAAACTGAAAGCTAAAGCTTAAGAGAGATTAGCACAAATAGCCAACTTGAAGGCTAAATTACGATTAACTGAGGACTGAGTCTGGAAAAAACTGAAGACATGGTAAACTCAAAGAAATCAAGGAGATATTGACATATTGTTGATCCAAGATGGGTAGTTTCCAGACAGTCCACACTTGGCCAAAATCACAAGTTCTTGGACAGATTACCACTCGACTCGAAGCAACTTTGAGTATGATTTTAAGGCAGATAGGGACCAAGTTGGGTCACCAAGTTAACATGGATTTCATAGCTAAATGTTCCATTAACACAACCCAATAACCAGTTCCTAAATAAGTTGAATAACAGTGAAGATATTTGAGCTCAAAGTTGAGCAAAGATGTATGGATGGCACATGAAGCTGAAGAACACACAAATTGCCATGACTTTGATCCAATTTTCCGGAAGCTTAGAGGTTGATTCTCAAGAAATACATAACTTGAATCTTGTAGAAAAACTTCCCAAGTTTCCAAAACACTAAGATTTGCACAAATTGGTTAACAAACGAGAGAGTTGTGCCATGATTTACAGGGCACAAAAATGAAGAGCAATCGAAAACAAACTCGTTGATTTTTTTCGTTACAGTCGAATTTGGATGATCTAAACGGGTTCACGACATGATTGGGTGCATTCTCAAGCTTAAAATCAATCAAAACAAAGCAAGAGTCAATGTCGTACCGATCTGCTACATTTCCCGACGGCCATGGCAGAAACCGGCGAGACTCCGGCGAGGGTTTCAAGCCGAGACTCCGGCGAGGGTTAGCGCACGAAAAAGGTATCAACAGGTTCGCCTCTTTATCAAGAATCCAATGGGACTGGTTAGAGCTCCTAAATTGCAGTGATTAGTGAGAATTTTGACAAAAACGGGCTAGGGTTTCTTGATCTCCGAAACGGGTTTCCGAGTTTTCTCCTCTCTGGATTTCGAAATTGTTTGGGGGCTTATTTTACCCATAGCCATGGCTTCCTCCACCTGAAGCAGTTCTTGATTTGGTGGAGAGGAAGTGGTAGTTCTTTGATGAATGTGGTGGTTGTTCATAGTCAAGAAGATGAAGATGAAGAGAATACTTACTTTGTTCACTGCCTTGGTAAGTATTCTCGGCCCCAATGTTTTCTTCCCCTTCTCCAGTACAGCATGCAACTCATCATCTGCCACCATTCCAAAATTGAGTTTAGTTAACATTCAAAACAATTTTAGACTTTCAACAAAGCCAAGAAATCATCAATACTCACACTTAGCTTTCTTGATCATCTCTGGTTGATCCCTTGTACACCTTGACTTCAATTCCGAAAACGCATTTGAAACAGAGTCGGCGAACGAATCATTCCACGTTGACGGCGAGTCCCATGCAAAAACCTTTGCAAATTCGGTCACTGACTTGATTTCATTAACCTTTACTCCGTTAGCCTTTAAATCTTTTCTCAATTGAGACACCACAGTGGGATCTTCATGTTGGAAAAGGTCCATGTCAAACAGTGATACCAACTTTAGGACACTGCAAGCTTTTTCCAAACGGTCTTCGTTCTCATCTCGAAGAAGGTCAGCAAACTTCTTCAATTCGTCGATCGAGCTATCTGCAATGCGGTCTTTAACCATCTCTGATAATGAAGAACGAACAACATAGAACAAAAGCAAGGCGCAAACAATTCAGGGCTGTGTAAGAAGACAAAGGAGAAGATGAACCACGTAGTAGGGAGGGTTCAGATAGATGAAACAGAACGTTGGGATCACAATAGATGGCGCGCGCGCTTGGTTTAAATAAGCATCTTTTCCTACTTCTAATCGGTAACATTATGCCTATATTTACCCTTTTACCCTGACGGTGTCATGTTAACCCATAGTTGGTTAATCATTATCCGTACATGGTTCTTCCTTTTGATTAATTACTAGGCAATCACATGCCTTGCATTTTGGGTGATGTTGCAGGGTGTTTCATCTCAGTTGTCTTTCTGGCCTGCAATTGTGGGGTTATTCATTTGTACGCCTGAAATCTTTAATTGTACCAGTCAATTTGAGTGAACGAGGATGGGGATTACCTGCTAGAATGTGTAAGTGCGACAGATTGTCGATAATAATGCCTGGATCGTCGTCCTCACTCAGTACTGAATGTCAACATCATCGTCCTCGCTTCCCAAAAGTGCACGAAACTTAGACATGCAACAATGTCCGCGCACGTATTTCTCAACACAATTCCATCAAAGACCTTTACTCGTGTGATCGTCACGTTCTTCCTTCGAAAGACGGACAATAGGGAATTCGACCATCTTGGTCGCGGCTAGTGGTGCGCTGCCTGAGGTGGCCGCGGTTGGCGTGGGGTTGGCGGTCGCGGTCCGATTGGCAGCTAGTGTCCATGATCGACGCGGGACATAAGCTAACAGTAACTCCTCTTGACCTGGATAGTTCGCGCGCTAAGGCCAATGCCTCTGCCAATGTCTCGGGATTACGGGGCGTGAGTTCGTGCTTAAGCAGTTGCTTAAGCCTGCCCGGAAAAAAAGATATCAAAACTGTCTCGTCAACGTTCAAAATCTTATTTAATACCGTTTCAAACTCTGTCTGATACGCGAGTACCATAGTCTGCTGTTGCAACTTCGATAGCATCCCAAAATAAACCTCATAATGTCCCGGATCGAACCTCTGTTTCACTGCCCGAAGAAAGTCCTCCAACGTTGCTGTCGAATGGTTACACTGTTTATAACGAAACCCCTCGGACGCTGGGTGATCGATGAGCATCGCCACGATTTGTAAACGGTCTGGCTCGGGGTGCGATAGTAATAAAAATACTTTTGTATCCGAAAGATCCAGCCTATCAGGTCGTCGCTGTTGAAGCGCGGGGAATCAACACGCATACGCGGGTTGTTGTCAATACCGCTGTTTGGATTGATGCACGGCGGTGGAGGTTGTCAAACGGAGTGTTGGCCGGTGGTCGTAACTTGGCGGGCTGGCGGCGGGAGCAGAGCTAGGGTTGGTGGGGGTAATGATCCGATTACTCATTTGCCGGATAGTATCGTGTATGGCGGCAAACTCGAACTCTAGGTGTTTCTCACGGGCAAGCCGTTCGGCTTCCCAGCGTTTGTCTCTAGCGATGGCGTCCTGCTGGAGTGCGGTCACCGCTTGGATGAAGTCCTCTTGGGACAACAGCGGCTTGGTCGCCGGCATGGCTCCTTCGGTTTCCACCATTGTTGGCTGAGGCTGAGGTAGTAGACCGTCGTGTCTAAGGCTCGTCCGGCGAACACAATGGAAGCACCAAACTAGTTACCGAATCGGTAACAAGCACAACACAGTAAATACTCGAACAGGAAAAGAGAGAGCGGTAAAAGTTTATGGTTGGAAATTTTCTTATTACTTGTTTCAGAAAATTACATACTTTTATACTCTCTAAACCCTAACGGTTCGATCCTAATCCTAATCCGAACAAAAGAACCGTAAATAATTAAATTCCAAAAACACAAATTATAGTTTCTTACTGAATAAACAAAAAATAACTAACGCTTTACTTCCGGTTGAACACAATCCTGCAGATGCGTTGGAGGACTAACGTTGCGCTTGGGTTGCTCTTTGGGTTCATCGTCCGTAACGTCGTCGTCTGTAGCGTGCTGGCTACCTTCCTGATCATCAGCCGTATCAGAACCATCATCTAACGTAGCCGTATCAGCTTTCAAATCCGAAAACGCATTCGAAACAAAGTCGACATACGAATTATTCCACGTTGACGGCGAGTCCCATGCAAAAGCCTTTGCAAATTCAATCACTGACTTCATCTCATCAACGTTTACTCCAGTAGCATTTAAATCTTTTCTCAATTGAGACACCACCGTTGCATCTTCATGTTGAAAAGGGTCTATGTCAAATAGTGATACCAACTTTAAGACACTACAAGCTGTCTTAAAACAGTTTTCGTCCTCATCTCGAAGAAGGTCTGCATACTCCTTCAATTCGTCGATCGAGCTATCGGCAATACGGTCTTTAACCATCTCTGATAATGAAAAACGAACAAGAGAGAACAAGCAAACCTCAAACAAGTGACGGCTGCGTAAGAATACAAAGGAGAAGATGAACCACGCAGTAGGGTTCAAAATAGATGAAACGGAACGTTGGGAACTTTGGGATCAATATAGATGGCGCTTGGCTTAAATAAGCAGCTTTTCCTACTTCTAATCGGTATTAGTTTCAAGTCTGTGCATTATGCCTATATTTACCCTTTTACCCTGACGGTGTCATGTTAAGTTGTTAACCAATAGTTGGTTAACCATTATCCGTACATGATTCTTCTTTTGATTAAGGGTAAAAGACAAAAACCACCCTCAAAGTATGGGTTATATAAAAAACACCCCTCGTGTTCGGATATATACAAAATCACCCCTGACGAGACAAAAACCACCCCTATCAATGGACGGACGTTAGACAATTACCACCCTCCTGTTAATGTCAGTTACCATAGTGGTGCAATATGACCTTTCTATGACTATTTTGCCCTCATTTGTATTTTTTTGTTTATCTTGTTCATGTTCTTGATGTTCTTGGTGTTCTTGACCCACACCTCCACCGCCACCACCACTGAATCCCCACCACCACCACCACCACCACCAAAAAAAAAAAAATACAACACTCCTAGCTTGAATGGACATAAACCATATAAATTAGGATTCATTATTTCCAACAGTAATAATCCACAAATAAGTTGTGGGTTCTCAAATCAGATCAATTACAGGTTGATAGTCAATGAGAAATCAACTAAAAAACTGACAGTTTGCAATCAAAGGAGGACATTACTAATAACAAACAAGCCACCAGTTTTGAGTTGTACCCATGATAGTTAATAGCCAAATATACAAATCAAACCCAGAAATACATAGAATTACAGACGGATCTATAACACAGAATTACAAAGAATATACTAATGCTATAATTAAACAAACCCACTGATTATCCAACTGCAAAGCAAAGACCTCTTCTCTTGGCCTTGCACAGTCCACCACCATAACTCTCTGTTTCATCACACCATTAACGAACCTAGATCAATATCCAAAATCCTACAAAGATTTCAACAAAAAATTATAGATAGAACAAAAAATCATAAAGAAAACCCAGATACGTCGCTGGTTCAGATTCAATTACCCATTTTGAATCACTCGGGGTTGAAGACAAAAAATCAATTCAAACCCTAGAAGACAAAAATGAAATCACCAGAAATAGATATCAGATCAGCAATCAGATCCAAAGCCCAGAAAGAAACCAACCTGAAAATCCCAAATTGGGTTTGATCAATCTGATTCTGATCCTCAGAAGAATCAGATGAGCTCACACTTGAAACAGAAAACAGACCCACCTCGAAGATCGATCGACGGCCTCGGCAGTGGATGCCCTCGCTCCGAATCGAACCCTGAAAACCCAGATGACCCACTACCAATACTACTCTCTAGTCCTCCACCGGTTCGTTGGTCTGTTCACAACCAGAGACACCACCGCCAACTCACCGCCGCTGGACCCAGAGCCACAAACCGACCACTGAAATCGACCCCCAATCAACGACCACGAATCGATCGCCACTCAATCCCTGCAACACCCAGTACTACGTACGCCCTTGGCACTTAATTGCGAAGAAGAACCAGAAGGAAACGTCATTTGGCGGAGAAACAAAGGAAGAAGGCAGCGACGAAGAACCAGAACCGCCCATCCACTCCAGATCTGAGACAGAGAGGGGGAGGAGAGATTTTGTTTTGGTAGTAATGGAGGAGTAGAGAGAAAGAGATGTGCTGTTACGGTTAGAAATGAGGGGTGGGGAGAAAAAAATGATTTTATAGCAGTGTCATTTTTTTAAGGTGAGGCTATATATGTCTTTTGGCTCCTCCGTTAGTTTCCGTTAGTCACCGTTACCTGAAAAAGATGGTTTTTGTATATCCCCAAATACGAGGGCTGTTTTTGTATATACCCCATACTCGAGGGGTGGTTTTTGTCTTTTACCCTTTGATTAATACTAGGCAAGCACATGCCTTGCATTTTGGGTGACGTTGCAGGGTGTTTGATCTTTTTTTTTAGGAAAAATGCTTTATTAATTAACAATTGGGCTAGAAGCCCTGTAATCATCAATTACAAATTGGCCCAACCAGGCAGGGCAAATAGAAAAAAGGGGGATAGCCTCATTACATTGGATAACCCACTTGGCTATAGCATGAGCTGAATCCGTCGCTGGTTCAGATTCAATTACCCATTTTGAAGCACTCGGGGTTGAAGACAAAAAATCAATTCAAACCCTAGAAGACAAAAATGAAATCACCAGAAATAGATATCAGATTAGCAATCAGATCCAAAGCCCAGAAAGAAACCAACCTGAAAATCCCAAATTGGGTTTGATCAATCTGATTCTGATCCTCAGAAGAACCAGATGAGCTCACACTTGAAACAGAAAACAGACCCACCTCCAAGATCGATCGACGGCCTCGGCAGTGGATGCCCTCGCTCCGAATCGAACCCTGAAAACCCAGATGACCCACTACCAATACTACTCTCTAGTCCTCCACCGGTTCGTTAATCTGTTCACACCCAGAGACACCACCGCCAACTCACCGCCGCTGGAATCGGCCGCCAACCCAGAGCCACAAACCGACCACTGAAATCGACCCCCAATCAACGACCACGAATCGATCGCCACTCAATCCCTGCAACACCCAGTCCTCCGTACGCCCTTGGCACTTAATTGCGAAGAAGAACCAGAAGGAAACGTCATTTGGCGGAGAAACAAAGGAAGAAGGCAGCGACGAAGAACCAGAACCGCCCATCGACTCCAGATCTGAGACAGAGAGGAGGAGGAGAGATTTTGTTTTGGTAGTAATAGAGGAGTAGAGAGAAAGAGATGTGCTGTTAGGGTTAGAAATGAGGGGTGGGGAGAAAAAAATGATGTTATAGCAGTGTCATTTTTTTTAAGGTGAGGCTATATATGTCTTTTGGCTCCTCCGTTAGTTGTCGTTAGTCACCGTTACCTGAAAGAGATGGTTTTTGTATATCCCCAAATACGAGGGGTGTTTTTGTATATACCCCATACTCGAGGGGTGGATTTTGTCTTTTACCCTTTGATTAATACTAGGCAAGCACATGCCTTGCATTTTGGGTGACGTTGCAGGGTGTTTGATCTTTTTTTTAGGGAAAATGCTTTATTAATTAGCAATTGGGCTAGAAGCCCTGTAATCATCAATTACAAATTGGCCCAACCAGGCAGGGCAAATAGAAAAAAGGGGGATAGCCTCATTACATTGGATAACCCACTTGGCTATAGCATGAGCTGAATCCGTCGCTGGTTCAAATTCAATTACCCATTTTGAAGCACTCGGGGTTGAAGACAAAAAATCAATTCAAACCCTAGAAGACAAAAATGAAATCACCAGAAATAGAGATCAGATCAGCAATTAGATCCAAAATCCAGAAAGAAACCAACCTGAAAATCCCAAATTGGGTCTGATCAATCTGATTCTGATCCTCAGAAGAACCAGATGAGCTCACATTGGAAAAAAAAACAGACCCACCTCCAAGATCGATCGACGGCCTCGGCAGTGGATGCCCTCGCTCCTAATCGAACCCTGAAAACCCAGATGACCCACTACCAATACTACTCTCTAGTCCTCCACCGGTTCGTTGGTCTGTTCACACCCAGAGACACCACCGCAACCTCACCGCCGCTAGAATCGGCCGCCAACCCAGAGCCACAAACCGACCACTGAAATCGACCCCCAATCAACGACCACGAATCGATCGCCACTCAATCCCTGCAACACCCAGTCCTCCGTACGCCCTTGGCACCCAATTGCGAAGAAGAACCAGAAGGAAATGTCATTTGGCGGATAACCCACTTAATTGCAAATAAAAACAGTTATCTTTTTGGCCTGTAAATGTTGGATTATTCATTTATGCGCCTACGTTTCTACCCCTGTTGATCGGCTAATCTTAAATTTCAAAATTAATCTTAAATTTCAACGAATTTGGTTTCAAATGGGAAACCATGATAACGGTTGTTCATTGTAACTATCGTAGGCAGCGTTAGAACCTGCAATCGCTCTACAACATCATAAAAAAAATATGTTCTAACATCGTTTGTCTAGTCAATTGACCTCCTTGAAATAGTTGGTGTACTTGGTTAAAAGTAAGGACACATAGGGTTAGTTTGGATACGTTGGTTTTAGTTTTTATTATAATATAATCAGAAATGTTTGGATAATATGAGTTTTTTTTTTGGAATAAACCGGTGCCCGGGTCTTGGTGTAACCAGGACACCGGCCCCAATCCGGTGCTCCTGATGTAATAAAATTTCTTCGTTTCAAAAACTCCAAAAACCAGATTTATATTTTATAAAAAAACAAAAAAAAAAAAAAAAAAAAAAAAAAAACATGTTAGCCAAACTACCTCATAAATGGGATGGAGAGAATACTATATTCTTCCAATTCTACAAGGTCAAATACGTGTGACGCAATCTAGAAGTAGTGAAGCACGTCCAACGATAATTCTGCAAAAGATAAAGAGATCTCCCAGGTAGAGAAACTCAAAAGTCGTATTAAGAAAAAAAATATATACCATGCTCCTAGACAGGGCCGACCCAAGACACACAAAGGCCTGAAGCAAGTAATAATTTGAGGCCTCCATTTGAAGAAAAAATTACACATAAAATAATTTATTTTTAGAAATAATATGTGTTCTTAGCCTTCTAGTACTTGTGTTTAATATGTAAGATTGATTTTCTTAAAGAATATGTAGGTTAACTTTAGTTAATGTCCAATGGTCGTACAACTTTTTTTATAAAAAGTAAAATGTTCATTTATGTCATAAACAACATTCGAACTTGGGTCAAGTTTGTGGAAAAAATATACACTGCCACCAAACTAATATATAATAGTGATGTATCAAGATATGTAGTTAATTAAAGTTACTGGAGCTCTCTTTCACACAAAAAGTGGACCTTGTCGGGCCTGGGGGGCTAAAGCGGCAGCCTCGGCTGCCTTGTTATAGGCTCGGCCCTGACTCTAGACTACAAGTGGTTAAATATGTAGTCCAAACGAATCCCTAAATAGAAATACTGATAAAAATGCAAAAAATTAAAGGTGGTCTAAATCATTTCCCAAACAAAGGGAAGAATTCGTAGACTGTCCCCATTTTCGAAACCGTAAATCGATTTTATTAGCTCAAGTTATTACACAATAAAGTCTGACCAAAATAGTAAAAAGAACTAAAAAAAATGTAATTTGACACCCTAAACAATGTGGTGTCGCAAAAAATGGACGTTGCTCGTCGCTGAAAATAAGAGTGTACTTGTTTTCCACTGGAAGTTGGTACTGCTTCAATCTCCTCTTCTTCACAAAAGGTCGCACTAGATCTATCTTCTGGATAAAGCGGCACGTCATCGTAGAACTCGTAAAGCCAGCAACGTTGAAACGTTTGGAGTTTCCCATGCTCTCCGGCAGAGTGACGATGAAAGTGTTGTCATTAATCTCAATGACGATTGTAAAACTCCCACCCCTCAGAGCTCAAAAAATTATCGGAAGAGCACCGAACTCACGGGAGTGTACTCTGTTAACGCATATAAATTCCCAGCAAGGAGTTAAATAATAACAGTTGTGTTACGAGACATAATTAAAGAAATTGAAAACCCGAGAATAAAACTTACAATTATACTTTTAAGTATTTATGGTAGAAATGTTACATTGATAGGTAGATTTTTTACTCTACATTCCAGTTCAATATGTACTTACCTGCAAAGTTATAGAAACAGATAGACAATAGAGATTTTCAGAAATAATTGAAATAGTTGTTTAACTCATAAGAAAAATTTGTAACGTAGAGTGCTGAAAATTTATCATAGTACTTACAAGCCTCCAGTGATTGTCCTGAGATAATATTATATATTAGATAGGTAGAGTTAGTTGTTACTTATAACTCAAAGAATCCACAACCAACCATCACGACCATACATGCCTTATACGGAGGATTCCAAATCCCACCAATCAGAGGACCGCGAAAACCAGATTCACTTCCGATAAAGAGGGCCTAAACAATTCACCAAGACAATATAGGCCTTAAGTGTGCGCACCCCCTACTGGATCATCAGTCCTGAAAGTAGTACTAGTTGCCTACGTGTCCAAAGACAAGCATATGATATCGAGTGCTTGTAGTCACGGCCAGGTTTCCAAAGACGGTAGTAACCACCCATGTGTCCGAAGAAGTTCTAAGACAATTATATTACCAATCATACTCATAATATTCATATAAGTGCTATTTGCTTAGAAAAATACAACAATGGTATAAGCATACACATGTTTACCTGATATCCAGTCTTAGTTTACTGATCAGCGATGTTGATTCCTTACTCCGGCAATCTCTACACAATTCAAGTGTAAATATTCTATTAACATGTGTCCTCTAAGTCCGGTAGAAAGCACTATGAAAATGTGTTGCTAATTACCCTACCAAATTTACAATTTTGCCCTAACAACTCAATCTCTTCAGTACAGTCTGTGACTGTACTTGAACTCTCCGAACATACTCAGTCAAGTCTATTAATATGCGAAATGATCATTATCTTTTCCTCACGAACTCGGTAGTGAGATTCATCAATTTTACATAATTGCATTCAGGTCCCCACAGTCTGGTAAATCTACAAAAAAACGTCCCTATAGTTAAATTTAGTCAATTGCAATCCAGATAGGTACAGACTGATTCCAAAAGTCATGAAACTGATACAGAGTCATGAGGTCATGACATGAGTTAAGTTTTACTATTCAATTTATTTTATTGCAAAATAATCTGTTTGCCCTTCATATACAACTCAACCAAACTACAGTTTCTAAGAAGTCAAATATGGTCTTCAACTAAAATGTTATTCTAAACATATTTTCAGAAGGACATTTTGGTTGATTAGGTCATCTGATAGCTTAACTCAAACAGTCAATGTTAAGTGTGAAACTAATTCACATCGTCAACTTTGCATCCAATTTTTGGTCAATTGAGAGAGAGTTTTGAGAATCTGGAAAATATGGTTTTAAAGATTGTAATGCCAAGTTTCCAGAACATATTTGCACTCACCAAGATTAAAAAAATAAACAAGGAGATAAGCTGGGTCAAAGTTTGGTAGAATTTCATTGTCCAACACTTGCAGAATTTCTGTGAGACTTCATCGTTTCAAGCCAGCTACTTTGAGCTTGATTTATGAGAAATCTATTAGGAATTGGGAAATTCTTCTCAAAGAGTGTTTTGAAGTATATTGAACCATCTTCCCATACGAGAAAGGAAATCATGATTTGATCAAATATCGAAGAAGTTATGATTGTTCAAAGATGGTTGTATCAACTCACAATTCGTACTAATTAAAAGGGCGTTTTAGTCAACTTTAGGCTTATTTTTTGGAGAAATGGCAAAATTTGGTAATGACGACTCAAATTACAACATTTGTAGTATTTAATAAGGTCTAGCAATAGGTGTAAGCAGATTGGAATTTCAAGTAGTCATCAAGAAATTATATGGTCTCAAAGTTGGCTAGTTGATCAGCTGATTCAATACTTCACATATTTCACAAGATTTCTGGATTTACAACAATACTTTACTTTGAGGTTGAATTTGGACGGGTTACCATTTGAATTGGTTCTCACAAATGTTATGATCCTGAAGCTGGGGGTACCTAAGGAAAAATATATCTCAATTCCACCAATCGTGAACAGATACAGTTTATTGAGATTTGATTGTTGAAGAGGGAAAGTTCCCCACAATTTAGGTTCATCATCCCCTTTTCAAGGATTAATTATTAGATACTCCGGAATAAATGATGTGTCTGTATTTCAATTCATACAACACATGACACATGATATGAAATTATTACGAGTCATGTTCTGTATAGACGGTAGTACAGACACGTCATTTACTCCGAAATACATAATTACTACTCATTATTTCAAAGTTTGAACTCAATATTTCAAAGCAAATGTCCAATGATAACCCGACTAACTCAACTACACTCAAAGATTGTTAGTAGTGGCCAAAAACCATGTTACCGTATCATGTAACACTAATTAAAATGCGCCGAGAAAACAACAAACTATGATCATGGGTCAAAAAACCAAAAAACAAACAAACAAATAAACAAATAAATATCAAACAAAGTATTGAAAACAACAAACTATGATCGTGGGTTGAAACCAGAAAACGCCAACCAGCCCGTGTTCCCTATCCATGGACATAAACCTAAACTAGAGAAATTCCACTGATGACAACCACCATGTAGCAGCTCAAATCTATAAAAATGGCACGAATCACCTGGTACGCAACCAAGCTCACTTCAAGAACGCGTACCGCGTCGGACCAATCACGGTTCGCCTGCTGCGGAGCCGTAATCTTAGCTTCTCCTCTGATCCTCTCCTCGCTTCTTAACTTCTCCAGCAATCGCGCGGCCACAATCGTCACATCACTCAAGAGGACTAGATACAGAGGCTTTGAACCTAAGATGCTTCGTGATCTGACCATGTCCCTTGGTAGACCGATATTAGATAGAACCACCAAGAGCGCGATCGCGACGGAACAGCAGACGCGGATGTTTTCGGAGGATATGATGCACGAATTGATGTCTTTCGCGGTGAAGAAACTCGGCTGAGTAGAGAGCGGTTTACGAAGCACGTCCTTTTCGACTAGAGGTGGCTGCTTGGGAAATTTAGGGATCTCGGATTGTGGTGGTTGTGTTTTGTGCTTTGATTCTGCCGCTGCTTGAGGAGGTGGTATTGGTGCTCGTTCTATGTTTGTTTCGCGTTTTTGCAAATGTGATTCGGCTTTGTTTCGTGGGTTGAAAGCGGTCGACCTAGCGAAACCGCCCTGCTTTGCTGTTGCAATTGGGACGTGATTTCCTGCTTTTTGATCGTCGTCTGCGTTTATCGAGAAGATTACTCCGTTATTTCCAGGGTACCGGTAAACATGAAAATCAAAAGCAGTACTTCCTCCCTCCAAAATGAGTGTCATTTTGTTATTTTTAACCATTTTGAGATAATGATTTGGACTAACCAACGATAAAAAACCGGTTAATCTTATCAAATTGTTGCAGAGTAACATTAACTCCACAATTCTATGAAAATAACAAGTTTCGGTATCATTTTGTTAGTCAAGCAATCACCTCAAAATGTTAATAGAAAGAGCAGGGCGCTCATTTTGGAACACACATGTAGTATTTGTTTGATTAGACTACAAATGTTGTGATTGGACCCAAATGGAACCAGGTAGGGACACGCGGGAGACACTTCTGGGACACAGTTTTTGTGACTTTTATTAAAGTGAACACGACAATGACCTAGATCACCTAAAACTCCTTAAAGGGGCTTCACTCCCGCTCTCAAGCCTTGCTCCGGCGCATTCAGCTCGAATTCATCTATAATCCTTGCACCTAAAATTTTAGCGAGCGTTTTTATCAACGCTCTGTACTTTCATTATCATTGGCCATTTGGTCTTAGTATTCCCTCAAAAAAAATCATTGGCCTCAGTATTAAATTACCGGGCATGTTCGAAACTAAGCTAAAACCAATTTCAAGTAAAATGACTTAATCAAGCCCTTGTCGAGATAGGCCACTACCTCACTCTATATCAAATTCTCATTGCTAACACTCAGTGAAGTTGAACTTTCATTCCATTCTTCAGTATTATTAGCTACAATCTCATATTTAAGCTTTATAGTTAGTGTCATGATATCTATAATACTCAAAACTTCAATTTATAATATATTTGAATCTAAAATTGTACCACTCCGTTCCACCTCAAACGCACCATTGGACTTTTTCACCCGTAGCTAGGTGATTTTGACCCGGTGATTTGGATCGCAAATTGATGCAATTTTTCGATAATCTTTTTAAGGTCTTGTAGAATAAAAGTTTCTCTACAACACTAAGAAAAAGTTATCTAAAAATTGCGAAGTTCTGCTATCCAAATTATCGGGTCAAAGTGACCCAGTGAATAGTGGTAGAAGTCCAAATAGTGCAAGAGAGGTGGGACGCAGTGGTATTAGATGTATGCCTCTCGGAAATACATTTTTTTTCATATTTTATTTCTTTCCCGCTCCCGCACCCGCTCACATTCCAGACTTGCGCTATGACACGCGTCACGCGTGTCCATAGGATATATTTTTTTTCTTGATCTACAAGCAGGAAATTGAATTGTATAATGCAAAGGTAGAAATAATTAGAGAAAGAAAACGTACATTGATTTTGATCCAAGGGATCGGCGGCCGTGTATTGATATTCTTGGTGATGATGGTGGTGTTGTGTAAAGAATGAAGCGGGGGATGATTGGGTGTAGGAATGTTTTGGGGAAGGGCCGGTAGACGGCAGAGACGCGATTTGTCCGGTTATCAACGCCAGCCGATCGGATCCTCTCTCGACGATCCTCTTCCGTCGTGCTTCTGATCTCTCATTCTTCTCTCCCTCATCCATCTCTTTTTCTCTCTCTCTTTCTCTGAGAAGAGTTGTGGGATCGGTCTTGAGGAAGAGCAAATAAAATTTTCGCCTTGAAGAAATGCAAAACAACTAACAAGTCGTTAAGCGAGAGAAGTGGTTTGGCACTCCTTTGATCTCACCTCAATTTGTGGCCGTGGATTTCCTTTAAGAAAAGTATATAATTAGGAACCGAACCTCAAACTTCTAACAAATTGCTTTGTGACCTTTTGTATGTCAAAAAAAAAAACAGAGAGATCGGACTTTTTCTGATGACATGAATGTTGGCAGCTGCGGCTATTCGAGTGCGCATTGGATACAAAAAGTCAATTTGAGAAATATTACTAAGTGTAATTGCGTGTTTTGGATTTCAAAATAAAATACATTTCATTTCTCTTTATTCAAGTGGTGGGATTATTGGCTCATTCTCATTTTAAATTAGCTAGAACTATTAGAAACTGAGAAATCTCCATTTCATTGATGTATTTCGATTACAAAGCTTAAACCACAAAGGAGAGAGCTCAGCTCTATATATTCAACTAGTGGGGGGAGGTAAATGTAAATAACAGAAAGAAATAACAACCTAGCCTAGTCAGCATCCGTTTGGCAAGCAAGAACCAATCAGAATGTGCCACGCAATCTGATGGTTGCTGCATTATTGAAACGACGCCGTTCAACTAAAGGGGACGGAAAATTTCAAAAACTAACGTTCAAGTGGATCCAACGGTAGCTGCTATTCTTCCTCTTCTAATCCAACGGCTACTGAACACTCTCAATTCATGTCATCAATTTGACATGAATTGCAGTTTAGTCCAAGCTGAAATTGATGTCTTTCACCTTCAATTTTGATACCCTCCCACAAGTTGAGGAGTGTAGTGATAACACTCCCAACTTGGACATTAGGAAGTGAAAGATGGGAGATGGCAAAGCCTTTGTCAGGAGATCTGCCAATTGATGAGAGGTAGGCACAAACTTGAGACTTATGACCTGTTTTTGCACCATATCCCTCACAACATGACAGTCAACTTCAATGTGCTTTGTCCTATCATGAAATATAGGATTTTCAGCTATCTGAATAGCTGAGGCACTATCACAGTAGATGGTGGGAATGGTGAGCAACTCACACTGCAAATCCTTGAGCAGATACAAAAACCACTGCACCTCACTTGCTGTTGCTGAGAGACTTCTGTATTCAGATTCTGCAGAACTTTTGGCAACAATGCTCTGCTTCTTTGACCTCCATGAGACAAGAGACTCACCAATATAAACCAAATAACCACTGGTACTTCTTCTGGTATCCAAACACCCTGCCCAGTCAGCATCTGTGTAGGCATGAATTGTCAAACTACTTGTAGCTGAATAGAATAGCCCTTGTCCAGTATTTGACTTCAGATACCTCAGTACATGATGAGCTGCCTTCATATGAGCACTAGTGGGCTGTGAAACATATTGGCTCAACTTATGCAATGCAAAACACATATCTGGTCTTGTATGACACAGATACAACAATTTACCAATAATTTTTCTATAAACAATGACATCAACTGTTTTCAAAACATCACCAGATTCTCTCCTCAACTTATTAGTTGGCTCCATTGGAATAGAAGCTGCTTTGCAATCAAGGTAGTGAAATTCATGCAGTATATCTTCTGCAAACTTTCTTTGACATAAGAAGATTCCATTATCATTCCTTGCCACCTCAAAACCTAGAAAGTACCTCAGGTTTCCCAAATCTTTGAGCTGAAATTTGTGGTTCAAAGAACATTTGAGAGCTGTAATGACATTGGCATTGTCCCCAGCTATCACAATGTCATCCACATACACAAGCAAAGCAATAAAGTGTCCTTCTACTTTCTTAGTGAACAAAGTGTAATCTGTTTTGCACTGATTAAAACCAATTTCAATGAGAGTATTGGAGAACTTACTATACCACATTCTTGATGCTTGCTTAAGACCATATAAAGACTTCTCCAATTTGCAAACCAGCTTTCTCTTATCCACTCCTGGATTATATCCTTCTGGCAAGTCCATATAAACCTCTTCCTTTAATTCTCCATGTAGAAATGCATTGTTGACATCTAGTTGCACAATGTGCCATCCTTTCAAAGCTGCTATAGCTAGTACACTCTTAAAAGTTGGCAACTTTGCCACAGGTGAGAAAGTCTCTGTGTAATCTATTCCTTCAGTTTGAGTATACCCCTTTGCCACAAGCCTGGCTTTGTACCTTTCTATGGACCCATCAGATCTCAGTTTAATCTTGTATACCCATTTGCATCCTACAGTATCATGTCCAGGTGGTAAGTTTGTTAATATCCAAGTTTGATTCTGCTCTAGAGCTTTGATTTCTGCACTCATTGCATCTACCCACTTTGTGTCCTTCACTGCTTCTGCATAGCTTTCTGGTTCTTTCATCACTGAGACTTGAGCTACATAGTGATCATATCTCTCAGAGAATTTGGCTGAATCAAAAATTGGCTTAGAAATGTGTATCTCTCTCTTTGCTGAGTTTGATTTCTGAGCTGATAAGACATATTCACTGAGATAAGCTGGAACTCTAGATTGCCTTTCTGACCTTCTTGGTGCTGAGATATTCACTGTTGTTGCTTCATTGTTGCTGTTTTCTTCTTCTAAGATCTCTTCCATGAGTTCCCCATTTTGCTGAATATCATGATCTTCTTTCTCCATTACTATTGCTGGTAGAGTAAAATCATCAAACACTGCTCCCCTCAGATCATCAGTCTTGTGAAAAGGAAAAACTTCTTCATGAAAGACTACATTCCTTGTAACTTGAAATGTGCCTGTCTTCATATTATATAATTTGTAACCTTTAACTCCAAAGACATAACCAATGAACACGCATGTGTCTGCCCTGGGGTCAAATTTGTGTCTTCCTTGCTTCAGAGTAGATGCATAGCACAAGCAACCAAAAACTTTGAGAAATTCATAATCAGGCAAAGTTTTATGCATAATTTCATATGGAGATTTGTTACCCAAAATGGTTGTAGGCACTCTATTGATGAGATATGCTGCAGTCAAAACACAATCACCCCAAAATCTGATAGGGAGATTAGATTGAAACCTCAAACTTCTAGCCACATTTAGCAAATGCTGATGCTTCCTTTCTACTACTGAATTTTGTTCAGGTGTTTCAACACAGCTCAGCTGATGCACTATTCCCTTCTCTGCAAAGAAAGGAAACAGTCCTAATTCTTTGGCATTATCACTTCTGAATTTCTTTATTGATATCTGATATTGTGTCTCAATCATCTTGCAGAATTGAGGAATGATACCAATGACTTCAGATTTGTGAATCAAAAGATGCACCCATGTCATTCTACTCTTGTCTTCAACAAGTGTCAAGAAATATCTGTGTCCAGAGTGTGTAGCTGTCCTATAAGGACCCCAGATATCACAGTGTATAAGTTCAAATAGCACACTAGATCTGTTCCCTCTTATCTTATAAGGCAATTTCTTCTGTTTAGCTAATGGACATGTAACATCCCCAAATGGCCCAAGCCGGAGACCCGGGGATGTCACTCCGTACCCGAGAGGAGCCCGGATACAAGGAGATTTTATAACATGGTTCGCAAGCACAAAACATCCACAATAATAATTAAATCCAATTGAAAATATTGCATTATTAAAAATCCAACATCCTAGCCACAAACCGGCATAACAAACTAAAGTGTTTAAATTACTATAGAATTCAAATTCAAATGAAATACTACTTCTATTATTCCATGTGATGCGCGTCCCCTTCTACGCCAGATAACCATCTTCTAAACCTGTGGTGCGGAATGAAAAAGAAACACCACAGTACAAAATCAGCATGAAATACTGGTAAATAAACATCCAAACATGTAAAACGATGATGAGGTGGTTATAAACAATGACTCATTTGTAAGTAAGAGTTTTTCGCAAACACGGCGGTAATAAAGTTGACTCTTGTATAAAAAAAAAATAAGAGTTCCCAATTCCATAATATTTCCAACCAATTTCCATAATCATTAGGAAAATCCAAAATCCATCGTTAACTTCTTTCCGTTAACAAAAACTAAAAATCCATTATTAATTCGTTGTGACGGGGGAAACGAACCAACCACTTCGCAAGCATCCAAGACCTTAAGTGTCGACACCCCCTTACAGACTTCTTGCGGCCAGAAGAGTGAGTACAAGGAGCTATCCGGGGACTTGCAACCGGATTAAAATAAAATTAAATTGAAACGGAAGACCGAGATCAAACCGTCCAATGCCAATGGTAACCATACCACAATAATAATAAGTGTCCCCGCACAACTATTCCACTTTACGTATTAATGCATTATCATTAACATGGTGATATTTCCAAGAAAAACATTTATCAAGTAGAAATCACATATTGCATGTCACGTCACATAAACACATTTTGAGACGTAAAGAAATACAAGAATTCGTTTTGACACGAAAGAGTTAAGCACAACTAGGCTTGGCATATTTACTTACCTTGAATTTCAAGCCAACGCAACTCAGTTCCTAGTAATACTCGACGTGTCCTTCGTCAACGAAATTGTCGCCTACAAATTTAATAGTATCCTAATCAACACATTGCACACGAAGTCCTATAGGTAAATGAAATAAATCCCGCACTAGCTCTCCCTAACCTTTACTTAGGCGAACAACCTCTTTTATAGAAAAATACATTTTATAGAGTTAACGTTTCTTATTGTAAAACATAGCTATAGTTATAAAAATATAACTTATAAGATTAACTCATTATTTCCCTTATTATAGGGTAGAGAAGCATATTATTTTTTTCCCCAAACAATAATAATTCTATTAGTAGTTTTCTCCCAACCAAACAAGCCTTAGTAAAGAATATAAGTTATAAACTAACTAACTTTATTTAAAAGAAATAATAAATTTATTTGAAGAAAATAGCTTATTCTAATTTGTTATAAGCTTATTAGAAATATATATTTTATCACCCTCATAAAATATTTTTATTTTTGAGTAAAGATGAGTACCAAAAAGATCATTCTAAACTTGTGCAAAAAGAATTGTCCCTTATGGGGTTTGAACCCATGACCTTCTTCTCAAACTTCACCAAAGCTTTAAGTGTTAGCTTTTAACCACTGGGCCAACAGCCCACTTGTTCTTTTTTCTCACCCCACTAATTACTTGACCTAACAGTTTACTATTAATAATAAATTAAAGACAAAACAAAGAAGAAGACAAGAGGAAGTAAAACAGACGGGTTTCTTACCCGAAGAGAGAGAGAAGCGAACGGGAATGACGGGTGGAAGGCCGACGGTGGCGAGACCGACGGTGGGGGACGGCGACGGCAAGGTCGCCGGTGGCGGCGGCCGGCAGCGGCGGCAGCGGCGGCGGCCGGGCAGCGGCGGACGGGAGAGAGAGAGAGAGAGAGAGAAATTGAAGGAGAGATTGAGAGAAATTGAAGGAGAGATTGAGAGCTATGAATTGGTATGAGAATTGCTCCGAGATTGGGGGGTTTATATAGGCTAGAGGGTGAGAAATCCGGCGAGGATTAGGAGACCCACTTCGAAAATTTCGATTTTGAATCGGGACCAAAAATTGGCGAAATTGGGTTGCTTGATGCTAAATTATCGAGCTATGATGAGTTTAAATCGGATTGGGAGTGATTTGGGACAAACATCAACGAATTTGGTGAAGATTCGGAGTGGTAATGGTGGTGTTTGGGTTGGAGATGGTGTTCTTCCTCCATGGGAGAGTTTGAGGAAGAAGATGACTATTTTTAGGGTTAAAGACACTTTCACCCCCACTGTTTTAGATAAAAGTCACTAGAACCCCCCTGAGTTAAATAAAAGGCTCTTTATAAAGTTGAGAAAATACATAATAACCCCAAATAGTTACTAGTAATAAAAATTAACTTTCTATCAATAAGATTAGCTCTCAACACTTATACTAATATCGTATTGACACCAAATAATATCATAAAATATAATAGTAGCATATTAACACCCAATACTTATAGTAATATTATATTAAAACTCAATATTTATATTAATATCATAAATACCCATATCCACAAAACGGGGTATTTCATCCTTCCCCCCTTAAAGAGAACTTCGTCCTCGAAGTTGAAACCACACTCTAAACGACTCCCATCTACGAATCTCCATTCTAGGGTATAACTAGCAAATGCAACATAATATCACACACGATGAGTAACATACTATAAGGAGTACTAAAATGACTTGTTTCAAAACTGATTCTTCAAAACCGAAGGATTACATCCTTCCCCCCTCAAAGGAGTGACGTCCTCGGAACTCAAACTATCTCGTCTAAAAGGTGAGGATACTTCTTCCTCATATCGTCCCCTGCTTCACTTGCCGCCTCCCTTGTGAGGTAAGTTGTCCATAAAACCTTTAAAATTCAAACACTCTTGGTACACGTGCCCCTTGTCATGATATCTAGAATCTTAACATGGTCGAAACTTATGGTTCGGGGTCCAATACATGAAATGGTATAGAACACACTTCCTAAGTTGCTACACATGGGACAAGGTATTACCCGAAATTTTGGCATTTCTCTTCAAGTCATAGTCGTACGTGATCATCTGATCAGGTGGTAAGGCTATGGGGTAGGCATCAAAACTATCGCCTATTGATTATTTTCTATCTTATCATGCAGCACTAGAAAGATGCAATAATATCACATATATCACACAATTCAACTTAACAAGTTTGATCATCATTGGTCATTTATAACCAATCTTCCAAGGACAATGTTGTTCTTGGGCTTACATTCCCATAGTAGGTCTCACAAAGATACTAGTGTTCTCCATATAGGAGTAACATCGTAAAACAATCACAATAATCTGAGCCAGAGTATAAATTTATTCGTTCGAGTATTCCAAGTATATAACAGCAATGTCAAAAGAAAGTTCACATGCGGATTTGTCTCTTAGTTGTTGGGTCTAACCTTTGAACACAGTCTTTGGTATCATATATAATAGTCTTTATCATAATCCCCCTTCCAAATGATTACAAACACACTCTTACAACCACTCAACAAGAGGTAGAACCTCTAGTAGCCCAATAAAAACATACAACTATTTAGATTAGCTCCTCCGTGGACATCCATCCCATGAATCGAACAATGATTCGAGTGACAAGACCTCAATAATACACAACCTATGACAAAATTCCTCAATTACATCAAGATTTAGATTATAACATGGCTAGTGAGATCACGTCCACAACTTAATCAGTGCCAAAGAAAATATTTTCATTGCTTCAATCATTTACCCAAGTAACCATTGCTATTGTCTCATAAGCTGTTCTTCACAGAGAGTAAGTTCATATAATCTCCCAAGTTTGTAATTCGTACTCTTAGTGAACCTAAGCATAAACCAAATCAAAGATTCTAGATTACGATTCCCTAAACAATGAAAACGCATCCAAACGAATTTGTATGGCTCTAAATACGATTCATAAACGAAATATCACGTTCCCTTGACAATATTTAAGTGAACTCCAAAACTGATTCCCAAGGTCAAAACTATATCCGATTGTACAAAACGCGTTATCCAACCAAATAGAGAATCGAAGAGATAGTGCACAAGACTCCAAAGCGACATGGTTCCTCCTATCCTTAGACACTTAACCATAGTCTGTGATATATGATGTTACCCGGTGGTTCCCTTTATCGTTGTTTTCCTACCGTCATCTGATAATTCGCCTCGAGCTAAGAAAGTAAAAATAAACCATGTGTACCCAAAATACTACGATACTGAGGCACATACTCCAAGCATCTTATTCATATTCAAATAGGTTCAACAATAACGAGACTCACAAGGTAGTATTCGAATTCACCTTTGGTGATAAATCCTTAAAAACATACTTCTATTAACAAAGCTCCAAGTACATCGCCCGAGAAGATTACAACAACTAGGTGGACTCATTTATCCCGGTACACCATTGATTTATGTAACTCCAAGGAATTCAATATAAGCATAAAACTCGACAAATCTTTTAGAGGTTAATAACCATTCCATTATCCCAAATAGTAGTTCAGTGACAATGCTCCAATCATATACGCCAAACAACGTTATAAGCCAACTACTCCAACGTGAGACCATACTAAAATAAGTTAGACTACACTAAACATTTATCTCATTGATAGTATCAAGGTAGTAGAAAGCTTCCAAAATTTAAATCAATAACTCCAATGATAACCGTTACAACATCATAAACTATTTGTCTCCAGAAACAAGGTCTTCAGATTGTCCAAGGCTGAACATCGGTACTCCCAATCAGATTAAAATACCAAATACATTACGCTTACACAAAATGATGTCACAACCCATCGACTAGCGTAACTCCAAGGATAACCAAGAGCAAAGAAATATATCGTTCCTCAAATAATAACAAGGCTCCAAACATAAATATCTAACGCAAAAGTTAACATTCTAGTGACCCAGAATACTGCACTTGGTAAATCCAATGGTCTAAAAGATAACAAACAAATCTTAGCCTTTCACCCTCAACTCTAATTTACATGAGTGATTCCCCATTTTCCTTATTCATTTACGGTCGTATATAGACAATGATGGAGAGGAACAAGTTAAATATAAGCTCCACTAAATATAGGCAAGACAAGATAAGAATAGGTACATGCAGTAATACAACAATGCGATTCATAAAGACTAGGTAAAAATACTCCAACCAAAAGGGAAATTCCGATATTCTTTGATAGACATTTCAACTAGAATCCCAATATTACTTTTTCCTAACCACTTTAAAATAGGCTCTAAAAAAAAAATTTGAGCATTTGGAGAAATCGAAAGACATGGTTCTCAAAACCCTTTCTAGGCGAGGGTGGGTGGGAAACCTCTATAGTCCATGCTAATTCTTTAGTCTCTCACTTCTCCTAGGTCTTCCATAGGTTCCTCCCAAGGCTTGTGAGCCAACAACAATGTACACTTCTTAAGTGCGGTTTTATCATCCATTGGCCTTGATGTAAATATTTTTACTTGGGAAGGTACCAACATCCCTCATCAACTAAATCATTATACTACCTCTTAATTGGAAATCAAAGAATTCTCATCAAGTAACGACTCCACAATGCAATAACTCTTCAACCAGGACGTTGTTATATACCCATCTTATAACAAAAGTGAAAACCTGATGCTCACACATATCCAAGACTTCTCCCATAAATTGCCAATTTGACATTCCCTCCAAGAAAGGTGTTCTTGTCGGGTGGCTTACCTGAAAATTCTCTGTTGTTCGATTCACTAGGTTGACGGCCAATCGACCGGAGTTAAAGGATACTCCTATTAGACATCAAACATAAACATTATGCTACCATAGGGGTATTCTAAGGTCGACTTCCAAACAATTATATACTTAGCAGTTGGCAACTAAGGATTTGTCCAAGGAAACTTCTAAACATTTATAAGGGATAGCACAATATTGGAGATCAAACTCTTAATCCGTGTATTAAGATCCCAACACTTGTTCAAAAATGAAACTCTGAAGCCCAAGTCTACGTCAATCGTAAATGATAAAAACGCTCAAAACTATACCCCGGAAAACAAGACTCTAATGAGATGGTTGTGAGAAACTGTCATCAATGAAAGAAAATTAAACTCCTCATGTACATTATCGATAAATAGACCTCCAAGTATAATGTCAACATTTTAGCATTTCCCAACACATTAACACTCTCAAACTATCTCCATAACAATTTAATAAACCGAAATCTCCAAAGTAGCCAATTCAACAACAACATGGTTCCGTATAAACACCCAAAAAAAATCTAAACTTCGACAAACTAATTGAGAGGTATCTACAACCACAAATTTGAAATCAAGTCGCCAAGCATCTCTCAAACACTTTCGCCTTGACATAATATAAATATACCTAGCTTTTCCTTGCTCTAACATTATTGTAAAACTCGTAACCAACCCAATGCATAGGTACTTCAAAATTCCTCAATACGAGCTCAATTATCCTCTTTTCCCGCTCATACAAACTTTGCTTGAATAGTATTTGCTTAACTACCAAAATTCCTCGTTCATCGGGTTCGAAAATGTAAGAAATTTTAACCCTCTTTGTAACAACTATTTCTAGTGTTGTATGTGTGGTCTAATGTCCTACACTATAGCCTATTGTATCATTCATAAAGTATCATGGAGTTCAAGTAAACATAAGTACATGGCATCTAATATCAATTATGCATGAAATATAACACATTGATCATCATACTATCAATTACACATGCAATTTTCACATAGACTGAACACATCTTATTTCTCATTTTTCTTTGAGAATTAGAAAAGTGATCAAAATGGTAAGAAAAGTTTATGAAATTTGGTGTGAAACAACCTCTATGAGTCTAATTTCATAATCAAGAAGAATCAACTCAAAATAATTTATAGAATCCAAGTTACACAGAGAATAGCATAGCTGCTGTTATAAGCCACCAGAACAGAAACTTCAACTTCACCAAGTCATAAACTGACTTTTACTTTCTCAAAATGGTCTAGGATTTCACCTAGATATAGCCATATGTGTCTATTCATCACCATAAAGATTTTGAGATCCATCCAAGATCTGTAAAGATATAAACTCAAAAATACTACAGATGGCCATTATGAAATTCTGCTATTGAACAACAAACCTTGGAAATTCGTATCTAAGTCTCCAGAATTTATTTGGGATTGAAATTCTTATGGCATGTTCCTGAACATGTCTACTACTTGGAAAAAAAAAAATCGAGAAAAATAATAAACCATTTAAACATGTCTGCTACACCAAATACCAACTGTGCCACAAATTCAAACGCCACAAATCAACATTCTCGCGTTCTAACTTTATGAACGCTTTCTATGCACTAATCGAAAACTAGCCACCCTTAATCTCCAACTCATACTCCTAATCAATAATACAAAAACTTATTATATTCCAAAATGGATCCTCAAAACATAATTATTATCCCTCGTCATGAAAGCAACATTTAATCTACGCAAATCACTAATGATTATCTCTAGCCCAAAAGTGGCTTATGCAAAAATATTCTAAGAAACCTTAAAGTATTGTTTGGCTTCATAGTTTTATTCTAAGGTAAAACTCCAAAAGTATTAGAAATCTAAGAAATCAAAGAAGCCCAATATATTTACTTTTCATTGTTGTTCACATTTGCTTCCGATTCCACGTCTTCCCTAGGGTTATCCTCGAACTCATCATTCTAACTAGGACCTTCCACAATATCCTCATCTTCACTAGAATCTATTACGATCCTTTGCCATTGACCATGAGCCTTCATCAAAATTTACACATAAAGTCGGCATTCACCATCCACTCATTTGATAGGAATAATCTTCATAGTTAGCCATGACATCTCTAAATATGGGCCCCATAGGTAGAGCATTCACCATGAAATAAACTTGGAAAGAGGGATTCCGATATCGAGTAAACTCCAACGCATTAAACTTATCTTCACAATACTGGCATAACACGCTTCCTTACGGTTCTCTTAGTCTTAGCCATCTATAAAAAGAAAACGACTCCATATACTCTCTTACTCCACAACTTGTATCATAAACCAAAATGTTTGCTCTTATGAAATAAGTACATACTCCCAAAACTTTAATTTTTTGATCACACGAGACTTCCGAAAACAATTCACAACTTTCGATTACCCAACACCTAACCCAAACTCCAATGAAAAACTTTAAATCCAAATACTTAGTTAATCAGGTAGGCCAAAATTCTTAGCTAGGAGAGGGTGGGTGGGGATACTCACTTACTAAGCCTATTTTCTAAAGACCTAAACACATAATAGTCCTATCCAAAACTATCCAAAGTCCCAACGGCTTGTCAAATTTTAAATTCTTTTCCTATGTCCATTTTAAATTCCCCTACAGGTTTTAAATTTTCTTTTTGGATTGCCAGGCTCTGATACCAACTGTAACATCCCCAAATGGCCCAAGCCGGAGACCCGGGGATGTCACTCCGTACCCGAGAGGAGCCCGGATACAAGGAGATTTTATAACATGGTTCGCAAGCACAAAACATCCACAATAATAATTAAATCCAATTGAAAATATTGCATTATTAAAAATCCAACATCCTAGCCACAAACCGGCATAACAAACTAAAGTGTTTAAATTACTATAGAATTCAAATTCAAATGAAATACTACTTCTATTATTCCATGTGATGCGCGTCCCCTTCTACGCCAGATAACCATCTTCTAAACCTGTGGTGCGGAATGAAAAAGAAACACCACAGTACAAAATCAGCATGAAATACTGGTAAATAAACATCCAAACATGTAAAACGATGATGAGGTGGTTATAAACAATGACTCATTTGTAAGTAAGAGTTTTTCGCAAACACGGCGGTAATAAAGTTGACTCTTGTATAAAAAAAAAATAAGAGTTCCCAATTCCATAATATTTCCAACCAATTTCCATAATCATTAGGAAAATCCAAAATCCATCGTTAACTTCTTTCCGTTAACAAAAACTAAAAATCCATTATTAATTCGTTGTGACGGGGGAAACGAACCAACCACTTCGCAAGCATCCAAGACCTTAAGTGTCGACACCCCCTTACAGACTTCTTGCGGCCAGAAGAGTGAGTACAAGGAGCTATCCGGGGACTTGCAACCGGATTAAAATAAAATTAAATTGAAACGGAAGACCGAGATCAAACCGTCCAATGCCAATGGTAACCATACCACAATAATAATAAGTGTCCCCGCACAACTATTCCACTTTACGTATTAATGCATTATCATTAACATGGTGATATTTCCAAGAAAAACATTTATCAAGTAGAAATCACATATTGCATGTCACGTCACATAAACACATTTTGAGACGTAAAGAAATACAAGAATTCGTTTTGACACGAAAGAGTTAAGCACAACTAGGCTTGGCATATTTACTTACCTTGAATTTCAAGCCAACGCAACTCAGTTCCTAGTAATACTCGACGTGTCCTTCGTCAACGAAATTGTCGCCTACAAATTTAATAGTATCCTAATCAACACATTGCACACGAAGTCCTATAGGTAAATGAAATAAATCCCGCACTAGCTCTCCCTAACCTTTACTTAGGCGAACAACCTCTTTTATAGAAAAATACATTTTATAGAGTTAACGTTTCTTATTGTAAAACATAGCTATAGTTATAAAAATATAACTTATAAGATTAACTCATTATTTCCCTTATTATAGGGTAGAGAAGCATATTATTTTTTTCCCCAAACAATAATAATTCTATTAGTAGTTTTCTCCCAACCAAACAAGCCTTAGTAAAGAATATAAGTTATAAACTAACTAACTTTATTTAAAAGAAATAATAAATTTATTTGAAGAAAATAGCTTATTCTAATTTGTTATAAGCTTATTAGAAATATATATTTTATCACCCTCATAAAATATTTTTATTTTTGAGTAAAGATGAGTACCAAAAAGATCATTCTAAACTTGTGCAAAAAGAATTGTCCCTTATGGGGTTTGAACCCATGACCTTCTTCTCAAACTTCACCAAAGCTTTAAGTGTTAGCTTTTAACCACTGGGCCAACAGCCCACTTGTTCTTTTTTCTCACCCCACTAATTACTTGACCTAACAGTTTACTATTAATAATAAATTAAAGACAAAACAAAGAAGAAGACAAGAGGAAGTAAAACAGACGGGTTTCTTACCCGAAGAGAGAGAGAGAAGCGAACGGGAATGACGGGTGGAAGGCCGACGGTGGCGAGACCGACGGTGGGGGACGGCGACGGCAAGGTCGCCGGTGGCGGCGGCCGGCAGCGGCGGCAGCGGCGGCGGCCGGGCAGCGGCGGACGGGAGAGAGAGAGAGAGAGAGAGAAATTGAAGGAGAGATTGAGAGAAATTGAAGGAGAGATTGAGAGCTATGAATTGGTATGAGAATTGCTCCGAGATTGGGGGGTTTATATAGGCTAGAGGGTGAGAAATCCGGCGAGGATTAGGAGACCCACTTCGAAAATTTCGATTTTGAATCGGGACCAAAAATTGGCGAAATTGGGTTGCTTGATGCTAAATTATCGAGCTATGATGAGTTTAAATCGGATTGGGAGTGATTTGGGACAAACATCAACGAATTTGGTGAAGATTCGGAGTGGTAATGGTGGTGTTTGGGTTGGAGATGGTGTTCTTCCTCCATGGGAGAGTTTGAGGAAGAAGATGACTATTTTTAGGGTTAAAGACACTTTCACCCCCACTGTTTTAGATAAAAGTCACTAGAACCCCCCTGAGTTAAATAAAAGGCTCTTTATAAAGTTGAGAAAATACATAATAACCCCAAATAGTTACTAGTAATAAAAATTAACTTTCTATCAATAAGATTAGCTCTCAACACTTATACTAATATCGTATTGACACCAAATAATATCATAAAATATAATAGTAGCATATTAACACCCAATACTTATAGTAATATTATATTAAAACTCAATATTTATATTAATATCATAAATACCCATATCCACAAAACGGGGTATTTCAGGACAAATATCACAATGAGTGTTATTCACCTTACTTTTGCAGTCCAAAGATCTCATCATTCTCTTTAACTTCATATCTGAAAGATGTCCTAATCTCTTGTGCCATATTTCAGAACTCACCTTCTCAGATAAGGCATTCAAACTCAAAACTGCATTTGTTTTATCATTTCTTCCTCCATTTTGTATGAGATAGAGACCTCCAATCTTGGTCCCAACTCCCAACACCTGTCTAGTCTCAATCTCCTCAATATTGCAGCTATCTTTAGCACACACAAAAACACATTTATGTGTATTTGTTAATTGAGACATGGACACTAGATTGAACTTGAAGTCAGGTACATATAGTACACTCTCTAAAACCAAAGCATCATTCAACTTTACTTTCCCAATAGATGACACTAGCACCTTATCTCCATTTGGCAGATAAACATATGTATCTCTCACAGAAATCATATCATGCATAAATAGCTCATTGCAGCACATATGATCAGTAGCACCACTGTCAATAATCCATGAATCTGGCAGCATAATATTTGGAGAAAAAGTGGATTGAAAGGAATATGAGCTTACCCCTCCCAGAAAGTGATGACTGTAACTGTTTTCACTTGCATTGCTTGGAGAAGATTGCTGGAGAGGACTATCCATGCCATGAGAACTTCCAGAACTTGTATTTCCATTATGACTGGCATTTAAATTCTGCATTTGATTGTTGATGTAGCTCATCATTTGCTGACATTGACTTTGTGTAAGAGTGGAGGATTGCACATCTGCATTGACACCTTTGGATCCAATTACATTATGAGCTTGTGCCTTTCCTTTTGGCTTATAGTTAGCTGGATAGCCATGTAACTTCCAACACTTAGCTTTAATATGACCAGTCCCTCCACAATGATAACAAGTAGGTTTGGTATTGTAATTTCCATGAGCATTTGAATTAGAACCTTGAGTATAATTGTATCCACCTCCATCATACTCCTTAGGGCTCCTAGGTGGCATAGAATTTGAATACATAGCCACATTTTGCTGATTACTAGAGTACATTGCCATTGGATTCAAAACTTGAGGTATACTAATCTGTGACTGCATCTCTTGTTGAACAACCTTAGAGAAAACTTTGTTCATACTTGGCAAAGGATCTGTCAACAACAATTGATCTCTCACAGAAGTATAAGAATCATTTAGCCCCATCAGAAATTGCATCACATAATCCTCCTCAACTGAACTCTGCACTCTACCACATTCACAAAAGAGAACTGTCTTATAGTTACTTAACTCATCCCACAGAGTTTTTAATTTTGTGTAGTAAACTGTAACAGTCATATCTCCTTGTTTCAAAGAGCTAATCTCCTTTTTCAATTGAAAAATCTTAGGTATATTTTTCTGTGAGAACCTCTCAAACAGATCTATCCATATCTCCCTAGCTGTTGTTCTATACATAACACTCCCAGAAATGTCCCTAGAAACAGCACTAAGCAGCCATGAAATCACCATAGCATCACATCTCTTCCAAAATGGATAGAGCTCATCACCTGGATCTGGCATCTCAATGCTTCCATTAACAAATCCTAGTTTGTTCTTAGCTTCTAGAGCTACAAGCATAGATCGATGCCATGTATTGAAATTTTCTCCAGTCAAAACTTGAGAAACCAACACACTACCAGGATTTTCAGAATTACTGATAAAAAATGGAGAAGAGCTTTCTGTGCTCGGATTCATACCTCTCCCAGCTCCTCGTTGCGAGCCATTGACACCGAACTCTCCATCAGTCGCCATCTTCAAAACACCAGATCGGCTACAACCTCAAATTGCAGCACAAACAGATCTAGGCCTATCTCTGTGACCTTCAAATCACAGCACCCTTCCTTGTTGCTTCAGATCCAGAAACCCTAGCTCGTGCCATCCAGCTGAACCGAGCTCTGATACCATATTAGAAACTGAGAAATCTCCATTTCATTGATGTATTTCGATTACAAAGCTTAAACCACAAAGGAGAGAGCTCAGCTCTATATATTCAACTAGTGGGGGGGGGAGGTAAATGTAAATAACAGAAAGAAATAACAACCTAGCCTAGTCAGCATCCGTTTGGCAAGCAAGAACCAATCAGAATGTGCCACGCAATCTGATGGTTGCTGCATTATTGAAACGACGCCGTTCAACTAAAGGGGACGGAAAATTTCAAAAACTAACGTTCAAGTGGATCCAACGGTAGCTGCTATTCTTCCTCTTCTAATCCAACGGCTACTGAACACTCTCAATTCATGTCATCAATTTGACATGAATTGCAGTTTAGTCCAAGCTGAAATTGATGTCTTTCACCTTCAATTTTGATAAGAACTGTTAAAAACACATAAAACAATAGATTAAAAAACCACTATATTAAACAATACCCTAAAAACTCCTTGTGAAGCTTTACATAGTATGGGTTTTAATTGTATGGGGTTTTCTCTTACTACAACATACGCAAGTCGTTCTACATAGCTATGTGCACTCACATGCCCGGAGAGGGGTAAGCGAAGCCCACAATTCCTTGAAAGTTGTGTAATTACATTGCAATCTGCAACCCCATAAAAAGAGTTATTATATTTGTATTTTGTGGGTCCTCACTAAATAGTTAAGCCATACCATTTGATTCTTTTAATTTTCAAAAAATAAGATGCAAATTGGACAGAGTGTTTAGGCACGAGGAGGTCTACTTCTGATTTATCGAAATATCTTGGAAAGTCACTCATTTCATGGAAGTCCAAGAAAAAGGGGCGGTAGCCAAGGGCGGATCCACCTTAGAAGGTGTGGGGGCTCGAGCCCCCACTTAATTTTGAAAAATTGTTATTTTACCCTATAAGATATCTACAAAATGTAATTTAGCCCTCAGTGAATTGAAATAATAATCATTTCCGTTTATGTTTTTTCATGGATATTTTACGTTGTTAGAATTTAGCCCCCACTGAAGAACTATCCTAGATCCGCCCCTGACGGTAGCAAGAAGTTCTGCTGAGACTGAGTGTAGGAGTTTGGTGGTTATCTGCTGTGAACTTTTTGCTGCAATCTTTTTCTAAGGAGCCGGATGTTATTCTATTTCTTACGGAACTTCATTGCTTCCAATCCCACTTTTCATGGGAGGACCAAATATATAGCGTTTGATTGTCATGTTGTCAGACATTTGCTCCAATCACATATTATCTTCCTGCAATAGTTGTCAAGTGATTAACAAACTGCGGATTTGTTGACCAAGCCTTTGGCTACTGTAATCAATATATGTATCTCATTGACAAGTTGGGTGTAATTTACAATTGCATCCAACTCGAGGGGCCAAATTAGAAATAATATAGCAAGACAGATTAACAAGTTTTTAGGACATCTCCAAAAGTGTCATGCAATTTTAATACAAATTTTAAATAAAATTGCTCATTTGCATGTTGTATAATGATAATTTGATACGTCTTCTCCAATAGTAAAATACAAAATTAAAAAAATTTATCTTTTTTTTTGTTATTGTTTATCTGATTATTGTGGATAGGAGAGAAAGAGAAAATTTTAAAAAAGTGTTATCAACATGCAACAAAATAGGAAAAGAAGTTGAGAAAAAAATAGGAAACATGGTTTGAATTTTTTGCCGTGACTACAATCCTCGCCAGATTTGACAATTGATTTGCATGTTCTGCATTTTGCATTTTCGGAGGCCTCTTCTATTAGAGCCCACCAACACTTTTAAATTTTGCATAAAATATGAATGTGTATTATCTATTGGACATGCCCTAATAGTTCGGGATCATTCTAGCATCTTTTCCGCTTCTAGTGACTAGAACGGTGTGGTTCAGATTATTACTTTTCATTTTTCAATTCCTATTAGCGCCTAATCCCAATCAGTTGGCAAGTTGGGATTGGCCTGTCTTTCTATTAATCCGTTGTGGCAATATATAAGTCCAATGTCGTCTTCTTCTCTAAGAAATGAATCACAGAAATTCAAATTCCATATTCACTCTCTCATCTTTTTCCTTCGTTTTCTACCCTAAAGCATATATCTTTAAACAATAATATTATGAAGAAATTAACATTTTTTTTGCCTTTGTATCCTGCTGCTTCAAATTACCACCTTTTCACCCATTTTATGAATTTGATAAGTTCATAATATCACATGATCTAAAGGGTAGATTGCTAAAAACTTACATACCAACCAAACTTTAATGAGGGTAGATAGAATTGCTACATATACCAACCAATATCAGAGCACGAAATTTTAACTTCTATAAAAGGAGTGATTCAGTTGCTGCTATAAATTACATAATTTTAGCAAGAAACTTAATAGCCTATCAAACAAGTAATTAAAGAGTATACTCAACTTTAAGCGATTGAATAATGGGTAAAGCATAACAACATCTTTCGTTAAACTATCCTTCTAATGTGTTTTGACCAGCATTAAATTTACCATTTTAGCCACAACAAAATCAACAAAAGCACCATATCCCATTGAGCTGAAATCAGGCCAAATAGGTCAAAAATATCGGAACTTGAACACAAGCATTAAAAACACACAAAGATTAATGCAATAAGATGCGTTTTCCTGTATATAACTCCATTCCTTAAAAGTTACTCCCAACTGTATAAAACAACGTACACTAATCCAATCACAAACACACACACACAATGTCCAAGCCGGTTTCAAAGTCTCTCCAAGACTACATTTCCAAATTGAAGAAACCACCCCATCCTAAAACCCTCTCATCTATTAGTGGCGTCTTGAAGGGCTGCAAACACCCTAAGACGCTATCCATCGCGGTGGATCATGATCAGAACGCCGACGATCACGATCAGGACCACCACCGCGATGATGCGGCCACGCTGGCGGACGTGGACCGCTTCCTATTAGAGAATTTCAAGTCATTGTACGTAAAAGACGAAGAAGACCACGAGAAGACGCGAGAAAATGGCAAATTAGAAGAACGAGATCACAAGAATTTGTTTGAATCCCCAAAGTTGATGGATCCACCCCCAAATCTTTGTGGGACCAGCCGGTTCTTCGTCCCCACAGGATCCTCCGGTTCATTGATGGAGGAAGCGCGGTCTAGCGTCACCACCACGTCGGACGACATGGTGTCCGCCTCATGCTCGTGCTCCACCGCAACTGCCACCACGAGCGAAGACTCCGCCGCCTCCAAGATAAGCGGGGAATATTCCAAGAAAGCGATGGGGCCCGACTTCATTGCGCTTTTTACGTATTCACCCAGCCCTCACGACGATTTCAAGCACTCCATGATGGAAATGATCGAGATGCGAGTGCGCTATTTCGGGAAAGTGGATTGGGAGTTCATGGAAGAGCTCTTGTTCTGTTATTTGAATTTGAATGACAAGAAATCGTACAAGTACATCTTGAGCGCATTTGTCGACCTCGTCGTGGTTTTACGTGAGAATTCCGGCAAGCTCCCGACGGGATCGAGGCGTTTCCGATCAACTGGAGATGGGAGGAAGTGAAAAGGGAATAATTAGGTAACGTACGTAAGGGTTTCTAAGTCATGTGTTTAAGGGCTTTTGGGAAGAAATTAAAGTACTGTTTCGAGTATTTCTATGTTAGCCCCCTCACATGCATTCATCAAGTGGTAATTAATTGCTAATAAATCTGCTTTGATGGGTATCTTTTTGTTTTTATTTTTGGTCATCGACGAGGTTTCCTAGGAATGAATAGTAGTCTTGTCCATGGTATGTTCCCCGTATTTGCAGGACTTTAATTATTGTATGTTGCCATCATGATGATATTTGGAAGGTTATAAGACACATTCACCCCCTCTTGTTTGACTGAAGTACACTTTCACCCCCTCTAGTTTGGAAAAGGACACTTTCACCCCCTCAGTGGGGAACTCCATGAAACTTACGCCCAATATTGTGACGTCGTTAGCATGGAGTTGATGTCCGACGCTAAAAAAAATGTTTTTGGGATCAACTTGCTCCATATCATGCAACCCAACGGTATAATAGAGTTCTTGATGATTAGTTGGGCAAATTTGTCCCCAATTTGTTCCAATGACGCACCCCACCCTAGACAACAGCATCACAACCGGTATCTGTGAGTTACTTGAAGTTCGGCGTACTGAATGGTAAAATTGTCTTTTCCAAACTGGAAGGAGGTGAAAGTGTCTTTCACCCCTATTTGAAACGGTAAAAGTGTCTTTTTACCCTATTTGAATCGGTAAAAGACACTTTCACCCATAGTTTTAAGGACTAGTTTGGGAATGTTGTGGCGGTGGTAGAAAGTTGTTGTGTGAAAACACTATAGAAAGTTGCTGTGAATTTTTGATAAAATGTTGTTTGGTAAATATTACGCAGAAGCTGCTGTGAAATATTCATATAGTAATTTTGTGTTTGGTAAAATAAACTGTGAAGTTGTTGTGAGAGGGTAAAATGACAAAAATATATGACACGTATCATTTTCGAAAAGAAACTATTGATATTTTAAAAAATTATAAGGTTAAAATCGATTGTAGATAAATTAATCAAAAACACTTTCTGAAAAAACATCTCCGTCCTTGCTTTCAGAAAACTGTTGTGGGACAGCATAAACTGTCCGGAAAAGCAGGGATTTTATTTTTACCAAACACACTAAAACAGCTTCTGCAGTCGGATAGCAGTTGTGCTGGCAGCAGAAGCATTCCCAAACTCACCCTAAAAACCGGACCGGACCGGCCGGTTTGACAGTTCGGACCGATGACCGGTGACGGCCCGGTCGGAAATCGGATCGTTCATGCAGCAAACCGGTCAAAGACAGTTAAAATCGGCCGGTTCGCGGCCCAACCGGTGAATCGGGCGGGACGAAAACCGGCCGGTTTTTCAATTATTTGGAAAAATGTTTGTCAGGAGGGAGAATCGAACGCTCAACCTCTACTTCACAAGAAAATTACTTATCGCTGAAACAAATGCCCTTTTGTGATCTGTCGTACACATATTAATATATGTATTAAATTTTGTTGTTTTATATATATTCTTTTAATTTAATTTTGTTTTGTTTGTTTATTTTCTTCAACATGGCAATAATATGTATATATAGAACCTATAACTATATTTATTATTGAATCAAGTACATAATAGCCACTTCAAAAATAAACACAACCTGTAACTATATGCTCGAATGCTATAATATGTATATATATAGAAATAAGCAATGTTCTAAAACTTTGTATGCTTGAATGCTATAATATGTATATACTCGGGGATTACCCGTGTCCGAGGGCACTACCCCAAAAAGACATTTCACCTATTGTAATATCATAAATAAAATGCGTATTTTCATCTACAAACATGGACAGAAAACAAACAAAACAGAAATAATTGTATTAAATAATCAGGAACAAAGAAAGCCCTTTTTATAATTATGAAAAAAAGAGTGGGTAGTAAAGTGGGTAGTTAAGTGGATTGTAGGTGTGATCTAAAGGCTGGGATTAATTCAATCTAACGGTCTAAAAGACATTTTAAAGTCAACCGTCCTAATTTATAATATAGATACAAATAAGCAATGTCCTAAAACTTTAAGACAAATATAGTTCTTATTGTGTAATTCGATCAATATGTTTGCAATTTTTAAGCATTTATGCCATATTTTATTTTAATATATTACATATTTATATTAAATAAAACTATTACATATTATAAAAAAACGTGCGGTTGAACCGGTGGAATCACCGGTCTGACCGGTTGCACCGCAAACCACTGCCTCACCGGTTTGATGGCCGGTTGATTTTTAAAACTTTGCTTTCACCTCTTAGTGGGAAAATTTGTTCCAGGAAATACTACTACTTCTCTTTCGTCATTATCTTTTCAGTTGACTTTTGGAATGTCACTTTGACCGACGACTTAGCTAATGATTTGATACGAAAATTTGTTAATTTTTCTTAATATAAGAAAGATATACAATATTATAAAAAAGGTTGACAAAATTTCGTATCATATCGTTAACTAACTTAGTCGGTCAAAATGTACCGATGAATAGTGCACTAAAAAGATCCTGGCGAAACAGAGGTGGTATCTTTGCGGGTTGCCACCCCCAAAAACTAACGACGTCACAATTAAGAAAGGTCATCGTCTTGAAATTTGGCACACTGAAGGTTAAAAGTGTCTTTCCAAATTCGGGATGGGTGAAAGTGTCTTTTCATCAAGCTTGAAGGGTAAAATTGTCTTTTACCTCATTTGAAGGGATGTTAACCGGATGTATGTACATGTGTTGCTTTGTAGTAATTTGTAGTACTTGTGGAGGATTGGTTAATGGTTGGTTAATTGTAAATGTGTGTTAACTGAGTGCTAGAATGTTTGAAGCACTTCTATAAGGTATCGGCTTCAAACCCACTTATATTATGTAATTCAAAAAAAATGGTTAAACAGTGGATCTTAATGCAAACAGAGGCATACAGTTTGGCAAAAAAAATGATCCAAACCTATAATGCCAGAATTATGTAATCAATAACCCCTAACCCTAAGATTTAATACATGTGGACTTCTTTTTTTTTTTTTTTTTTTTTTGGAAAAGCTTCTTAATTAAGAAGATGAAGGGCCTGAGGCCATAATACATGTGGACTTAGTTGGGCTTGAAGCCCAGTTTTACGTGAAAGTCATCAATACTTACGTTCGAGACTTGCAAGACTTGTCTTTTTTTTTTTTTCTCATTTTGTTGATGTCAAACACGCTTCTCATTCATCTCCCACAGACCATCCCACACCTTTACATGTGCAGTTCTCGTCCACCATCAAACTACTACCATCATCCGAAATATACAAGTCTAATAAAAAGGGACATATTATACCTAAACAAAGGCAACATATTTGATTTTTTGTATGGCAAACATGAGTTTGAGTGAGAAATGTGTTGAGTTGAAATGGCTAGAATGAGCCAATGAGAGTTGGTTGAGTTGGTAAAGCTCCTCGCTAGACCGAGGTTTGGGTTCGAGTCCCGCTACTAGCAGTCTCTCTTAGTGAGCGATCTGTAATTCTCTTTGTAAGCCCTCAAAGAGGCATAAGGTGTGCCCTGACTCTGGGATGGGGCAGCCTCCGCTCCCTCCTAAACTTTTGAGTACCCAAAAAAAGGGCTAGAATGATGTATGTGACGATTAAATGAAAAGCAAGTATAATGCCGCCTCTCACCATTACACATATTTTCGTCATGAATTTGTGTTCGAATTCAAAGAATTTGATTGTTATACTAAGTTCAGTCGTGGTGCAAGGGCACACCCACGACCATAATTAGAGGCTTCCAGTGCAGAGGGGGAGGAGGAGGTCGACTGGTAATCTAGCGTGGAAGGGGGAGAGGGGAGGGGAGGTGGAGACCGTGGGCTTGCACCGGTCCCACGGTCTGGTGATGGTTTAATTTGTATTTTTTTTTTTGATAAAATTCAGGTTTTTTTAAAAGAAAAAAAAATTCTGGTGGTGTAGGTTTTTTATTGTTATAATTTTGATTAGAAGTTGGTTGATAATTTAAAATAAACTAAATTGAAGATTTTCATCAAAATATAATAAGAGAGAAATCCAATATATAATAATAATAATAATAATAATAATAATAATAATAATAATAATAATAATAATAATAATAATAATAATAATAATAATAATAATAATAATAATAATAATAATAATAATAATAATAATAATAATAATAATAGGGGTGGGGGAGGTCCTCTACTGTTGTAGAACAAATGACAAGTTTGTCAATATTAAGATGAATTGTGGTAAAAAATGGTCAGTCAGGTGAGGGTGGGGGAGTATCACTGCTGGACTCAGTCTTAAAGAGTGTTAGGTGGAAATTTTCTCTTTTCAAACAACAGCAGTTTTGTTAGGTTTTCTTTTACTTTTTTCGCTCCTTATCAAAACTTGGATAAATTTTATTAATTTCAAGAGGTACAATATACATGTAATGAGTGTTTTAATAATAATAATAATAATAATAATAATAATAATAATAATAATAATAATCTTTTCTCTCTTCTGTGAAGAGCTCTCTCCTTACCCCTCCCTTTCTTCGAGATTCTTGAGGGTGCGAACCTTAAGGCGCTGAGACCTCGTCGGAATAAATCGCTCCGGCCAGCTTCATCGCCTTGATTGGCATCAAAGAGTAGAAAGAGATCTCAAGCGTGATCATCTTCTAGGGCATGATTGCCTACTGTCGTCTCTCAGGCAATCCTCTTCCATCTCACGCAATTTTTTCTTTGTTCCAAGAAGAACTCTTCTCAACACGCAACTGCCTCAAGATCGTTCAATCTTCTCAATATCCCACCCAATCAAACTCTTCTGTTTCTAATCATTTTTGCATCCTCATCTTTTTTCTGAATCTACATCATGAAACACAACAAAGAAATTCGTGATTTAGGGGACTTAAATACCCGAATCACTTTAGCGTTTGCCATAAAAAAATCCATCTTTTCTTCAAGAAATCTAAAACCTCCCCGCTCAATTCGAACTCATTTAATCTCTTCTCTTACTCTTGCACCACCAATGGTGTCTCTTCCACAACATGATGACTCCCCACCACTAGATCTGTATGACAACAACTCTTCCCTTCCACCACACAACAACCGCGAAACTCTTCGCCCTTTCAACTACATTCAGTCAATCCAAAGAAGACAAAACCTCCTAAATCGCCCCTTAGATCGACCTCGACAGGGGGTAGAGGTGGTGATGCCGGACTTTGTTCTCAATCAAAGAACACCTACGTATCATCAAAATCTTCTTCTCTTCGAACAAGATTATCGTTCTTTTTCTTCAAATCATGTACTGGAGATGGCGCGAGCTATATATTTGGCAGCCTTCTTTTGGGATGCAAGTGGTCAACAGGTACAATAGTATTTATGTGATTCATTTCGATAATTACAATGAACTTCTTGCAGTTATGTCCGGTGGTCCGTATGCTCTCCAAGGAGCTCTCTTAGTTGTCGATCATTGGAACCCGGACGTGGCTCTTCAACACTTGGTTATTACGGATATTCTAATTTGGGTCAGACTTCATGGAGTCGCTTTAAGGTTTTTCAACCAATCAGCAGGAGGAATGCTTGCCTCTCTGCCGGGTTTACCACAATGGATTAATACAGAGTATGCTTCTTCTCGAGCAAACAGGAGCCTTCGTGTACAAGTTTGGGTCCCCCCTGAAGAACCAATACTTGATGGTTTCTATCTTCTTGACCATAACAATGAGCCCATTTGTATCAACTGTAAACCCGTCTAGAGAGCTTGTGGGGTTATGGGTCACAACATGAATCAGTGTAAAACAAATTCGGACTTTGCGGCTCAGAGGATTGATGAGAGGATCCGATACTTGGCGGACCGTTTTAATGCCAGAATCCTTATCGAGCCACAAATAAGTATATACGCCTCTCGCATCCGACAAATGCCAAGAGCTCCTAGAAACCGATCACCACCAATTCTTCTGGCTGAAAGAAGACATATTTATACTCCACCACCACCGCCACCATATTAATCCGCCAACAACAACACTTTGAACTTTCAACCCTCATACATAAACGAACTCTCACCTCCTAATACCAATCTCACCCTCACCCATTATCTTCTCCCCCCCCCCATATCTAAATTTTGACTCATTCGTTGCCCTTCACGAACAAGCCTGGGAGGAACCTGATTGGGAGTTCGATGACCTCCCTAATCCGCTAAACCCGGACCAAAACCCAGATCTTCATAACCCGATCAACAATCCGAATCCAAACCTGGTTTACCATGAACCTGACCCGAATCCGAATTTGGCATGAATTATTCAGTAACCCGACCCGGTGGAAGGACCGACTCTTATCCAAGTGGGCCAAAATAGTGTTGATTTTGTATTGGGCCAATCAACTGGATATGCTTCGGATTCTTTGGATCAGGTTAACGACATGTTTGGACCTCCTCAGCAATTTTAGTTCTTCTCATATTTGTTGGACCCAACTTATATACCTACTTCAGCTGAAATGGAACCCGAGAATCGTCTATGGGCCGAATTTATGGGCTCTTTCGGCCTTATGGCTCCTCCTCTCATTCAAGAAAACTTGTACCAGTTTGATTCTTTCGCTGCTGATTTTGATGCTTTGGCGGAAGCCTTCATGGTTCCACAACCACCACCGTCGATGCTAAGAGAAGGTGTAACACCCCGTATTTTTCCGAATATTTTAGACGTATTTTTCGTAAAATTTAAACAACTATCTTTGAATTATATGCCTAGTAGGGGAGGAAGATGTAATTTTTAGATAATAATATATAGTTGTTATGGGGGGGTATATTTTGTCTTTTACGAAACTTGTAGTATTTTGTCTTCATACTATACGTATTACTATACCGTATCCATACCGTATTTTATACCCACATATTTTATATTATAGTATATAATACTTTTATATAATAATAATAATATTATTAATTTAATGTTTCCCAATTCCCCACAATTTCCCCATCCCCTAAAATTTCTCAAACCCCAACACTTTTTTCCTCTCCTGTACACCTCTCCCTCCCTCACGTCTCTCTCTCCCTCATTCTCTCTATATGTACCACCTCCTCCCTCTCTTCTTCGGCACACCCAACACCCGAGACCACCCCATCTCCCAACACCAACACCACCCCCAACGCCATCTCCCTCTCTGCCTCTCTGTTCTGCCGGCGACAACAACCCAGCAGCAGCGGCGGCAGCGGCACAAGGCCGCTGCCATCTCCGGCGACCCACCACCATAGGAACGCCTTCACCCTCACCCTCTGCCCACCTCCAGCTAGCTCTCTCTCTCTCTCACTTTCTGCTCTGCCAGACGAAGAAGAAGCAGCAGCAACAGCAGCGGCAATAGCCGCTGCCACCACCGGAGAAACCGCCGGAATCCATGGCCGCCACCACCACTGCCCGTCACTTCTTCTCCCCCTAAACTGCGATCTCTCTCTCTCCCACTCTCTGCACGAACAGAAGAAGAGAAAGAAGAAAACAACAGCAGCTGCAGCGCTGCAACAGCCACACCGCCGCCACCTCCATGAATTCCGGCGAGTTCCTCGCCGGAGTCCAACCATGACGACCCGTGCCTCCAAACCCGTACCATTCGACTCAGAGGAGTCCGACTAAGCTCCAGAAGGCCTCAACCGAAGCCAAGAACAGCCGGAGAAGCCACGGCGAAAGCTCCACCTCCGGCGACCCGACGGCGATCTTGACCCGTGCGAATTCTTGACCGTTTCTCGCGAAATTTGATATGGGTATGCTTGAAATCTTCCCCTGAGTTGTTTTTAGTAATCAAAACCAAGTTTTAAAGCCTTGAATCCACGTTTTAATCGGTTAGTTTGAAAGTTCATGTTTAGGGGGTTAAAGTGTCTTTTTCAGAAACTTTTCAGGGGGGTTATAATGTCGTTTCAGAAACTTTGGGGGAGGCAATTGTCATTTCAGAAACTTTTAAATATTATATGCAGTTTTTAATTTCAGATTTAATTATAAAATTAGTTTCTCTTAAATTTATTTAGATTATTATTTATAAAATTATTTTGGGGGTAAATATTATTGAAGAAAATATGTATTTCGGGTTTATAAATAAGTTAAAATTAGTATTTATTGAGAAAAATAATAGGAGCTAGAAATAAATAAAGGATGTATATTTGTTGAGTTTATATTAAGTTAGAAGCTCCGATTTGTAGGTGACGATTCCGTAGACAAGAACGAATTAGGACGTGCTTGGATTTTTGGTAAGTTAATATGCCTAGCCTCGTGTGCCTTTCCTTCTTTTCGCGTATCGCGTGAGTTATTTGTGATATGCTACCGTACTTGATTTATTTGAGTTATTTGCTTATTTTGAAATACTCTTCCTTAAAGTATCGTATGAGAAATAATAACCTGAATCTGAAAATAAGAATCCGAAAGAAGTACGTCTAAACGAAGTACCAAGCAAATCCCGACTACCACATTACGCCTTGATTAATTAGTTCACAAGCCACAATTATCAAACGTGTTGTCCTCATTTCATGCCCAAATATAAGTTTATGCTTTTATGTCTCAAATGTGATTTGTGTTATACGTGTTCGATTTGAGATTTTAAATATTTGTCTAAATGATTCTTTGAGAACTATCACGTGAAATTAAAAACACGTAATAACGTAAAGTGAAAACAGTTGTGCGGCGGAACCTTATATACATTGTGGTTATGATATTTGGGATGGCACGGCCACCCGTTCTATGTTTGATATTTTGCTCGGTTGCAATTAGCCCCGGGTTGCTCCCTGTACTCACCTCTCTGGCCGCAAGAGTCTTAGGGGGGTGCCGGCACTTAAGGTCTTGGATGCATGCGAGATGGTTGGTTCTATATTATTAGATTGGTTCGTTCCCCGCTACAACTAATTAATAAACATGGTTTTTCATAAACAAACGGAAATAAATTCTATACATGAGATTTTTCCCCCTAATTGGGACAATATTATGAGATTACCCCTATTCGGGACATATGGAGGTTTGGAAAATATTTCTTTGAAATTATAAACGGCAACTGGTTGAGAGTCTGTTACTATACGTGTTTTATTTGTCTACTTGGTTTTGAATAATTCTTCTTCAGGAATATTGTATGAAATCGGTATCCAAATCCAAATAGCAAATCCGAAAGACGAACATCTAGATCACATTGTGAAATAATTTGAACTAACTTGAACATCTACACTCCTTACACGGTTCTATATCTTGAATGAAAATACGTAATTATGTAAAGTGGAACGCCGTTGTGCGTGGGTTTGTGCCATATCCCTGATACTATACATTTCTGACATATTGTGTTGGTTACTGATTATGAGATTATGAGATTATGAGGCTCTGACCTCCTGTGATTGAGTTATGATTATGAGGCGCTGTGATGCGAACCTCCTGTGTTTGAGTTATGGTTGTGGTAGTGCGTTTGCACATATGAGAAAGAGGTTGTGGATTGGATATGGTCACGCCCCGTATCAACTAGTTACTAAAATGGATTTCGGGACTCGATTCATATGGATATGAGATATTTTGAGATTAAAGTAATATTGTGAGTATTGATTTCCCGAGATGGACCACATCTTCGGGACGGAACACGAAATTTGAGATCGTTACGAAGTTTGACACACCAAGTCAACGTGAACGCTTTTCCCGCGAGTAATTGATATTTATTATTTACTGGCGAATTGGTTATTCCTGTTACATGCTTCATCATCTGTTTACGTGCTATGGGTGTTAGCTTACTCAGCCGTTTGCTGACTATTTTCTGTAAAAACTGCGTCGGCTTTTGCTATTTTAAAACCGCAGGTTGGCTATCGAGGTGGGGGAACGTTCACGACACTTTGGACAAGAAAGCTTGCTAGTTGGAAGATCACATAGTATATTATCTCACCTAAAAGTGTATTCCTTGATTTTCAAAATATTATCACTGTTTGTATTTATGGAAACTGTAAAAGTTATAATTTGAAGTTTTGAAATGTTATCGATGGTTGTACTAGTTGTGAACCGACGATCCTTATCCGTTCCCAATGAGGCTCATCACCTCGGGCGGAGACATCTCTTTCCAAATGTACGGTTAGGCCGACCGTATAATTTGGGGGGTGTTAAAGAAGGGCTTGATAGTGTACCAATAGCCCCTTGCCTCCTCTACGCATGAACGAACCAAGCAACTCTCAACCCCCTCCTCTACAATCAAAATCCAGTCAGAATCTGGGATAATTAAAAGAAAAAATGGAATTCATCCCTGGTGATTCGTCGGACAGTGACAGTAGTTGGGCCAAGCAAAAAACATCACAGTGATTCTTTACATCAGGCGCCGACCAACCACCATAACTATTCCCAGTACAAATTGGTGAGCTCTCCTCTGGAAAAAAGAGCGGCTTCCAATAACTCTCAGAACAATAGTGAGCTGCCTCCTTTTATGTGCTAAGGCTACCCCCGTTATGTCCCTGGAGGCGGATAATGCTCTTTTGGAATCTTTCAAAGATGAGCTTGCGGTATGGATTGTTTTTGAAAACAATTATGAATTTCAAGTTATATGGTACTACTGTAAAGTGGAGGTTAAACGAGAATTGAGCAAGGCGGAGATTGTTGCGGATTGAAATAAAAATCCAATGTTGGAATTGTCGAGGACTTGGACACCCGACGATTCAATCACTTAGAGATCATTGTTCCGTCAATAAAAATGATCTATTGCTTTTGTTGGAAACAAAAAAAAGTAGTTAGCTTGTCAAGCCTTGGTCAATCTCTCAGTTTCTCCTCTTCTTTTGGATCAGACTCGAATGGTTTTAAAAGGGGTATTTTGTCAACTTGGAATGTAAACGCAAATGTGTACCCTATCTATGCATGTTTACGGTTTTTTACATTTGGAAATAGTTGAACCAAACGGAAACAAATTGGCATTATTCCTCTTTTATGGTCATCCTAATGCTTCTTCTTGAAGTGAAGTTCTACAACAACTTCAAGCTAATCTCTCAAATTGTTCCCTCCCTATGATTATTATTGGCGACTTCAATCAAGTCACCCATTAATCTTAAGCAACAAAAACAGAAAAGTCAAGGAATGAATTTCTTCGGAAACTTTCTCCTTCAAAACTCTCTATTTGAGTTGGAGAATCATGGAGTTTTCTTCACATGGGCAAACAATAGAAAATGTATTCATCGTACTTATGAACGTATTGGTAAAGTTTATGTTACGCAAGTTATTTTCTATGTTCCCCATGCTATTGTCATGACCTATTCAAAGATCGGACCATAGTCCATTTATTTTGGATATCTATGAAGTTCAACCTAGAAAACATAGGCCCAAGCGAATGGAAGCTCATTGCTTGATCATCCTACGGCTCAACAAATTATCGCCAAAGTTATGTTAATCAACATTGCTGAATCTCCTATTTTTCAACGCGCAAGTAAGAAATTCTTATGAAGCATCTTGTGGCACATGCAGACCAATAAAAATCCTAACCGAAAGATTCAGCTTCTTCAGGTGGAAATGTCTCAGCTTCAAATAAATATTGCAAAATGTATGGAATTTAATTCAGATGTCTTCTTGCACCTAGCCAAACAAGATGATAACCTACAAAAAAAAAAAAAACACTCTTAATGATCAGGAGCAATATTGGAAACAACGATCAAAACAACATTGGCTTCAACAAGGAGACAAAAACACGCGCTTCTTCCTCCTTGCTGCCAAAATTTGTCAAAATCAAGAAAACTATAAGTGGAATCCAAACTGCTAATGGAGACTTTCTTGTTTCTCAAGACCCTCTCAGCAATCACGTCATGCATCATTTTCGGGATATAATGCAACCTCAACAACAAAGTAGTCATGAATCCACACCCTCGGACGATCTAAATATCCCACAGTTAATCTTGAAACAGCTCTTGGATAATCAGGCCAGTATAATGTAAACGCCATTTATGGATGAGGAAATCAAATTGGCAGTCTTGGACTTTGCAAAGCACAAATCTCTGGGTCTGGACAGGATTATTGGGGAATTTTATCAATCCCAATGGGAAAAAATGGAATCCCATGTTCGCACTGCAATTCGCCACACTCTTGCCTCCGGAATTCTTTTGAAGGAAAGTAAAAAAACCATTATTGCCCTTATACCCAAAATTCCACATTCGCTGCCCGCCTTGGATTACAGACCAATCAGTCTTTGCATCTCGATTTACAATATCATGTCTAAAGTTCTAGCTAACATGGTTAAATCGGTTCTCCCCAGCCTTATCTCAAAAAAACCAGAATGCTTTTATTAAAGGACGTCTAATCTCGGATAATATTTGTTGGCTCATGAGCTATTGCACTTTATCTAGAAACACAAAAGCACAAAGAGCTCATTCATTGGTTTAAAGCTTGATATGAACAAAGCTTTTGATCGAATATCAGGGTCCTTCATTCACGACTGCCTGGTTCAAATGAACTTTGGGAGGTTCTTCATTCAGAGCATTATGTTTTGCATTACGATAATTTCTTCGGCTATTCTTATCAATTTTCAGCCCTCTGATTATTTTAGCCCGAACAGCTGGAATCCAACAAGGTGATCCTCTTTCTATCTTCCTCTTTATTCTGGTGCGAGAAGCTTTCTCTATTCATTTACATTTTCTTGTGACTGATAAAGGAATGAAAAGAATCAAGATTGGGCATTCAGCCCCTCCTGTCAACCACATTCTCATTGTAGACGATACTTATATTTTTCAGAAATTTGATCTCTCCCGAGCTTGGCTTCTCAAATGGGGATTAAAAGTGTTCTGTAAACAATAAGGACAAAAAATTAATCTTCAAAATCAGAATTGTTAGTGAGTCTCAGTATGTAAAATCAGGAAGCAGCTAATCTCAGTCAAATTCTTGGAATCAAGCTTGTCACACTTCCATGGAAATATTTAGGGAGCATTATGGACTTCACTCTCAAGAAAAAGAAAACTTTTGAAGGTATCCTAACTCGGTTCTTTAATGAGTTCAAAGCTTGGAAGCTTCATTCCCTGTCCTTTGCTGGAAAATGTATTCTCATAAATCAACATTACCGGCTCTTCCAACATACATGCTACCGGTATTCAAAGCTCCCGCTTCTTACTTCAACAAACTCAAGAAACTCATTAAAAAGTTCCTATGGTCAAATGCAAACAGTAAATGTATCATATGGCACAAGTGGTCGCTTTTATGCGAGCCTATTTCGAAAGGGGGCCTTGGCTTTCGTGACCTCCAAATTCAGAACCAATCTCTTTTGGCTAAATATGCAAATCGAATTCTACAAAATCCCACATCTCTTCTTGGCAAAGTTCTTATGGGAAAATATGGACGGGGAAAAACATTCTTACAGTTTTATGCCCGGTCAAATGCCTCATGGGGATGGAAAAGCATTGTGTGGGGTAAAACTCTTCTAAAGAAGAATTTAAGATGGAATATCGGCAATGGTGAATCGACTAATCCCCTCACTGATAACTGGATTCTGGATTCTTCTTTTCTACTGTCTCCAGATATTCAACTTCACTATCCAAATCTCTGGGTAGGAAATTTTATCAATCCGGAAAACCATTATTGGAAGAAACATTTGGTACAACAATTTTTGGAGTGCAGCTAGCCACTAAGATTACATCCATTTATATTCCAAGTTCACCAGAACAAGATAAATGGGTCTGGCCGCTTAACCCCAACGGTGGCTACTCGGTCAAATCAGGATACATTGCTCTCAAACATAGTACTGACTCTTTTCGGCCTTATATGAACAATGCATCTCTAGCGCTATGGAAAGCTATTCGCCTACTGAAATTAAAACCCAAAATTACCATTTTCTTCTAGAAAATGATTTTCAATGCCCTACTAGTCCTTCAAGTACTTAAACGTGGAAAGTGTCCTATTGTTTCGACAATTTGCCCTCGTTGTCATGGCCATGATGAAACACTATTTCATTGTTTCTTTTTTTGACCCTCTTCAAGGCTTATTTGGTTTGGCTCCAAATTAGGTCTTAAAGTCCCCTCTGGCCTGTCGCCTATATTTTCAGAATATCTCTTCAATCTTTCACAGAAATTCCTATTTCCGAGGACAGGACTTATTTCCTCCTCACGTCGCGATTGATTTGGCTACATAGAAATGAACTGGTAATGAACAATAACTGTTCAATTACTCCGAAAGCTTCACTTGTAGCTCTGGTTAAATGTTGGGTACATTTAGGAATGGAATCACACCAGAATTAAAGGAACAATTATCCAAAGACCAAAAAGGCAAATCCCAAATTGAATGGAGGACAGGTAATTGCACAAGTCCAATCACGTTTTTAGTTAATGCTTCGTGGAAAAAAGACTCTTCAGCCACCGCTGCATGGATGCGCATGGACCAAACAATGGAAGATGGTGTTGTTTTCTTTAAAACGGAGTCTACCTTACAAGTAGAAACTTTTGGCATTTCCAAATCCCTCAATTGGATGCTCTACTTTAGTAACTACCTAACTAAGAAGGCCGCATTTTACGTGAGTTTTCGAATGTGAATGACTTTTGCAAGCCCCCAATATGAATACAAATACGTTGAAATCCTCATTGATTTGCTCACTTTAATCAACAACATTCGGGCTTATGGTGTTAACTTCACTATACGCACCTTGATTGAAGATATCCGTCATGACTGTACTTTTTTTTGTTGGAATAGGTACCCTAGAGGCAATCTATATTTTAGTATGAACAATATTTTTGGCTAGAATATTCATTTATTAATTATTTTGATATTTAATATAATGAAGTCCTTAGATACAATGTGTTGTTTATCTTAAATAGCTAGTCCATTATAATGGTTAACATGACGATCAAATATAGACTAGTATGTGTGTAGATTGATATGGAGATATCAAGTCTAACACATGAGTATGCATTAGGAGTAATGGCATACTGGATTGACCCACAACGAGAATGATACATTAGATTATGTTAAAGTCACAATCACTTCTCGTGGTGCTAACATAATTGCAATCCTTAGACTTGAAGTCACTTGATACTCTAGTTGTGGAATATCATGCTTTGATGTTATCCAACGTTGCGCCTTAACTGGGCAACTATAAAGGTAGCTATCGGGAATGATAAGAAGCAAGCTTAGAGATCGTAGTGATGTAGAGATGATTTGTCCCTTCTACATAATGGGAGAAAATATCCACGACCACTCGAGGGATCGTGCTTATTGAATGTCTGACCAGACTCAGATAAATCGATATGGAGATATAGATGTTATCTGCTTGCATAAGCATATTCTCAGGATCGAGAAACTATGGATTGGATATACGAGTGTGACTATTTATGTCTCGTGTCCAATCCGGATATGGAGACAAAGGGATAATGCAATATGAGATATTGGGCACAAGGTTTGTCAGGATCACTGACTTATTTCTATTGGTTGGGTGGCATGGATGTGTTGCTAGACACCGCTCCATGTTAGTAATTAGTTACTACCAACTAAGTAGAACCTATGGGGTCACACGTCAAATAGAGGTGAACTAGAATTTGGGAATTAATTAATATGATTAATTAATTAGAAGGTTGCAACACCTTGCAAACTTAGTAGGAATAATATGCAGGGAAGGGACTAATCCAACTGCATGTAGGATTAGGAAGGGCATTTGTGTAGTTAACAAGGAGTTGTTGGACTATATAAAGGATGCTCTAGCTTCCTTCCCATAACTAATGCTCATAACATAAGTGAGTGGGAGAGAAAGCAAGAGAGAGAGCAAGACAACAAGGAGGCCGAAGCCCCCCTGCGTCTGCCCTACCCGTCGGCCACAAAGAGAGGGCCGATCCTCTCTTTGTTCTTCGTTGCTTGATTCCTTCTTCCCTCTTCCTCTGGTCCAAGCTAGCACTAGGAGAAGGAAGATCTAGATCTCACCTCTAGACGTGGATCAACTGTAGAGACGAGGACATTATGCTTCGTGTGATCTCCCGAACCAAAAGGTACACATCTTTTACGTCCCTTATCACGTTATGAATGTCTCTTCCTGTGATCCTTGGTGGGCTTTGAGTAGGAATTAAATTTTTGTTAATCGCTGCGTAACCTACGTCAAAACCCAACATTTTTAACTCGAGTAATATTCGACATGTAAAACGTCGTGAGGTTCAAAGAATCCATGATCGGATCACAGGCATCAACATAAATTGTATCTCGAATTAATTAATACAATGCTCAGTTTCAAAAAAAGAAGAAAAAACTTTAATAAATAAAATTGAAAGATGAAAGTAAAAGTTGGGTTAAGCTGGGCCCACTTCTCCGCCCATACCTTCCTATTTCAGTATGGACTGAAACATGTTGGGCCATGTTCACCTATTTATCTTAACATGCGAGTTTCAGCTCATCTAAAGGCTGCGGACATGGGACGGACGAATGGGATGGTTTGTATTTGACAACTCTACCTAAGGCTCTACATGTGATACTCAATAGGAGACTTATGGAAGACTCGCATTAAGACTTCATAGAAGTGTTACTTAATGCTAGAGTACAACCTCTCATTTATAACGAGTGTGGGAGAATTATAGATTACATCATCTAGTAATCTCTCCATCCATAAAATACTTAAATATTTTGTTAGGGACAATTATAGAGTACTCATTACATCACTATTCTGGATTTACTAGTTAAATAGAAGGAGGAAGTAGACTACAAATGGGCGCTAGCCCAGTGGTGGAGTGTTTAAAGCCCATACATGAGGTTTCGAGTTCGAACCCGAAAAAAAAATTATTCTAAAACAGAGAAGTAAACCCATTGATAGCCTAATACACTATTATTGGACTTCAAAACTTAAATCACATAATAATTACGGTCTCGTATATAATTGGGCAGAACCAAATGTAGCGTCCAATACTTGCATGGTCAAATTTTGGTACCATGTGCTTCAAAGAATTAGAATCACGAGATGATGATTGATGAGCATCAAGAAACATATTTTAGTTTATTTATAGAACACCAGGAAAAGTTGTAACTAGAAGTTTCTTTTCTTTGGCAAAATTTTGGGTCATATTTTGTCCTTTCAAGGGAATTTTACTTTATGACAATTTAACATGTCGAGGCTTCCAACTTTTTCAAACGAAAATTCTGATATCTGTACGTGATGTCTAGTGCTCAATGCTCAAGATACCTTCAAGTATCTTTATAAAGTGTTCACTTTATCCTCTCAAGAATTAGAGAATCAAATTATTTTAGGAGTCTATGTTAGACTTTGAATGCACATTCTCTATTTCATAACCGTTCAATATAGCAACATTTTGTGTTCGATCAAGTAATGTAGCAAACTACAACAGTAGACTAGTGCTAAATTCGTGAAGTTCATAGGAGTGAATTTGATGTTTCCTATATATGAACGCCATGGAGGAGTGTTAGGGTTTACCTAACACAATGGCAATTCTAGACGCTATCAAGTCTCCAAGCACACAGACACAAAACACTCTTAAATTTTGATATTTTTTTATTGATAATCGAAATTCTAAAATTACAAATCAATAAATTTTTCATTGAGTGTTGCCTGAGCCTAGATTTTAGTTTGTTGAGTTAAACAGAGTTGAGCTTAGAGAGGAAGAGTTCAGTTATTAAACTCTAGAACCAGTTAGTTGCGTAATTATTAATTCTGTGTATAAAAAATATTGTTGTATATGCATATAATAACACATATATATAAAATTAGACATTTAACGTGTTATGTTAAATGTCGAAAGATGTATTGCTTACAACTCGCATGAGCTTTTAGAGTTTTGACAAGCACTCAAGACTATTGAGCTTGAAAGGTTGAGCTCTATGAGGCCCCAAGATTAGCTTGATGAATTTCAAAAATAATAATAATAAATAAAAATGAGATGAGTTCGAACTTAATACGAACTTCTAGGAATTAGCAAATGTATTAACGTTCTCTCTCTCCTCAAAAGAAAATTACGAATTTGTGGAAGAAAGATGGTACAATGTTTATTTACTTTTTGAAGAAGGTTATAAAGTCAGACAACATTCGAAATAGACATGACTCAAAATATCAATGAATGAAAAACATACAAACATTTGAAGTAGAGTGTGAAACAAAAGCGGCTAAACATGCAAAACAATAACGTGGGGTCAGTGCCAAATTACTCAGATTCACTCGTTTGAACTCACTTACTAAAAAACTCTACGTACTTCAAATTTTATAGACCACAAGCTAGACATTTGGTTGTAATGAACATGATCCTTACGTGTATATGGTTGAGATTATACACGGCATGTCTTAGAGATTTTAGGGCTTAAGCTAATTAAGGAATCTCCTGTTGATTAAAAGGGGAAGAGTAAAATCAATGACAAATGAGGAGAAGGGTGTGGAAAGAGTGCCTTGGAAGAGCGGGAAGGGGAATCTCTTGGCTTTCTCCTCCCTAAAAAAATATATATGAGGAGAACGACTTTCTCTTCCCGACTATATATGATGTAATCTTAAAAACAATTAGCCAAATTATAATTTTGTAAAAATATCATTTTTAGAAAAAAGGAAAATTATAATAACAACATTGCAACAACCAGAAAGAATAGAACAGTGGGTAAGAGATACTTTCACCCCCTCATGTTTGATGCAAAAACACTTCCACCCTTTTATTGTGCCAAACTCGACGACGCTTACGCTTCACTCTTTTATTGTGCCAAACTCCACCCTTTAAGAGGGAAAGTTCTTTCCATGAATCACTATCATTGACAAACTCCACCCCAATACGAACAATAATATAGTTAGGGAGTGTAAGTATTCTGAAATTTAGTAGCTAGAGGAGTGAAAGTGTTATTTTTCAAATTGTAAGAAGTGAAAGCTGTCTTCAGGTCCAACCTAGGGGTTAAAAGAGTCTTTTACCCTAGAACAGTGTGTGTAAACATTAACAGGTTGCCAAAAGTGAACATCCTGAGCTTTTTTAACGAAGAGAGTTGTAAATATTTTTTATCCGTTTCAGCTAATAAATTGGGCAGTCACACCTCATAAGACTCCTTTTTCTCCCTCCTTCGCCCTCTCTCTCTCTCAGCATACGACCGCCTCGATCAAAGTCTTCTTCTTCCGCGGCGGCGCATCTGAATCCACCACCATCGCCATCTTCAAGGTACGATCTCTCCAACCCTAGCTCTCAGATCTGTTTGCTCCGACGCCTCACCACTTGATCTGAATCACATTGAGTTCTACCAGCTGAATCTAGCTCAGTATCTCATGTATGTGTGTTTGTTTTCACTTTTTCCTCACTCGATCTCTAACGAAGCTTTTCGATTTGAATTCGATGTCTGGAGTCAAAGCTACATACTTATTTGTGATACTTTCACCCTAAACGCTATCGACCTAGAACTAATAATAAGCATTGAAACTGTAAATCAAGATAAATCGTAGTTGCTGCGAGCTGTTGAAATAGTTGGCAAGTCTCCGTCATTTAAGCTGCAGTGCTTGAGTCCGAAATGGTGGTAGTGACTTTAAGAGCCACAATGAATATTGTACTGTACTCTATGCATCATCACCAATAACAACATCATTTCTATACAAGGAGACTTAAGAAGAAACATCGCCCATCAATGAAAAACACTTGAAAAACCTCAATTTATGGCAATGCTTCTTGTTCTGGCTAAATAGTTTTCACACAAATATCATTGCTCTTATTCGGGGACACTGTCAGATTTTTTGATTGTCTATTTTTGAACAACTTCTCATTATCTATTCAACTTATCAAATCCCGGTGGATCAGAATCAGTCTAGGTGCCAAGATTGCTTTTTCACTTTTTCAATCTTGTCATTTTCTATCAGTGTTTGCCCTTAATAGGTAACTGTGTCCTCATAGCAATGTGCATGGCAGTATCTTTTCCTTTGATTTAAGGATTGTGGATTAAAGCTTTTAGCTCAGTTGCTTTCCCGTCTATGCTAAATGTTGTTAGCCTAGTGCATATTTTTGTGATTCACTTTGACTTGATCTGTTGTTTGGAAAATACATTACCACTTCACAGTCGGAATCTTCAATTGACATCTACTAGCACTGTGGAAAAGACATGAATCTTTGATTGACATATACACTAGGACTGTGGAAAAGACATTCATTAAGATGCATATGATATGTTTGTGATATTGCATAAAGACCAATATTTAATTTAAAATAATGAAGAGTATGATTTGACTTGACTGGCTATTTGGCAAGACACTCGGCCGATTTGCAATGAGGTTCTGATTTGACATCCATGATGATTCTGGATAAGAAGATTACAACATTGTCACTATGCATTTTATACATACGGTAGGGCACACCAATGTCTGATTAGAAAATATAAGGAATATGAGCACGGGTGTACCTAGGACCTAGGAAGTTTGTTAAGTGGGGTACGAGAAAGCTTTTATACAAATTTAACCTCTTCATCATACAATGATGTTCATTAAAAACTGCATGATCTGCATCCGTGATGAACAAGTATAAAGAATAGCCAATCTTCAAACTTGTGCACTTCAGAGTGTTCTAGGAGTATGCATGTCAACAGAAATGAAAATATCTGATAACACTAGTGTATAATTCGTGCATGAAGGCACTACCTTTTAATAAAGTAGATTGATTTTTTGTGGGAGCTTATGGAGACAGAACAGGAGAAATAAAAAGAATAATGAGTAATAGTAGTGTAAAAAGAATGATGAGTAGAGAGGGAAGGAAGGCGGATCCCACCACCAGCATTTATGGATGTCTGATTTAGAAGGGTAAAAGACATTTTCACCCCCTCAAGTTTGATGCTAAGACACTTTCACCCCTTCAGTGTGCCAAATTTCAGGGGACACTCCCTAATTGTGACACCGTTAGTAGAGTGAGTGTCCGTCATTGATGGTATGTTTTGGGACAAATTTTTCCTCTTAGAGTATGGATTGACTCAATCATGGGATGTAAGTGTCCTGAAATTTGACACACCGAAGGGTGAAATTGTCCTTCCCCAAACTGGAAGGGGTAAGAGTGTAATTGTGTCAAACCTAGGGGGTGAAAGTGTCTTTACCCAACTTAATATAGTATTTTTTAATATTTTGGTCCCAACTGATTATTCTCCCCAAAATAGCGTCGATCCGAGGGTTGATAATGTTCCCTTTCCAGGGGTTGAAAAGAGCTTAGAATTTGAGCTATATTGTTATCAAGAGAAAGGAAAATATCGGATAACATATCCCTATAGGTGTCTCTGACATATAACAAGGGGTTTAACACTTGTCAACAGAAAGGTGGTTCCTTGTTTGAAGTATCGGTTCCTCTTAGATCCACCGTTAGGTGCTTGCTTTTGCTCTTCTGGGACCTTCCTTTTACTATGAGCCTACAGCATCAACTTATTGGGGATCCTAATAACTAATTTCACTGAAAATGAGATGCCAAAATTTTGGCGCTGTAATGGTTGAGAACGGACCCTGTGCCACCTACAAACTATGTGAGATTGTGATTATAATTCTTCATATCCCTGGATAAGATGATTGGCTTTGATACTTTGAATACCTTTTAATTCTCTGTTCACTCATTCTCTTTTCTAAGAATAAGCATGACTTGCGCTCCATGACAGAAAGGTTTAATATTACTAATTTCAAAGATTCACGTTTCTTGGAAGAACTGCTTTGGGTCCCTTGTTGATAAATCACATTGTCATGATGAAGAAAAAAAGTAAATTTTCATCACAAATTCCACGGGCTGTTCATCTTTGCATACGTTGAGCGTGTCTTTTTGCATTTGAGCATGTCCCTCTCTATATATTTTCATAAAACAACCCTAGAATCATTAATCTGTTCGAGAAGATTTACAAAAGTTAACTAAGTTTTTTGTGCCTCCTGTTTGCTGTAAGATTCAGATTCGTTGTGTTTGTGAAGTCTTGATAGATCAATTTTCGGTTTGTTATGCTACGGTAAGGATTTGCATATGAAAAATGTACATAAACATATTTACAATTATATGTATGTATATATATATATATATATTGTTGTGCAGTATATGTATATATATATATATTAAGGTTGTAATAAGTAGCCTAATAATTGATTGTATATTTTATTTTACTTTCCAGGCCGCTTTGTTGGGAGATTCAGAGGAGAAAGCGGTGTAGGTCAAAGAGAATTTAGTTTCTGAAAATGAGTGTGGTCGGTTTAGATTTTGGGAATGAGAGTGGTGTTGTCGCTGTTGCAAGGCAAAGAGGGATTGACGTTGTGCTCAATGATGAGTCTAAACGTGAAACTCCAGCGCTTGTGAGCTTTGGCGAGAAACAGCGTTTTCTTGGGACAGCTGGGGCTGCATCAGTTATGATGAATCCGAAGAACACGATATCTCAGGTGAAAAGGCTTATAGGGCGCCTGTTTTCAGATCCAGAGCTCCAAGAAGATATAAAAAAGTTGCCGTTTGCTGTCACTGAGGGCCCTGATGGATATCCTCTGATTCATGCACAGTATCTGGGAGAGTCAAGGACATTTACTCCAACCCAGGTGTTAGCTATGGTGTTTTCGGATCTGAAGATCATAGCTGAGAAGAATTTAAATGCGGCAGTTGTGGACTGCTGCATTGGTATACCTATTTATTTCACTGATCTCCAAAGAAGGGCGGTTTTGAATGCTGCAACTATTGCTGGTTTGCACCCTCTTCAATTAATTCATGAAACAACAGCTACTGCTTTAGCATATGGAATCTACAAGACAGATTTACCTGAGAACGACCAAATTAACGTTGCATTTGTTGACATTGGCCACGCTAGCATGCAAGTCTGCATTGCTGGCTTTAAGAAAGGTCAACTTAAGATACTGGCTCATTCTTTTGACCGGTCATTGGGTGGGAGAGACTTCGATGATGTTTTATTTCAGTATTTTGCTGCAAAGTTTAAGGAGGATTATAAAATTGATGTCTTGCAGAATGCTAAGGCCTGTTTCAGGCTTCGTTCTGGTGTTGAGAAGTTGAAGAAAGTCCTTAGTGCCAACCCAGAGGCGCCTCTGAATATAGAGTGCTTAATGGATGATAAGGACGTCAGGGGTTTCATCAAGAGAGATGACTTTGAACAGATTAGCATTCCTATATTAGAGCGTGTGAAAAAGCCATTGGAGAAGGCGCTCCTGGACGCTGGCCTGACAACGGAAAATATCCATTCGGTTGAAGTTGTTGGTTCTGGCTCTCGTGTGCCTGCATTGATGAAAATACTGACAGATTTCTTCGGCAAGGAGCCTAGGCGCACAATGAATGCTAGCGAATGTGTCGCTAAAGGAGCTGCATTGCAGTGTGCGATCCTCAGCCCCACATTTAAAGTGCGGGAATTCCAGGTAATTTGCTTCTTGCTAATATGTTTCCTACTTTCCCTTTATTTTAATAAACTCCTGCGTGCTGGGGTCTTTGGCCATTTCATTTCACATTGAGGCTGTATTATATTTGTTGGTGGTCATCCTGTTGGTTTGTATGCTAGAGTTGGCAATCTGCTATTCTAGAAATAAGTATGAATATGTTGTTGATGTAACTGCTGCTTTTAGTTGTCACATTCTTGGACGTTTCCCGCTGGAACAAGCAAATGGAACAAAGGATTCTGTGAAAACCAGTGTTGATATGGTGTGCTCATTGTTATGGGGAGACAAGACCCTGCTTAACATTTGGTTTTTATCAACTACCACTCTGTCTCTTCTCTTTAGTCCTATTTGACTTTTTTTGACTCGTATCTGGGTCACTTTGACCGGGTGATTTGGACAACAAAACGATGCAATTTTTTAATAACTTTTTCACCGTGTAATAGAGCAACTTTTACTCTACAACACAATGAAAAAAAATATCAAAAAATTGCATCATTTTGATAGCCAAATCACCGGGTCAAAGTGACCCTGTGAATAGTGACAAAAGTAAAAATGGGGCTAAAGAGAAGAGACAGTGGTAACTTTTTGCACACTTAACTGATTGATGATGATGATGATGATGATTATCGTTATATATATATATATATATATATATATATATATATATATATATATATATATATATATATTTTTTTTTTTACTGTATTCAGCATTTTATTTGTGAAATGTCATTAACTAGTTTCTTTTAAATTTGCTTCTATTAAAAACTTGCTACATTTCTATGAGATGTACAAACTCATTTATCACAATGCATGTCCAGTAACAGTAAGTACCCACTTGTAAGCATTATATCTAAATCATGTCATCTTTAGTGGTTTCCTGTCTTTGTTGTGTATTTGGCATCTTAGAGGTAGATTTTCACCTGATTGGTTTTCTAATTTTCGTACTTTGTTTTCCTTCCTCTGGTACACACATCGTGAACACTCAATGAATGACTCACAATCTCTTTTTGTTTGAAGGTCAACGAGAGCTTTCCGTTTCCTATTGCTTTATCATGGAAAGGTGCTGCTCCAGATGCTCAGAATGGAGGCGCTGATAGTCAACAGAACACCATTGTCTTTCCGAAAGGGAATCAAATACCGAGTCTAAAGGCTTTGACCTTCTATCGATCAGGAACTTTCTCAGTTGATGTGCAATATGCTGATGTCAGTGAACTGCAGGCACCGGCAAAGATTAGCACATATACAGTGAGTGATTAATCAACAACAGTATGAAAGTGGTCTATGATTAGGAAATTAGGGTAGTTGCTTCTTTGACACTAACCTTAGATACACGTTTTTTCCCTGGACAGATTGGTCCTTTCCAGTCAGCAACGGCTGAACGGGCAAAGCTGAAGGTGAAAGTTCGCTTGAATCTACATGGCGTTGTGTCGATTGACTCTGCAACGGTAATTCCAGTATATTATTTCAGGTTATTACTTCAGTTTCTATATAGTCGGCGACTCATCCTAATTCCAGTATATGTTTTCAGCTTTTGGAGGAGGAGGAAGTTGGAATACCAGTTGTCAAAGAACCTACAACGAAGGAGACAGATACCGCTTCTCCGGCTACTGAGACTGATATAAATATGCAAGATGCTAAAGGAGATGCTCCTGGAGATGATGAGTCGGGCGACCCAGAGTCGGGAGAGAAGCCAGTCCAGATGGAAACAGATCCTAAGGTAAGATCTACAAAAATAGCTTTCAATATGCAATTGTCTAAAGCTGATCATAGATGCAGCCACTGGTCTATTTTGTCGTTTTATTCATGAGATTCTGTTTATTTAATAATTGGTTAACTTGTTGGTATATTAGTCGTTGAGGCCATTTAGCTATCTTCCTTAAGGCACCCATGTAATCTTTGGAAAATTAATTGTAATATCCAGTCCCACATCGGAGTTTTGTGAGTTCGACATCTGGTAATAATACACCTTGCGGATTACTATTAGCACCTTCGAGGCTTCAGCATTTTTATCCGGTGGTACGGATAAAAAAGTTGTTGGAACAGTTATCTGCTGGGGTCGGTATTAGAGCCAACCCTGGTCCCGCAAGGGCTCCGTGGTGATGCGAGGTGAAAGAGTAGAGACTCCGGAGAGGGGTAGAAACCTCGTAGTTTGCCATGTGCTTACTAATGAGCTGCTCTGCTACTAGCACCTTTGATGCTTAAAGCATTTTTATACATTGCTACAGTTAAAGGTTGCTGGACAGTAATCCGCTCGGGTCGTTACGTGAATATCGTTTGGCTGTCTTTAGTGCTAGTCTTAAATGCTGGCTACCAAGTTATGGGGTCAGCCATTTAAGAAATAGACCTTTTGGTCTAAACCTGTTGAATTACACCTTGAGGCTATTTCAGTTCAGTTTCATTGAAACATCCTCATGATACTGATTGCATTCCAGAATCAACGATGATGTATTTTGGCTCAAGTAAAGATGGAAGTGGCGGTGTGATTAGTTTCAAATGTAGGAGATCAGGGCCAAGGTGTGAAGACTTTTTTTTTTTTTTACTCATTGCCCTGTCCTGGAAACATGGACTACTAATACCTGCTAAGCGTGTGAATATACTTTTTATTTAAATAAAACTAGTAGAGTGCCTGAGGGCACTCCCATAGATCAAAAAAGTATTTGCTGCTATCCTCCTTATTATGAACTAATATTACTCCCAAACTCATATTTGTTGATTTTGGTGGTTTCAAGTGGTCCCAAAATGATATAGCTTTAAGGGAGGGTTCGACAACTTCTAGCAGACAATTAGGCGCATGTCGTGAGAGAGAAAAGGGGTGGGGGAAAGGAGTGTGTAAAATGGTTGTACCTTCTTCCTATTCCACCAACCAAAAAGCTTATTTGTTTGTCCTAGCCACCAAAACCGAGCTCCCTTGTTATGCACATTCCTGCATTTAATCTGAGATTTGGAACGCCCCGAGACGACCCCGGATCGTCAGCTGGCGTTCCCAAAAAAACTGAGATTCGGAACAAATCTGGAAGGGCGGAGGCACGCGTTCCAGATTTTCTGGAACTCTGGCGGAACGTCCCTGCTTTCACCGATCTCCAACAGATCGGTGACTTGAAGTCCGATCTTTAAGTTACTTAACCTTTGACGACGTTGGCGACTTTGAACTCCAACAGATCGGTGACTTCAAGTCCGATCTTAAAAGTATTTGATGCGTCCTCTTCTCCTTCGTCTTCTTCTTCCTCTTCTCCTTCTCTCCTTCGTCTTATTCTTCCTCTTCTGCGTCCTCTTCCTCTGTTCGTCTCTGTTCGCGAACCGAAATTGAAGGTAGCGAGTCGTCTCTGTTGCTGCGTGGTTGACTAAGAGAGAGAGAGAGTGTGTTTTTGGATCTAAGGGTTCAGAATACACTCTCATAGTCTGATTAGAATGGAAGGCTCAGATTTATTAATAGACCCCAATTGTATACTCAGCAACTGAATAAGTTTTGTTACTTTTTTTTAGAATACAATTTGTTTCTTTTATTAATTTTGGTCATTTTATTTTTATTTTTTTCTATGAAACTTGTTCTTAATTTATATGTATTTGCATATCTATAATTAAAAAAATAGGTTTATATAAAAAAAATGAATTTATATATATAAAAATTTCCGTTCCCACGGCGTTTCGTCTCCAAAAATTTTGAAAATCGCCGTTCCGGCGTTCCAGTCCCCGTATTGTCCCCGTCCCAGTTTCGGTGCTACATAGATCCGCTGTTTCCAGTCTACAACTATACGTCAATGCATTTTCATGTATCTCATCTGTATGTCACCCTTTGTTGTTAGTTTGCATGTGATTTGAATTTTGAATATCAATGGATTGTGTTCCTTCGTTTTGCTGAATTTTTTTCTTTTCGTGCAATCTTTCTCATCAATTAGTTGCTTAAGTTTCTGTGATAGAAAATGATGCAATCAACATGCAGACGATATGTGTTTACTGTTTACACATTAGTTTCAGAAAAGAGTTAACGTGTCATGTTAGTTGGTGCCATTACAGCATCTTCTGTTGGTTCATTCAATACCAATAGTGAACTAAACTGGATCCGTTATGAAGGAAATACTTCTATTTGAATGTAAAACATTGCAAGTAGACCTGAATTGCCTTTTGCGTTTATTTCTAGGTGGAGGCTCCAAAGAAAAAGGTGAAGAAAACAAACATTCCTGTTTCTGAGTTTATTTATGGAGGAATGTCGACTGAAGATGTTCAAAAAGCAGTGGAGAAGGAGTTTGAAATGGCTTTGCAAGATCGGGTTATGGAAGAAACCAAAGACAAGAAGAATGCTGTTGAGTCTTACGTTTATGACATGAGAAACAAGGTACTAAAATGGCCTGAATGTCGGTTTGCATCAACTTCAGATACTCGTAGTTAACCCTATTTGTCTCTTGCAGCTTCATGACAAATTACAAGAATTTGTTATCGACTCGGAGAGGGAAGGGTTTACTGCTAAGCTCCAACAGGTTGAAGATTGGTTGTATGAAGATGGTGAAGATGAGACTAAAGGTGTTTATGTTGCTAAGCTTGAAGAGCTCAAGAAGGTTGGATTCTGCTCCTAGTATTCATTATTTGCTTATATCACCGGACTTTTTTATATCTGAACCTTTTTATTGCTTATTTTCAGCAAGGTGACCCCATTGAGGCACGGTACAAGGAGTTTAGCGAGAGGGGCCCAGTCATTGATCAACTTGTCTATTGCATTAATAGTTATAGAGAAGCTGTGATGTCAAATGATCCTAAATTTGACCACATTGATTTAGCTGACAAGCAGAAGGTGCATGATATGCTTGCATTTTTTATTTTTTTTATGTCAATGCATGCGCCAAAGGTGCTTATTTCTGTTCTTTTGCAGGTTTTGAATGAATGTGTGGAAGCAGAGGCTTGGTTGAAGGAGAAAAAGCAGCAGCAGGATTTGCTGCCCAAGTACGCAAATCCAGTTCTCTTGTCTGCTGATGTGCGAAAGAAGGCTGAAGCCACTGACAGGTACTGTCTCTTGTTGGTCGAAATTATCTGAACTACATTTTCTCTTCTCCCCTTTGCTTGTCATGTCATGTCATGGTGTCAATAGGGCCGCCCCACGGTGCAAACCGCCTCGCCCGAGTTACACCTAACCTGGCCCAGCCTGCTCCCCTCCCACCTCCTAGCCCAGCCTCCTTCCTTCCTAGCGCGCTCAGGTGCACCAATTTGCTCGGCTAGCCCGGCCTGGCCCCATCTTCCTCTCGGCCTAGCACGGCTTAGCCCGTCTCCCTCCCTCGAGATCTTAATTTTTTTAAAAAAAAGCCAGTTCCTTACCATATGTCCATTTTACCCCACTGTAAAAAAATGCTATTTTTGGGGTAACTTAGTCAAGCCATTCAAAAAAGATATTAACATGGTTGATAAATTAATATTAAAAAAGTGCATTAATTAATATTTTATTAATATATATCGGACCACCCCCCCCCCCCCCCCCCCCCCCCCCCAACAACCCGTGGGTTGTGGGCCCGGTCGCGGTCCGGGCTAAATATGTCCCACAAACCCTGTCCGGCCCCTTTCCCACCGGGACGCAAACCTGCCCCAACCCCATCCCCTCCCAGCCCGCCCGGCCCCGGCCCTTTGACATCTTGTGTGGCATGTAAATGCAGGTGTGCTTGTTTGGTTTTTTAATTCACCGTACTGTAATGGCCCAAAAGTTAATTTATCAACCATATCCTTATCAGTCTGAATGGAACCTCGCGACTCTACATCTATATTAAATGTATTATTATATCGTGCTCTTGTACTGTGATATTGACTCTGGATTTTTTTTGGACAGGTTTTGCAGACCGATTATGACAAAACCTAGGCCAGCCCAGCCAGCTTCTCCTTCACCACCTCCGCAAGCTGATGTTGGTGATGCCACCTCCACCCCCAGTCCGGATAAGAATGCTGCACCTTCCAATAGTGAAGCACCCGAGCCTATGGATACGGACAAGCCGGAGGCAGCTCAGTAAGTTGGTAAACCTTTTTAATTCCACTTGTCTTCCAATATGATCAGAATTGGTGACATTTTGGTGCCACACTCTTACCATGGGCAACCGGTATCCATTTGCGGAGATTGTTTACATCTGTAAAGACACTTGTGTTTCAGTGACTTGTATCACTCGGTGGAGAATCTCCGTGATCCAATTTTTCGTGTGGGTTTGTTGTCCTATCTTATATCCTTTTCTTGAGACCGGTGTACACTATTATACGCTTCTCTTCTTCTTCTTTTTATTCTTTTTCTTTTTTTTTTAATCATTTACAAGGATCTTGAGAATATTGCTGCAATTTTCACCGGAATCTTCTATTTTATGCAAATTCACGTGTATGTTGTGAAACAAAGGCGTGCTTGCAAGTGAGTGGTTTTGGAATTCTTGATCGGTTTGACATTGGTTGGTCGAATCATGTAATATGTGATCGTCATATCCGCCCAAAAACTGTTGAACAAAGGGCTTCCTGCTAGTTTTATTGTTGGACCCTGTTTGTATTTGTATGACATTTCTCTCTTTTGTATGGCATTTCGGTCTTTTTTTAGCTATTCATGGGATGCACTGTTTTGTCGTTGATGCCAATGTTAGTGTATGCATACACCTAGATTCTGTACATCAGGTTTCTTGTGAATTGCCGGCAACTTATTGGATTTCCTTGTTTGAGTAAATATCATTTGGCATTTGATACCCGGTGTTTATTTGAGCTGGATAATGAAGATATGGCTCTCCACACCTCAGGCCGGGTCAAGGTTTCCTGAGTCCCTTTCCTGTTGTGGAATGGCAGACCATTTTGAGGAGCATTATAATACTCTTGACTTATCAATTCATGAACATGTATTGTAAGACAGCTCTTTCTTCGGCTTTCTTCACCAGAAGTCCTAGAGGGCCTAAACCCACTCGGTTCCTCTTAAACACAATTTTTTGATCTAGCAGGGTTTATCTTATATCCAAATTGTGAACATATCCCAGGGTCTTCTTTCCAGTCTCCTGGAGATATATTTTGAAATTACGTGGGGATTACTTGATGCCTATTTATTTCAGTTTGAGTTTCTGATTACGTGGCTTAGATGATTTGAGGTTGAAATTTCTGAATTCGTCGTGCTTCGTGTTTCATAGTACTGATGAATTTCTAGAAACAAGGGAACTTTGGTTGAAATTTCATTAACAGTTCCGTTAGACATGAAATCAACTAGTCATTTGCTACTCGCTAACTATGATTTGGCAATAGGTTTGATAGTAGAAGACTAGTCGACTCGTCAAACCTCAACTCATGTGTTTAAAGAGTGGAGCTCAAACACGGCGAAGTTTCGCATCACACTCATTCCCTCTTAAAGCACTTCCCACCTGCCACTTAATTCTTTCTTAATATTCTCGTTTCCACAGCACCTTACCTTTATAAACCTTCGTTATATTTGGTAAAAGTATTTAAGGACACTTCTGGAGGTCTTGTAATTATAACCCTTTTTTCCTCAGGGTACTGGCTAATGTCATAGGGTGGGTTTGGTATGAATTTTTGAACTTTTAAGTCGATTTTTTAGCTATTGTGAGAAAAGTTTGTGAAAAAATTGATGACAAAAAAATTTAAGTGTTTGATAAAAAAAAATTGTGCTGTTAAAAAATTAGTGATGCAATAATTTTGTTGGTTAATGATAATTACCACTTTAGTCTTTTATATTTACTAATTAAATTAGGTCATATGAATTGCTGTGTTATTTATATATTAAGAAAGGATATGGGCTCGTGGTGGACCTCGGGTCTCACACTTGTTTTTTGCCGACGAAAGTATGCTCTTTACAAAAGCAACTACAGAAGAGATCACAGTCCTAGCATCTATTTTACAGAAATATGAGAAAGCAACAGGACTGAAAATAAAATTGGAAAAATCTTCAGCAGTTTTCTCAAGTAATGTTGCGGCCGAGAGGGGTGATCAACTGTGTGCTATTCTCGGAGTTAAGAAGGAGGACCTTCACGACAAATACATTGGCCTTCCTACAGAAATGGGATGAAACAGATTGAGCAGTTTCAAAATTCTTGATGAAAGAACGAATGTTAAAATGCAAAACTGGAAAGAGAAGTACCTTAGTCCGGCCGAAAAAGAAACTCTTTTGAAGGCAGTGATCGAATCCATCCCGACATACACCATGGGAGTCTTTAGAATTCCGACCACATTATGTGACAAATTGGAGTCCAATATGGCGAGGTTCTGGTGGGGATCTACAGAGAAAAAGAAGAAATGAGCTGGATCTCATGGGAGAAATTGAAGAATAGCAGATCTCAAGGTGGTATTGGCTTTCATCATCTCAATCTGTTCAACACAGCTATGCTGGGGAAACAGCTCTGGCGTCTGCTTATGAACTCAGATAAGCTTCACGCCAGAATGTTGAGACATAAATATTTCAACGACACAGGCCTATTAAAAGCACAAGTAAATCTAGAAGTATCTTATCTGTGGAGAAGTGTTTTGTCCAATAAGGAACTAGTCCTCAGTTGGTGCCGTTGGAGACTGGGGAATGGCGAACGCCTAGATGCCTTTGAAGATCTGTGGTTATTTCGACCGCAGCGCTTCAAACCCTTTACGCCGAAACCTCAAAACTCCAGAGTCCTTGTAGCTGACCTGATAACAGAAAACAGAAGGTGGAATGAGCAGCTGTTAGAGAAATATTTCTGGGAAGATGACAAAGAAGAAATGAGCCATTACACAGTCAAGACATGGTACAATTTGCTATTACAGCAAAAAGATATCAAAGAAAGGAACAACCATGGTGGTGTCTCTTATCCCATTCAAGACCGGTGGAACACTTTCTGGACACAGAAAGTCACAAAAAGGATTTTATATCCAATTTGGAGGGCTACTTGAAATAGCCTCCCAGTTACTGCAAATCTAATAAACAGAGGAATACAAGTAGATGATATGTGTGTCTTCTGTAAAAAAGAGAGAGAAACAACAACTCATCTGCTTTTGTATTGTGATTTTGCGAAGAGCTGTTGGAGACTGTTCCTCGGAGACTGTTTCATGCAGAATATCAAGGGCCTCTTTGAGATCTGGTTTCCACGAGCCTTCATGGAAGCTAGCAAGCAAGATCAAATTAAAATGAGTATCATGGTATACAAGATCTGGGGTTGCAGAAATAAGTTGATTTTCAAAAAAAAAGAAAAAAAAAAAAAGAAAAGCCCAAAACAAGTGGTGAAGGAAGCAGAAGAGTACCTCGAAGAAGCGAAGGAACACATGCAAGGGGGGAATTCGAAAGATCCGGCTCAGATCTGCTCACACCCACCGGAGTTGGCACCTCACGCGCCGCCGGATGGGTGGACCGTGATCAATATCGATGCCGCTTGGAACCCCAACAGAGGAAGGCGGCTATAAGAGCAATCCTCAGAAATAGAGATGGGGTCTTCATCGCTGGTAGATCGAAACGAATTCCCTTCACCATCTCGGCTAAAGTAGCGAAGGCAGAAGCGATGGTGGAGGGTTTGAAGATGGCATCGGAGCTCCAATCCTCTCAGATCTGGTTAGAGATGGATTCTCTCTCTCTAACCAGAGAAATGAGAGAGATGAAGAGTTTGCACAATGAAGATGAAACGGAAGCTCGCAGATTGAAAGAGGAAAGTCATCACATTCTAGAAAGAGCCGAAGGACACGTGGTGAAGCATATATCTCGCAAGTGGAACCAAACGGCAGATAGGTTTGCTAAAAAAGGTCTGAATTTGGACTTCGGAGATTGCAGATCGTGGTATTATAGTCCAACCGGTTGGGCATGATCAACTGGGCCGCTTCAAGGCCCAGAATTATTAATCCAGCGGATTCCTTTCAAAAAAAAAAGAAAGGGTATGGGTTTATTAGTCATTTGGCTGTCTAAGAAGAAATAAGCCCAAAAAAAAAAAACTGGTGAAACTCAACTTTTTTTCATAAAATAGTTTTTTATTGAAAAGATCAGAATCTAAAATTCAAGAGCTGACACAAAAAAATTCATACCAAACCTCTTCAGAAAAATTCAATACAGAGTCAAAGTCTAAAATGAATTAAAAGCTACGAGAAAATCATACCAAACTCCCCGCTGTTAAACTAGCAAGAGGATGCTGAAGACAATAGGCATGTCTCCTAAAATAAGAATACAATAGGAATGTCTTGGCGTTGTAAATTGATTAATTACGAAGCTCATTTTTTCGTAATTAAACAATTTCACAACTAAAATTTATACAAAGAAACAAATGGGGTACGCGTAGGTTTAGCGTGCACGTTCTAGAGAGAGAAAATTATCTCTACATGCTTAGGAAACCCTAAATTGTTATCTCTTCTTCTCGGCTTTGTCCAGGCGCCGCCGCCGCCGAGAGTTTCTTCATCATCATCTACAAGTCTTTCAATCCAATCATCAATTTCGTATTCCAGGTCCTCGATCCTGTTATTGATCTAGTTTTGCTTGTATTTTTTATCAATACCTTCTTGCTTCCCATCTTCAAGTTTCATCCCAAATCTTTCACAATCCTGTTTCTAATCCTCTTGTGACCAGACAAACCAAATTTGATCTTGTTTTCAAATCGTTGGTTCGTTTCTACAAGTCAACATTTTTCATCAACTCGTTCCCAAAAATAGGAAATTTCTCTGATCTTTTCGATTGTTCTCGAATCGATGTTAAAAGCTCTCTATTTCTTCATCTTAGCATAGTCTCTTTTACTACTCGGTTTTTGTTGTTGTTGGATTTCAAATCTTCTCAATTCCTACCCATAAGTAGGAAAAATTCTATGATCATCTTGTTTTTTCTCGAATCGATGTTTTAAGCTCTCAGTTTCAACATCGTTGTTGTTGGTTTTCTGCTCTAACTTTTGATCGGTCTTTGTCTCTCAGAGTCTATGGTTTACCTCTGTCTTTACCCTCTTATCATAACTATGTTCTCAAATCAAAATTGGTTCATCCCTAAAACTACTCTATGTTTTTAGAAGGTTTGTTGTTTGTATTGTCTGTCGCCTTTTCCAAACTTCCTACCCTGCTTTCTTGTCAACAACTCTGTTATTTTTCTCTGTTTCTTATTTAGTATTATGAGGGTTTCGCGGTGCCTGTCGGGAAACTAGAGGAAGGATGAATTTATCCTCAGTTGATTTGTTTCCTTTGGATCATTTCAAGCGTCTCAAGAGGCAGGAGATTTGTCCCCGAAAAATTCTGATGCCATGGATTCAAGAGCCCTCCTTGGGCAAGCGCTTAAAGGTGAATGACATCGTTATTTCATCGCCGTCTCGGTCTACCCCAACCCGAAAACAGTACAATCGATCTGAGTTGCTCTCCCTCCGTTTTATTCAGAAGCCAAAGTTGAAGATAGATCACTTATGCAAGGAGATACTTGGAGTCCTTGGCATGCAATCTTTAGAGAAATCAGAAGCTGTTTCAGTTTGTTAACAAGAGAACAAATAAAATGGTTTATGTTGATCGCTCGTGGTATCTCAAGGTGCTGAATCGCTCAATCAAGTTGCATGGTGGTGGAGGTGACTCGATCCAGGTCAGTAATAGGTCGCTCCGTAAACAAATTTCAGATGACTATCGGAAAACGGAGGACATAAAATCGGATGGGAAGTCTGACCCGGCATCATTACGAGTGTCTGTTGAAGATGAGCAGAAGTCTCAGCATGTTGGTTGTAAACAGGGGAGCACTGCTCCCAGGCCATGCGAAGGTTTTTGCTCAAAGTCTCGACAGTTTCAGGAAAAGAAGGATTCAAATCAAGCAGAACCTATGATTATCGATGAGGCGCACAACCTTCTTAGAAAGCGGAATATAGAAGACTACTGCGGTGCTGGAGATTTTTACCACATCGACAAAAAACGGCGTTTGAAGTTTAAGTTCCGTTCACCGAATTTACTCGTCATGGGTCGCTAATCACTTTTCACGGTTTCTGCTTCCTCGTTCCTTCGGTACTATCTTCAGTTCATCGGCCCTCTGATCGCCCGCGGGACCAAACAGGATTTGGTGACATTGATGCAGTTGCCAAGGCTTCCTCGTCAGTTTTGTGGGTTTGTTTCTTCTGACCATATTCATTGTTTTGGGTGGTTTGATATTTCGTGTTTTCTTTCAGGGTGAAGGCTTGAAGCGCCCAAGGTTTCAGCCTCTTACCGCTCCATCGATGACCTGTTTCTATGTTTTTTTTTTACTACCTAGTCTCTATGTACTTATACCCTCTGATGTTGTTAGTCCCGTTTAGATGTTGTTTAGCTTTGTAGCTTAATGAACTGATGTTGTATGTGTTTAGCTCTCAGCCTCGAAGAAGAGCTATGGAAACAGAGAAACAGAGTCCTGTGGCTCAAGGAGGGAGATAAAAACACTTCCTTCTTTCATCGTAAAGCATCAAACAGGAAGCTTCGTAATACAATAACAAGGCTCAAGGAAAGCAATGGGGAATGGTCAGAAGATGCAGAAAGTATTAGCCAGATTTTGCAAAACCACTTCTCAACAATTTTTGCCTCTAGTTGTCCCAGCGATTTAGAGATAGCAGAAGCTCTTCGGGATGTACCGAAGTTAGTTTTGGCGGAATTTTCCTCGACTCTCGAGGAGGATTTCACAACAAAAGATATCATAGACGCTCTAAAGTCTATGCACCCGATTAAATCGCCAGGTATTGATGGGTTTCCCCCTTTTTTTACCAAAAATATTGGAGTATAGTAGGAGATGATGTCACAAATCTGTGTCTAGATGTTTTAAATGGTGACGGCCATTTAGGGGATCTTAATAAGACCCTTATAGCTCTAATACCGAAGGTTAAACAGCCACAAGAGGCGGGGGAGTTCAGGACAATTAGCTTGTGCACGGTGATTTACAAAATCATAGCAAAAGCTATCGCAAATAGATTGAAAGTGGGGCTGTCGGATATCATCGGAGATACACAAAGTGCCTTCGTACCAGGTCGACAGATTTCTGACAATATACTCGCAGCTTTTGAAGTTATCCACTTACTAAAGACAAGAGTCAAAGGTAAAAGTGGACAAGTGGCCCTTAAAGTAGACATGTCTAAAGCGTATGATCGGGTCGAATTGAATTACTTAGAAGCATCAATGGTCAAAATGGGTTTCGGCAGCAAGATTATTTCCAGAATTATGAAGTTCCTCAGATCCGTGAGCTACTCAGTCATTCTAAATGGAGAGATAAGGGGAAATATCATACCTCAACGGGGGCTTCGTCAGGGCTGCCCCCTATCGCCATACCTCTTTCTACTTTGTAGCGAGAGTCTCTCCAGAGCTATAGAGGCGGCTGTCTCTAACAGAACACTTAGAGGGGTCAAAGCATCCAGAAGCGGACCAGTAATCTCTCACTTGTTCTTCGCTGATGATAGTATCTTCTTCACTTGTGCTACTTCTACTGATATTACAAAGCTATTACAAATTATTACATGTTATGAGAGAGCCTCGGGCAAAAGATTAACTTTAACAAATCTGCTGCTCTATTCTCTTCTAGCATGGCTATTGCAGATAAGCAGGCTATCAGTACGATGTGTGGCGTCCCTGAAGTCAATGAGCACGAGCAATACCTTGGATTACCTGCTACAGTAGTAAGAAACAAGAAAATGACGTTCAGTTATCTAATTGACAGAATTATTAGCAAAGTGAAGGGGTGGAAGGAGAGATACTTAACTTCTGCAGGCAAAGAAATTCTTCTCAAAGCAATAGTCCAGGCCATTCCATGTTTTGCCATGGGCTGTTTTCAGCTCCCAGTACATACCTGCCAAAGAATAGAGCAAATTATGAGACAATTCTTCTGGAGTAATAAAGCAATACAGGTATAAGTTGGATGTCATGGGACAGGATGAAGCTCACCAGGGAACAAGGAGGGATTGGCTTCCGTGACATACAAGATTTCAACCAAGCACTCTTAGCAAAACAGTGCTGGAGACTCCTCCAATCACCCAACAGCCTCACAGCCAGGATCATCAAGGCAAAGTACTTTCACTCAGACTCTTTTTTTCAAGCAAAACTGGGTAATCAACCCTCTTTTGCTTGGCGCAGTTTGATGTTTGGTCGAAAATTACTGGAAAAACGGGTTTTCAGGAAGTTGGGAAACGGAAATTCAACGAACTTATTCAAAGATCCCTGGCTACCGAGAGAGGGATGCTTTAAAGTCATTACTACAGCCCCAGAAAACTCCATTTACACAGTGAGTGATTTCATAAATCGTAATCTTCGTTGCTGGGATGTAAATAAGCTCAAGTCAGTATTATGGGACGTGGATGTTCAGGAGATTCTTAGGATTCCCATCCCAAGCCAGGACACAGAGGACTCATGGCTATGGCACTACGAAGAATCAGGAAATTTCTCGGTGAGATCAAGCTATCACCTCGCAAGAACAATCTCAGCAGCGACCCTAAATCCCACCCCAGGGTCGTCTGCTTCTTCTCATCAGTGGTTAAAGAAGCTTTGGAAATTGAAGATACCGAGGAAACTACTGTTCTTAATCTGGAGGATTCACAACAACATTCTCCCAACTGCCTCAAATCTGCGCAGAAGAGGAATGCTAGAAGCAAGTCTCAAATGCCCTATTTGTGGACGGCTAGGAGAAACAAACGAGCACATCTTCACCAGATGCCCCACAGCAGTCCAGTTTTGGGACAATTTCACTCTTACGGATATGGAGGGTCAGAGAATTGAACAAAAACTTGAGCATCTCTTTAACTTTGGCTCCATTTCTGAGCAAATCAAACTCTGTTACGGACTGTGGATTTTGAGGACACATCGAAACAAAGCCAGATTTGAAGGTCTTACCTCACCACCAGAGCTTCTCTCCGACCAGGCCCTCTCCCTGATAGCGGAGATAGAGAACGCTGCCATGCGAAGCGGAAGCCTCTCAGACTCAACAGAAGGATGGAAACCCCCTCCTATAGGGTGGTTCACCCTCAACTTCGACGGAGCCTAGTCCTACCGGGAAAGGAAAGCGGGCGCCGGAGTTATTATAAGAGATCATCACGGAGACTCGCTGGCTGCATGTGCTATTCCGATCAAGTGGGGCACCAGAGCGAAGGAAATCGAAGCTCAGGCGATGGAATACGGCCTCAAGATAGCAACAAATCTGCAGATCCGGAAGCTACTAATTGAAGGCGATGCACAAACCCTAATCTCCCAAGCAGAAGAGGGAGATCTGGGTACAAATGAGAGGACCACAATTGCAGAAGCCCTCCAGAGGATTCAACAGAGGAGAGAGAGTTTCAAAGAACTGAAATGGAGATTCATTCCCAGAAATGCGAATAGATGTGCAGACCAACTTTCGAAGCAGGCATTAAATGTTGACCAGATGAAGCGTTGGCATAATGAAAAGCCACAGTGGCTAAAAGCTGTTTTGCTGTTTGATTCATTGAACTGTAATATTCCCAATTTATCAGTTTAATGAAAGTCTTTCCGTTTCTCAAAAAAAAAATAGTCTGATATCTCTTGTACTATGCTTTGATGATGAATTGATGTTCTCAAATTTCCTCAAAAAAAAAAAAAAAATTATACAAATGACCTTCGTAATTAATCAATTTACAATGCCAACACATTCTTATTGTCTCCTTTATAGGAGACGATAGAAATGTCTCTTAAAAAGATATGTTTAACCCCAAGACTTATAGTCTTTTTTTTTTTAAGAAAAAAAGTTGTTCAAAAAATGTGAGAAACAAAAACATGGGTACGTTTGGATTTTTCATTTCTACCAAAAATTATAATTTATGTTGTATGATCTTCGCCTAAGTATGTTTATCGTTTTCCAACCAGACTGTCAAATGAATGCCAAATGGAGTGGGGCATTATCAGAGTCATTTGCACGTCACACTAAATTCACTATCAGTCTGTCCCAGCTCTTTCTTTCCAATTTGACTTTTGTCACTATTCACTGGGTCACTTTGACCCGTTGATTTGAATAGCAAACCGATGTAACTTTTTGATAATTTTTTCATGGTGTTGTAGAGTAAAAGATGCTCTATAATATGGTGAAAAAATTATCAAAAAATTGTATTGTTTTGCTATCCAAATTACCCTGTCAAAGTGATCCAGATACTAGTCAAAAAAGTCAGATGAGAAAAAAGAGCTGGGACGGACTGGTAGTTCATATGTGTACGCTGGCCGGCGTAATCAAGTTCATTAAATTCACTACTTTGATTGCGTTCACTAGTCGACAAAATGAGACAAATCAGCAAGTATTAAGCCTTGAACCCTTGAGCATAGGCCTTAAACCCTTGAGCATAAACTTCGCAAATAAAATTCTGGTCTTCTTCAGAGAGCAAAAAAGCAGCAAATGTTTCTCTCTCTAGAAACTGGGTCACGGGACCTTACTCCTCCCTAACAGCCGCCCCTTTCCAAAACGCTTACCACTCCCAATACACCTCTCCACTTCCCAACCCACTACTACCACCGTCTACAATTCCCAAACCTAATCACCACACTGTTTTCCATCTTCAATCTTCTCACATATCCACCATGGCTCTACCCAACCGTCCTTCCGACTATCTCACCGTCCAATCTTCTTACCAACCTTTGTCATACCACCCAAATTTCATACATCACAAGGAAGTTATTGAACTCCCTACACCCGATCTCCACAACTTCATTCCAAAGAGAATGAAGCTGGAAAAGTGTATTGTCGCTTTCTTCGTGGATTATATCGTTTGGGACAGCAAAACCATAGCTGCTGCCATGCAAAGATTTTGGAAGCTTGCAGGCAAAATCAGAGTCAAGCTCATGAATGATCACATGTTCTTGCTGGAGCCGGAGAGTGAGGACGACCTGGAAGATCTTGTCAGAGGAAGCCCCTGGAATATTCTTGGGTCTTTTGTCGTCATGAAAAGATGGACTCCGAACACTGTCTTTGATGACGACCATTTTGCGATGAATGAAATCTGGGTCGACATAAAGGGTATTCCAATGGAATACATCAACAACACCCTCATTCAAGATCTTGGGAAAGTAATTGGAGAAGTCGATGATTATGAAATGGCGGACGAAGAAGTTGTTTGGCCAGTTTCAGACTACAATGATGAAGAAGAAGAAGGCAACATGCAGCCCTTGCATGGGTATGTTGATGAGAGACACCTGGATAAGATGAGGGTTAAAGTGAAACTCAACATTTTTGACACCCTAATTCCAGGCGTGAATTTCCAACTGGATAATGGTGAAAGTATCACTGCTCTTTTCAGCTACTCAAAGGTCTTTCGTGTCTGTTATCGCTGCGGTAACGTTGGACACTCAGAAAGCAAGTGTCGCCACACCTTAACCAGTGCCTTTAACCGCTATAAGGATCGCCTTGATAGAGCAAGGCAAGAAACAGGGTTTAATACAGTCTCGTTCATTGATGAGCCATTGTTCACGAGGGCGTTGAGAGGCATGACAAACTCCAACATCAATCGCACGACAAGGATTCGGGTGGCATGGAATCGTCCCGTACGCCGTATCACCGAGAGAAAATGAGACCATGGAGCCTGGTTCACTTTTTTCGAGAGAACAAACGCGAGACCATCCTCCCAAGTCCAATCTGGATCAACGGCAAGGGATCAAAGATCAAACCTCCAAAGGCTCTTTGAAGCGGTTGAACAAGACTCTGCGGGGAGAAATAATGGCACTCCAGAAAACAACAATATCAATCCCAATATGGAAGCTGGACCCTCAACACGACCCCAGGTGGCACCGTTGGCAAGTCCTTCCAAGACCAAGGCTAGGTCGCAAGAAACAAACGAACAGGAGAGAGAGGTGAAGAAAAAGAGGGTCATTGAAGGACTGTTTGGGGTCACACCATCATCATCTTCCTCGTCACAGTCATCGGACAAGGAATCGAGACACGAATTCCCGTCGGAAAACTTTCGCTCGGGCAACATCCTCAAACTCAAATATGGGGTAGCTCTGATGAAATATGGTTGGAGTGGGGATAACGTCGAACAAGGAGAGGAAGCAACGAGCCACCCCAACTTCATCACCATCTCCGACTCACAAACCGACAAAACCGAAGAGGTCAAGGACAGTGACGGGAACTTATGGCTCAGAGCCACCAGTGATGCAGAAAACACGGAGGAATGCAGTGATGATAATGATGTCTCTCTCTCCTCCCCGAATGCTGTGAACAACAACAGCAACAATGGAAATTTCATGTCCGAAGCCATTAAGCTTATCAGGAGTAAGATGAATGGAGGGAGGACGGGTGGAGGTGTTAACCCAATGCCGGCGTCCACGGCGCCAGAAGAGGGGTACGGTCGTGCCGGCGGCGAGACTGTGGGAAGACCATCGGTGGCGCGTGTGAGCGTGCACGGACCTCGGAACCAGCAGCAAATCCAAAACGTGCTGGACCAGCAAGCAACTCCACTGCCAAGCGCCGTCGCATCTCTGACGCCTCGGTGAACGGTACCTCTGATCAACTCTCTCTCTTCTTTTACATTACCAAAGCTAGGGTTTGTTTCTTTAATATTTATCCCTCTGTGATTGGTAGGATAAAGTATGATTTGGATTACTTTAAACAAGATTATGCTTTTCACTGCACTCAACTATCACTTCTCTTTTTAACTTATTGGACTTCTAAAAAAAGGAAAAAGTTGTTTTTTCATGATATACATTACAAAACAGACCTGCATGTTCCTTATCAATCTAATTTTAAATTAGTCATGATTAGCTACTGCCCCACGGAAAAGATTCAGGTGCCTCTCCCCGTGCACCCCCTTTTTTATTATTTTAGTTTTTATTACTATTTTAGTTCTTTCTTCTCCACTAATTTCAAAACAGTATGGGACAAATTCTCTAAGTGGGCTCGTTTTTACCTATCTGATTTTTATCCACTTGTTGGGCTTCCCAATACTCTCTCACTTTTTTCGAGTCATAAGCCCGCCACTCCTCTTGGGTTCCTCCAACCAATCTCTCATCCAAATTCCACAAACGGGCCTAACCCCAATTCTTCCCGTCTCCTGCTACAGCCTAGTGGACGGACCAAAATGGGTAACTGGACCTCAAGTTTTTTAGCAAAGCCCACCCTTAAACTCCCCCCCCCCCAAACCCAACGGCTGACCCAAGCCCGCCCTTTTGCGGACAGAAACGCAAATCGCACCCTACTGACCCGAACCACAATTCAAGCAAAAAGATTGAATTTGCGCACTGTGCCCTCGGCTGCTTTCCCACTGTCGCTAAAACTCCTATCCCATGTAAAGGGAGAGGTCCGAGCAATCACTGTGGGTTTGACGACGAATTTCGCGCCCTCCTCGCCAAAGAAGACCTTGACTTGTTGGAATAGATGCCCTAGAGGCAATCTAGTTTAGTATGAATTTGTATATGGCTAGAAAATTCATTTATTATTTATTGGATATTTAATATAATGAAGTCCTTAGATTTACAATCGTGTTGTTTATCTTAAATATCCCTAGTCAAGTATAATGATTAATGGGACAATCATCTATAGACTAGTATGGGGTTGGATTGATATGGAGATATCACGATCCAACACATAGGTGTGCATTACGGAATGTTGCACTGGATTGACCCATCACCGAGAAGGCTACATACATGTTATGTTGAGTCACAAGTGCTTCTCGGGTACAATGGTATTGTCATCCTTAGACTTGAAGTCACTAGATATTCTAGTTGTGGATCATTGTGATCTTGGTAGCGTTAAACGCTACACCGTAACTGGGTAGTTATAAAGGCGTGTACTGGATACAATGAGAAGCAAGCTTAGAGATCGTAGTGGACGTAGAGAGGATTTGCCCCTCCCACATAACGGGAGCAAATATCCTAGGCCACTCGAAGGATAGTGCTTATAGAATGTCTGGCCAGACTCAAATAAATCAATATGGGATATTGATGTTATTTGCACGAATAAGGCTATTCCATGGATCGAGAAACTAGGGATTGGATATACGAGTGTGACTTGTATGTCTCGTGTCCAATCCGGATATGGAGGCAAAGGGATGAGACAATTACTTGTACAAGGTTGTCTAGATGACTATTCTATTAGTTGGCTAGAATGGATGTTTTGCTAGAAACCGCTCCATATTAGCAAAGAGTTGCTACCAACTAGATAGAACCTATGGGGTCACACGCTATATAGAGTTGTACTAGATTTGGGAATTAATTAATTGGATTAATTAATTAGAAGGATCACTTTGCAAACCCTTGCAAACTTAGTAGGGACTAATTTGCAAGGAAGGGACTAAATTGAATTCTAGTTGGACTAGAATAAGTCCTTTAGGTAGTTAACAAGGAGTTGTTGGACTATATAAAGGACCCTCCTTCCTTCCTTCCCCATATTACTTATGCTCTAGAGAGAACATAACAAGAGTGGGAGAGAACAAAGGAGAGAGAGCAAGCAACAAAGGAGGCCGACGCCCCCCCTTGCCGCCGCCCTCGTCCCCGTCGGGCAAAAGAGGGCCGAGCCCCTTCTTTTGTCTCGTTTTGCGTGATTCCTTCACCCTCCTCTCATTCCGGGCTAGCACCAAGGAGATTGGAGATCTAGGATCAACTCTAGGCGTGGATCAACTATAGAGAACGTGACACTATTCGCGTTTGAAGTCATCAAGGAGAACCCAAATGTGTGTTTATGATTTCTTACCTTCACTATCGTTATGCATCTAGACTTGTGATCCTTGGAGGGTTTTGCATGGTTGTTTGTTTGATTATGCTTCCGTTTGCGCGATCCATGAATCAAAACCCTGCAGTGGTATCAGAGCCACAGGTCATAGAGCATAAACGTAGTTTATGTGTTACATTCTTGTTGTTTTACACCTTAATTTGTTGTTTATCGCGTAAAATAAGACAAATCAAGCATGGGATGCAATTTGTCAACTATTAATCATAACAAGACCCAAATTTTGCATTGGATGCATGAATTGGTGAGTTTGAGAAATTTTAGGATCTTAGATCTAGGGTTTGGGCATTCTTGGGGAAGAAGGAGTTCTCCCAAAACAAGGAAACTACCAAACTTGGGCTCCAAGCAAGGAGGTTGTTTTGGAAACAACCTCCATAAGGAGGTTCGGCCCCCTAGGGGACCGCCCCCTTGCTTGCCGCCCAAGATTGGCGCCCTAAGGGGCCGGGCGGCCCTAACCCGCGGGCCTAGCTTGCGGGTTTTGGGCCGGGCCGGCCCTAGGGCCTTACGGTTCACTTTGTTTGGGCCCGGGCAATTGGATTGTTGGGCCCATGGACCGTTTTAACCCTAGAAATCCTAAAATCAATTAAAATTGACCAAGCGCGTTAAAATTGGATTTTAACTGTTTATGTGCAAATCGCATGGTGATTGGAAATGGCCTTAGGATGTGGTTTGATGTGGATGTTTAATTTTGTGGTTTGGTTTTACGGCCTGCGAGCTGATCAATTAATTGTAATAATTAATTAGGGTTTTATGGCCTGCGTGCCATTTTTTTTCTCAACTTGTGAGATTTATTTTATTTAGTATAGATATTAGCTAGTGCTAGATAAAGTAGATTGTTAGCCAAGATTGGAGAAAAGAAGCCCAAAGCCAAAGGAGCCACAAAAGATGGAGCATGGAGCATACCACATGACTATGAAGGATGAACCAAAAGATCAAGACGCATGGAGATGTGTTTGCTTAGGGTTCATAGATAATTCCATTGGCTTGGAATTATCTTAGTCTAGAAAAGGCCATATCCACATCACGTTTAATTTCTGTTTTGTGGTTGTTTATTTATTGTCTTATTATTTGTGTGGTTGGTGTATGGATGATGCATGCAATTAGGATAATAAGATAATTAGACAACCCGGATCTATTATTTGGAGTTGTGCCCAAACTCAAATAGATAGATTAGTTGATATTGATCAACAAAATAATTGAATTGAAAATCCCTCAAAATTCAATATTGTGTTCTTGCCTTCTCGTTATTTAAACACTCATTATCATCATTATTTATCAAATTCGTGCGAGCCAAAGCATGGCGACTTGGCTCATATTAATGGAATGTGATGGCACGTAACAATGTGCAATTGTTTAGGTAAGAGGTTGAACACAACTAGGCTATTAATTTGATTAAGAAACCTAGAGGCAATCAATTGGGATTATCCATATGGATGGATAAATAAGGAGTTATTTGCCTGGTTGAACCAAGAGTTGCATATGGGATGCAATTGGAATTGTTCCTACCTAGAAGTAGTCAAATTATGGGTGACTTGCCAAAGCAAGCTCATAAGGAGATGAAAAGATGGATCTTGGCCCACTAGAAAATATAATGATATTTTCCGCATTAATATCTTGAGGGTTATTAATCCGTAGAAAAATAGTGGGAGCTATATTTAATAAACTAGCCATTATTAAATATAGTCAAAAAATTCACAAATACTAAAACTTGCGTATTTTCCTTTTGTAGAATTCCAAATGGCAAACAACTCATCGAGTTCACAACATTCCCTACGATCTGTCCTTGAGAAGGACAAGCTCTCTGGAACCAACTTTCTTGATTGGTACAGAAACTTGAGAATTGTTCTCAAGCAAGAGAAGAAACTGTACGCAATAGAGGAGCATGTTCCAGAAGGTCCAGAGAATCAGACACCTGCTGCCTTAAAGGCGTATCAAAAGCGTGTTGATGACGCTAATGATGCGGCCTGCCTAATGCTTTGCACCATGACCTCTGAGCTTCAGAAGCAACATGAGAACATGAATGCTGTCGATATGATCGAACATCTAAAGCAGCTCTTCCAAGAGCAGGCGAGGGTAGAGAGGTATGAGGTCTCAAAGGCACTGTTCAAATGTCATCTGGCAGAAGGGAACCCGGTGGGACCCCATGTATTCCGAATGATCGGGTACTTGGAGAATCTCGCCCGGCTTGGGTTCCCGGTCGGCCAAGAGTTGGCAACCGATCTCGTGTTGCAACCGTTGCCTGAGAGTTATGGACAGTTCATTATGAACTATAACATGAACGAGATCGTTAAACCACTGCCAGATTTGCTCAACATGTTGAGGACGGCTGAACAGAGCATCAACAAGGGTAAGGGCAAGGCCATTTTGATGGTGCATAAAAGAAAGGGCAAAAGGTTTGCCTCTTCCTCCAAGGGCAAAGGCAAGTCAGTTGCTAAGTCCAAGGAACAAGCCCTTAAGCCTGTTGGTGGCATTGCCAAGGTCGTGACTAAGGGTGAATGTCACTACTGCAGTCAACCTGGACACTGGAGGAGGAACTGCCCAAAATATCTGGAGGACAAGAGGCTTGGAATAGTGATTCCACCACCACCAGGTATTTTTGTTGTAGATGTCAATTTAACTGTCTCTACATCATGGGTATTAGATACTGGATGTGGATCTCATATTTGTCGAAATATGCAGGATCTAAAGAGAAGTAAAAGGTTGGCTAAAGGGGAGGTAGATCTACGCGTTGGGAATGGAGCAAAGGTTGCTGCGTTGGCCATAGGCGTATGCGAGCTATCTCTGCCTTCAGGATTAGTTTTAGAATTAAATAATTGCTATTTTGTACCTGCTATGAGCAGAAACATTATTTCTATTTCTTGTTTGGACAAGGAAGGTTTTATTATTTCAATAAAGAACAATTGTTGTTCCTTTTATTTGAATAATATTCACTATTTTAGTGCGCAATTATTTAATGGACTTTATGTCCTTGATCTAAGCAATCCTGTCTACAACATTAATACCAAGCGGATTAAAATAAATGATTTAAATCCTGCTTATTTATGGCATTGTCGTTTAGGCCACATAAATGAGAAACGTGTATCTAGACTCCATAAGGATGGATTACTAGACTCATTTGATTTTGAATCATATGAGACATGTTAGGCTTGTTTATTGGGAAAAATGACAAAGTCCCCTTTCAATAAGAAAGGTGAGAGGACTAGTGAGCAATTGGCGCTCATACATACCGATGTGTGTGGGCCATTTGCCACGCCAGCCAGGGGTGGTTATGTCTACTTCATTACATTTACTGATGATTACAGTAGATATGGATTTGTGTACCTTATGAGGGCAAAATCTGAATCCTTTGAAGTGTTCAAAGAATTCAAGAATGAAGTAGAGAAGCAACTTGGCAAAAGTATCAAGGCTCTACGATCGGATCGTGGAGGAGAATACTTGAGCCAAGAGTTTGACGACTATCTTAGAGAGTGTGGGATCGTGTCCCAACTCACTCCACCCGGAACGCCACAGTGGAATGGCGTGTCCGAGAGGAGGAATCGAACCCTATTGGATATGGTTCGGTCTATGATGTGTCAAACCGATCTTCCATTATCATTTTGGGGCTACGCTCTATTAAGTGCAGCTTTCACCATTAACCGTGTTCCATCTAAATCAGTCATGAAGACACCATATGAGATGTGGAGTGGGAGGCGTCCCACACTGTCGTTCATGAGGATTTGGGGCTGCGATGTCTATGTAAAGCGTTTACAATCAGACAAGCTAGGGCCTAAATCGGATAAGTGTAAATTTGTGGGGTACCCTAAGGAAACTAAGGGATACTACTTCTACAATCCAACCGAGAACAAAGTGTTTGTTGCTCGGACCGGCGTGTTTCTAGAAAGAGAGTTTGTCTCTAAAGAAGCAAGTGGGAGGAATGTAGAACTTGAAGAAGTTCAAGAACCACAAATCACTGAACCGATTATGGAACATGAACATGAATCACAAGCAGTTGTGGATCCACCTGTTCAGGTAACTCAAGAGCTTCGTAGATCTAGTAGAGTGCGCCAGGAACCCGAGAGGTACGTGTAGGGTTTTGATTCATGGATCGCGCAAACGGAAGCATAATCAAACAAACAACCATGCAAAACCCTCCAAGGATCACAAGTCTAGATGCATAACGATAGTGAAGGTAAGAAATCATAAACACACCTTTGGGTTCTCCTTGATGACTTCAAACGCGAATAGTGTCACGTTCTCTATAGTTGATCCACGCCTAGAGTTGTTCCTAGATCTCCAATCTCCTTGGTGCTAGCCCGGAATGAAAAGAGGGTGAAGGAATCACGCAAAAGGAGGCACAAAAGGGGGCTCGGCCCTTTTGTGGCGTCGGGGACGAGTGGGCGGCGGCAAGGGGGCGGCGTCCCTCTTGTTGCTTGCTCTCTCTCTCCTTTGTTCTCTCCTACTCTTGTTATGTTCTCTTTAGAGCATAAGTTGTGTAGGGAAGGAAGGAAGGAGGGTCCTTTATATAGTCCAACAACTCCTTGTTAACTACCTAAAGGACTTATTCTAGTCCTACTAGAATTCAATTTAGTCCCTTCCTTGCAAATTAGTCCCTACTAAGTTTGCAAGGGTTTGCAAAGTGATCCTTCTAATTAATTAATCCAATTAATTAATTACCAAATCTAGTACAACTCTATATAGCGTGTGACCCCATAGGTTCTATCTAGTTGGTAGCAACTCTTTGCTAATATGGAGCGGTTTCTAGCAAAACATCCATTCTAGCCAACTAATAGAATAGTCATCTAGACAACCTTGTACAAGTAATTGTCTCATCCCTTTGCCTCCATATCCGGATTGGACACGAGACATACAAGTCACACTCGTATATCCAATCCCTAGTTTCTCGATCCATGGAATAGCCTTATTCGTGCAAATAACATCAATATCCCATATATTGATTTATTTGAGTCTGGCCAGACATTCTATAAGCACTATCCTTCGAGTGGCCTTGAATATTTGCTCCCGTTATGTGGGAGGGGCAAATCCTCTCTACGTCCACTACGATCTCTAAGCTTGCTTCTCATTGTATCCAGTACACGCCTTTATAACTACCCAGTTACGGTGTAGCGTTTAACGGTACCAAGATCACAATGATCCACAACTAGAATATCTAGTGACTTCAAGTCTAAGGATGACAATACCATTGTACCTGAGAAGCACTTGTGACTCAACATAACGTGTATGTAGCCTTCTCGGTGATGGGTCAATCCAGTGCAACATTCCGTAATGCACACCTATGTGTTGGATCGTGATATCTCCATATCAATCCAACCCCATACTAGTCTATAGATGATTGTCCCATTTAATCATTATACTTGACTAGGGATATTTAAGATAAACAACACAATTGTAAATCTAAGGACTTCATTATATTAAATATCCAATAAATAATAAATGAATTTCTAGCCAATTACAAATTCATACTAAACTAGATTGCCTCTAGGGCATCTATTCCAACAGTACGGACTTCTCGTAATTGATTCCGGTGACACGATGCTCATAGATTATGAGCCTACTACCTATGAGGAGGCCATGAGTGGCCCAGACTCCCAGAAGTGGCTTGAAGCCATGAGATCCGAGATGGAATCCATGTATACCAACAAAGTATGGACTTTGGTGGAACCACCTGAAGGGGCGCGGCCCATAGGGTGCAAGTGGGTCTTCAAGAAGAAGATCGACATGGATGGTAATGTGATTACCTATAAGGGCCGATTGGTGGCTAAAGGATTCGGACAGATTCATGGTATTGACTATGATGAAACCTTTTCACCAGTCGCTATGAACAAATCCATCCGAATCCTACTTGCAATTGCAGCATACTACGACTATGAGATTTGGCAGATGGATCAAAACAGCATTCCTTTATGGGAATCTCCCCGAGGACGTGTATATGATACAGCCGGAGGGTTTTGAGGATCCAAAGCAAGCCAACAAAGTCTGTAAACTGCAACGATCCATTTATGGATTGAAGCAAGCTTCTAGGAGTTGGAATCGACGTTTTGATGAAGTGGTCAAAGAGTTTGGCTTCATCAGAAACGAAGATGAGTCTTGTGTTTACAAGAAGGTTAGTGGGAGCTCTGTAGCTTTTCTGGTCTTGTATGTGGATGACATACTACTCATTGGAAACGATATTCCCATGCTGCAATCTGTGAAAGATTTGCTAGGAAAGTGTTTCTCAATGAAGGACTTAGGGGAAGCAGCCTATATACTCGGTATAAAGATCTATAGAGATAGATCTAAGAGGTTGTTAGGCCTAAGTCAAAGTACATATATTGACAAGGTGTTGAAACGGTTCAACATGCAAGATTCCAAGAAGGGATTCTTGCCCATGTCACATGGAATCACTCTTTCGAAGAGTGGTTGTCCTTCCAATGAGATTGAGAAGGAACGCATGAGTAGGATTCCCTATGCCTCGGCCATAGGGTCTATCATGTACGCCATGTTATGTACTAGACCAGATGTGTCATATGCCTTGAGTATGACAAGCAGATACCAATCCAATCCAGGTGAGAGTCACTGGATTGCTGTCAAGAACATCCTAAAGTACTTGAGAAGAACTAAGGATGCTTTCTTGATGTTTGGCGGTGAGGAAGAGTTGCGTGTAAGGGGTTACACTGATGCAAGCTTCCAAACCGACAGAGATGACTTTAGATCACAGTCGGGATATGTGTTTTGCCTGAATGGAGCAGCGGTGAGCTGGAAGAGTTCCAAGCAAGAGACGGTGGCTGATTCTACAACAGAGGCTGAGTACATTGCTGCAAATGGCGCAGCAAAGGAGGCTGTTTGGATCAGAAAGTTTGTTTCTGAACTTGGTGTGGTCCCTAGCATTTCGGATCCAATGGAGTTGTTCTGTGACAACACTGGGGCGATCGCGCAATCAAAGGAACCCAGATCGCACCAGAAGTCCAAGCATGTGCTCAGGAAGTTTCATATGATTCGAGATATTATCGATAGAGGAGACGTTCGGATATGCAAGATTCCTACAGATGATAATCTGTCAGACCCGCTTACGAAGCCTCTCACGCAGTGGAAGCATGAAGGGCACACTAGGAGTATGGGCATACGAGATGCGCCAGATTAGCTCTAGTGCAAGTGGGAGACTGTTGGAATAGATGCCCTAGAGGCAATCTAGTTTAGTATGAATTTGTATATGGCTAGAAAATTCATTTATTATTTATTGGATATTTAATATAATGAAGTCCTTAGATTTACAATCGTGTTGTTTATCTTAAATATCCCTAGTCAAGTATAATGATTAATGGGACAATCATCTATAGACTAGTATGGGGTTGGATTGATATGGAGATATCACGATCCAACACATAGGTGTGCATTACGGAATGTTGCACTGGATTGACCCATCACCGAGAAGGCTACATACATGTTATGTTGAGTCACAAGTGCTTCTCGGGTACAATGGTATTGTCATCCTTAGACTTGAAGTCACTAGATATTCTAGTTGTGGATCATTGTGATCTTGGTAGCGTTAAACGCTACACCGTAACTGGGTAGTTATAAAGGCGTGTACTGGATACAATGAGAAGCAAGCTTAGAGATCGTAGTGGACGTAGAGAGGATTTGACCCTCCCACATAACGGGAGCAAATATCCTAGGCCACTCGAAGGATAGTGCTTATAGAATGTCTGGCCAGACTCAAATAAATCAATATGGGATATTGATGTTATTTGCACGAATAAGGCTATTCCATGGATCGAGAAACTAGGGATTGGATATACGAGTGTGACTTGTATGTCTCGTGTCCAATCCGGATATGGAGGCAAAGGGATGAGACAATTACTTGTACAAGGTTGTCTAGATGACTATTCTATTAGTTGGCTAGAATGGATGTTTTGCTAGAAACCGCTCCATATTAGCAAATAGTTGCTACCAACTAGATAGAACCTATGGGGTCACACGCTATATAGAGTTGTACTAGATTTGGGAATTAATTAATTGGATTAATTAATTAGAAGGATCACTTTGAAAACCCTTGCAAACTTAGTAGGGACTAATTTGCAAGGAACGGACTAAATTGAATTCTAGTTGGACTAGAATAAGTCCTTTAGGTAGTTAACAAGGAGTTGTTGGACTATATAAAGGACCCTCCTTCCTTCCTTCCCCATATAACTTATGCTCTAGAGAGAACATAACAAGAGTGGGAGAGAACAAAGGAGAGAGCAAGCAACAAAGGAGGCCGACGCCCCCCCTTGCCGCCGCCCTCGTCCCCGTCGGCCAAAAGAGGGCCGAGCCCCTTCTTTTGTCTCGTTTTGCGTGATTCCTTCACCCTCCTCTCATTCCGGGCTAGCACCAAGGAGATTGGAGATCTAGGATCAACTCTAGGCGTGGATCAACTATAGAGAACGTGACACTATTCGCGTTTGAAGTCATCAAGGAGAACCCAAAGGTGTGTTTATGATTTCTTACCTTCACTATCGTTATGCATCTAGACTTGTGATCCTTGGAGGGTTTTGCATGGTTGTTTGTTTGATTATGCTTCCGTTTGCGCGATCCATGAATCAAAACCCTACATGACTCCCCTAAATCAACTCCCAAACATGGTTCGGGTATGCTTGGTACCAAAAGAAGTTTTGGCGAAATTGAAAATGACCAATCCATGGAGCCTTCAATCAAAAAGATGAAGGCTCAACCTGCTGGCTCACCCAAGACCAAGGATCATAACCTCAAAGGTACATTCTCTTCCTCGAAGGTTTCCGTGGTTGTCCTAGAACAACCACGGCGGTCGCCATGATTGTCGGTAGCTGGAACTGCAGAGGTCTTGGTCATCCTCTGGCAGTTCATTCAGCTCATAAACTGACCTATAACCACAAGTTGTCTATTCTCTTTATTTCTGAAACTAAATGCTCAACAACTGAATGTAGTGTTCTTTTTAAATCTTGGGGTTTATGACTCTATCTGTGGGGTTAACTCTAGAGGTCTAGCGGGTGGTCTTTGTCTTGGATGGAAAAATTATGTCAATGTCCATCCTATGATTGCAACAAATAATCTCATCCTTTGTCACGTCTCTTGTGACGCTGGCCCATTCTATCTTGCTTGTATTTATGGCTCCCCATATAACGAGCAAAGGAAGGACACTTGGGATGCCATTGAAACCCACCTTGTCAACCTTAATGGCGCACTCCTCTGTATAGGAGACTTTAATCAGATTCTGCACCCCTCCGATAAATGGAGTTGCAAGAGCAGATGGATCCCCGACATTAAAGACTTCCGGTCATTCCTTGGAAATCTTAATTTGTCGGAAATCCGTTTTCAGGGCTCACGTTTCACATGGACTAACAATAGAACATTCCCTTTCACAACCTTTGAGAGATTGGACAGGGGTTTTCACAACTCTGAATGGGGCCTTAAATTCCAGGGCTCCTTCCTCCACATTCTCCCGATCATGGGCTCGGACCACGGCCCATGTATCTTCCATATTTGCAACTCTGACAAGCCCAGAACCAAACGCTTTCACTTTGAGGCCTTCTGGCTTCGTTACCCCGAATGCATAAACATTATTCAATCAACCTGGCAAGATCGTGTCTTTGGGTCGTCTGCATTCAAATTCGCTGCAAAATGTAAAGCCCTTAAAGCCAATCTTAATGCTTGGAAGAAGAAAGGGGTTGGATCGCTTAACCAAAGGATTAATGCTGTTCAACACCAACTTGAAAATATCCAATCATCCCTTAACTCCCCTAACTACATCAGCATTGAGAATAACCTCAGGCAGGAGCTCAACGATCTCCTTTCACAAGAAGAGATCCTCTGGGCTCAACGTGCCAAAGTTAAATGGCTTAAGGAAGGGGATAGGAACACCCGCTTCTTCCACAAAACTTGCAAGAAGAGAGTTTCCAGAAATAGGATAGAGGGATTGAAAGACCCTTTGGGAAACTGGATTGACGATCCAGTTAAACTCTCAAACCTAATTTCTGATCACTTTGCAACAATTTACCTCAAAGCCTCTGACATTAATAAGGCTGATATTGATGGCTCGGATGGATGGAATCTAAACTTCCCAACCCTGGATACCCAAGGTATTAGCCTCCTTAATCAGCCTATATCTGCTGAGGAAATTAAAGACGCTGTCTTCTCCATTGGTCCTTACAAATCTCCTGGTCCAGATGGTCTCCCAGGGATTTTCTTCCATAAAAACTGGGACACTGTAAGGAACTCGGTCGAGGAAGTTGTCAGAGCTTTCTTTCACAATGGGTACCTCCTTAAGGAATTTAACTATTCCTTTCTGGCCCTTATCCCGAAAACTCACAGCCCGGTGCATCCCAGTGATCTTAGACCAATCAGTATTTGTACGTCAATGTACAAGATCATCTCCAAAGTCCTCGCGAACAGGATTAAGAGGGTTCTGCCCTCTATTATTTCGGAGCAGCAAAATGCTTTCGTCCCAGGAAGGCTCATCTCTGATAGCACCCTCCTTGCCAATGAATTTTTTGGTAAAATAAGAAATTCTAACAGTGGAAATAACCATCTGGGTGCTCTTAAGCTTGACTTGAGCAAGGCCTTCGACAGGGTCAACTGGTACTTCCTGGAAAAAGTCCTTAGGAGGATGGGATTCCCACACAACTGGGTTCATCTCATCATGCAATGTGTCAACACGGTGTCCTTTTCAGCCATGGTCAATGGGAAGCCGGGGAAAAGAATCTTCCCTAAAGCAGGCCTTAGACAAGGGGACCCCCTCTCCCCCTATCTCTTCATTATTTATCTTGGAGCCCTTTCAGTCTATCTGACTAACCTCAACATCTCGGGAAAATGTCCGGTAATCAATCTCAGCAGAGGGGGTCCTAAGCTTTCACATCTCTTCTTTGCGGACGATTGCCTCATCTTTTTCCAACCCACCCCCTCCACTTGTGCGGCCCTTAGTACAGCACTGGATAGCTTCTGTAAGGTATCTGGGCAAGACATTAACAAAAACAAATCGTCTCTTACTCTCAGCCCAAATACCCCAGAGGATCTGGGGTCCATTTTTGGAACATTCCTCGAAGTTAACATTGAAAAAACAAACTCTTCCTACCTCGGACTCCCTATCGCTCTAGGTGGGAAAAGAAAAGACATCTTCAGATTTACAAGAGACGCGGTCTCTACTAGGTTAGAAGGATGGAAAGGGAAATTTCTGAATGAAGCGGGGAGATTAACTCTTGCCAAAACTGTCCTCTCGGCTCTCCCCGCTTACGTCTGTTCCTCGTTCAAACTCCCAATCACGCTCAATAGAGAGATCTCTAGCCAAATCGAGAATTTTTGGAGGAACCCGGAAAAGAGAACCCTTGCTCTCATCCCCTCTGACATTCTCAATCTTTCTAAATCTAGAGGCGGTCTAGGTCTTAGGAACATTAACTGGATGAACCAAGCTTTACTGGCCAATAAGGCCTGGAGGATCCTTAAAAAACCTAACCTGCTCGTTTCCAAGATTCTCCTCCACATATATTGCAGGAAAAATTCTTTCTTGGAATGTGGCAGCCCAAGTAACGCTTCTTGGGCCTGGAAAAGTGTCCTTCATGGCCGTGATCTCATCATGAAAGGCTGCAGATGGCAAATAGGAAGTGGGGATCAAGTAAGTATCTGGCACGACAAATGGATCCCAGGGCTGAAAGAACCTCTCTCAGTTACTCTCAGCCAAAACAACTCTAACCCTGCTGCCAGGGTCAATGATTGGATCGAGATGGTGGATAATAAACAGACGTGGAAGGAAATCACTATCCGGTCACAGGTTCCGGACTTCATTGCCTTCAAAATCCTCTGTATCCAACTTCCGGACAACCCAAGTGAAGACATGATTATATGGCCCTTCACAAGGAATGGCACTTATACCACAAGATCAGGATATAACCTTCTTAATGAGGAAAACAATGTCCACTTTCTCCCAGCCGGCCTTTTCCTGCTCGATCAATGGCCTATGATGAATAATGGAAATTGGGGGAAAATCTGGAGTCTCAAGATCCCAGAGAAATGGAAATCCTTTCTTTGGAAATGTGCTCATCTCAAGCTCCCAACCAAGTCCCTCCTCTGCCTTCAGCTCAATCTTACCTCTAACAACTGCCCAATTTGCAATAGAAGTGAGGAAACCCTTGAACACCTTTTCTTCAACTGTCCGGAAGTCGCCCCCCTATGGAGCAATACGGACCCTTTTCGGAGGACTGATACCCCTTTCCAAGATACCCTTTGGAATTTTATCCTCACAGTTAATCTCAAAGCCATTCACACTCTCTGGAGTATCTGGAGAGGAAGATGTGGCCTCGTCTTTAGCAATAAACCCTTCTCTACCTCTGCTATTCAAGCTACCATGAACCAGGAACAACTTCTCCTCACGATACCCGACCCTCCTGTTTCCAATCCTCCCTCCGCACATTGTTATCCGAGCACCATCGTGGTCATGGACAGTTGCGATGTTCACCTTCGAAACAATCCAAAGGATATCTCCGTTGATGGCGCTTGGAAAGCAAGCTCTTTCTATTCCGGCATTGGAATCCATACAACGGGTGCGGATGGCAAGTCTTGGACCATTGGGAAAAAGTGTGTGGCCTCAAGCGCACAGCAAGCTGAGCTTCTTGCAGTGGAACATGCAGTGAATTTTGCGCGTCATCATAAAATTTTATCTGTTAACATCCTTTCTGACTGTGCTTCCGTTTTACCAATTATCCAGGGATTAACCAGCCCCCCTGTTCAGGATGAGCCGGTGATTGATCGAATCCGTGAAGATGTGAAGCTTTTGAAGTTCTGCAGCATTACCAAGGTTCAAAGGAGGCAGGTTTCCCTAGCTCATGAAGCAGCCAAATGCTCCCAGATTGACAACCATCCTATGTGATCGTAACTTATGTAGTTTGTAGTAGGTTCCCTCTAGTTTTATGTTGTGGTAGTTTGTAGCAGGTCTTCTATTTGGATGTTTGGTACTATTGTGCTTTTCTGTTTGTTTCTCTTGTACGCTGCTTTTGGGATGGTTCTTCGTTTCTTTGAATGATGATATTTCCAGCAAAAAAAAAAAATCTGGTCTTCTATTTTGCTAATCTTTATTCTGTATACTAACAGAGGACCGTCTTTTACTGTGCAAGGAGGTGATGTGCCTCCAATCATGCCTTTAGATTACCTCCAAATCAATGGTGTTGATTCAATTTTTTTTCTTTCACACTTTTCTCTCTGGTGGGCCACATGGAATTGACATCTAGATTCTAGAGCACTACCACTCCGTTTCTTCTCTTTAGCCCCCTTTCTATTTTGGGACGTTTCCTCTCTTGTTCCCCCTTTCCTCATTTGGCATGTTTAATAGTAGACAATGATCACTTTGCCCTTACAATAATACCCCACTCAACCCATTGTTTTCTCTCATTTATTGATTTCTTTTAGATTTCTTTTTTCTATGAGGTAATTTGACTTTTTTTGGTTTGTCATTCTTTTTTCTTGATAAGTTAGGAGAAGGGAAAACGCAACCGGTATATATAATGCCTACGGCACGGGATACTTTCTAATATTAACTAGAAAAGGAAGCGGAATGAAGAATAAATTTGAAAGTATCCCACAAGCATCATTCTTTAAACCTTCAATGAAAATATATTATTAATAAGAGTAAGAATAAAAATATATAATAAGGTCACACACCACATCGTCCAATTGATGAGTACATAATCCCAAAATGTAAGATCTAGGCCACATCTTTGACCTCCCTCTTTTAGATCGAGTAACGACTTTTTCAAAACACAATTAGAAAATTATTATTTTTTATGAAAGATAAAATTACATATAAGTTTTATAAAAAATAATTACAAATAAAGTCTAAAAGAAAATACTAATAAGGATTCTAAAAAAATATACAAATAAGAGTGACATGTCCATAGGCTCCTGACCCATAACCGTGGAGAATGGTGAACAAAGCGCAATTGATAAATTGTTTGAGAAGTGGTGCTTTTTTTCTTTTTCTTTAGTTTTTACGAAAAGTAGTGAGTTCACAATGTTTGAGTCAATAACTCTAGGGTCAGGTGCGTGTAGGGATGGCAATATGGTCCGATCCGATCTGAGATCCGAGCGATCGGAGCCGAATGGATCGGACCCGAATCCGATCCAATTGAAAATGGATCGGATTTGGATCCGGAAAGCCAAATCCGAACGGATTTGGATATGGATTTGGATCTGAGGGCAGATCCACCGAATTCTGACCCGATCCGATCCGACATATATGTGTGCTTTACAAATATAGCCTTATTACCTCCCCACTTACACTTACAAGAAGAATATTATATAACTCCAACCTACAAAGCTGTTTCTTTTGTTTTTTAGGCTTCATAACTTACGAACATGCCTTAGCGTGTGAAATATTGTTTATTTTTAGTGTTATTTTTTCTATTTTATTGCAAACTCGAGCCGGATCCGATCCGAATCTGATCCGACCACGTACTATATGGATCTACGGATCGGATTTGGATCAGCTGAATGAGACCCGATCCGATCTTATCCGAATCCGGTGATGATCCGAACGGATCTGGATCTCATTTAGCCTGGTCGGATCTGGATCGGGAAGGGCCTGATCCGATCCGGATCCGACCCGTTGCCATCCCCAGGTGCGTGGACCTGCTCGATACTTTTTTGAGAATTACATTATATAGCCGGGTTCGAATGGGGACTTTATGCAGGAACTAAACGCTCTATCACTGACCAAGTACTTATTTGTCGATCCGCTAGATTTTTTTAATGCATATGTACACTTTTCATGCTTCTTTTTACATGGAATTTGTTAATTGAACAGTCAATTATGACATGCATTCATGTAGTTTATTAAGGTGTTAAACGAGACTACCAGAGCTAACACTCAGAAATAGTTTTTTTCGAATGAATGGACCTCACTCTGGTAGAAGACCGGGTTGTCAGTTTATAATGAGTAATTCATTCAAACAACTCGACTTCAATTTTGTAAGTTATACAGTTCCAAACAAGGCCACTATGACGTTTTATTGTTAGAAGAGAAACTACTTTTTATTAATCTGAAATAACATGAATGTGAATATCCCTTACATCATTAGGAAGTAGATCACTGACCCATATAGGGTTAATACTTAATACCAAGTCAAATATGCTTGTTGGGACAAATCAAGCCAAAGTTTGCCAACGCATGAGCTACAGTATTGGACTCTCGCATTTTATAAGTAAATGTCACCTTCTCAAACCTGTTTGTAAGTGTCCAAATTTCACGTGGAATATCACCAGTTTCAGAGCGAAAGTTTGCAGTACAGTTCGGAGAATTGAGAGTTTCAATGACGACATTAGCATCTGTCTCCACCACCACTGTTCTTAGATGAGATTCTTCAGCAAGTTTGAGCCCTTCCCAACGGCCATACACTCAGCGTCTTTGGCTGAGTTAGTTGTGAAGAAAGGAATAGCCATACCAACAACAATATTACCTCAGTAGTCACGAATAATAACACCCCCTGTCGTTGTACCATCCGTTGGAATCCATGAGCCATCAGAGTTGATTTTGTGGGTGCCTTTGTCGGGGGGGGGGGGGGGGGGGCGCCAACATTCTGCCAGAGGATCTCTCTGGTCTTTTTATCAGCAGCCCGTTGATGTTCCTCTCCAGAGAGCAAAATTTTCCTCAATATCTAGTAACACCTCCAGTTTCTTTGTTAGACCTTGAAAAATGGAGGAGTTACGATTTCTCCATATACTCCATATAGCCGTACAAAATTTCTCGCGGTCTGCGACACCAGCACGACAACTGGAGTTGTCCGAAGCATAACTTTGTTAAGCTAAATAGTGACTCGGCTTAGAGGGAGTACGGAATAGCGATGGGGCTGGGCAATGTCATTCGGAAAGACCAAGGAAGTTTTGTAGCAGCGAGACAAAGGAGGATCCCAAGACAATGTTCCCCTCTTATGGCGGAATTGGCGGCAATCAACGAAAGTATATCCTACGGAGCAGGAAATGGGATTCGGTCAAGTCCAGTTTGAGTCCGATTGCCTAACGGCAATTCTTCTACTTCGGGAAGATAGAGCAGGGAAATTAAAAGAACTTGAAGCAAATAACGGATCTCAAAGAACTTTTAGAATATTGCATGAAGAAACTCACAAATTTCCAAGCAACTGAGTTCTTGCTCGACGGGAAGCAAGCTCTTTTGCGCATATAGTTTCTTCAAAAGCGATGAAGGAAGGCGATATTAGTTTTTATGGGTCAATTACTAATCACCCACTTCCAGTTTGAGGTAATAATTCATATACCACTCCCAGTTTCAAAACCATCTTCTTCCCCCTTCCAGTTGTTGATTGCAAACAACCAACAAATTAGGCAGATTCCGTCCAAAATTTTCCATTAGTTAACGGTTATTGAAGGGTAAAATGGTCAACTACAAAAAAAATGAACACCAATAATACCAACATCACCACCGCCATTACCACTACCAGCACAACCACAGCACCGCCACTATTTCCAACAAACCTAGAATCTGGCGATCTATTTTTCGGCATCATCACAACCTCCACCCAAAACACACACCCACCACCATCACAAATCTCATTACACCCACCATCGATCGGGAAGAAGAAGAAGAAGATGATGATGATGATGATGATGATGATGATGATGATAACCGCCACCACTGCTACAACACCATAATCGCTGCCACGGCTAGAATCCGGCAACCCGTCTCCATTTTTGACTTCACCCAATCGAAACACTCAAATAAAAATCGTTATGTGAATCTGACGAGAGAGAGAGGGATTCCGATCTCGTTTCAAGCCAAAAACCTGAACTTTGATGGGGATCGGATCTGCTTCAGCCCAACAAGCAATTCGTTGGGTTACCACCGCCACCTAGCCGGCGAAAAAACGGATTCCGGTGACCTCCTCCTCCCCCGACCACGAACTGAGAGAGAGAGAGGGGGAGAGGGAGAGAGAGAGAGATCGAACGGAGAGGAGATAAAGAACGAGAGGGAGGAAGCGAGCAGGTTGAGACTTGAGAGGGAGTAAACCCTCGATCGGGCTCAAGTGTCTATATTCTCCGGGCTAGTTTGGTAATGCTGTGACGGTTTAGAAAGCTGCTGTGTAGAAAGCACTGTGAGAAAGCTGCTGTGAGAATCTACAAAAAAGTGTTTGATAAACTCCGTATAAAATCTTCTGTTGAAAAGCCCTTTTGATATTACGTGTTTGGTAAGTAGTACTTTAGACTTTTTTTAATGCTAAAACGACCATTTCAGACATGATATAATAAATATAACTATTACAATAAAATACTATTAATATTTATTAATGGATAATGATGTCGAACTATAAATTAATCAAAAAGCAGGTCGTAGAAAGCATCCCCTTCCCTGCTTTTCAAATTCTGCTGTGGGGAAGCAGTTGCTTTCTAGAAAGCAGAAAAACAGAACTTTACTAAACACAAAAATACTGCTTTTGGATTTGAAAAGCAGCTTTCTAGAAAGTAAAAGCATTACCTAACGGGCTCTTCGTCTTTTTGTTTGTTCAACCGGTAAGAAGCCTTCTTCTTTTTATTTGTTCTTTTTTTTTTTTTTCTTCTCTTCTTTTATCTTTAATTTATTTAATTCTAATTTTTTTAGTTTCTTTTTTGCATTTCTAGTTCTTTCCATGGACCACTATACCCTTGTCGGAGTTAACTTTTTAACAGAAAAATTACCCCAACTGTTGATTGATAACAATCATAAACTGGAGGTGGTAATAAGAGAGTTTTGTAACGGGAAGTGGTAAGTGAATTATTACCCCAACATGAAAGTGGGTGATTAGTAATTGACTCTAGTTTTTATTCATAAACGCCAATCTGAATGCTCGATTTACAAAATAATGATTTATTGGGAGTGATTACCCATTAATAGATTATTTCTTCTATAAAATAAATCTCGCGGTCTTCACGGTTGGAAGTGACAAATACAGTGGGAGATACTCCATGTAGTCGTACAAAATTTTACCTGAACGCACCATTACGATGTTTTTTTTTTTTTAAGAATTTGTCTGGTTCGAACCTACTTTTGTCAACTTTTTTTGTCAACCTCTGGTTCGAACCTGGAACCTCAATGCATTAATAACCTTTGCTAATAAAAAAATAAATAAATAAAAATAATGAGAAAAATACACTCGGTGTTTCTCAGAAAAGATGTTTCTAGAAGGAATAGGCACAGTGGTGTCTCTAGACATCTCTAGTAGACTGACCATCAACACCAACCACCTGTGAAATCGTCACCCCCCCTCCCTCTTTTTAAACCCTCCCTCTGCTTGCTTCTCATCTCCAATTCTTCACAATTACGCTGCGAACAACAACAACAAGACGCACCTCTGTCTCCGATCCAACGCAGCATCCTCAAAGGTACGATCTTTAAAACCCTAATTTACTCCTCCTAGATCTCTGGATTACGTCCCTTTTTGCTCCCGATTCTCGGTTTCGTTACTGTATTTGCGGTGTCCTGATCGGTCAGGACTATTTCTCTAGTTATGAATTGTGCTCACGATTTGGTGGATTGGCTTGTATAACTCATATTCAAAAGTTGCCTCTTTTCTTTGTCCATGAACTTTGATTGAGATTGTGTACGTGCTTTTGTGAATGAAGTAGTGCATTGTAATTGGTAAATATTTGAACCATGTACTGCCTTCTGATGCCGGATTTACACTTTATTTGTTCATTGTAGATTACAATTTCACTAGGTAACATGTGCTGCATTCTGATTCTCTAGATGGAGTTCCTAATCTACTTTGTGGATGAAACAAAATTTGTTATTGTCATGCTATCTTTACCGTATCAATTTATACTCTCCTCAACTTAATTGCTTTGCCCTTCATGTGATCGTTTGGGAGAGTGCAAGTCCTGCTAGAAGTCGCGCTTCAGTTTTGAGAACTGACCTGTTTATTAATAAGCTATGTACCTAATTCCAACTGTGGTTTTCATGAGTATGTGCTTGTGTGAGGATTAATAATGCAGGGTTAATTGGGTACATTACGTTTAACTAGGTGTTTGGGTACATTACCTTTAGCTGAAGTTGTGCTTCAGTTTTGAGAACTGACCTGTTTACTGATTCAATAGCTGTGTACCTTATTTGAACTATGGTTTTCATGAGTATGTGCTTGTGCGAGGGTTAATAATGTAAGGATAATTGGGTACATTACCTTTAACTAGGAAGTAACCATATGGGGAGGGCCATCAATGTATGTGGTAAACACTATGACCTTCAATCTGGATTATAGCTCCTGTAGGTTTTATAATATATGTTGTCAGATGCGGTGCCCAGCATTTTCATTCTTTACATTTTGCTCTTAGTCTCTTTTGTTTTTACTGGATATGATAATGGTTTTGACTTCCTATTCTATATTTACCAGGTTGCTCTTTTGCGAAATACCAATAGAGTAATCGACGTATGCAATTAATTTTTTAGAATGAGTGTGGTGGGTTTTGATTTCGGTAACGAGAGCGGGGTTGTTGCCGTTGCACGGCAAAGAGGGGTTGATGTTGTGCTCAACGATGAGTCGAAAAGAGAAACCCCAGCTCTTGTCTGCTTTGGTGAGAAACAACGATTCCTTGGAACAGCTGGTGCTGCTACCAGTATGACGAATCCGAAGAATACAATTTCTCAGATTAAAAGACTTATTGGGCGGCAGTTTTCAGACCCTGAGCTCCAAAAAGATCTGAAGAATTTACCCTTTGCTGTAACTGAGGGCCCTGACGGATTTCCATTGATCCATGTACGGTATTTGGGAGAACAAAGGACATTCACTCCAACACAAGTATTGGGAATGGTTTTCTCTGACCTGAAAATTATTGCAGAAAAGAATTTAAATACTGCAGTTGTCGACTGCTGTATTGGAATACCTGTTTATTTCACTGACCTTCAGCGACGAGCTGTTCTGGATGCTGCAACAATAGCTGGTTTGCATCCTCTACGGCTGATTCATGAAACAACTGCAACTGCTTTGGCATATGGTCTCTACAAACCAGAGTTTCCTGAGAATGACCAAGTGAACGTTGCATTTGTTGACATTGGTCACTCTAGCATGCAAGTCTGCATTGCTGGATTTAAGAAAGCTCAATTGAAGATATTGGCGCATGCCTTTGACCGATCCCTAGGTGGCAGGGATTTTGATGAAGTTCTGTTTCAGCATTTTGCTGCAAAGTTCAGGGAAGAGTATAAAATCGACGTATACCAGAATGCTAGGGCTTGTCTGCGGCTTCGTGCTGCTTGCGAAAAGCTGAAGAAAGTCCTTAGTGCTAACCCAGAAGCACCTTTGAATATAGAGTGTTTGATGGATGAGAAGGATGTTAGGGGTTTCATCAAAAGAGAAGAGTTTGAACAGATTAGCGCCCCTATATTGGAACGTGTGAGGAAGCCACTGGAGAAGGCTCTTTTGGAAGCTGGTTTAACTACTGAGAACATTCATTCAGTTGAAGTTGTAGGTTCTGGCTCTCGAGTTCCTGCCTTAATAAGGATATTAACTGAATTCTTTGGCAAGGAGCCTAGGCGGACAATGAATGCTAGTGAATGTGTGGCTAAAGGAGCTTGCTTGGAGTGCGCAATCCTGAGTCCTACTTTTAAAGTGAAGGAATTCCAGGTAACTAAGCTGTGCCGCTTATTGCTCTTGCCTGTTTTTGACTCACCTTTCTTTTAGTTTTTAATGTGTTTCATTTGTCAAGATAATTTTAGTAACTAACTGTGAACTCACTCACTGACTGCATGTTGGTCGTATTTTGTGTATGCTCTTTTTTCTTGTTCCACAAAGAATATTGACCCATCTTTTATGCATTTGCACAACCGCTTTAATCCTTGGCTCTTAATTTTTTTTTTTAAAGGAACTTAAAAACGTTAAGGAAGTTGATTATTTCATGAGCTATATGTTTGCATGACGTGTGTTGCTAGTTCCTAATATACTACTTAAATTTGTTCCTGGTGTAAATAGGTATTTCAATATTTCCCTGGTATAAATTTGTGCCTGTTCTTTTGACAGCCTTAATCTTGTCACTGCCCTGCTTTTACGTTTAATACAGCAATCTGACACATCAGTGATTACATTCTGGTTTGCAGGCAATTTTCTGATTTTTCATTTGTGTTTTTTGAAAAAGCATCATCTTGGGGTAAAAGCATAGAAATTAACTGGAACACATGTATTTCATGTCTGTTTATCGCACTGTTTAAGTGCTACCTTTATCTGTAAGGTTATACTCCCAGTGCATATTTTGCAATGCTCACTATCCATGTATAAATTGTATTTCTGGAGAGTTGGATGTCCACCTCTTTATCCTCCAAAGAATTTGAAATTTTGCATTTACACTGCACGTTCATTGTAATGAACAATTGATTCATAGTTGCAATCGTTTCCTACCAGCTGGAAAGAGGTGTTGAGAAAGTCACCTTCCATCTTCATATGTTATTGCGTTGACATTGTTTTATTTATGCAATTTTCCTTGTCTTGTGAAGGTCAACGAGAGCTTTCCATTTCCTTTGGCTCTATCATGGAAAGGTTCGGCTCCAGATGCTGAGAATGGTAGCACAGATAATCAACAAAGCACTGTTGTCTTCCCGAAGGGCAATGCTATTCCTAGTCTGAAGGCTTTAACGTTCTATAGATCTGGAACATTCTCAGTAGATGTGCAATATGCTGATGTCAGTGAATTACAGGCACCAGCAAAGATAAGCACGTATACTGTAAGTGATTGTTTTTGACTAATTGACATTTTAGGACTCCAGAAGTTCCATTGTTATTAATATTAATATGAATTCATTTGGTGTGGGCAGATTGGTCCTTTCCAGTCCACAAAGAGTGATCGTGCGAAAGTGAAGGTGAAAGTTCGCCTAAATCTGCATGGCATTGTGTCAGTCGAGTCTGCTACGGTGAGTCCTGAATTTTCTTTTTGTTTGATGACTGTGTATCTTGCATCTTAACTTATTGCTTATTTCAATAAAGGTCATACTATAGTAGTAGTACTTTACTATTTTTGCATCATAATATCTTTTTGCCCATGAGTCATTGTTTGGCTACCTCAATGCAGCTTTTGGAGGAGGAGGAAGTTGAAGTTCCAGTCACCAAGGAACCGGCTAAGGAAGGTTCTAAGATGGATACGGATGAGGCCCCTCTAGGTGCTTCTCGGGCTCCTGACAATGATGTCAATATGCAAGATGCTAAGCCAGATGCACCTGGTGTTGAGAATGGTGTTCCCGAATCTGGAGAGGAGCCTGTCAAGATGGAAACTGACACAAAGGTGAGTAACATTAAAGCCTAGCTGTTGTGCAGGTCGTAGGGTACCTGAGATTTTAATGTTATTTAGCTGTTGTAACTCCACAGAGCATAATGACTATAGTGTTACTATCTTGAATGCTACATTCAATTGACTTTGCACTCGGGGGTCGAGTAATTCCTCCCGTGAATTTAACCTCTCATATGTTTTGAGATATTATTGGGTGTTTTAGACTCCTGCAATGAACCGACTTTCTTCAAGTTATTTGAAGTCATCATGGATGGATAACCCATGTCAGTTGATGCTGGTATGGGTTTCAGGTTTGGGTCAGGGGTTTAGGTACGGCTACCATGATGTATTGAAGTGAAAGAAGAGTGTGCTGTTTTTAGTGTCATAGATCATCAGCAGACCACGGAGAATGTAGAGACTGCGTGTAGATGAGAGAGAAGGAAGTTAGTGAACAAAATTTCTAGGTTGTGTTTCATGATCACTGGCAGATCATTGACAATAGCCTGTGGAGTCTGTAACTCAAGCTAGACCAATTACCTGCCATCAGTGATATGAAATTGTTGGAAACACAATTGATATGCCTGACCTCGTGCTCACCTCTTGACCAAGTTGGATAGGGTTGTGATGCAATTCTTTTTGGTTACAAACCAAGATTGTCGTCTCCCTTATGTTTTCTACTTTTGGCGAAGGTTCCTATAAGTAAAATAAAAATAAAAATACAATGATGTACGTTTTGCTGCTGGGTCTGTTATTTCTCATGGATGTTACAACCAGTTTGCTCTGTTCTCGTGGAGAAAGATTGTGGTACTGTGGCTTTTTCAGTGGGCGTTTCTTAATTGGTTCAATGTGAACTTCTTGTGTACTTGTTATTCTTGCAGTAGAAAAATCGTCTTAGTAATGTGCTTAATTGTGCATTTTTTTCCTGTCTAGGCTGAGGCTCCAAAGAAGAAGGTGAAAAAAACTAACATACCTGTAGCTGAGTTTGTCTACGGAGGTATGCCAGCTGAAGATGTCCAAAAAGCCGTGGAAAAGGAGTTTGAAATGGCATTGCAGGATCGAGTTATGGAAGAAACAAAAGACAAAAAGAATGCTGTAGAAGCCTACGTCTATGACTTGAGAAATAAGGTATCATATTGTGCCTTTCTTGCAATATCTTCGGCACCTTTTATACTTTGTACTAAAATAGTTTCTTTTTGCTTTGCAGCTTTACGACAAATACCAAGATTTTGTTACTGACTCAGAGAGGGATGAGTTATCTGCAAAGCTCCAAGAAACAGAAGATTGGTTGTATGAAGATGGTGAAGATGAAACTAAAGGCGTCTATATAGCAAAGCTGGAAGAACTCAAGAAGGTTGGGCGTGTCCTCTTGTTATCTTTGTCTACTTGCTCTGTTTGCTTTTCTATGTTTTTCTAACCTGGCTGGCATTCTAAATCTGCAGAAAGGCGATCCTATCGAGGAGCGCTACAAGGAATTCAATGAGAGGGGAGCAGTAATTGATCAGCTTAACTATTGTATCAATAGTTACAGAGAAGCTGTGGTGTCCAACGACCCGAAATTTGATCACATTGATTTAGCTGAGAAACAAAAGGTTGCATAACATCTTTGCAATACCATGTGTAGTTGTAGTCAGAGCATGATGGATTGCGTGCTTAGTGACATTTTGTGGTTGGTTTCTTTGCAGGTTTTGAATGAATGCGTGGAAGCAGAAGCCTGGTTGAGGGAGAAAAAGCAACAGCAAGAATCGCTGCCCAAATATGCAAACCCAGTTCTCTTAACTGCTGATATCAGAAAGAAGGCTGAAGCCCTTGACAGGTATTTAGACCATTTGTAATGGCATTTGTTTCCACCTAGGAGTATGACACTTCATTTGATTGATTCATTGCATAGCTGGACAAAAGAAATAAAATTCTATAAGTACAATGTAAAAATTGACCTTAAGGATGATTCATCTCTCATAATAGTTGTTCATATGAACATTTTTTAAAGACTAATGTATCAACTTGTATGGCTCTTGCAAGTTCCCATCAAAGCGAGTGTGCAAGTCTGTAACTTGATCCAAACTTAACAAGCATTTTCCCAGTTTTTCTGGGGTTGGTTACATTAATAGTCTGTCACAGTTCACCAAAACATGATTTTTACTTATTTTTTTTGTCCATTACCTAGAGCAAGTGGAAAGTGCGCAACGTAAAAATTGAAATTTTTATGATGCAACAAAAACAAACCATAGGGATTTCAAAATAAATGAAACTAAGATACTCGACGATCTGACTAGGCATCTGTAATCTCAATCAACTTGTGAAGCACTGTATGGAAACAGCGGTATCCTTGGCTCTTTTCAGGAAGTCAGTTTGTGATCTGTTGTTTTGTTCGTGGATTTGTGATTTGTGTGATGTTGACTTGTGTGTACTGTCTTGTAGGTTTTGCAGGCCGATAATGACGAAACCTAAGCCAAAGCCAGCTAAGGCGGCTACTCCGCCGCCACCATCTTCTCCAGCAGCAGCAGGAGGGGATGCACAGTCCCAGGCAGCAGCAGACGACGAATCCAATGCGAATTCCAATACCAGTGCTGATAATGTTGATGGGTCTGCTGAAGTGCCCCCAGCTGCTGCAGAGCCTATGGAGACGGATAAACCAGAAGCAGCAGCTGCTTAATTTATCTCTTCTTATCAGTTATAGTGTTTTCTGAGCCAGCATAGTCTGGTGTAGTTCATCACCTTTTTTAATGGTTACTTGTGGTGAATATGTCTTGATATGTAAAAGACAAGTCTTCTTCGGAGCTTATTATCAGCTTTTTTTTTTTTTTTTTTTTTTTTTTGATAGAAAAGCTTATTATTAGCTTAGGTCCATTTTTTGTAGGTCATCCTTGTTAATTTTTTCCTGGAAATTAGTATTGTACACTACAGGATTGCCGGTGCAATATTTCCTCGGAAACCATGATTTTCTCTTGGCACGTGAGAGACTTGCTATACCCAACTCTTGATTATCACCTTCAAACAAAACATTTTTGAGTCCTTTCTGATTCAGTTTCTGAATTGCGAGCGCAGCAGCCGTAGCTTAAGCTTGGAGCACAGAACCTGTAACTCCAGAACTCCACCCCCAGTACAGAACTTCACCCACATGGTTCCTCAGCAGCCACCCACAATAGGTAGCACCAGAAAGCTCATTACAACTTGCATCAAAGTTACATTTCAGGAGATGAACAGGTGGAGGCACCCAAGCTTTTTCTCTTTGAATATGAATCATCACTTTCTTAATATGGACATTCTTAGGAATCACGAGAAGCCCACAATAGCCAAAATCTAACATACATTTTCTAACCAATTTATGAGGGTTGATCGCTACTTCAATTTGGAGAAGGTAGCCTCATTCCTACCTTTCCAAAGATTCCAACACACCACCAAAATTTTCTTAAAAGTATTTTCCTCCATCTCTTTGCCTCTGCAAAGCTCAACCAAATATGGATATCAGCTATATCTTTGCACATAACAGGTGTAATAACACCTTTACCAAACCAAACCATTTTAACCCAACCAAACCTCAGAAACAGGTACTCTAAGGATTCATTTTCCTCATCACATATGGTACAAATCTGAGAGTCACCACACTTTCTTAAAAACAGAACTTCTCTTGTAGGAACAACATTTTGGCAGACCCTCCAACAAAATTGTTTTATTCTTTGGGGCAGATAACAGCTCCATAAAAAGTGCCAATATTCTTTAGAAAAATGAAAGGAGGAGGAGGGCCTAGACCTGATTTGATACCTTCTTTTTATGTTCTCTGGTCTTCTTGCCATATCAAAGCAGTTCCTTCTCTAACACTGTAGATGCCCTTCTTGTTACTTGGCCAAATGACTTGATCCTCTCTGCACTCCTTTGAAATATACACCTTCTGAATGGCCTGCACTTCTTCCTCTTTGAATAAATTCTTGAGCAAGGACAGTTTCCAACTCCCAGTACTTCTATTAATCAAATCAGCTACTTTTAAATCATCACTTCTCATACCATTTCTCAGCAACTCTTCCTTGCTTCAGGGATGGGATCCACTTATCAGTGTTAACCTTCACATTTTCACCATTCCCTATCACCCAAATCAGCTCTTTCTTGAGAATCCTTCTCCCAACCAACAGACTCTTCCAAACCCAAGAAGGGGCATTACCTTTACTAGCATGCATAAAACTAGTTTTAGGATAATGCTTGTGTTTTAGTACTTTAGTCACAAGGGAGTTTGGGTTTCTTAAAAGCCTCCACCCCTGTTTTGCCAACAATGCAAGATTGAAACTGTGGAGATGTCTAAAACCAATCCCTCCTTGACTTTTAGGCGTCGTAACAATTTTCCAGTTCAACCAATGCAGCTTTCTTTCCTCTGGGCCAGCTCCCCAATAGAATTTTCTAACTAGTTGAGTGATTTTTTTGCAAATAGCTATCGGAAACTCCACACACCCCATTGTGTAACTTGGTATAGCTAGAGCTATTGCTTTGAGAAGGACTTCTATGCCAGAAAAAGAAAGAACTTGCTTCATCCACCCCTGCAACTTGGCTTTTATGATCTCCACAATGTAGTTACGAGCTTGGATTTTTGAGCTATCCCAAAAAGCTGAAATTTCCAAATATTTCGTATTGGAATCAAGAACAGGGATGTTGCTCACTGCAGAAATATCCAACTTCACTTGCTCATCAGTATTTGGAGAAAAAAACAGGCCAGACTTGTCACAGTTAATGAGCATCCCAGAATCCTCCCCAAACTGATCAAGAAGTTGCAGGAAAGCCTCCATCTCTTCACACTTAGCTTTGATGAACACAAGGGAATCATCAGCAAACAAGAGGTGATTAATTTTAGGACCTCCTCTCGAGATTGCCAGGCCCTCTATGAGCTTATTCACCCGAGCTCTATGCATAGCCCTAGAGAAGACCTCCATGACCAAAACAAATAGATAGGGAGAGATAGGGCCACCTTGACTTATACCCCTGCTAGGATGAAAACACTCACTCTCCTTGCCATTTATTTTGATAGAGAGGGATACGGTAGACACACACTGCATGATCAATTGCCTCCACTTCTCACAAAAAACCAAATCTTGTCATCACTTCATTTAAAAACTTCCACTCCACTCTATCATATGCTTTATTGAGGTCCAATTTGAGCGCTAAATCCCCCACTTTATCAGTCTTCTTTTACCAATATGACGGAAGAATTCTTGAACAATGATGATATTGTCTTGGATTTGCTTATTAGGCACAAATGCAGATTGTTCTTGGGAGATAAGATTGTTCAAGACCTTCTTCAGCTTGTTTGCAACAAATTTTGCAATGACTTTATAAGTAAAAGTGCAAAGGACAATAGGTCTATATTGTTTTACCTCCTCAGGGTGCTGAGCTTTTGGAATGACAGTTATAACTGTTTTCTTGATACTTTCCAGCAAAAAACCACTTGAGAAGAAACATTGCACAGCCCTGCAGAAATTAACTTGTATGGTCTCCCACTAAGACTGAAAGAACAAACCAGTAAACCCATCAAAGCCTGGAGCTTTGGAGGGATCAAAGCTAAACACCACTTGTTTTATCTCCTCATTGGATGGGGTTCTAATAAGCTCCATAACCTCCTCCTCTGTGATAACACTTGTAATTTGGTTAATTTGATCACTCCACTGTCTTGCCTCTATTGTAGCAAACAACTTTTTTGTGAAAAATCATAAAAGAGTTCATGATTTCTTCTTCGCCTTCAATCCAGGCTCCATTGCTATCTCATATTTTATTTATCTTATTTCTCCCCCTCCCCAGGATAGTTGATAGGTGGAAGAATCTGGAGTTTTTATCCCCCTCCTTAATATACTTAGTCCTAGCTTTTTGTTTCCAAAAAACCTCCTCTTTGTCCCATAGGTGGCTAATCTTACCAATCAAATCTTCTTGTTCCTTAATGTTAGCAGCTGAATGAGGGGCAGATTGGCAAGCTGAGAGTTCAGCTTCAAAAGCTTGAATTTGCTTCCTGAAATTCCCCACATTGTTCTTACTCCACATACTTAAGCTTCTTCTACAGCTGCCTAGCTTCTTCCCCAGAGAATACATAGCAGAGCCCTGATCATTATCAATCCAACTTTCATAAACTACCTTCTTACAATCTGAGAAGGCTAGCCAGTTTTGGTCAAATCTAAAGTTAAACTTTCCTCATCTAGGAGGACTTTCTGTGTTGAAGATCAATGGGGTGTCATCAGAACCCCAGATAGGTTCTCATCTTAGCTGAGCATTTGGATGAAGTAGCCCCCAGCTGGTACTAAAGAAAAATATGTCCAGCATTTCTCTAACATTGTTCCCCACTCTCTTGTTTGTCCAAGAATGCCCTATACTCTGTGCTAACAGTTCAATCAGATGACATTCAGACAAGAAATTCCGGAATCTGCTAGTTCTCCATCTTTGAGGGGCTAAACCTCCTACCTTGTTTTGATAATTAATAAAGTCATTACAATCTCCAGGCATACACCAAGGGGTATTAAATTGACTAGCTAACTGCTTGATGTCAGACCAAAACTTACCTCTTTTGGACGACTCATGTGGAGCATAGATGAAAAGCCAGTTTTCTCACACTCCATTTTGAATCTCAATTTTTGTGAGGACATCATTCTCAGACACCCAACAGATCTCCAACGAAACGTCTTCACTCCACCACAAAGCTAGGCCACCAGCAGCACCTTTCGGCTCCACATACAGCTTAATACCATACCTTAATGATCTTCTCAAGCTCTCAATTTTGGAACTCTTTTTCTTAGTTTCAGCCAAGAACACAATGCTAGGAACATGGGATTTGACAAGCACTCGGATTCTCTGGACTGTCAGGTTACTTCCCAAGCCCTGACAGTTCCAGTAGAGGCCTAACATTTTTTGTGTGGCTGCTTTTGGCCAGCCACCACCACCGTTCGATCAGTGTCATTCTCATCTCCTTCTGATTCGATCAGCTTCACCTCTTTAATTCACTCCTTGTAATGGTATCTTTGCTCGACATGAATTGAATCTAGAACTTCAAACCTGATTTCATCTTCGCGTAGTTTTTCCACCAAACCAACATGTGGTTGGCCATTATCCACCCCAGCATACAGTCTCCAACTACTCTTCTGGTTAATCCCCTGATTTGCTCTTACTTTCAACGCCTCCTTCGCATAAACTGCATATGCTAGAATTTGCCTCTCCTTCTGTTTGACATATAATCGTGAGCATTCGACCTCCTATTTTCTCCGTTTAGCTTCTGGATTGGAGAGAGATTGATAATTCCTTCTCTTTAGAGACACGAAGCGGTTAAACACCGTAGCTAACCCGATATCAGCATACGGATATCGGGTTAGCTACGATATCCGATATAATTGTGAGCATTCGGCCTCCCATTTTCTCCTTCATTGATTACATTGGATAGAGTCTGCAAGACCTCCATTTTTATCATTAGTAACAAAGTTTTTGCTTCCACGTACTTTGCCGACAGACCATAACAGATGAATCTTGAAGCTCAATACATCATTCTTTCTTGTGTTTCGAAATATAACCCCAATACCAGCCCTCTTTGTTGAAGGACAAAAGGCTCCATCAAAATTTGCTTTAATCCAACTCTCAGAGGATCGAATCCATTGCTTCTTCACAACTTGTCTCGTGTCCTTTGTCCTCTCCATGGGCGCATTCTCTTCAATTTTCTTCAGAGATGGTATGATTTGTTGGATGATATCAAAAGATGACAAGACTCGATCACAAATGCAGCTATTTAGAGCTCTCCAAATCCACCACACAGTAAATGCAAAATTAGCCAAATCTGTCGAATTAAGGAAATCGAGCAACTAATATGCCCACTTTGCTAACTCCCTGGGTTGTTTTGAGAGAAACAGTCCATTACCAACGCCATTCCACACCTGCTTTATCGTCGGGCAGTGGCAGAACACGTAAGACGAGGTATCCCTGAGGTTTCCGCAAGCATGGCATACGTTAAGGACGTCGATGGTTTGCTTTCTCAGATTGTCTGTTGTGGGAATACCGTTAAGAATGCTTCACCAGAGGTGGTGCTAAATTTTCTTCGGTGCTTGGATCTTCTAAATCGTGTTCATTTCCGTGAGGGGTGGGGTTGAGGTACCCTAAGTTTCTTCACTAGCTTTGATTCTTCGCGCAAAGGCATACCCAGTACAAACTGTGTAAACACCAGACTCTGAGAAGTGTCACAATATCTCGTCCTCAACATTGCTAGCCGAGAGAGGGATTTTCAGGACATCCTCCATGCCGACTATTAATATATTTGTCTCTAAAGCTCCCCTACTCCAGGTTCTATCTCAATTCAGTAAATCACAAACCTTTAGTTCTTTGGTCGGCTGGTATATCAACTTTAGCGATGGTTCCCGTGGAATCCATTTTTGAGAAACACGAATTTGGTTACTGAATCCCACTATCCATCTTAGGCCAGAGTCAAGAAGTTTCCTACCATGTAGAATGCTCCTCCACGCATATGACGGGGCGTTTCTAAGCTTAACTTGCAAGAAGTTATAATTCTTGAAATATGTAGCCTTTAAAACCCTACTGAGTAGGGAGTTAGGGTACCTCAAGATCCTCTAACTCTGTTTTGCCAATAGCGCATTGTTAAATAACTTGAGATTCTTGAAAGCTAAGCCCCCGCAATCTTTTTTGTCGCTGAATTTTCTCCCAGCTAATCCCGCTAATGCCTCTAGTCTTCTCTACTTTTCTCCATCAAAATTGTATGAAAAGTTGTTCTATCCTATGATAGTGTCATCTGGGAGTTTAAGAAAATACATGGCGTATGTAGAAAGAGCTTGCGCCACTGAACGAATTAGGACATCCTTCCCTCGTATAGAAAGTGTGTGTTCCTTCCACCCTTTGAGCTTTGAAATGAGTCTCTCAATCATATGAGCAAAAGTGATGGAATCTTATGTCTAGTATCCACGCTGGTATTGGTGGAGAAGACTATGGCTGATTTACTGAGGTTGACGTGCTGGGCTGAGGCATGGCCAACATATTGATAATCTCCATGATTTAGGTGAAATATTCAGTATTTGCCTATGTAAAAAAGAGATTATCGTCAACAAAAAATAGGTGGGAGACTACTGGTCCTCCCTTAGAAGCCGTTACCCCACTTAGCTCCCCTTCGTCAACAGCGGCAGTAACGGCTCTAGAAAGTAATTCACTGCAAAAGAGAAAAGATAGGGGAAAGCGGGCACCCCTGTCTAAGTTCCCTCTCAGGTTTAATATTCCACATCACTATAACATTCATCACGAAACTGTAGGAGACTTTCGAGACGCAATTCATGATTGTTGTGATAAACTTTGGGCCGAAACCCATATGGAACATAGTTTCGCTCTGAAACTTTCACTCCACTCTATTGTATGCTTTGCTCATGTCATTTTTTAAAGCTAAACATCCCTATTTACCCTTTATACGGGTTTTGAGAGTGAATAACTTCAAAGGCTGTGAGGATATTGTCGAATATCAGGCTACCCGGGACAAAGGCACTTTGATTCTCGACAATCATCTTGTGGAGGACTTTCTATAAACGGTTTGCAATCGTTTTGGAGATAATCTTGTAAACAACATTGCAAAGGCTTATGGTACGGAAATCACTAGCTTTGCGGGGTTGCTTTGTCTTTGGGATAAGAGCTATTAACGTAGAATTCAAACTTTCTACACTTTACCCCTCGCTAAGAACGGAAGGGCATACCTTTGTAACATTTTCTCCAACTATATCCCACTGTTTCTGGTATAAGCCTGCAGTAAACCCGTCAGCTCCAGGAGCTTTGACTGACACATCTGAAAAAGTGCAAACTTGACTTCCTCGACCGTATAGTCTTGTTCTATTTGTTGTCTGTCATCTGCAGTAATGATTTCTGCGGAATGGTGAAATAAATGAGCAATATCCTCCATCGACGGAGTTGTCGTGGTGAAGATGGCTGCGAACTAATCTTCAAGGCATTTAATGATTTACGACTCCTCTGTCAACCATGTGCATGCGCCGTCTTCAATACCATAAATCTTTTTCAGTAACTGTAGCTTTTTTATGGAAAAATTGCGTGTTTTTGTCACCGTGCTGATGTTAATCTGTTCTATCCCTTTGTTTCCACATTATTTCTTCACGCTCCATTATTTCGGTTAGCTCACCCATCAAAACAAAAATTTGCCCAATGGTTTCAGTAGTTTGTTTCAGACCTTCAAGCGTCCCTATTCGCGTTTTAAGCGTATGCTTGTTGATGGTGTCGAATTCGTGTCTGGCCCATCCTGATAGTATAGTCGCTAGCCCCGCTAGCTTGCCTTGCAATTCAGCCCCCTACAAATCATCCCAGCGGTATGTCATCATTTTCTGGAAATTACCGTGGCGTCGCCACATGTTCTAGAACATGAACCGCCTGTGCCTCGAGGAGTTTTTCTGCTTCGGAATCCATTCAAATAAAAGCGGTGAATGGTCTGGGTTGGGCCCGACTAGGTGCGTAACTTTCGCGCCCCTATACTGGTCCAACCACCAAAAATCCCCACCACCTGATCGAGTCGTTCTCTAATGTCCGCCTCATCCGCTTGTCTATTAGACCACATATACGGGTTCACTGCAAATTCAAGGTCAAATAGCTCAAGTTCTTGTAAACATTCGTCAAAATCTTTTACCTGGCAGAAATTAAAAGTAGCTCCTCCTCATTTTCCCCATTGCACTGCTATGGCATTAAAATACCAGGCGACTAGCCATGGGATGTCCGAAGGGGGTGCCAATCTACGAAGTAACTCCCAAGGGTGTATTCGTTCTTCTCTAACTGGGCCCCCGTAGAAACCCGTGAATTTCTAGAACTGTTTTGAGTCAACTTCTTCAATTGCAATGCCTATGTGATGGTCTGTGGAACTTTGTCGGGTCACTTTCACCATGTCTTTCCACATGACCGCTAGCCCTCCCTTTTTCCCTATCGCATCAACATAAATGATGTTTTCATAACTGATTCTTTTTATCATGTGTTCCATGTTAATGTATTTCAAACTTGTCTCCAAGAGAAAGACAAGTTGAGGGGAATGACGTTTGACAACGTCATGAAGCGTACGGACGTGTCGGGGTTCCCCAGTCCCTACACGATCCAGATAAGGAGGTTCATTGTGCCCGGCAGTGTCGATGTTGCGTTTAGAACATTTGAGGCATTCCCCTACTTTGTAAAGACCAAGCCCGTGCTATTGAATACAACTTCTAAGTTTCTAATAACCACACCACCCTTTGACTTCTTACCATAGACCTTCTCTGGCAATGGCACCTTCGGTGGGGGAAGTATATATTCTACCTTTCGCTTCTCTTTTGTGATTTGCTTCCTTCCATCCTCCTCCACGTCCTTCGGTAACCCCCCTGCTCATCATTTGTGACTTTCTTCCCAGTGTCATCTTCTTCCATGTGGGAATCTTTAGGGATACCACTATGCAGTTCCGTAGAGGCATGACTATTTGCTGGGCCGTTGGCGGCTATGTCTTGGCTGGTGGCTGATGAAGCAGGTATTTGTTATTCCCCGGTGGTTCTCCTGTGCTAATCATGTCATCCATGTCGCCTCAGTCCCCACTATAATGTGTGATACGTCCACACTAGCAGCAGATGTCAGGCAATCTCTCGTACTTGAAGTCTAGGCAGACTTTATCCATCTTCACCTTCGCATTCGCTACTCTTCTCAAGGCTTAGTAAGGGGAATTCTCACCCTCATCGAACGTAGGCTACGCCATCTCCAAATGAGACTTTTGGATCGGTCTCAAGAACCCCCCCCCATCACACTTACTGCCTTCGTGCCCGACTCTGGTTTAATCATGTGGATGGGCAAGTTTGAGGTTTGAACCCAGGCATCGAACGTTTCCAACTGAACGTTGTCGATTGTGTCTCCGAGTGTCCAATCCTTCCAAATCAAACATGAACCATCCAAAACCCACGAACCTACTCCGACTATTCTCTTCTTTGATTGCTCGTCCGGAAACTTGAATAAGAATAGACCCTCGCTGACTTCAATGATCTCGACCTTCTCGCAGTTGTTCAAAATCCGTTAGAAGACCACATGCATAGGGAAGGTGTTTATCTTTCCTCCCAGGACACATCCGATCATGCACTTACTACACTCCTTGTCGGCCCGCTCACAGTAACTCTCTTCGAAGATCACCAGATCGGTCTCTTCTCTTAGGGTTAATGAAAGCTCAAACTTCTCGAAAATCTGCCATTTGCGACGGTTGGAAAACTTTGGCGGCTATTTTAGGGTTAACTTCTATAGAGAGAGACTCTCAGAAGACTCGTATCAATTTATTATTTTTTTGTGCTTGCTAGGGAGAATGTTGATATGGTTGATGTCATTTTTCACGTATTTTGTTGTTGTTTTATCATAGTTATTGTTTTATCATTACTGACTAAATCTTACAGTGGACAAGGACGCGAGCCTACTGGACCTTCCGACAGGCATCTGGCTAAGCTTAGATTTGCGTGTTTTCACGAATTGCATTTTTCTACCTTAGATCTCGCTGGGCTATCCATGAAGCCATTTTGGTGTGCTATCTCTATCATGTTCACTTGACGACTACATATGCCATTTCTTAAGTCACACAAGAATGTAAATCAACTTTCTTTTTAGTGAAATTAATATTATTAGTCATCAAACCAGTTGGTCATACAATATCAGCTCTTGAGTCCCTCACCGCCACTCACGCTATCCTCCAATTTGCATTCCAAGCCAATGGTGGGGGAGGTTGTTATTCGATTTCGCCTCGAGTGGAGTTCCGCCTGTAGGGTTTTGATTCATGGATCGCGCAACGGAAGCATAATCAAACAAATAGCCATGCAAAACCCTCCAAGGATCACAAGTCTAGATGCATAACGATAGTAAAGGTAAGAAATCATAAACACACCTTTGGGTTCTCCTTGATGACTTCAAACGCGAATAGTGTCACGTTCTCTATAGTTGATCCACGCCTAGAGTTGATCCTAGATCTCCCAAACTCCTTGGTGCTAGCCTGGAATAAGAGGAGGGTGAAGGAATCACGCAAAACGAGACAAAAAGAGGGGTTTCGGCCCTCTTTTGGCCGACGGGGACGAGGGCGGCGGCAATGGGGGGCGCCGGCCTCCTTTGTTGCTTGCTCTCTCTCCTTTGTTCTCTCCCACTCTTGTTATGTTCACTAATGAGCATAAGTTATGAGGAAGGAAGGAAGGAAGGAGGGTCCTTTATATAGTCCAACAACTCCTTGTTAACTACCTAAAGGACTTATTCTAGTCCTACTAGAATTCAATTTAGTCCCTTCCTTGCAAATTAGTCCCTACTAAGTTTGCAAGGGTTTGCAAAGTGATCCTTCTAATTAATTAATCCAATTAATTAATTCCAAATCTAGTACAACTCTATATAGCGTGTGACCCCATAGGTTCTATCTAGTTGGTAGCAACTATTTGCTAATATGGAGCGGTTTCTAGCAAAACATCCATTCTAGCCAACTAATAGAATAGTCATCTTGACAACCTTTGTACAAGTAATTGTCTCATCCCTTTGCCTCTATATCCGGATTGGACACGAGACATACAAGTCACACTCGTATATCCAATCCATAGTTTCTCGATCTATGGAATAGTCTTATTCGTGCAAATAACATCAATATCCCATATATTGATTTATTTGAGTCTGGCCAGATATTCTATAAGCACTATCCTTCGAGTGGCCTAGGATATTTGCTCCCGTTATGTGGGAGGGCAAATCCTCTCTACGTCCACTACGATCTCTAAGCTTGCTTCTCATTGTATCCAGTACACGCCTTTATAACTACCCAGTTACGGTGTAGCGTTTAACGCTACCAAGATCACAATGATCCACAACTAGAATATCTAGTGACTTCAAGTCTAAGGATGACAATACCATTGCACCGCGAGAAGTACTTGTGACTCAACATAACATGTATGTAGCCTTCTCGGTGATGGGTCAATCCAGTGCAACATTCCGTAATGCACACCTATGTGTTGGATCGTGATATCTCCATATCAATCCAACCCCATACTAGTCTATGAATGATTGTCCCATTTAATCATTATACTTGACTAGGGATATTTAAGATACACAACACAATTGTAAATCTAAGGACTTCATTATATTAAATATCCAATAAATAATAAATGAATTTTCTAGCCAAATACAAATTCATACTAAACTAGATTGCCTCTAGGGCATCTATTCCAACAGTCTCCCACTTGCACTAGAGCCAATCTGGCGCATCTCGTATGCCCATACTCCTAGTGTGCCCTTCATGCTTCCACTGCGTGAGAGGCTTCGTAAGCGGGTCTGACAGATTATCATCTGTAGGAATCTTGCATATCCGAACGTCTCCTCTATCGATAATATCTCGAATCAGATGAAACTTCATGAGCACGTGCTTGGACTTCTGGTGCGATCAGGGTTCCTTTGATTGCGCGATCGCCCCAGTGTTGTCACAAAACAACTCCACTGGATCCGCAATGCTAGGGACCACACCAAGTTCAGAAACAAATTTTCTGATCCAAACAGCCTCCTTTGCTGCGCCATTTGCAGCAATGTACTCAGCCTCTGTTGTAGAATCAGCTACCGTCTCTTGCTTGGAACTCTTCCAGCTCACCGCTGCTCCATTTAGGCAAAACACATATCCCGACTGTGATCTAAAGTCATCTCTGTCGGTTTGGAAGCTTGCATCAGTGTAACCCCTTACACGCAACTCTTCCTCACCGCCAAACATCAAGAAAGCATCCTTAGTTCTTCTCAAGTACTTTAGGATGTTCTTGACAGCAATCCAGTGACTCTCACCTGGATTGGATTGGTATCTGCTTGTCATACTCAAGGCATATGACACATCTGGTCTAGTACATAACATGGCGTACATGATGGATCCTATGGCCGAGGCATAGGGAATTCTACTCATGCGTTCCTTCTCAATCTCATTGGAAGGACAACCACTCTTCGAAAGAGTGATTCCATGTGACATGGGCAAGAATCCCTTCTTGGAATCTTGCATGTTGAACCGTTTCAACACCTTGTCAATATATGTACTTTGACTTAGGCCTAGAAACCTCTTTGATCTATCTCTATAGATCTTTATACCGAGTATATAGGCTGCTTCCCCTAAGTCCTTCATTGAGAAACACTTTCCTAGCCAATCTTTCACATATTACAGCATGGGAATGTCGTTTCCAATGAGTAGTATGTCATCCACATACAAGACCAGAAAAGCTACAGAGCTCCCACTAACCTTCTTGTAGACACAAGACTCATCTTCGTTTCTGATGAAGCCAAACTCTTTGACCACTTCATCAAAACGTCGATTCCAACTCCTAGAAGCTTACTTCAATCCATAAATGGATCGTTGCAGCTTACAGACTTTGTTGGCTTTCTTTGGATCCTCAAAACCCTCCGGCTGTATCATATACACGTCCTCGAGGAGATTCCCATAAAGGAATGCTGTTTTGACATCCATCTGCCAAATCTCATAGTCGTAGTATGCTGCAATTGCAAGTAGGATTCGGATGGATTTGGTCATAGCGACTGGTGAAAAGGTTTCATCATAGTCAATACCATGAATCTGTCTGAATCCTTTAGCCACCAATCGGCCCTTATAGGTAATCACATTACCATCCATGCCGATCTTCTTCTTGAAGACCCACTTGCACCCTATGGGTCGCGCCCCATCAGGTGGTTCCACCAAAGTCCATACTTTGTTGGTATCATGGATTCCATCTCGGATCTCATGGCCTCAAGCCACTTCTGTGAGTCTGGGCCATTCATGGCCTCCTCATAGGTAGTAGGCTCATCATCTATGAGCATCGTGTCACCGGAATCAGTTATGAGAAGTCCGTACCTCTCGGGTTCCTGGCGCACTCTACTAGATCTACGAAGCTCTTGTGTTACCTGAACAGGTGGCTCCACAACTGCTTGTGATTCCTGTTCATGTTCCATAATCGGTTCAGTGATTTGTGGTTCTTGAACTTCTTCAAGTTCTACATTCCTCCCACTTGCTTCTTTAGAGACAAAATCTCTTTCTAGAAACACGCCGGTCCGAGCAACAAACACTTTGTTCTCGGTTGGATTGTAGAAGTAGTATCCCTTAGTTTCCTTAGGGTACCCCACAAATTTACACTTATCCGATTTAGGCCCTAGCTTGTCTGATTGTAAACGTTTTACATAGACATCGCAGCCCCAAATCCTCATGAACGACAGTGTGGGACGCCTCCCACTCCACATCTCATATGGTGTCTTCATGACTGATTTAGATGGAACACGGTTAATGGTGAAAGCTGCACTTAATAGAGCGTAGCCCCAAAATGATAATGGAAGATCGGTTTGACACATCATAGACCGAACCATATCCAATAGGGTTCGATTCCTCCTCTCGGACACGCAATTCCATTGTGGCGTTCCGGGTGAAGTGAGTTGGGATACAATCCCACACTCTCTAAGATAGTCGTCAAACTCTTGGCTCAAGTACTCTCCTCCACGATCCGATCGTAGAGCCTTGATACTTTTGCCAAGTTGCTTCTCTACTTCATTCTTGAATTCCTTGAACACTTCAAAGGATTCGGATTTTTCCCTCATAAGGTACACAAATCCATATCTACTGTAATCATCAGTAAATGTAATGAAGTAGACATAACCACCCCTGGCTGGCGTGGCAAATGGCCCACACACATTGGTATGTATGAGCGCCAATTGCTCACTAGTCCTCTCACCTTTCTTATTGAAATGGGACTTTGTCATTTTTCCCAATAAACAAGCCTCACATGTCTCATATGATTCAAAATCAAATGAGTCTAGTAATCCATCATTATGGAGTCTAGATACACGTTTCTCATTTATGTGGCCTAAACGACAATGCCATATATAAGCAGGATTTAAATCATTTATTTTAATCCGCTTGGTATTAATGTTGTAGACAGGATTGCTTAGATCAAGGACATAAAGTCCATTAAATAATTGCGCACTAAAATAGTGAATATTATTCAAATAAAAGGAACAACAATTGTTCTTTATTGAAATAATAAAACCTTCCTTGTACAAACAAGAAATAGAAATAATGTTTCTGCTCATAGCAGGCACAAAATAGCAATTATTTAATTCTAAAACTAATCCTGAAGGCAGAGATAGCTCGCACACGCCTATGGCCAACGCAGCAACCTTTGCTCCATTCCCAACGCGCAAATCTACCTTCCCTTTAGCCAATCTCTTACTTCTCTTTAGATCCTGCATATTTCGACAAATATGAGATCCACATCCAGTATCTAATACCCATGATGTAGAGACAGTTAAATTGACATCTACAACAAAAATACCTGGTGGTGGTGGAATCACTATTCCAAGCCTCTTGTCCTCCAGATATTTTGGGCAGTTCCTCCTCCAGTGTCCAGGCTGACTGCAGTAGTGACACTCACCCTTAGTCACGACCTTGGCAATGCCACCAACAGGCTTAAGGGCTTGTTCCTTGGACTTGGCAACTGACTTGCCTTTACCCTTGGAGGAAGAGGCAAACTTTTTGCCCTTTCCTTTATGCACCATCATAATGGCCTTGCCCTTACCCTTGTTGATGCTCTGTTCAGCCGTCCTCAACATGTTGAGCAAATCTGGCAGTGGTTTAACGATCTCGTTCATGTTATAGTTCATAATGAACTGTCCATAACTCTCGGGCAACGATTGCAACACGAGATCGGTTGCCAACTCTTGGCCGACCGGGAACCCTAGCCGGGCGAGATTCTCCAAGTACCCGATCATTCGGAGTACATGGGGTCCCACCGGGTTCCCTTCTGCCAGATGACATTTGAACAGTGCCTTTGAGACCTCATACCTCTCTACCCTCGCCTGCTCTTGGAAGAGCTGCTTTAGATGTTCGATCATATCGACAACATTCATGTTCTCATGTTGCTTCTGAAGCTCAGAGGTCATGGTGCAAAGCATTAGGCAGGCCGCATCATTAGCGTCATCAACACGCTTTTGATACGCCTTTAAGGCAGCAGGTGTCTGATTCTCTGGACCTTCTGGAACATGCTCCTCTATTGCGTACAGTTTCTTCTCTTGCTTGAGAACAATTCTCAAGTTTCTGTACCAATCAAGAAAGTTGGTTCCAGAGAGCTTGTCCTTCTCAAGGACAGATCGTAGGGAATGTTGTGAACTCGATGAGTTGTTTCCCATTTGGAATTCTACAAAAGGAAAATACGCAAGTTTTAGTATTTGTGAATTTTTTGACTATATTTAATAATGGCTAGTTTATTAAATATAGCTCCCACTATTTTTCTACGGATTAATAACCCTCAAGATATTAATGCGGAAAATATCATTATATTTTCTAGTGGGCCAAGATCCATCTTTTCATCTCCTTATGAGCTTGCTTTGGCAAGTCACCCATAATTTGACTACTTCTAGGTAGGAACAATTCCAATTGCATCCCATATGCAACTCTTGGTTCAATCGGGCAAATAACTCCTTATTTATCCATCCATATGGATAATCCCAATTGATTGCCTCTAGGTTTCTTAATCAAATTAATAGCCTAGTTGTGTTCAACCTCTTATCTAAACAATTGCACATTGTTACGTGCCATCGCATTCCATCATTATGAACCAAGTCGCCATGCTTTGGCACGCACGAACTTGATAAATAATGATGATAATGAGTGTTTAAATAACGAGAAGGCAAGAACACAATATTTAAAATTTGAGGGATTTTATATTCAATTTTAATTATTTTGTTGATCAATATCAACTAATCTATCTATTTGAGTTTGGGCACAACTCCAAATAATAGATCCGGGTTGTCTAATTATCTTATTATCCTAATTGCATGCATCATCCATACACCAACCACACAAATAATAAGACAATAAATAAACAACCACAAAACAGAAATTAAACGTGATGTGGATATGGCCTTTTCTAGACTAAGATAATTCCAAGCCAATGGAACTATCTATGAACCCTAAGCAAACACATCTCCATGCGTCATGATCTTTTGGTCCATCCTTCATAGTCATGTGGAATGCTCCATCTTTTGTGGCTTCTTTGGCTTTGGGCTTCTTTTCTTCGATCTTGGCTATCAATCTACTTTATCTAGCACTAGCTAATATCTATACTAAATAAAATAAATCTCACAAGTTGAGAAAAAAAAATGGCACGCAGGCCATAAAACCCTAATTAATTATTACAATTAATTGATCAGCTCGCAGGCCGTAAAACCAAACCACAAAATTAAACATTCAGATCAAACCACATCCTAAGGCCATATCCAATCACCATGCGATTTGCACATAAACAGTTAAAATCCAATTTTAACGCGCTTGGTCAATTTTAATTGATTTTAGGATTTCTAGGGTTAAAACGGTCCATGGGCCCAACAATCCAATTGCCCGGGCCCATTAAAGTTAACCACAAGGCCCTAGGGCCGACCCGGCCCAAAACCCGCAAGCTAGGCCCGCGGGTTAGGGCCGCCCGGCCCCTTAGGGCTCCCAAGCTTGGGCGGCAAGCAAGGGGGCGGTCCCTAGGGGGGCCGAACCTCCTCTTGGGGGTTGTTTCCAAAACAACTCCCTTGCTTGGAGGGAGAACTCCTTCTTCCCCAAGGATGCCCAAACCCTAGATCTAAGATCCTAAAATTTCTCAAACTCACCAATTCATGCATCCAATGCAAAAATTGGGTCTTGTTATGATTAATTGTTGACAAATTGCATCCCATTCTTGATTTGTCTTGTTTTACGCGATAAACAATCAAATTAAGGTGTAAAACCACAAGAATGTAACACATAAACTACGTTTATGCTCTATGACATGTGGCTCTGATACCACTGTAGGGTTTTGATTCATGGATCGCGCAACGGAAGCATATCAAACAAATAGCCATGCAAAACCCTCCAAGGATCACAAGTCTAGATGCATAACGATAGTAAAGGTAAGAAATCATGAACACACCTTTGGGTTCTCCTTGATGACTTCAAACGCGAATAGTGTCACGTTCTCTATAGTTGATCCACGCCTAGAGTTGATCCTAGATCTCCCAAACTCCTTGGTGCTAGCCTGGAATAAGAGGAGGGTGAAGGAATCACGCAAAACGAGACAAAAAGAGGGGTTTCGGCCCTCTTTTGGCCGACGGGGACGAGGGCGGCGGCAATGGGGGGCGTCGGCCTCCTTTGTTGCTTGCTCTCTCTCCTTTGTTCTCTCCCACTCTTGTTATGTTCACTAATGAGCATAAGTTATGAGGAAGGAAGGAAGGAGGGTCCTTTATATAGTCCAACAACTCCTTGTTAACTACCTAAAGGACTTATTCTAGTCCTACTAGAATTCAATTTAGTCCCTTCCTTGCAAATTAGTCCCTACTAAGTTTGCAAGGGTTTGCAAAGTGATCCTTCTAATTAATTAATCCAATTAATTAATTCCAAATCTAGTACAACTCTATATAGCGTGTGACCCCATAGGTTCTATCTAGTTGGTAGCAACTATTTGCTAATATGGAGCGGTTTCTAGCAAAACATCCATTCTAGCCAACTAATAGAATAGTCATCTTGACAACCTTTGTACAAGTAATTGTCTCATCCCTTTGCCTCTATATCCGGATTGGACACGAGACATACAAGTCACACTCGTATATCCAATCCATAGTTTCTCGATCTATGGAATAGTCTTATTCGTGCAAATAACATCAATATCCCATATATTGATTTATTTGAGTCTGGCCAGACATTCTATAAGCACTATCCTTCGAGTGGCCTAGGATATTTGCTCCCGTTATGTGGGAGGGGCAAATCCTCTCTACGTCCACTACGATCTCTAAGCTTGCTTCTTATTGTATCCAGTATACGCCTTTATAACTACCCAGTTACGGTGTAGCGTTTAACGCTACCAAGATCACAATGATCCACAACTAGAATATCTAGTGACTTCAAGTCTAAGGATGACAATACCATTGCACCACGAGAAGTACTTGTGACTCAACATAACATGTATGTAGCCTTCTCGGTGATGGGTCAATCCAGTGCAACATTCCGTAATGCACACCTATGTGTTGGATCGTGATATCTCCATATCAATCCAACCCCATACTAGTCTATGAATGATTGTCCCATTTAATCATTATACTTGACTAGGGATATTTAAGATAAACAACACAATTGTAAATCTAAGGACTTCATTATATTAAATATCCAATAAATAATAAATGAATTTTATAGCCAAATACAAATTCATACTAAACTAGATTGCCTCTAGGGCATCTATTCCAACACCGCCTTCATCACCAATACCGATCGCCGCCATCGCTGCCTGAAATTGTGCCAAATCCGTTTCAACTCACTCTAAACCTTCTTCTGGTGACATGCATTTCCCATTGAAGAGGTTGTTATTTATTTGAGCACAGATGAACTATATTTGTGCACTAACGAGCCTCAATTCTTCTGCAGATCTGGAAGAGAAGGAGACTTTTGCCCACTTCAAAAAAATAGCAAATCTTCCCTCGAGGGACTATAGACCAAATGATTTATTTCAAATATTCCCTGAAAATGGGGGGTTTCACACTTATCTTGTTTTATACAAAGACGACAGATTTGCACAGTTTGTGTACTTATCATAGACAATTATTTTGTTATCAGGAGCGCACTCTGAATGCCTCCCCATTCATAGAAAAAATTTTTGTTTGTACATTTGATCTCCATAACTTTTCCCCCTGATTTTGCAACCGTTGATGTTTATGATATGGAGTGGTGACCTGAATGGAAGGTCTTGATTTAGTTATATTTCTATACTGACATAAGCAACGTTAAATTACTTTAGTATAAGATAAGAGGTCATGTTACCGTTGATGTTTCTACTAAGGCGTGGTGACCTGAAAGAAAGTTCTCGGCCTAGTAATACATTTAAGTTATTATATATCTATATTGACTTAAGCAATGTCAAATTACTCTAGTAGAAGGAAAATTGTCTTATTGCATGCTTTAATGTCAAAGTAATCTAGTAGTAAATAATAAGATGTGTTATTACATGATCTATTCATGAATAAATTACATATGAGTGTGACTTTTAATTTTGTCAACTAATACTAGTTTCAAAATTTTCATTATGTGTGAGAAACAATATAGCTTCGAGAAAGTCACCGTTAACTGTGGACCAAGAGAAATTAGTTAGTCCGCCAAGTTCTGGCAACAAATTCAAGGGAAGTATGTATTATTACAAAAGGACTTAAAAATATCAACATCTATGTTTAGTTATGAAATTGATTTTGTGACATGTGGTTTTCTATGTGTTACACTTACTATTTTCTTTTGGATGAAAGATCAATTCGATACCAAGCTAAGCATCCAAGAGAAACATCAAACAACAACTAGAGTCCAAACGACAAACTGCAACTACAACGGCAACATCCGACTACTCAAAACAGCATAAATTACATAAGATAATTATCCAACATAGCATACTTAGCAGCAATGTGGGCTTTAGGGACCACAACACGTGGGACTTTAGAGATACTGCAAAAGTTGAGACAACAAATCACACCCTGAATTCTAGCAAGATTGGGTGCATCCTGGTGAGCAAGTCTTACCCTTTCCTGAAACAAAGATAAAACATTAGAGCTATTAGTGTTAATGTTAATGTTAATGCATAAAATATTATGGTGAAAAGCAAATTTTATGCCATGTTCTACTGCTAGAAGCTCCACCTACAAAGCACTAGAGATGTTGGCCTTTCTCCCAAAAAACCAATTTGCTCTATTGACTCTTAAAGTGTACAACTCAATGCTTTAAGATATAGAATGTTCATTCCAATCATTGAAGGATGTGTTGGTCACCTTTGACAACTATCCTTGCATCCATAGGGGTAGGATGGCGTAAAGAGGCATAGGGAGAACCTTCCACCATAGCAAGAAATTGATTATCGTTTTCCATGATTCTTTTGATGGCATTGGCAAAGAAATCTACATTAGTGAAGACTTTTCTACATTGTCTCCTCCAAATGACCCCACAGAGTATGAATTGCCTCCTTATTGTGTTGGCAAATGATATTGAGGAGATTTTGGTGAAACTCTTTGTCTGACTAAGCTGTTAAATCAGTACCATTCCACAAAGGGGCAACTAGACTACATGTGAAGAAGAGATGCTCCAATGTCTCCAGCGCATAGATGGGACGCGTAATTTCTAGCCTTAAAATATTAACAAATAAAGTTCATAATTGGAAGCTTATCGTGGGCACATTTTCACAGGAGAAATTTTCATTCCTTTGGCGCTTTAAGCACCCAAATAGCACTCCACTTCTTATCATTCATACGAGTGAAATTACTATCAAAAATCCCCTATGGGAGGAAAGACTGCTTACTTCTTTCGCTGATGAAGTTGCAAACCGATTTTGTTGTGAAGTCACATGTCTAGGTGTAGGGCCAGACAAGCATGTCCAAGTCTGGGGGGGGGGGTATCTGATTATCTATGAAGTCCTGGACTACTTTATTGATCTCCTCCAGTATTCATTCTTGGAAGACATTGACCATTGTAATCCATTCATCGACTTTAGTTTCTGAGTTCATGAGAGATGGACGAAAGAGATCGGTCTGCATAACAGTTAGCCCCGACATCGATCTATCGTCTGCAGAACAGTTAGCCCTGGAATCGACCTATCGTCCATGATGCTGATACTACCTCCACAACTAACATTCCAAATAACACATTTTTTGAAAAGATCTTGACCATAGAGAATGATCTTCCAGACCCATGATGCATTACATGGGCTATCAAGACACATGAAGTCCTTTATTCTACTACCTCCGTTTCTTCTCTTTTGACTTGACTCATATTTATGTCACTTTTACCGGGTGATTTGGATAGCAAAACGATGCGATTTTTTGATAATTTTTTCACCGTGTCATAGAGCAACTTTTACTCTCCAACACTATGAAAAAATTATCAAAAAAATGATTCGTTTTGCTATATAAATCACCGGGTCAAAGTGACCCAGTGAATAATGACAAAAGTCAAACCGGTGCGATAGAGAAGAACCGGAGGGAGTATAATATTTCCGCAATAAAACGATGTAATGTTTTTATTTTTATTTTCTTTAGCTGAGGGTGCCATTATGACGTTAATGACCTTCATCTCTCTCACAAAAAGATGTTTCTAGAAGGCGGAGACAGTGTGTGGTGTCTCTAGACATCTCTAGTATGAACACCTAGGGTATCTCTTTTTAAACCCTCCCTCTGCTTCTTCATCGCCTTCTCCAATTCTTCGCCTCATAAGCCTCTCCGTACGCTCCTCTCTCTCTACGCAGCATCCTCAAAGGTACGATCTTTTAAACCCTAATTTACTCCTCCCAGATCTGTGGATTACCACCCTTCTTTGCCTCCCAATTCTGGGTTTCGTTACTGTGTTGTTGTAGAACTAGGCGTCCATTGATTTGTTTCTTCTGATTCTTCGGTCTGGACTGTTCTCTAGTTATGAATTGTGCTCACGATTTGGTGGATTGGCGTGTATAACTCATTCAAAAGTCATGTTTTTTTCTGTGTGGATGAACTGTGATTGAGATTGAGTAGGTGCTTTAGTGAATGAAGTAGTGCATTGTAATTGGGTAGGCTAAGTATGCAGGGGTTGACATTGGTAGATATTTGTCCTAGGTTGATGCAGGATTTACACTTTAAAAGTGCATTGTGTATTGCAATTTCATTAAATAACATGTACTGCATTCTGTTTCTCTAGATGGAGTTCCTAATCTACTATGTGGATGAAACAAAATTTGTATTAGGTTACCTGTCTTTGATTGTCCTGCTATCTGTTACTGTCCTCAACTTAATTGCTTAAAATTGCCTTTCATCTGATTGTTTGGGAACTGCCAGAAGTTGTGCTTCAGTTTTGAAAACTGACCTGACCGGTTTACTGATTCAAAAGCTATGTACCTTATTTGAACTGTGGTTTTCATGAGTATGTGCTTGTGTGAGGGTTACCTTTAACTATGGAAGTAAGCATATTGGTGAGGGCCATCAATGTACGTGTTAAACACTTTGACCTTCAATCTGGATTAGCGCTCCACTAAGTTTTGTGATATAAGTTGTTAGATGAGGTGTCCTTCATTTTCATTCTTTACATGCTGCTCTTAGTCTCTTTTTTACCAGATATGATAATGGTTTTGACTAACTTGTTCCATATTTACCAGGCTGCTCTGTGCGAAATCCCAAGAGTATACAATTAATTTTTAAAAAATGAGCGTGGTGGGTTTTGATTTCGGTAACGAGAGTGGTGTTGTAGCGGTTGCGCGGCAAAGAGGGGTTGATGTCGTGCTCAACGATGAGTCGAAAAGAGAAACCCCAGCTCTTGTCTGCTTTGGTGAGAAACAACGATTCCTTGGAACAGCTGGTGCTGCTACCAGTATGACGAATCCGAAGAATACAATTTCTCAGATTAAAAGACTTGTTGGGCGTCAGTTTTCAGACCCTGAGCTCCAACAAGATCTGAAGAATTTGCCCTTTGCTGTAACTGAGGGCCCTGACGGATTTCCATTGATCCATGTACGGTATTTGGGAGAACAAAGGACATTCACTCCAACACAAGTATTGGGAATGGTTTTCTCTGACCTGAAAATTATTGCAGAGAAGAATCTAAATACCGCAGTTGTCGACTGCTGTATTGGAATACCTGTTTATTTCACTGACCTTCAGCGAAGAGCTGTTCTGGATGCTGCAACAATTGCTGGTTTGCATCCTCTACGGCTGATTCATGAAACGACTGCAACTGCTTTGGCATATGGTCTCTACAAACCAGAGTTTCCTGAGAATGACCAAGTGAACGTTGCATTTGTTGACATTGGTCACTCTAGCATGCAGGTGTGCATTGCTGGATTTAAGAAAGCTCAATTGAAGATATTGGCGCATGCCTTTGACCGATCCCTAGGTGGCAGGGATTTCGATGAAGTTCTGTTTCAGCATTTTGCTGCAAAGTTCAGGGAGGAGTATAAAATTGATGTATACCAGAATGCTAGGGCTTGTCTCCGGCTTCGTGCTGCTTGCGAAAAGCTGAAGAAAGTCCTTAGTGCTAACCCAGAAGCACCTTTGAATATTGAGTGTTTGATGGATGAGAAGGATGTTAGGGGTTTCATCAAAAGAGAAGAGTTTGAACAGATTAGCGCCCCTATACTGGAGCGTGTGAGGAAGCCACTAGAGAAGGCTCTTTTGGAAGCTGGATTAACTACTGAGAACATTCATTCAGTTGAAGTTGTAGGTTCTGGCTCTCGAGTTCCTGCCTTAATAAGGATATTAACTGAATTCTTTGGCAAGGAGCCTAGGCGGACAATGAATGCTAGTGAATGTGTGGCTAAAGGAGCTTGCTTGGAGTGCGCAATCCTGAGTCCTACTTTTAAAGTGAAGGAATTCCAGGTAACTAAGCCGTGCCACTTATTGCACTCGCCTGTTTTTGACTCACCCGTCGTTTTGTTTTAAATGTGTTTTATTTGTCAAGATATTTTAGCAACTAACTGTGAAATCACTTACAGATTGCATGTTGGCCGTGACAAGTATTTTGTATGCTCGATTTTGCACGTTGACGTACCTTCTATGCATTTACACAAAAGCTTTAACCTTGGCTCATTTTATTTTAAAAGTAGGTTAATAACATTAAGGAAGATGATTATTTTATTAGCTATATGTTTGCATGATGTGTTGCTAGTTCCTAATATAGTACTTAAATTTGGTTCCTGGTATAAATTGGTATTTCAATGTTTCCCTTGTTGCATAGGTTCGATAAATAAACTAGGGAGTTACAAACTTGTGCTTGTTCATATTACAGACTCAATCTTTGTCACTGCTTTGCTTTTATATTTATTATAGAGATCTGACACATCAGTGATTGCATTCTGGTTTGCAGGCAGTTTTCTGATGTTTCATTTGTGTTTTTTTGGAAAAGCATCATCTTGGGGTAAAAGCGTAGAAACTAATAGGATGCATGTGTTTCATGTTTATTGCACTGTTTACGTGCTACCTTTATCTGTACTCTCAGTGCATATTTTGCAGTGCTCACTATTCATGTATGCATAGTATTTCTGAAGAGTAGCATGTCTCCTTATCCTCAAAAGAAATTCAAATTTTGCATTTACCCTGCACATTCATTGCAGTGAATAAATTGTTTCATAGTTGCAATCATTTCCTACCAGCTGGAAAGAGGTGTTGAGAAAGTCAACTTCCATCTTCTTATGTTATTGTGTTGACATCATTTTATTTATGCAATTTTTCGGCTTGTGAAGGTCAACGAGAGCTTTCCATTTCCTTTGGCTCTATCGTGGAAAGGTTCGGCTCCAGATGCTGAGAATGGTAGCACAGATAATCAACAAAGCACTGTTGTCTTTCCGAAGGGCAATGCTATTCCTAGTGTGAAGGCTTTAACGTTCTATAGATCTGGCACATTCTCAGTAGATGTGCAATATGCTGATGTCAGTGAACTACATGCACCAGCAAAGATAAGCACGTATACTGTAAGTGATTGTTTTTGACTACTTGACATTTTAGGACCCCATAAGTTCCTTTGTGTTGGCATTAATATGAATTCATTTGGTGTGGGCAGATTGGTCCTTTCCAGTCCACAAACAGTGATCGTGCGAAAGTGAAGGCAAAAGTTCGCCTAAATCTGCATGGCATTGTGTCAGTCGAGTCTGCTACGGTGAGTCCTGAATTTTCTTTTTGTTTGATGACTGCGTATCTTGCATCTTAACTGGTTGCTTATTTCAATAAAGTTCATATTATAGTATTTTACAATTTTTGCATCATAATATGTTTTTGCCCATGAGTCATTGTTTGGCTACCTCAATGCAGCTTTTGGAGGAGGAGGAAGTTGAAGTTCCAGTCACCAAGGAACCGGCTAAGGAAGGTTCTAAGATGGATACGGATGAGGCCCCTATAGGTGCTTCTCCGGCTCCTGACAATGATGTCAATATGCAAGATGCTAAGCCAGATGCACCTGGTGTTGAGAATGGTGTTCCAGAGTCTGGAGAGGAGCCTGTCAAGATGGAAACTGACACAAAGGTGAGTAACATTAAAGCCTAGCTGTTGTGCAGGCCGTAGGGTACCTGAGATTTTAACGTTATATAGCCGTTGTTGTTCCCACAGAGCATAATGACTATAGTGGTACTATCTGAATGCTACATTCAATTGACGATGTACTCGGGGGTCGAATAATTCCTCTCGTGAATTTAACCTCATATGTTTGGGTGTTGTAGACTTTTGCAATGAACCGATTTTCTTAAGGACCGAGTTATTTGAGGTCATCATGGTTGGATAACCCATGTCAGTTGATGCTGGTATGGGTTTCAGGTTCGGGTCAGGGGTTTAGGTACGGCTACCATGATATATTGAAGTGAAAGAAGAGTGCTTTTTTTTAGTGTCATAGATCATCAGCAGACCGCGGAGAATATAGAGATTCGTGAAGATGAGAAAAGTTAAGTGAATAAAATTTCTAGGTTGTGTTTCATGATCATTGGCAGATCATTGCCAGTAGACCGTGGAGTCTGTTGCTCAAGCTTACCAATTGTTTGCCATCAATGATATGAAATTGTTGGAAACACAATTGATATGCCTGACCTCTTGCACACCTCTTGACCAAGTTGAAGAGGGTTGGGGTGCAATTCTTTTTCGTTACAAACCAAGATTGTAGTCTCTCTTCTGTTTTCTAGTTTTGATAAAAAGTACAATGATGTATGTTTTGCGTCTGGGTCTGTTATTTCTCATGGATGTTTTACTCAGTTTGCTCTGTTCTCGTGGAGAAAGACTGTGGTACTGTGGCTTTTTGATGTGGGTGTTTCTTAGCTGGTTCAATGTGGACTTCTTGTGTACTTATTATTCTTGCAGTAGAAAAAATTATCTTAGTAGTGTGCTTAATTGTGCATTTTTTCCTGTCTAGGCTGAGGCTCCAAAGAGGAAGGTGAAAAAAACAAACATACCTGTAGCTGAGTTTGTCTACGGAGGTATGCCAGCTGAAGATGTGCAAAAAGCTGTGGAAAAGGAGTTTGAAATGGCATTGCAGGACCGAGTTATGGAAGAAACTAAAGACAAAAAGAATGCTGTAGAAGCCTACGTCTATGACTTGAGAAATAAGGTAGCATAGTGTGCCTTTCTTGCAATATCTTCAGAACCTTTGATATTTTGTAGTATTATAAATAGGTTATTTTTGCTTTGCAGCTTCGCTAAAATAGTTCCTTTTTGCTTTGCAGCTTCATGACAAATACCATGACTTTGTTACTGACTCAGAGAGGGATGAGTTATCTGCAAAGCTCCAAGAAACAGAAGATTGGTTGTATGAAGATGGTGAAGATGAAACGAAAGGCGTCTATATTGCAAAGCTGGAAGAACTCAAGAAGGTTGGCGTGTCCTCTTGTTATCTTTGTCTACTTTCTCTGTTTGCTTTTCTATGTTTTTCTAACCTGGCATTCTAAATGTGCAGAAAGGCGATCCTATCGAGGAGCGCTACAAGGAATTCAATGAGAAGGGAGCAGTAATTGATCAGCTTAACTATTGTATCAATAGTTACAGAGAAGCTGTGGTGTCCAACGACCCGAAATTTGATCACATTGATTTAGCTGAGAAACAAAAGGTTGCATAAAATCCTTGCAGTACCATGTGTAGTTGTAGTCAGAGCATGATGGATTGCGTGCTTATTGACATTTTGTGGTTGGTTTCTTTGCAGGTTTTAAATGAATGCGTGGAAGCAGAAGCCTGGTTGAGGGAGAAAAAGCAACAGCAAGAATCGCTGCCCAAATATGCGAACCCAGTTCTCTTAACTGCCGATATCAGAAAGAAGGCTGAAGCCCTTGACAGGTATAGACCATTTGTAAAGGCATTTGTTTTCACCTAAGACTACGACACCTATCACCATATTTACAAACAAGCACACTTCATTTGATTCATTCATTGCACGGCTGGACAAAAGAAATAAAATTCTATAAACAATGTAAGAATTGGCCTCAAGGATGATTCATTTCTCATAATAGTTGTTGATTTGAACATTGTTTTGAAAGACTACAATAGCAACTTGTATGGCTCTTGCAAATTCCTATCAAAGCGAGCGTGCAAGTCTGTAACTTGATTTAAACTTAATCATTTTTTTCCCAGTTTTACTCGGGTTGGTTACATTGATAGTCTGTTGCAGATCACAAAAACATAAATTTCATTTTTCTTTTTTGACCATCACCTAATGCTAAGGAAAAGTGTGCATAAATTGACGATAATATCAAAAATCAAAATATTTATGATGCAACAAAAACTTAGGGATGTCAAAATAAGTGAACTAAGATACTCGAAGATATGACTAGTCACCTGTAGTTACAATCAACTTGTAAATCACTGTATGGAAACAAGGGTATCCTTGGCTCTTTTCAGGAAGTCAGTTTGTGATTTGTTGTTTTGTTACGTCGATGCACGGAGTCCTGTTCTGTCGTTAAGATTTCAAAAGTGTGCGTATTTGTGATTTGTGTGATATTGACTTGTGTGTGTAATTGTCTTGCAGGTTTTGCAGGCCGATAATGACGAAACCTAAGCCAGCCAAGGTGGCTACTCCGCCGCCACCATCTTCTCCAGCAGCATCTGGGGATGCACAGTCCCAGGCAGCAGCAGACAATGAATCCAATGCGAATTCCAATACCAGTGCTGATAATGGCGATGGGTCTGCTGAAGTGCCCCCAGCCACTGCTGCAGAGCCTATGGAGACGGATAAACCAGAAGCAGCAGCAGCTTAATTTATCTCTCGTCTTATCAGTTTAGTGTTTTTCTAATTTTATGGTTACTTGTGGTGGATATATCCAGATATGTAAAAGACGAGTCTTCTTTGCTGCTTATTTAGGTCTAGTTTATATAGGGCATTGTCATCGTCGGTTCATTTTTTCCTGGAAATTCAGTATTGTATGTTACAGGATTGCTGGTGCTATTTTTCCTCAGAACCCATGATTTTCTCTTGGCATCTCTAACTTCACTTTATCAATGTCGTTTAAGTTGGCTATTCTGGGTGAAAAAAAGAACAGATGTATTAGATTACCAGTTTTTGTCTCTATATTTGCGACTGAGTATTATGATGGTTGATGTCATTTGTCACGCATTTCTCCTATTCTTTTTATCACTATACCGACAAAAGTTTCATGGAAAATGAAATGAAGAATCTTAGTAGTCTAAAATTTTATTAATAATAGTTTTTTTTCCAGAAATTGTTTGAACTTGGAATTTCATGTAGAGGCTTCCAACGTTCACTTGAGCTACCACCCTAGTTGGAAATATGGTGGTAGGGCTCAGTTACGGGCTAAGTCAAAGCCCAAAGCTTTAATATGGGCCTTAATTTTGTCTGAACCTACTTGACCCTAAAAGTCTCCAATTGAGCCCAACAACACCATGCATTCGCATTGTATGTACTTAGAAAAGCCCGAGAATCCACTTTCCACAAAGCCATCCAGGTGCGGCTATCTCTGTCATTGATGGTTAAATCGGCATGTGATATATTCACATTCGGAATGTACATTCAACTTAGTTAGTTATATCTCTTTACTGACTTAAGCTAGGTCAAATTATTATAGTAGAAGATAAGATGTGTTATTAAATGTTTTATTGTCAACGTAATAGTTAACACTTCAACTTTTTTTTGTTTACAGATGAAAGATGCATTGGAGAGAAATGTCGGGCATAACTTTGAAGCACTAAAACAAGCTGACATATATACATGAATGTTCAAGACTAAAACACACAAGCAAGCTAGATCACAAAAACTACAACACAATAAAGAACTGGAGCAGCTACATGCTACATGAAGCTCGTGCTTATGAGCCTCAGATAAAAAAAGAGGGTGGTGCTCACTGGACTGCTCAGTCGCGCAACAAACCCATCTCATGTCGAATAGTTAAGATTACTAGTGCATTCCCGTAAGAGTACTGGTCACCCCCGTAAAATATAAAAAGCCATAAGACTATCAGTGTACATAATAATAGAAAAAATGAAAATTACACGCATAAGAGATGCCATGTAAAATAACACGCAGTTCCATCTGAAGAAGAGAAGCAGCATCGCACTGTTTCCAATAGGAGAGAAAATTCTGGCTTCCAGTAGTGAACATGTGGACTCTTATGCCTCCGGGAAAGGTTCTACTGTTCCAAGCTCCATCAACTTGGAGAGAGTGTTGATAATTTGGATATGATATAACTTTATTTCTTGACAGAGAGAAAACTTGGAAGGATGTAGAACGAGGAGTATAGTGAACCAATGTTGATTTGTGGTATATTCCCCATATCTAGTGAAATGATAGATTATGTTGTCTGAAGTACCCTGAGAATGTAATGTATAGCAAAATCCTATAAATAAGAAAGTGTATAAAGTATTGACGCAATCGTTGTATGTTCCATCGTTGGATCCCCTAAGTAGTTGAGATGAAGCGTGTAATCAGAAGAGTATCTAGGTCATTGGAGTTCAGGAAAACATTGTGTGGGGCTAGTAGGCCAGGAATCCAGCGATGTCTTTCTATATTAATGGAGTGGTTGACCAACTGATACCTCTCTGGAGGAGAATAATTCCTGAAGCAATAATTTTTAAACACCACAAACTTGTTGCGCGATGAGAGTCGTGGAGGTTGGAAATTGGATCAATTATGACAGAAGTCGAATATTTAGATTTGACGGTTTGTGCAGCAAGAGTAGAGTGGTCCTGAGAGAGCCATCGAAAGGAATTAGCAAGAAAATCCTGTTTATTCCAGGCCTGATTGCACAAAACAAGACCTCCTTGAATTTTGGCTTTCCAAATTTCAACATTGAAAAAAAGGAAAATGGGTCTTTTGCAGGCCGAAGTTCGCAAAAGACGCAAATTCTTGCTATTAATGTCTTGACTGTGCAGATCAAAAGTTTAAAAAGGGACCCATAATAGAGTGGTAGATAAGAGATGAATGATTTGTTAAGAGCAGTCTACCAACGGAGTTGAGTAGACGGCATTGTCAGAGACCAAGCTGACAACATACTTAACGGTGATTCACTTAGTTTCCTAGGATTTGTTCTTTGAGTATGCAAGAGGAAGGCGAGATAAATGCTCGTTCTTTGGAGTTGTAGAATGCCAAATTATTGTAGGGAGAGCTTCCCCAAATACAAGAAATATTTGGGCTCAGGAAAATAGAGGATTTGTCAATATTGATCTTCTAGCCTGAGACTGAGCATAATTCATATAGAGAAACAACATGATTATTGAAGGATCCTAAAATTGGTTTTAAAAAACATAAGACAATCATCTGTAAGAAATAGATGTGAAATAAGGAGGGGGAAGCCTGCCGAGCTTGATACCCCGGACTATCTAACTATTTTGCAGATGTTGTAACTTGAAGGAGAGTGCCTCCAGGTAAATAATGAATAAGTAATGGTATAAAGGGTCAGTTGAGAAATTGAACTTTTATAATATTTCATTACAATGTACACCGTTTATATACAAGTAGGTTCTGTAGCTACAAGGAAAGGGAGTGATCCTAGGAATATATAATTAGAGAGTTGACTACCTAATTAAGGAATAAATACAGAGATTACAATCACTCTAATTTAGGTTAGCTAATTAACTGATGATCCCAGAAATCACTCTCTGAATATTCTCCATGAATTCAAATCAATCTTCTTGTGTCAGATACACTGAACTTCAACACTCCCCCTCAAGTTGGTGAGTAAATATCCTTCATTCCCAACTTGCCAACTATAGAAGAATAAGAGATATAATCCAGTCCCTTTGTTAGTATATATGCAAGCTGCTTTGTCGTTGGTACATATGGAGTGCAGATTTCACCCGAGTCAATTTTTTCTTTCACAAAGTGTCGGTCCACTTCCACATGCTTAGTGCGATCATGTTGTACAGGGTTATGGGCTATAGATATTGCTGCTTTGTTATCACAATATAACTTCATCGGTCCATCTACTTTCAGCTTCAAATCTTTCAAGATAATCTTTAGCCAAAGTAACTCGCATATGCCCAAAGCCATTGCTCTATATTCTGCCTCTGCACTTGAACGTGCAACAACATCTTGCTTTTTGCTACGCCATGTTACGAGATTCCCTCCAACAAAGGTGCAATAGCCAGAGGTAGATCGTCTGTCCATAATAGATCCTGCCCAGTCTGAGTCAGTGTAGGCTTCTACCTCCATCTTTCCACTTTTTGAGTAGAGAATTCCCTTCCCAGGATTAGATTTCAGATACTTAAGGATTCTGAAAACTGCATCCATGTGTTCCTCTCCCGGATTATGCATAAATTGGCTAACCAAACTTACAGAGAAAGCGATGTCAGGCCTTGTGTGGGACAAATAAATCAACCTCCCTACTAGTCGTTGATACCTCCTTTTATCTACTGCACTACCTCCTTCCTCACATGGTTTAAGCTTTGTGTTGACGTCCACAGAAGTTGTCACAGGCTTGCAACTTAAGAGACCCGTTTCTTTCAGCAGATCAAGCACATATTTACGTTGGGATATAAAAATTCCATGTTTGGATCTCGCAACCTCAATGCCTAAAAAATACTTTAGGACTCCTAAATCCTTAATTTCAAATTCTCGCGCCATCTTCCCCTTGAGATCGTCCATTTCTTCTTGGTTATCTCCTGTGACAATAATGTCGTCAACATAAACTATCAAGGCTGTAAGCTTACCATCCTTTGAGTGTTTGATGAAGAGCGTATGATCACCTTGACTTTGATGATAGCCATTCATAGTCATAAACTTTGTGAACCGACCAAACCAAGCACGCGGAGATTGCTTCAGTCCATAAAGGGCTTTTCGGAGCTTGCACACCTTATTTCTTCCATATTGCCTTCCCAAGCCGTGAGGAATATCCATGTACACTTCTTCTTCCAGGTCTCCATGCAAAAAAGCATTTTTCACATCATATTGAAGTAATTTCCAATCCAAGTTGGCTGCGAGAGACATCAAAATTCTGATGGTATTAATTTTGGCCACAAGAGCAAAAGTCTCAAGATAATCAATACCATATGTTTGTGTATATCCCTTGGCCACTAGCCGAGCTTTATACCTTTCTATTGTTCCATCAGACCTGTATTTCACAGCAAAAACCCACCGACAACCAACTGTTCTTTTTCCTTTTGGGAGGTCTACGATATCCCAAGTCTGGTTCTTGCCTAATGCTTTAAGCTCCTCTTGCACTGCTTCCCGCCAATGTGTCTCAGCTAAAGCTTCTTGAATACTCTTTGGTATTTCTGTTCCTGACAGACTTGATGTGAATGCTTGAAAACTTGGAGTTAAGCGATGATAGGATACGCAATTAGAAATTGGGTATTTAGTGCAGGTTCTAATGCCCTTTCTCACAGCAATTGACAAATTCAATTCAGTATGTAAATCTAAATCAGAGCGAATATTTTCTGAAGTTCTTACCTCAGATGAATCTGATTGGTCTTGCGAGTGAAAGGTGGGTTCTTCATTTGCTAGACTTTCCATTGCTTTTCGGCGTTGATAGACTTGTAGAGGAGCCCTTTCATGTTGAACTTGTGGAATGGAATCTTGAGTTGATGCAGCACGTTCTGAAACATCCACCCTCACATTTTCTCTTGAATGAATATCTTCACCTGTAGCATTAGTCGGAGGTATGATCATTGGCAAAGGACTCCGAATTTGATCAAATTCTACATCTCCATTCTCCCCCTGCTGATCATATGTGGGGTAATTGCTAACACTTTCATGGATACTAACATCTCTGCTGACATATAATTTTCGAGTACTCGGACAGTAACATTTGTACCCTTTTTGATTTGATGAGTAGCCTAGAAACAAACATCTTGCTGCCCTCGGGTCCAATTTGCTTCTTCCTTCCTTGTGAACATGTACATAAGCCACACACCCAAAAATCTTCAGTGGAAAATCGGTATAGATTTTCGAGAATGGATAAACTTCTTTAAACACTTGAATAGGAGATTTGAACCCCAAGATCCTTGAGGGAGTCCTATTGATCAAAAAAGTTGCTGTTAAAACAGCATCCCCCCAGAAACTTTTTGGAACTTTTTTTGTGAAAAGAAGGCTCCGCGCAACATTCAATAGGTGTCTATTTTTTCTCTCTGCCAATCCATTTTGAGCTGAAGTGTTAACACAAGACATCCTATGAATTATCCCGTTCTCATCAAAAAACTTTCTCAAACTGCCATCTATGTATTCCCCCCCATGATCACTTTGTATGATTTTGACTTTAGCATCAAATTGAGTATTGACCATAGTACAAAAATTCATAAACAAGTGTTTAACCTCTGACTTCTCCTTCATTAGGTACACCCAAGTGAGCCTTGTGTGCTCGTCTATAAAGGTTACGTACCATTTATGCCCAAAAATACTTGTAACTCTAGACGGCCCCCAAACATCTGAGTGGATGACTGAAAAAGGAACAGAGGTATTATTATTACTTATAGGGTAAGGAACACGATGATGTTTCGCAATTTCACAAACTTCGCAACTAAGCTTGGTAACATCAATATGGCTAAATTTGGGAAATAACTTTATTAGAACTGGAAATGCTGGGTGACCAAGACGTCGATGCCACAACCAAAGCTCCTCAGTGTCATCCAATCGGCTCCCTTGAAATCCAGCAGTATTGTTCTGGCCCTCTCCATGCTTCATGTAAAATAACCCACCTTTCCTCTCAGCAAGCCCAATCTTCTTCATTGAGATTAGATCCTGAAAATAACATTCCGAGGCAGAAAAACATACTAAACAATTTAGATCCTCAATAAGTTTACCAACTGAAATCAGATTGACTGATAAATTTGGCACATGTAAAATAGATTTGAGTAATAAATTGCTTGAAACACGAATGGTTCCTTTTCCAGCAACTGCTGAAATTGTGCCATCGGCTATTCGGACTTTTTGCTTTCCCGAGCATGGGAAATAAGTCGAGAACAGAGAGGAGTCACTCGTCATGTGATCTGTAGCCCCTGAATCAACAATCCATGGAGATTGATCTAATTTACTGAGTACATTAAGGGCAGAAAGAACTTTACCAGCTTGAGCTAAATCTGCATGATCTATATTAGCAAGTGATTTTTCCTTCTCCATCAATAGCATGCGCCTAAGCTCTTCTATTTGCTCTTGGCTAAAAGCTGATTTTGTGTTACGTGGAGCATTTATTTCTTCAGTCAAATTTGCTCTTGCAGTAGCTGGATTTGTTCTTGCACTTGCTGGTGCCCCTTTGAAACCATTGTGATTTGGCTTCCCATGTAGTTTCCAACATGAAGCCCTATCATGTCTGGTCTTGCGACAATAATCACACCACAGCCCATCTTTCCATTTTTTAGTCTCAACACCCGCAACCCTTTCTCGGTTGGTTACCAAGGCTGAAACTTGGGGTTGCTCCCTCACCATAACACTTCGTCTACTTTCCTCACTTCGAATGTATGAGAAAACTTCGTTCAACGAGGGAAGAGGACTCTTCCCAAGAATCAGAGAACATACTTGGTCGTATTCTCGATTTAATCCTGCCAAAAAATCAAAGATCCTTTCTCTCTCCAACATCTGAGAAATCTTAACAGATATGGTTATAGATTCAAGTTCAAGACTCTGATAGTGATCTAGTTCTAACCATATGCCTTTCAGCTTATTGAAATAGGTAGTAACACACAAGTCCCCTTGTTTGGTTTCTCGAATTAAGTTTCGAAGTTCAAACAAAAGTCCATCATTACCAACCTTTGAATAAGCTTGCTTGACGGCCTCCCATACGTCCTTTGCAGTCTCCAGGAACAAGTATGTTCCTCCAATGTCAGCTTGCATTGAGTTGATCAGCCAGGACATCAACATAGAGTTCTCCTCCTCCCATTTTGTATAGGCTGCGGCATCCTCCTTTAGTGGCGCCTTCTTAGTTCCATCGAGATAACCCATCTTTCCCTTGCTTTTAACAAATAACTTCACTGACTGAGACCACCTAAGATAGTTGCGAGAACTCAGTTTCTCTGTGGTTATTTGAAGGTTTGGGTTGTCATGGGTATTGGTGGTTAGGACTTGGCCAGCCATTGAAACAAGAAGAATCAATGAACAAGGTTTAGACCTTTTTTTCAGAGGCTGGGAAAATGATTGGCTCTGATACCAAGTTGAGAAATTGAACTTTTATAATATTTCATTACAATGTACACAGTTTATATACAAGTAGGTTCTGTAGCTACAAGGAAAGGGAGTGATCCTAGGAATATATAATTAGAGAGTTGACTACCTAATTAAGGAATAAATACAGAGATTACAATCACTCTAATTTAGGTTAGCTAATTAACTGATGATCCCAGAAATCACTCTCTGAATATTCTCCATGAATTCAAATCAATCTTCTTGTGTCAGATACACTGAACTTCAACAGGGTCTCCTTCGCGCAAACCAACAGTGAGAGAGAAGAATTGGCTGGCTTCATCCTTAACCAAAACGAAATAGGTTACTGTTCTAAATCACTAAGAGATGAGGCAGATCTAATGAGAGGGAAAGCTCATCAAGGAGAGAGCATTTCAAGGAAGTCCCGGTTAACCCGGTCAAAAACTTTTACTCATGTCGAGTTTGAGCTGGCAGGTAGAGCACTGGTTCTTTAGTTAGTTGTACAATGTTGTCGGTATTGGATCTTCCTAGCATAAATGCAGTTTGAGATCATGAGATAGCTATTAGGAGAAAATGCTTCATCCTATTAGCCATGACTTAAGAAATAATTTTGTAAATTGTGGTACAAAGGCTGATTTGTCTGAAATCAGAAGGAGATGCATGATTTTTCAATCTTCAGGATAAGGGTAATAAGTGTATGGTTCAACTCTGTCAGCATGTGACCCGAATTGAGAAAGGATAAAACTGCAGAAATTGTAATATCTCCAACACTGTCCCAAGATTTTGTGTAAAAACTCGGGGGGGGGGGGGGGGGGTTAGCTATCCTAATTGGGGGCTTTTATTAGAGTGCATTTGGGAAAGAGCATGCTTGACTTCAGTAGTAGTGAAAGACTGGTCTTGGAAGTCTTTGTGATGAGGTGTGAGACTATGCCTGAAATTATCCCAGCTTGGACGCTGAGAGACTAGGCGATTATCAGTCCCGGTAGGGCAATAAAGAGAGGAGGAGTGCGTGCATAGCAAATTCGTCTGTTATGCTTGTGAATCAACATTTTTACCATAGCGGGATTGAAGGGAGGCGAACAGATTTCTGCAAATCCGATTTTTGAAGCGAATTTTTAAAAGAAACAAGTACTTTGATATCCCTTGAAAAGCCGTCGTTCCTTTGTTCATTGGGTCCAAAGAATTTATTCTTGAAGAAGATTTTTTTTTGAGTGTGCAGCGTTCAAAATGTTCAAAAAATGCTTAATTAGAATTATTCAGAGAAGAGACAGTTGGGGGAGGGGGGGGGTTGATAAGAATGGATTGTAGGTGTTTCTGAACTTAATTGATTTGTTGTCCCAATGGTCCAATACTAGAATGGGGCCAAGCTGATTATGGCGTTTAAGAAAATATTTCACAATCTTATAGGGAGAAACGAGCTGATAGGAAGGAGAACTCAAGGCATGATGGTTCCATACTTGAGGTTTAAGTTGAAAAAAATGTCGCTCAACTAGAAAGCTTCAAACTTGAACCTCTCTTCCTTGGAATGTGGTGTTAACGTGGAGAGATAATAGTCGGGCCATGGTTTGAACCCATAATGGGTAGGTTGACAAGGTAAGAGCAAATGACCATTGTGAATTGAAAAAATAGTTGTTAAGACGTTCGCAAGTTTGGTGTGACCATCTCGATTATTTGTTTAAGTGTAGAATGCTTATCGATAAAAGAACTTATGTGAGGTTGCAGTAAAAAAGTAGATGAAGATCAATCGAACCCGAAATGCAATAAAATTTAAGGCGGGGCCATCCCGAGAAAGTAAGAGAAGTGGTTAAAATCCCCAATATACATGAGTGGACCATTATGGCCTTGAAAGAAAGATTGAAGAGCTTCCCACTTATAATGACAATCGGGTAGAGAAGGGGCAACATAAATACAAACGAGACTCCACGAAAATGGCTTACAGATCTAAAAGTATAAGTAATTTTACATCTTTTGACGGAAAACATTTACTACCTCTGTTTTTTCTCTTTCCCTTTCGTTTGACTTTTTTATCCGTATTTGTATTTCAAAACTATGTAATTTTTTGTCAATTTTTTCATAGTACTGTAGAGTAAAGTTTACTCTACAAGGTCATGCAAAGATTATCAAATTCGTGTATCTTTTTGCTAGCAAAATCACCGGGTCAAAGTGACAGAATGAATAATGTCAAAAAGTGAATTGCCAACCAAACACCAAAACAAAGAACAATATCTTACAGAAAAATATTTTACCACCAACCAAACGGAGCCTTAGTCAATCAAGAAGACTGCAAAGCAGCCGGTTCAACAACCAATTTTTTACTCTGTGGAGCTTCAAAGTTCAATCCTCTCTCTCTCTCTCTCTCTCTCTCTCTCTCTCTCTCTTCAAAATTTTCACCCTCTTTCGCTTCAAATAGTTCACTTTGCCTCCTCTCTTGCTCAAATTGTACGGTTTATTAGTTGGGCGAAGAAGATAAAGAGCCAATACCTCAACGAAGTCGATTGATCAATCAAATCTGCTTCTTCTTCTTGCTAGGAATCTGTAAGTTTTGTTCTACTCTTTTTCTTATAACTTCCTTCTTCTTTGGTTGATATGTGTAAAGAGCGCTTGAATCAAACGTTTGGATGTTTTTTTAATTTTTTAGGCCATTTACAGTGAATTTCCAGTTTTTGTTTGCCCTGAGTTTAGGTCTTTCAGTGTTTTAGGGCAACTCTATATTCTATAGCAGGCTCACTCTCTGTGCTTAATTGATGATCCTAATCTGTTATCCTTGCTAGACATTATTAGTGACATCACTTTCTCACCCAGTACTTCTTCAACGAATTACCACAAGCTTTTAGAGAAGCCCCTATATTATTGCAGTCATTATTGCTTAACACATGTTCTCTTGCTTTGTTTGTGCCTCAGAACTCTCATTGATGCGCACTTCGGAGTTGTAGTTACTAAGAAGGATTGACAAGAATGGTGTTATTTGCTTATTGAGTTATTTGATAACGGTACTTATAGTATTCAGATTGTGTATCCTATTGAAAAGTTGGCTTTTCCGCACACAATTACATCAAACTGCTTGACAACTCTATACCTACTTTCGTTCAGCACACTACCTCAAGTATCTTAAAAAGTTTCTTTGATTGGTTGGATAAACATCACGGGCTGCATCAAAAATGGTCGCTGGACTATTTTTTTCAAGGCGTGCGGTTTCAACAATTCCTCATCTCTGCAACAGAATTAAGCAGACAGGTAACATTTGATTTTCTTTGATTTTTACTGGTTTTATTTGATTTTTCCCCCACTTAGAAGATTGGAGAGTAGCAAACGTTTACATTGGATTTTCTTGTTCTTGCAGAAAATGAAATTGTCCAAATGTTCCAGCATACAAGTCCCAAAGACGAAACAGAAAAGTGTCATGCAACTTGGGCAATGAACAAGCGCTCAATTAGGACATTAGATGAGAGATTCATAAGGATCTTGAAGATTTTTAAGTGGGGCCCTGATGCAGAAAAAGCTTTGGAGGTGCTCATGATAAAAGTCGATCATCGATTAGTTCGCGAGGTTTTGAAAATTGATGTGGATATTCATGTGAAGATTGCTTTTTTTAATTGGGCTGGGAAGAGAAGGAATTTTGAGCATGATTCTACAACCTACATGTCTCTCATCAGGTGCTTATATGAAGCGCAACAGATAGGACAAATGTGGAAGACAATCCAAGACATGGTTCGGGGCACATCTATTATTGACCCAGTTGATTTATCAGAAATTCTTAGAATTTTGGGAGAAGCTAAGATGGTGAACAAGGCGCTTTCTGTCTTCTACCAAATTAAGGGTCGCAAGTGCAAGCCAACATCAAGTACTTACAACTCCATAATTTTGATGCTCATGCACGAGGGCCATCATGAAAAAGTTCACGAGCTCTATAATGAGATGTGCAGCGAAGGGAATTGTTTCCCTGACACTATAACATACAGTGCTCTTATATCAGCTTTTGGGAAATTGGGCAGAGAGGGCTCTGCTGTTCGAATATTTGACGAAATGAGGGAGAACGGATTGCAACCAACTGCCAGAATCTATACAACTTTAGTGGGGATTTACTGCAGGTCAGGTTTGGTTGATAAAGCAGTAGGATTGATACAGGAGATGAAAGACAAGGGTTGTGCCCCAACTGTCTATACCTGTACTGAGTTAATAAACGGACTTGGCAAAGCTCGGAGGTTTGAAGAAGCATATAGTATTTTTCTGAATATGCTCCAGGAGGATTGTAAGCCAGATGTAGTGCTGATAAACAATGTCATCAACATTCTAGGAAGAGCAGGTCGTTTTGCAGACGCTGTTAAGTTATTTGAAGATATGGATAACTATCAATGCACGCCTAATGTTGTCACATATAATACCATTATTAAATCATCATTTGAATGCAAAGCTCCAGTATCTGAGGCATCTTCGTGGTTTGAAAGGATGAAGGCAAGTGGTATCCTTCCAAGCTCTTTTACTTATTCGATTCTGATTGACGGGTTTTGCAAAAATAACAGAATAGAGAAAGCTTTATTGCTGCTTGAGGAGATGGACGAGAAGGGCTTTCCTCCTTGTCCAGCTGCCTATTGCAGCCTTATCAACACCCTTGGAAAAGCAAGGCGTTATGAAGCGGCGAATGAATTATTTCAAGAACTCAGGGAAAACTGTGGATCTTCAAGTGCTCGGGTGTATGCTGTGATGATCAAGCATTTCGGAAAATGTGGGCGTATAACCGAGGCTTTAGATCTTTTCAACGAAATGAAAAATCTTGGATGCAGTCCCGACGTTTTTGCATATAATGCACTTATGTCAGTGTTGGTGAGGGCAGGAAAGGTTGACGAGGCTTATTCGTTACTTCGAACTATGGAAATAAGTGGTTGTATCCCGGACCTCAACTCACACAATATCATTCTCAATGGTGTGGCTAGGACAGGTGGTCCTCAAAGGGCAATAGAGATGCTTAGCAATATGAAGAGTTCGAACATAAAGCCAGATGCTGTCTCTTACAACACTGTTCTTGGGTGCCTTAGCCGTGCAGGCATGTTAGAAGAGGCTGCAAAACTGATGAAAGAGATGCAGTCAAAAGGTTTTGAGTATGATCTTATTACTTATTCATCAATTCTTGAAGCCGTTGGTAAGGTTGATGAAGTACGTGCACGGACTACTCCATGAGAAAAGAGCTGGTATGTATACTTATTTTTCTTCTTGATCAGTCTAGGTGGTTTTTGCATCATCTTATTGCTTGACTATTCTGTTTTCTGATAAGAATATATCTGTAATTTGTTGGGTTGGAGCCCTGGTTCATGGGCGACCCGTTTTATGAATCGACCCGGTTCATGTTTTGCTACGACCCGAAAAGGGAGACATGATTCGTGGAGCGAAGGCTTGGGCCGGTAGGCCCAAGCCGTAAAAAATATTTTGACCCGTTTTGACCCGTTTGGGCTTGGATCCGGCCCGGTTTGATAGGTCGTCTATTTATAGAGTTCTTAGGGTTCGTAGCATGTTATGTTGAGCATTCTGATTTCGCTTGTAATTCTCTCTGAGACGTTTCGTCTGTTTTAGTGAAATCTCTGCAACTCCGTGGAGTAGGCTGTTTTGCCGAACCACGTAAATCTGTGTGTTTTGATTCTTTCTTTCTGCATATTTCGTTTTTCACAACATAATTGCATATACCAAATATGAACTATAGTTGGAGTAATCGTGTGTCGCATAAACTGCAATGGTTGTTTATACTTCACAGAAGTTGAACTCTTTAAGAGGATCTGATCGCCATATCTGTAGATAAATTCATGCCTGAAAACTTCGATCTCTTCTCTTTTGCTTTTTTGACCAAGTTTCATCAATTTAATGTTGGGATGACATTCAAGCTTGTGTTGTTCTAGCTGCATGGTATTTAGTCACATGTAGGCATCATTTGAATTCAACTAAATGTGTCTGGCTCAACAAACTTCTTGTTAGCAGTTTGGGGATAAATTTCTTGTGGGTCGTCCGTGAAATCAAATAGGGCTTTGGACCAACTAATTATTGCTGTTTAAAGGAACTGTGGAAGACGGGCGTTTAGCCTTTCAGGGTTTATTGCTGTCGGATCAGCTTGGTTAAATCATGGTTTGCAGAACTTGTACATTTTTCCCAGAGAGAAAAATGACCGAATTGACTGAATATTTGAATTTTGTTTTCTGCTAAACTTGGGTTAAAAGCCACTGGGGCTTAGAAAGGTAGAAGATACCCGGCTTGTATGTTGTATCACTCTGTAGGAGTTTCAGTGCCTTTCATTTGTTTCTGGAACTTGTTGCGAGAGAATGACAGTCCTGATGGGTCCTCAAAGAGAAGAGACAAATGTAATTGCATTTCTTTTGCTTTCTGGTTAAAGTAGGCCGAGGAGTCATTTGCAAGCAGCAAGGCTAATGGAAAACAAAGACCTTTCCTAATAACTCTTTCGTACAATGTTATGGGTATTTGGTGATTATAATAGAATGTGATCCAGATCTCTACTCTGCTAAGGAGATGACCGAAATCTTCCATTTACCCTTCATATCAATAATCACTCTCTCATAGTCTCTCCTTTCTCCTTTTCTATGAAGCGATTGCTTCACTAGAATTAGACTCTCTCTCTCTCTCTCTCTGTCAATGACGAACTCTCATATTCTTCCTCATCGTTCTGGATACAAGCAACCAAGATCCACCTGACATCATTTGTTCTTTTCTCATTTTGCATCTCATGGATGTGAAGTTCAATCCAACTTTTATATTTTTTTGCATGTGATCTCTCAATATTTGTTGGATGTAATGTCATTGATAAGTGTTTAGAAAGGAAGTTGACATTTTCATAGCATTGTTTGGGCTCTCAGATTATCAGATTGTATTGTAATTCACCTAATTCCATTTTTCGGGTTGCGTAATGAAATTATCTTTTCTAACATATCTTCAGAGAAGAGACACGTTCTCAAAAATGCCCCCTAGCCAAAATCCTACTATTTCATTAAACTTGGTACCCTTGAAGTTTAAACTTATAATAGAAACATTCATCGGTACCACGTCCGTTAATAAAAGTGAGTCATTTACGATAGTACCTTCATACCTTTATTCCTTTTGTACACCTTTGCCGTCACAACCACTTCCACAAGCCGTCCTCAATGAACATAAAATTTCATTTCTCTCTTCTCTCACAGAAATCCGTGCACATAAAAACCAATGTCATTAGCAATCCTGACCACCACAAAAAAATCAGCCACCATTCAATTCAAAGGTAGGTTAAGGGTTTTGGAGGAATCTGGCGAGCTAGATGCTAGACTGTCAAGATTGTGCCCAAAGCATGTATAATTCACTGAGATTAGAAATAGATAAGCACAAAATTGTTTCGAAACTCTTAGTGGAATCGGAAGACAAGAAAAAACAAAGAGGAGAAAGCTTGATTGATAGAATAAATGTCACTTCAAGCTTAAATTATTGTCCAAGAAGTTCTCATTCACCGCATCTGTAGATGAGTTTCACATCTACACTTTGCATATGTATGCGAAGACATTTTGAGTTCAATTTGTAATTCAGTACCTCTGATCATAGTAATGCTATCTTTCTAGAAAAAAACTTCGTCTCGACAAGAAATTTCCTTCCAAGCATTTAGTTTCTTCCAATTAGGTTCTTGCTATGCTGTCAAGTCTCCTGTATGTAAAAGGCATCTTCCATCTGTTTGTCAGTGCTCCTCTTATCTTCTTCCTCATTGTCTACTTCCAACTTATACCTCAGTAGAAAATAGTTGCAGAAGTAGTACTCATTTACGGACCTTATGATTTCTTCAGCTAGAATTGCCACTCCCAAACAGTTGTCGCCACAGAATGACCATCTAACCATGCAATGGGAGTGAACAGATTATGACGCAAAGTTATACAGTCAGTCACTTGTAGATCTACCAGAATGGGCGAAAGTTAGAATAAAGAAACCTGTAGCCGAAAACATTTTTCCGAAGTACGTAGCTCTTTTTGCATGCTTCACAAAAGTTCCGAAGTGTATCTGAATGATACAATTGTGTAACGAATTGGCGGATGACCACTCGACGGAACACTTTCACCTCTTTGCTCTCCACTGTATTACTGGAAATCATCAACTTATCATTCGGATGGCACTCTTAACATATATTTATTGCAAGTGATAACTAAAGTGTATTTAGGTTTGTAACAAGTCACACTACTATATGTATCTGATTGAATTATATGACAAGCATTGATCACATATCTAGATGTCCAGTCATATCTAGCTAGCATAAGAACTCGTCTACTAATTGGTTTCATGGACTTCCTTATGGGCTGACAACGAACTTGTTGCTCTCAGGTTCTGCAAATGACTCGCTCGATGAGCCTTCGCCAACCTCATAAGTGGCGTTTGAGATGCCAGAGGGTAGGGTTGGAGGGGCATTGGAGTTAGGAAGTTTAACCATAGAAAATGTTTGGAAAGTTTCACCAATAGATTTTCTATGGGTCACATTTGTGACAAATCTCTTTTCATGGGGTAAAATATTTTTTGAGGACGCACTTAGTGATGGTTCCTTAAATTGGGTCGATAAAGAAGAGTTAGAATCCTTTTCGGGTATGGAGTTAGGGTTCACACTCGGGCGAATCATGAAAAACCACCAACCGCCAAAGTGGACGCAACTATCTTCACAGCTCATTTTTTGGTGGGGTGCGCTTGGCCCTTGCAGTAGTGCAACGCATGGGCGACACTTGAGGAGCCCCAGTAGCAAGCTACTGTAGTGAGCCTCTCCCCCTCAAAAAACAAATTTAATATTGTGTGAGCCGATGGCCCACATATCAGATACTAAACTGATAAGAACAGATACTACACTTGATCCGTTTTCGCTCCAAGCCAGGGTTTGCAGTGCCACTTGGGGAGGACAGTGACTCACTAAAGGGCAGGGACAGTGAAGAGATTCCCTTCACATTCTTCTTTGGTATCAAATCTAAGTCAATGGAAAATTTCCTATCCAATTCAGTTCCTTCAGTATAAGGGTTGGTAGGCAGTTTCAGTTTCTCTTGATCCATCAAAAGATGATGATTCTCAATCTTTTGATGAATCTGCATGTAAGAATTTGGTCTATCCACTGTCGAAAATTGGGAGATGCTTCACCAATGTGAGAGGATGAGGGGTGGAATGAGTTGATTTTCTGAATATTCATAGGTGCAACAATGACAATAATTAGGAGTGACCTGCAATAAATAGAGAACAAGTCAGTACTATTGTTGTAGGGCAGGCAAAAAGATGCAGAAAATGGAAGAAATCAAAATGATCTGTTCATGCCAAGTAGGGCAGTCAGTTACAAAAGAACTACTGAACCACAACAATGTGGCAATTTTCCCTCAATAAAAAATGAGCTTAATACTAATTATATAGAAACCATAAAAAATCAAAGTTCGGAGACAAATCAATGGGTTCTACTGTTCCTCACCAAATTTTAGCTCAAAGTGACACAGTTTTATAAGTTTTTGGCTCTAAACGGAAGCATGAACGAGGGTAATGAGCAGTAACCGCCATGCTGGTCAGTCAACAGTAATACGGGAAGACACGAATCAAGCCCCATGAAGAGAAACATATATCACTTGTAATCCACTATTGTTCTAGCATAGATAATAGAAGCTAGCAATGTACTTACTTTCTTTCTCCCTCTCCTTCTCCATCAAGCTTTGGCTTGAAGATTGAAGACTCAAGAAAAATGAGATATTTATGGAGTCACTCTTGCAGTTTTCTTGAATATCAAAAGGCGACAATAAAGCAAGTATGAAAATGCTTGCAGCTGTCGCATCCATCTTTAGGTGTCACTATTGCCGTTCTTTCTTTCTGAGTGTGTTCCATGTAAGTAATTAGCAGAAAATTAGCGAAGTAGGACAGTTTCAGTCATATACATCTTTAGCTGTCACTATTGTTGTTCTCTCTCTTTCTCTCTGAGTGTCTTCCACGTAAGCAACTACTAGAAAATTAGCGAAGTAGGACAGTTTCAGTCACAGCTATCTTTAGCTGTCAATATTGTCGTTTTCTCTCTCTGATTGTCTTCCCTGCAAGTAATTACCAGAAAATTAGCTAAGTAGGAGAGTTTCAGTTTAATTTTGTCGAAGAAAGTCCATTCCGTCCAGAATGTAACAGTGTTCTTTAAAAATCTTGAAAGGTAATCAGTAAACAGAAACAAAATAAAGTAACCGTGCCTCCGCCCGCTCCGATTTGTATTGGAGCCATAGGATACATGAGTTAGCTGACAAGGAATCGACGAGTAATGCTTAAACCCATTTTGTTCATTTGTTGGGCCAAAGAATCTCTAACATGAGATGCATATACTTGGTTTCGGGTTTATCTGACTGAGCTGCCAAATCAATTAAAAGTTTTATATTAGCTGACTTAATTAGTTACCGCTTGAAAAATTGGGGGCAGTACCATGGCGTGGCCCAAACTTTGGAAGACACTCGGAGAGAAAAGATGACCAACACTGACAGCTAAAGATGGATAACCAACATCGTACTGATCTCTGTACATTTTCTGCTAATTACCAACACAAGGTTCTACATTTCATATTCCCCTTGTGCATGCAGACCTAATCGCTCTGTAAATTGAATAACCAAAATCGACCAACTCCAACAACACAAAACACTACAATCCAATAGATGAACTTATCTCTATGTATTACTTTCTTTGTGGGTTATATATGCCTTGTTTTAGGACATTGGATTATAGGCGATTATAATCCTCCTTTATTCGCTCAATTTCTGGAGTATTTGGTGATATGTACGTTTGCTCAAGGGTATCTTCTAAGAAACAAAAATACTTTCGTAACTAAACAACTAATATGAAGCCCTATTTCCACACTTCAGAATGGCTTCCTGACACGATCTCCGCAAGTGTACGGTCGTCGCGTGTAGTAATAATCCGGAAATCCGGGTTGTCGAACCCAAATGACTTTGTTAAATCAGTTATTACGTCTAACCTTACGTGGGCAAGTCGCAAAGTTGAGTGCTTTCCGAAGTCTACTAAAATGAAAAAACAAATATCACTTGTGGACCACTAGGGATGCTATGAATGGTGTTTTGATCTTTGGAACGCAAATAAGTTACTCTTATCAATCGAGCAACCTACGAACTACCGAGTTACCAAGCAATTTGCCTACACTTATGATCAATTTAGACCGAGTTACCAAGCCTAATTCAATTACAAGCATGCATTATTGTTCATTAATCCGCTCTTTGATCCTAATTAACGATACCCAGTTACGAGATAATGATACGACTAGGTGGTTATCTTGATTTACCGACTAGCTCTCATGGAGTTATCACACGAGTTCTAATTAAGTATGCTCCTACGTTAGCTACTTGCAAGAACAATGAGATTCAAACACAATATGATCATAATAAGAGATAAACGCATATATTTAATCCGAAGAAGGAATCACTCTCAAAACATTTATTCAAGCAAACCCTAGCTTTCCAACAAGGAGTCCCAGCAAATAAGAGTTTACCTAACACAAATCATGATCAAAACAAATTTCGTGATCATGAACAAAAACTACGAAGAAGAGAGAGTAGAGAAAGCAAACGAATGACTCCGGATCGCTCCCAAGCTCTCTAGCTCCAATACCCGATGAAAACTAAGCTATGTCTGAGAAAAACGACCTATTTCTCATAAGAATACGTTTCCTAATGACTTAGCACTAATTACCAAAAGTCCCGGGGAGTTTCCAACGACTTTTGCACCCCAAAGTAGGTCGTGCGACCTACAGACTAGGTCGTACAACCTACAGAAACCCAGCACTAGGTCGTGCGACCTAGTTAGTAGGTCGTGCGACCTACTGGAAACTCCCTGATTTCCTCCAGCTAGGTCGTGCGACCTAGTTGATACTTAGCCAAACTTTGCCTTCTTCCGTCTTGTCGCGCACGCCTTCCAATCACTTCCCGAGCCTTGTATCATCACTCGATCCTCCATTATGAGCTCTCCACGTGCTTCAAGGCTCGTCACTTCATCTCCCGTGCTTCTCTCGCACTCGAATCATCATCACACGCTTTCTTTCTCAACTCTTGAGCTTGCGTTAACTTCCGAAGTTCCTTCCCGCTCTTCCACTTGTTCCTCGCGTGCTCGGTTCCTGAAAGACACAACACAAACACCCCGCGAAGATCAAATGTGATAAAATATGATAAATATCGCAATAATTGATGTAGGAAAATGTCCGGACTTCACATTCAACACATGCATTGCTCAAACTCTCAAACTATACCAAAACCGACTCGGAATGACGCTATTCTCCATTTTCGCTCGCAAAACGATAGAATACCAATAGATTATATAACTCCATTCCGGAGTTATCACTTCCTAAATCTTTTTCGAGGAACCATCACTAAGTGCATATTCCAAAAATGTTTTTTCCCCAAGAAAATAATTTGTTGCAGATTCAAATGTGACTTTGAGCAAATATTTTGGCAAAGCTTTTGATGAGTCCTATATGGTTAAGTTTCCCTGTTCCATGGTCTCTCTAATCCTACCATAAATTCAAAGGCCACTTATGATGTTGGTGAGGACTCGTCGAACAACGCATGTGCAGAACTTGATAACAAGTTGGTTGGTGCAAGCCGGGCCATAATTAACCAATTAGTAGATGCCCTCTTATGCCAGCTAGACGTGACTGGAGAACTGCATGTGTAATTAGTGCACATCAATTGCTGTAGTTGTCTGAACTCCCGTGTTTTGTTACAAACTAATATATGCCATAGCTATCACCCATAATAATTATATGTTAGAGGGCGATCCAAATTGATAAGTAAAAAATTTCCTGTGAAGAGATGAAGGAGAGGAGATTGAAGTGTCCCATCAAGTGGCATCTGAGGTGGAAGTGTTCCATCAATTGGCTATCTGCGCAGTGCACATCAATTGCTGTAGTTGTCTGAACTCCCGTGTTTTGTTACAAACTAATATATGCCATAGCTATCACCCATAATAATTATATGTTAGAGGGCGATCCAAATTGATAAGTAGAAAATTTCCTGTGAAGAGATGAAGGAGAGGAGATTGAAGTGTCCCATCAAGTGGCATCTGAGGTGGAAGTGTTCCATCAATTGGCTATCTGCGCAATTCAGTACATAATAATATATCATTAGATGTGTTCCTTACATATTCTGAAGCATGCAACTTTGCTCATTTTGGGCAAACGTTATCATCTATAATTTCCATATCTGGACCTTGTGAAAAAATTGGTAGATTTATGAGTATGTGAAGGTTAGTAATTTTGAGTACATAAGTGTGGCTCATTGTTATCGCAATGGCAGACATTTGTTTTGTGGGAATACGTGTCAGGCGTTTGAGTTTCGAATCTACAGTATGCTGGAATGTGCGTTTGAGTTTCGAATGTCTCTGTTTTTGAGTTGAAGATGGAGCTTTGTTCTCATTGTCAGCTACATGGTCATTTGGTTGGTTCCAGTCATCATTGTTTGGCTTGATGAATGTGGGCTAAAAGCCTCTGATCACCTTCTCACAGCACTGTGAGACCCTAGTTGGCTGACAGTGGAGGTTTCTTTGCTTTCATGATTGTCTCTTATAAGTTCTGAAAGTCATCAAGAAATCATAAAGGTCTTGAGTGAGCCTCATTCAAAAAACTCTACAATGCAGAAAAAAATGTACATCTATTTTGACGCACCAAACAATCATATTTACTCTGAAGTTGCTCGTCCAGCCGCTTACTTGTGTATCATTGTGAGACTTACGGGCAAGTTTTGTTTCTGCTCATTTTGTGATTGCTGCATTCTCCAGCTACACAGATGTGAGGGTGAATTGTTGTTGGCTAGAATTTCAGGACAGAATCGGTCATATAAAGTGCAACAGGACCAACACGAAAAGATAGGACAGTTTCAATACAAAATGCCTACTTCAACTCATTCATATATCAAGTGAGTTAGCGAAACAAGGAAGATTCACTGACTTCAAGTACTTCGACTCCCAAATATTATATTAGTCCGACTTGAATTTGTAGCTGTATTCAAAATAATATATTTAAGGTTTTTTCATTTTCGATAGAAGACCTGCCTCCTATGCTTAAATCTTGTTCTTCTGATGCATTTTGCATTTGTTACAAGAAGTTTACTTCAGAAGTATTGGTGTTTCACATATCATTTCTTGGGGGGGGGGGGGGGGGGGGACGAGTCGGAGTACCATTTGGTAGATTGGGATAACATGTGTCGGCCTGTGGATAGCGGCGATTTAGGAAAATAAGATGGCTTGTCCTCTTCAATCGGGCTTTATTAAGGAAGTGGTTGTGGAGGTTTGGTCTAGTTAGGGATAGTCTTCGGAGCAGTGATTGATGCTAGGTTTGGTACAGGGAGGGAGGTTTGGTGTTCCAATGTGGTTGTCGGATCTCACGGGGGTTGGTTGTGGTAAAGAATCAGAGCGGGGTGGGAGAGAGGTTCAGGGAGAGAGTTATGCTTAGGATTTGGTTCAGGGGATGGCGTTCGGTTCTGGGAGGATCGTTGGCTAGGAGAGTAGTCACTGTTGCATCAGTTCCCTTCTCTGTTTCGTATTACTCGGGATCCGAGCGTTTTAGTGAGTCAGAGAGGCTGTTTGGATTTCACGGTTTTACGGCTCTTCTCTTCCCAGAGACTAACCAAACTGCTGAGAATTCTAGCAGGAACATCTACTTTCAATTTTAAAGAGATTTTTTGGTTTAGTAAAAGCTGAGGCGTTTGGGTAGGTAGCTTTTTCTTTTTTTGTTGTTGTGACACATTTGATAGCCGGGTCCCAATCCCAAAACCACACAAAAAGGTCTCAAAACCACGAAAACTTTGGTTCCCAAACACCCCCAGTCTTTGAGCGTAGGATGGGGCAAGGGAGATGGGGTGAGAGTGTGGTGTGGGATGTTAGGTTTAGGAAAGACTTAAATAATTGTGAGGTCCTGGAGCTGTTAACCTTTCTCGATACGCCTATACGGTATCGGACCTCCACCAGGGGTCCTGACTCTTTGCAGTGACACTTTGCTCTTCCTTTGGTCGGGTACAAGCCACTTCGAATGAGAAACCAAAGCCAGTGGTCTCTGATGGTTGGCTTTCTGGTCAATCATATTATTTCATCTTTTTGGGGGGCACATATTTCCTTGGTTCCAGCTCCTCTGTTGTGGAAAGTAGGAGCTCATCTCCGGGTCTCGTCTTTGTGTGGTGTGCAGCTCATGATAGGATCTTGACGATTGGCGACTTGTTTTGGCACTTTCAGGTGTTGTTTAATTCATGCTGTCTGTGGAAATCCTGTTCAGAATCAGCTAACCACCTTTTGCTTCATTGCCTCCTTCTGGGGGCTGGTTTTATTGAGCCTTGGCATTTTTTGGGTTGCTCTTGCTTCTGTACAGGAGTTCTTGGTCGCTTTCTGAGGGGGGGGGGGGGGGGGATAGAGAATGGTGGAAGTTGTGGTGTTTGGCTCCTTCGGTTGTCATGTGGATTGTTTGGAGGGTGTGTAATAGACGGACCTTTGACGGATTTATATGCGCAATGCAGCTGTTTTGGGAACGGAAGTCATGTTTGCCACTTGGCTGGATTGGCCATTTCTTGAACCCCGTAGACTCTTTGGCACTGTTTCTTAGTAGCTTTGGCCATTTTTCTGCGTAGGTTATGCGAGTATGACTGTATGACTTGTTATGTAATTCTAAGTACATGTATAGTTCTGGACATAGATGATACTTTTGACTCCCTTCACATTTTATATCCTAAATTGTGGATTACATAGACTCTGCTGTTCTATGATGTTACATTTTTATAGATTTTTGTTTGTCCTTTTTTTTCCAGTTCCTTCTAAAAGAAATTCTAATATTCATGAACTCTTTTGAGCAGGGGCAGGATCAGTGCTCAAGAAGTTTCTCTTTCTGTCAAATGCAGGTATGCTTGCAACATGTACTATCAATGTCATGTTCATTGCTTCTCAAGGATTTTTGTTATGAAATTACGCAAGTTCACTAAACTAAAGCCATTTTTTCCAAAATGCTGTTCGGCGATCATCAATTTTTCAAACTTGTGACAAGAAAAGCATCATTTTATGCATTTTCTTTTTAGTGTAGAAATTTCTCTTTTTGCTTTCTCTTGGTTGAACCCTTTTGAGGGAAGAGTTGGCCTTTCTTCGTAACAACAGTCCCACGTCCCTAAATTGACCCAAAAAAGACTCTCTCTCTCTCTCTCTCTCTCTCTCTCTCTCTCTCCACTGGCACCTTTGTCTCTCGTTTACAATGCTGGACTGGGTTTCTCTCCACTTCTTGTCAACCAAACAAACACCCTATTTAACCTTGGTTGAAAACAATTTCAGAACCTCATATCATTACCATCTGTTCGCTAAATCCGGGTTTACATAGCTGCATTTTCTTTTGGTCGCTAGGTTAATTGGTTTGTGCTCTCCTGAGTAGAATTCGGTATGCAAGCTTTCAAAAAGCTAACTAACTCAAAAAGCCTGACTAAATGTATGGTTTTCTCTTAGTTTATTTTTTTCTTCTTCTTGATGAGCTGTTCATAAATTTCAGTATTTTTTTTTGAAGTGCAGACACTTGAATTTCTCTACCTGGTATAGCTGATGGAAATACTATATTTGATATTTCCTATGTTATATTGTTAGGTAAAGTTCAACTTATCGAGATGCAAAATTGTGACCACAATGGTCTTCTTGGTGTTATGTTTACTGTATTTGCTCTTCATGATGCGTCTGAATGATTTCGTTTATAATCTGCTACTCATATTTCGTTTCTGCTTTTATAGATTTTCTAGGGGAGTCGACGGTTGTCTTTATCTCGGCAAAATATCAAATTTTAAGTAGATAGGAACATCCTTGAAAATTGAAATTCAGTTGATTTTGGTCTAGTGTATTTCTGATTCTGAAAGATTCCTTGGCTGGTATTCCCATTGTGATAAAGAACAAGTTCACCATTCTGGTGCTTGTAATTTATAACGGCAGGATATGGTAGTGGTTCATGTTGCCATCTCTTTTAGGAGATATAAAATGGATAAATGCGCTAACTGAAGTCTGGAATGTAGTATCGAAAAGCACCGACCTATTGTATCACTTGCATTCAACTCATCCACAGAAGTCAGAAAACAACATACGATACTATTGTCTTCATCAGTTTTTGTTGTTGGTGTTATCTTCATGAGTTTGTTGCTTAGAAATGCGGGTGCACCAGTAGTTTGGGCCAATTTCATCCCCGAGATAGAATACTCTTATGCATAATGGTAAGCACTTACTGCCTACTGGGGGTTGCTAAGAGAGTCATTTTACTTTTCATGGTTTGCACCATCTGCTGATCAATGCTTCCCAACAGGTTGTGGTAGTTTTCTACGGTATATGTCAAGGAGAGGGTGCAGTGTGTTGTAGGGAAAGATCAAGGGAGGTTTCTGTCACAACATTTTCTATCTTAGTATCATTCGAGTTACATTCCCATTCCTTGAACATCTGAACCTTCAACCTTGTTTTTTATCTTAGATTTTAATATGGGGTTAATTGTTGTTGAATTACAGTCTCTTAATATTTTACTTATTATCTGCTTGATAATAGTCACATAGCTGACAAACAGCCGTAACCAGATTCAACCTAGTTTTCGCGTTTATCTTTTCAATTTTAGATCGCAGGGCCTTAAAATTTTGGGTAAAAGACAATGACCACCCCTGATTTTAGGACTAAATACTCTCAGCTACCCTGTGTTTTGGAAAAAGACAACGAGCACCTTTTTTTGGACGGAGCTGACAGTGGACTAACAGAGCCAGCGAAAAGACTAATTTACCCTCACAACTTTTTAAAATACCTACATTCTCCTTTCTCATCTTTTCAACCCTAATTCATCTCTCGTCCCTCTCTCTTCCTCTCCCAAGCACAGCCGCCATCTCCACCTCCTTTCCCCCAAATCAAAAACTCATCTCCTCTCCTCTCTCGCTACTGGATATTCATCGGATGCAGGTGGAGGCAGCCGTGGTGCTGTGAACACAGAAGCAAAAAAACACAACTTTCTCTCTCCCTCTTCTCCTGCTCGACCAGAAACTACAGCAATGGTAGCGGTAGCAGCCCCGACGTTGGCCGGAGCTCCAGCCCAACGCCACCACCATAGCCGCCCTGTTCACCACTATCATCTCCTCTTCTTTTTCCTCCCTGCCTCCTTCATCTCTTTCTGTATCTTTTCTGTCTATCTCAATCTGTCCCATCCATCTTCGGATCTTGGGCTGCTTATGTTGCCGTTTGTTGGACTGAATCGCCGGAACTAGGGTTAGGAATTAGGATACAACAGAGGAGGTTTTGTGGTTATGGATTTGAAGCAATCGTAGAAGGGGAAGCGGTTAGTGAATCTCTTCTGCTTCAGGGGTATAATCAATTATTGGTGGCTGATTTCTATTAGAACATCTTACATCTTGCCCCTAATTCTATGTTGTTGAAAGAGAACCTGCTTCTAATCATCCCTGTTACATGGAATGTATTTTCATTGAACTTTTGAATAAGACCCTTGAAATGAGAAGACCCTGCAATGTAGTTGGAGAACCCCAAAGGGATAGGATGGTTCCATCTCTGAGGATTTATTTAACATGATCAGTGTATGTATCTGGAATACCCTGTGGTACCTTGGAGCAAGGATTTCAATGCCTTGGATTGGTGGAGAGTCGAAGGCCCTAAATTTCCTATCCTTTCGAAGATGGCTACGGACATTTTGGCTATACCAATGTATGTGGCTACTTCAAATGATGCTTATTGTGAAAGGCAAAGAGAAGTTGATTCCCGGTTGATGAAATCTGGGCAAAATTCATTGAGGAATATTTTAAAGTGCACCAGAAGCTGGCAAAGCAATTACTAGTATGCAATGTTTTTTTTTTTTTTTTTTTTTTTTTTTTTTTTTTTTTTTTTTGATCTTTATGGGTGCAGAATCAAACCCTCTGCTTTCCTCAGGTAGAGTTGTAGCCATTTTGATGTTTTAAGTTAGTTTGCATATGTAGTCTTCAACCTTAGGTACTCCAATTTTTTCCTCATGCACTTGTTATATGTTGTACTATGATTTTTCCTTCTATCAAAATCGGGTCGTCGATTCTAAATGTGTTAGTTATAAAATTGAGCAGGCGACGTTTTTTTATGACAATCTGGGGTAGACATGGTTGATGACAAAATCTTAAGATTTTGATGTTCTTAGTGTTTTTGGGAATTTTGTGGGTGTGTTTTGGGTGTTCTTGATGATAAACATGTGCAAAAAAAAGTTCAAAAAAAATACACAGGGACAATATGGTCCGAAAAAATTCAATCACCTACTTTTCTAACGGAACATGACAGAAGGGTGCTTAATGTCCGAGGAATATTCCGTCAAATGGGTGCTTAGTGTCTTTTTCCAAAATACAGGGTAACTAAGAGTATTTAGTCCTAAAGTCAGGGGTGGTCAGCGTCTTTTACCCTAAAATTTTAAATTGTGCAGCAGGTATTCCTCTGTGAGATCTACTTAGAAGTTATCGGGAATTTCCAAATTACAACGGCTTCAGTTGTATACATGGTATCTGAGCATTGATTGGTTTTATGGTCAACCAATATTTTTACGAAACAAAGTTCAAGATTTGATTCGGTTGGAACCTTGTGTTTCAGTCTCAATAAATCCTTCCAAGCCATTGTATTTCAGATAACTACTGAACCCATGTCATTTCAAATTCTTCGTGTTGGATCTTGTTCATTGTGGCCCTTTTTTGACGCATGGCATTTCTTTCCCACAACCTATAAACGTCAACAATGTAACTACAATCTTTGTTTTGAACCAAAATCTTAGTAAAAATTCAAATCCAAGATCCGAAAGCAAGCTCAGGGTTTTTAGATGCTGGGATTCAAAATGATGAAATGTATATAAATTAATTCATTGTCTATATATTACTTTAGTTTAGAGATATTGCAAATAATAGAATTACAAATGTGGTGATGATGCTTGGAGGCAGACACGTAAGTTTAGTGTTGTTGATCCGATTTGTGTTCATGGCTATTGAAGTATTGGTAGCAGTTGAAGAAGTGCAAAGGTGGTTATGGTATTACTGCTGGCAGTCTGGTTTGCCTAGAGGATGTGGTCTTTGCAACTGTGGTAGTTGAAGTTGTGGTGGCATTTAGTGGTGGTTGGAGTGGTTGCGATGACGGGCATGGTTGAAGTGTAGGGCGGCGGTGAACATGGGTAGAGTGGTTGTGGAGGCGATGCTGGAAATGGCAGATGTGGTATTTGATGTGGTTGTGACGGACATGGTGGAATTGGTGATGTTGGACAGTGGTTCAAGTTATGTGGGCGGCATGTAAAGTGGTGATGGGGGGAGGTTATCACAGCGGTGAGGACGACGGTAACATAGTGGTGGTGGTAGTGGTTGCAGAAGTGGGGGTGGTCAGGAAGGTGCATGCCGTGTTAATGGTTGGACTCGATGGACACAGTGGTGGTTTGGTTTGTGACATACTAACATGAACTCCTAATATTGTCCACTAACCGTGGCATTTTGAACATTGACACTGACCTTTAAGTTTGGGACTAGGAGTCTTGAATTGCCAGTTTTTATTGACATAGTATTTTAAAAACTCCTAATTTTGTTCCAAGCAAGTCATCTAAATTGATGGGATTTGAATTCGCAAGTGTAATGAAATCCAATGTTTTGATGCTTTGCCGAGTCATGCTTAAACTGTTGTACAATCCTTGATTTGTTCAATTTGCTATTGATTAGCACCGTGTCATTGGTGCATTTTTTTTTTATCAAAGCAGCACAAATCATTTGTGTGCAGTTGATGATAATAACTCGCAGTAATTGCATAAAATATCCATCTCCTTCTTGTTTTCCTCGTATAATGAATATCCCTGCAAGAACTTTTTTATTTGAGTTTATCCTGGAATCTTTGCCACTAGAGTTACTAAAGCAAAAAGGCATTAACACACTATTTATTGTTTATATCTTGAGCAGCAAGTCCTGTTATTGGTCCAATGTCATTTCAGAATTTGAAATGTGAATAAATGTCAAATGCGACATCATTCTAATCACCCAATAATGTTTGCGAGAAGTTTCTTATGCACTTACTTAATTTTCAGGAACCTGAACTGGATAAGGAGCAGTATGAGACCGAGAGGTATGTTGTTTGGTTTGACTTCAACATATGAAAAATCGTTCGAAAAAGCTAGCTGTTGGAGCTATGTTGGTCACCTTCCACATTCTCAATTTAACATATACAAATTCAGGCAGCCCTTTCACATGCGGCGGAAGCCAGTAGGGAATGAAAGAATCTGGAGGCTGGAAGTTACATCACCAATCCCAAGAAGTCGATAAGTGCAGAGGGCCTGTGGACATCAGCAAGCTTGTGAGAATACAACTAGCACCGTCAGCTAAGGTCGCAAACAAGTTTGCAGCTTCCAGCAATTCCGAGCAGATTTTGGCCTTTGTTAATGTCCAATTTCTTATTTGAAGAGACTGGCGAGGCTAAGTTGGCTACACTGTGACCTACATCTCTAGTAGATATGTCTAATTCACTCAGAACGTTGCAAAGATCAACCCCTTCTCCTTCAAGCTACCTATATCAGTTGATTTAGGTGCATTTTCCACCATTGCCGCTAGGCCAGCTCCTCTTCCACCTCCACAAGGACTCCTCCCACCAACAACAAAGTGGTATGCCTTTGTAAACTGTTTGTAGTATATTGTCTTGAATTTTCTTTTTGGTTTCAGAGATGGAAGAAAACGGCAAAAATGCACTGGTGGTGCTTAAGTTTTGAGGTTTGTTTCACTTTGGCGCCTCTCTTTTGAGTTGTTGCCAAGGGAGAGCGTAACTTTTGTATTTTTTTTCAATCAAGTATATGATATTACTTTCAGTCAGATTAAAATTTTGATTTGAAACTTGCCTTTTGCCCTTGATGTTATCTCATGTTCAGCTGTTCCCTCTAAAACGGCATTTTCTAAATCTAAAATAAAAGGTGGGATGTTATATTCTTTTTTTTTTCATTTTCTTTCTTTATTCACTCGCAGAAGAAATAATATACAGTATATTATTTAAAGCGGATTCACCAAATACAATCAGGCAAAGGGACATTGGCTTAGTTAGTTAGTGTTAGTTAGGCGCCTATTTTTGTTGTTGTTGAAGGCAAGAAATCAGTTGTATTAACCATTGCAAGCCCTGAAACAGGATCAGGCTATTGATGAGCCACATACATTGTTTCGTAATTTCTTTATTAGATACGATTGCTAGTAACTAAATTTTTTGCTGGGGCCTGAGTTTGGTAACTAGGATTATGTTTCCTGATAAGATTTCTTCACGAAGATTTGACTCACGCACATTAATGAGGCTTAACTGATCAGGAGGTTGATTTATGTTCATCTATGTGTTAAATCCATTTCCCATGTAGGGGACCTCATATGCGCTAGATCGTAGTTAGTTTTATCGCGTGTGACAATCCGGTTTAATCTATTGGAAGATTAAATTAACAATTGAGAAATCAGCCATGTGCGAATGTAAACACAAATTTTGCGCTTATAGGGGTAAACACATAAATTTGGCGACAAATGTTATTTGATTATTTGAAAGTAGGATACAAATTTTTGGAACATATTTCTTTAGCAGAAACAGTACTCCCTCTGATTCTTCTCGAATTCGAATTTGATGGGATGATTTGGATGGTTGGATCTTCCACGTCTTTGATGGACTTTCACCGGCACAAGTGTTAATGGTCATTTTTCTTGACTTTGTCTTGTTCTTCGCGAGCTCATCGTACTTCAGTGTTCTTCAAAGTCTTGATCTATTTGCTTGGATGGCTTCACCTTCGGGATTTCTCCGTCGTTGAAAATTCAACTATCGTTTTGACTTGCTCGTCATGACTACGTTGTCGTCGAGGATCTTGCTTCGTAAGGGTACGCCGTCTTTAAGGATTTTGTTCCTCCGCGATTCTCCTGTCAGAGCTTTGTTGGCTTCTATTTTTCGGCCTTGGACTTGTGAGAAATCTTGTGAGGAGTGGCAAGGAAAGTTCTATTTATAGGGGGTATGGAGGTACAATTTTGCAATAATTTGGGGGATCTTATATAATTTTGTAAAGTCTGAAAGAGCTTGGTGTAGTTATATGAAAGTCTATTTTGGTTGTTTTCCTAACAAAAGTTATACAATTACATTTGCGGTAATCGTATACTTAAAATGCCATTTCAATCGCGACCTCCATTTAATCGGAGTTGATGTTCGCGACTGAGCTGGTTAATCTTGAGCTGTAATTTGACACGTGGCGTCATGCAATTCGCCATTCAGGAGTGTCTGATATTGAATTTTTCTTTTCGTGTTTCTCCATTTGATCTTCGTATTTAGATGTGTTTTAGCACGCAAGTACTTTTTGAGTAGACAAATTTTAGGTGTCTACAGCGACCAACCAGGCTGTGGAACTAGGAACAATATATTAGAAGTATACTTAATGCTTAGTTAGGGTTTCATTAATGGTGTGGTGACGCCGATATTAGTTGGTTATAAATAAAGAATTATTGCTAATAACCGCAGAATCACTATACTTGCTCGCTTGATTAACTTTCCATTTCGATGTTTTATGATTCCTAGGAATTCTCTGTATTTTTAAATTTCTCTAGTGTCCCAACGAGGAGCCCTCTTGTCCTCTTTACTTGAATTCTCTATATTTTCAGATTTCTTTAGAGAATTGGTTGTTTAGTTTTAGTTGTAAATTAAAAAATATATATACTTTTTTGCACTTCGGTTATATTAAAAAATTAGCAAACACTGAGTCCTTTGAGTTCGTAATTATCCCGTGCTTATCGGATAATTAGTACGATTGGCATTGTACACTTGTGGTTGAAGTCGAACAAACTTTCTCTCTAAGATGTCCATGCAGAAAACCATTAATGACATCTAGTTGTTGCAGAATCCAACTGTAAGAAACAACAAGAAGAAGAATTCCAATAGTACCATGTTCAATAACATGACGCAAAGTTTCATCATAGTCCACACCAGAGATACTTATTGTATTTAGAGGCTCCAGTAGAATCTCTCTTAATTTTGTAAGCCCATATGTAACTAACCATATTCACATTAGGTGGTTTAGCCATACGGAATTGAGCTCAGAAGCTTCATGGAAATAAAATGGGTTCACAATAGCATGAGCATCAGAAATGAAAAGTCATATTTTAAAATATCCCACTTTTACTCATGGTTTGCATTAGGTAATACCACTCCGTCCCAGTTCTTTCTTCCCATCTGACTTTTTTGACTCGTATCTGAGTCACTTTGACCGGATGATTTGAATAGCAAAATAATACGATCTTTTAATAATTTTTTCACCATATTATAGAGCAACTTTTACTCTACAACACCATGAAAAAATTATTAAAAAATTACATCGGTTTGCTATTCAAATCACCGGGTCAAAGTGACCCAGTGAATAGTGACAAAAATCAAATTGGGAAGAAAGAACTGGGATAAAGTGGTATGTGGTGAAGCATGTTACATGTGATGAGCATCACATTTCAAATTATTGCGTGTGGAAGTGGAAAAATATGTGGTGAAGCATAAAAGATAGAAGATAAAACTGCCAGGTAGACTATGAACCATGTTCAAATGCAGAAGTAACATGTGATGCAGAAACATGTGAGGGGTAGAAACACAAGCAGGAATAGTAGTAGAACTTCCAACATTAGAAGCATCACGAGCATCAAATAAAGGATAAAATGTGTCATGCAAAGATGAAGTGCAATCAAATGTCATCTGTATAGTATCATCAGTTAGAACAGGTAAATTAGCATAAGAAAATAGTGTCATCAAACACAACATCTCTTCTTTCTTTCTTTCTTTTTTTTTATAAAACATCTCTTCTTATATAATTTGTTTTTGTAGTTATGTGATAGCACATGTATCCCTTATAATGCATAACTAAAAAAAACACATTGTTGAGTGCGAGAATCCAGTTTTAAATTGTAATAAGGCCTTAGATTGTTGTTGCTGGCACGACCAAATACTCTAAAACGGAGTAAGCATGTTTAGTTCCACAGAGGAGTTCTCAATGGGTCTTATAGGGGTTGCTCTTTTGTGACATTCAATTAATTAAATAGACTGCAGTGGCAACAACATGATGCTAAAACTGTGTAGGAAGGGATGTGCAATAAAGTCAATGCGGTATCTATAATATACTTATGCTTGTTCTCAAACGCTCCATTCTCTTGTGGTGTATGTGTACATGATTTTTATGAGAATCCCATCAAAAGTTAATTCTCTTTGTAAAAGAAATTAAATGAATTCACCTCCACAATATATCTTGATGATTTAAATAAAGCATCCCGACAATGTATCAACTTGAGATTTAAAAGTAGGAAACACAGATGCAACCTCAGACTTATGAGTCCCAAGAAATAACCAAGTATATCTAGAATAATCATCAACAAATAAGACATTTATAATACATATATAAATCCCTGAGAGGATTTAACTGAGGCAGGACCCCGTACATCACTATGAAATAGATGTAATGACTCATTAGAAACGATAAGGAAGCTTGGAAATTTTGCCCTGTAAACAAGACTGACAAAATTCATTTACAGAAGAGGAATTAACCAGATTAGGAAAAAAATTCTTCAATACATCATTAGTAGTATGACCTAATCTAGAATGTCATAAAAGATATTATTTTCTTTTACCAACAAAATGTTGAAACTTGGTCTTGAGCTTGAGAGAAGCTGAAAGTTGTGTCATTGGGTAGAGTCCTCCATTAATCTTGCATTGATAAAGATTTTTGCCTGAGGCTATGTCCTGAATGAAGAATGAGTGAGCATCAAAGATGAATATACATATATTTTTATCAACAAATAATTTGATGCAGGAAGATATTCGTCTGCTTCAGAGGAATTGAAGGATTGAAGAACACGATCAAACCATACATAATTTTGAATGTAAACGACGTTTTAAAAGGAACTTGTGATAAATCACGAGCACCACCCTGATTTGGTCAAAATCGGCCATTTGAAGGTCGAAATCGCCAGATTTTTATTCTTTTTGAATATTTCTTTTGTTAATTAAGATGTTAAATTAAAGCCTATTTCGGTTAATCTTTTATGAGTATTTCATTAGGTTAAATTTATTATTTAGAATTAATTTTAGGATTTTTATCATAATTCGAATAATTGAACTTTTCAGCAAGTCCGGCTTGTGGATTGATTTTGATATGTTATGAATTATTGATTTTTTTTTCCAGAACTTAGAGAAGTTTTTCCCCTGGTGTTTTTCAGAGACTTTCAAATGACGCCGGTCTGAATCGGGCGTTTTGGAAGCAGCTAGAAGCAATTCACCTGGAAGGAAAATCATGAAAAACACTAGGGGGTAAAAACCTCTCGAGGTTATGAAAAAACTTCAATAATTCATAACATATCAAAATCAGTCCACAAGCCGGACTTAAATAGCTGAAAAGTTCAATTATTCGAAATATGGTAAAGATCCTAAAATGAATTCCAAATAAAAAATCTAAACCAATAAAATACTTATACAAGGTTCACCCAAATTGAGTTTAATTTAACATCCAGATTAGCAAAATAAACATTCAGAAAATAGAAAACTTACAATTGCGACCTTCAAATGGCTGATTTTGACCAAGTCAGGGCGGTGCTCGTGATTTATCACGAGTTCCTTTTGAATGTCGTTTACATTTAAAATTATGTATGATTCGACCCCGTTCTTCAAATTTGTCCATGATTATGCCTTTACCCTTTAAACTATTTTTCAGAAGCAGACGAATATCTCCCTACATCATAATTGGTGGAATGATAGTAGATTAGTAGCTATAGAAGGAACACGTAAATCATTTTTCAACTTGAAAGTATGTGATTGAGTGGTAAGACTGGATATACCAGTATGAGGGTTGGGAAGAGAATAGACACTCCAAAAGAGATCTGATCAGAACGAACATAAGGTTTGAAATAGATAGATTGTTCAAATCAGCATTCAGATGATTAGTGCCATCAGATTCAAACCACGAGTGATTTGGTTGAGCAGTAACAGTGTGAGAATCAACATTTCCATTGGCAACCATTGCTGCCAATTGGGAGGCATCCTTCTTGGATAAGCATAGTCCATTATGTGATAACATAAAGAGAAGAATGGTATTCATTGCCACATATTTAGCAAGATGTACCAGAAACATTTTCACTGTTACCATAGGACGTTCCCCTATTACAACCCCTATATGTTATCAATTAGATCTCCTTCTAAAATATCCATCATACCTACCTCAGAGCCATCATATATTTCTCGTCTTAAAGAGAAACCGCCATTAAATCCACCTCTATAACCTCCACTAGGTGAATTTATACACCTTCCTCTAATCAAAGACAGAGGATAAATTAGTATAGTGAAGAGGGAGAGTTCTCAAAAGATTGAGGTTTTGAGAACATGCACCTCTTCAATAGAAATAGGCTCGGATCTAGTCCAAATAGCAAAAAAAAAAGCATTAAACTCGGAAGGCAATCCATTAAGAGTGTAAAGTAGAATATCATCATTATCATCTATATGCTCAGATGTAACATCAAGTTTATCAAAAATGTTCTTAATCTTCTGGAGATGAATTGAACATCAGTTGAATCTCCCTTCTTACTTAGGATTTGAAAATCAATCTAAGGTGTAAGATATTAGCCCTGGTCATCATAGCATTCATGCGCTCCAGAGCTAGCAAAGCAGATCTAGAATCACGTACCCCAACAACAAAAGAGAAAGTCTTTTCATATAAAGTGGCTTGAATAAGGGTTAATATTGCCTGATCAAAATGAATCCAAATGGTGTAAGTTGGGTTAAGAATCATCGGAGAAACCGAAGTCGAATCGGCGGCCACCGTCGAAGGTAAATATTGTGTTGGACATGCATCAGCAGGGGCGGACGCAAAAAAAATTATCAAGGTGGGCACATTTTACACCGTGGGAATATTTTACCGTAAAAGAGTCATTGTAAATTTTTTACAATAAACATTAACTGTTTAAACTTTTAATGTACTTCCACTATGAAAAATTAACAATATTTTGTTACAATAAATTCCACGACTCATAAAATTGGAATCTATTAACTAATTCTAAGCATATGGACACTCTTATAAAAACTTGTATATGAGTTTCACACAAGTTATTTACGGAACATTTCCCTACATATTTGGTCCCTTGTCAAGATTTTAGGGGGGGGGGGAGGGTCCTTAATGAAAATTTCAAGAAATATCGTATAACAATAGTAGTTGAGAAAAACTCGAGGGTGGACTTAGGCCCGCCTTGTGTCCTTCCTAGGTCCGCCTCGGCGCCATCAATGTACCCAAATAAGGCCCGAGTACGAAGAACAGTGGAAATCTGATGATTCTAGAGGACATAGTTTCTCCGTCAAGTTTAAAAGGTACAAATGATGAATCCGAGACAATAATACAAGAGGAGATGAAGTAGAGAAGGTTTAAGTAAGAGCGATGGTTCTGGTACCATAAAAAATTGAATCAAAACACTAGAAAAGGAAATCATAGATACAGTATGAGAACGAAAAAGATGAACAATACGAAGAACAAATAGAGAAGCAGGAAAGCCCAAAGGGACTGATCAGATTTTCATTAACATCAACAGTGAAACCCTAGATACATGTATATGTATCTTAATTACAATGCAAGTCCCTCAACTTTACTATACTATAATTACTTTTAGATACTTCTGCTTCACTCTTGTTAAATCTAAGAAAGTCACATCGATGACCTATCTATTATGTACAACACTAGGAGATAAAAGAATTTCACTGATTATATCAAAACTGAAAAAGTAGAAAAATCTAAGACCGCGAATAACGTACTACCACATAATCTACGTAAGTCGCATGACCAATATATTCATATCGAAACTAGTATTTCGTCGCTTGAATTGGACACTAGTCGCCAACAGTTCAACGGATAACACACGTCTTGTTATCCGGTAAATCAAAATTAGTTTTGGGGTCATAAGCTCATTTGTCATGACCATGAATGTTGGGCCAATAGAGAGGGAAGCGATGACCAAAAGTAACATGTCTTCTTCCTCTTTCCAACAGTTCTTCAGTGGCATTTTCTGAAGTGTTATGAACATGAGATATAAGGAAGGGGAGATGCATGGAGTATATTCATTGTCATTTTTTGGACAATTACATTTAGGGATGACCAAAAGTAGCCTCTTGTTCTTCTTCTTCTTCTTCTTCTTCTTCTTCTTCTTCTTCGTCGTCGTCGTCGTCGTGCATGTGATAATTTTTTTCGCAATGGGAGATCAGAAATCGAACTCTGCTCTTGGCCTTTTTAACTCAGCTTCATAATCTCCTCCCAAACTTGATGAGATCTCTCAAAATGCTAGGTTCAAATCCTCTAATTCAATTTTCCTTTGTCAAAAGCCATCTCTCTGCAATGTACTGCATTTAGAGGATATAGTAGCTCCTGATCAATTTTCTCCACACTCTATTACATACTTTGCCCTTCCTAAAATCATGAAAATTCCTTCTTCATCCTCAAAGCACTTCATGGCAAAAAAATGTGATGAAAATGAAAACTCTAGTGATGGAAAATCAACATCTTATTCCATTATAGAACTCCGGCAAAATGGTCCAATTTCTTCAACCACACTAGTTTTTGGGGATACATCATCAAAGGTTAGCCTCTCTTGTTCAATATCTCCTTCAAACCAACCGTTAAGGAGTAGTTCGAAAGCCAAATCCAGCTTTAAGTTGAACATGCCAAAATTAGTCAGTGAGGAAGCTCTTAACCAAGCTAAAATTTTCTGAAAACCAGCCGATGTGTTGAGCCAAGCTATATAGATAACGCAAAGAATTACGCGTGACTTCTTACTGTCCCAAGTACTTCATCACTGTGGAGTATAAGGGCTATACGCTGGTATACAATCCCAAAATTCACTCTATGAGTATCAGTCACAAGGATAAGAGATAAGTGATGGAGGTGTTCCCTCACGTGGCCATCTTCAAATACGATATTGATTGGCGTTCGTGTGTTTTGTCTCTCAACTTCTGCGGAACACGCAGTAAAAGACTCAAAAGAGGATCAACTTTTCAAATCTACATGTTTTGTATTTTGGATTTGCTATTTTTGATTTTTAAAGTTTATAGAGTGAACCTTAAGATGATTTAATTTATTGCATACAAGAAAGTTATCGACTTATGTTGCATTGTCTTCATCTTCTAGGGAAAAGTGGTTATTTTGCAGCTATGGATGCCTCGCCATGGGACTATTAGCTGATGAAGTAACAAAAGTCGAGAATCCATTTATTTCTACAAACACACCTTGCCAGGAAACCAATTTACTGTTAAAGACGAAAGGAAATGTGACAATGAAAGTAGAAGGAACGCGAATTAGGAAGAGGTAGAAGATATCTTTTCTATGGAAGATTTGGAGTATGAAGCATGAACCTACTTAGAATTACAAGCAGGAAAGCTTCTTATGTTTTATATGCTTTATGTTGCATGGACAAGAGTTGTGATGATATCTTTCTCAATATTTGTTACAACTGTAATTCTAGATTCATCATCTGACCTCAGTGAAGATTAGTTTTGGTGAAAACATTATAATCAAAATTTCATCTTTCTTTTATGATTATCTATCATCGCCTTCACTTATTTGTCATATCATCAATGACCTGGATGGCTTAAATATTTTTGTTTCTCTCTTTATACAAGTCGATCACTGATCGCTAGTGGCTAGATGAATAGGCCTCCCACCCTTGCTAGGAGCATAGTCCATTTTCGGCATATTGGAAAAGTTAGGGGGTTAACGTTGATTTCTGTGTATTTTTAGTATGAATTTAAAGTATAATAGTTTAGGTTAGGAATCTCAGTTTGCGACTCCGCAAATTCGAGAAGTCTTGGAATTTTTTTCTTTACTAGGAGGATGAGTTTTGTAATTTTTGATTTTTTACTATTTTCCCACTAATTTCAATTGGGTACGGATTTTTTTATAGAACGGATTGTGGGATTTCTTATTGAGAATTGATGTGGCATGTTGTGATTGGTCCAATTTAGAATTTGTTTGAAAATTTCCGTTGAGTTAGACTCCTTATTATTAGAGAAGATATTCAGTGCCACATGGAGGACTCCGAGTGTATTTTGCTAATTTATTGAACTTAACTAAGGTTAACGTATTATAAATCTTACTGTAGTATATCTTGTACATCATCTGTGGTACCACATCATTATGAAGTTAATATTTTCATAGATTAACGTAAAAAATGGTAACAAAATATCTACTAGAGAATATATGATTTGATGAGTTCCTTATTACTGGCATATACAGATCTTTACTAACACAATATTGCCAGTAATAGTAGTCCAACTCAACGGAGAATTTAAATAAAATTTTAAATCCGGACATATCAGAATTTTCCACAGCAACTGCTACAACCCGTTCTTTAGGAAATCTATGTTCCGATTCAATTTAGGGTTTCGAAGCATCATTTAGGATTTTGTAGCCTACGGGCAATCATCTTACATTCTTAGTAATATTTTCGAGTTTATCTATCTTAGATATCCTTGTATTTTTTCAAAGTTAGTTGTTTGAATTTCTTATGTTGCTTCCTAGAATGCGCCAATTCTTTGCGTTCTCCATCACTTGGCAAGACAGATTTGGCTGGTCGCCCGCAACTTCTAGCTTGGTTAAGAGCTTCCTCATGGGATACTTTTGCCCATTCAACTTAAACTGGATTTGGCTTTCCAAGTACTCATTAATGTTTGGTTAGGAGGAAATGAAGAAGAGAGGCTAGCCTTTGATGATTTATCCTCAATAACGAGTGTTATTGAAGACATTGGACCCGCTTTTCTGGAGATCAATATATAGCCGAATCAGATGTTGATTTTTCGTTACTAGAGTTTTCATATCCATAACATTTTTCTGTGGTGAAATAGTTTGTGGATAAAGATTTTATTTTCCTAATTTTAGGAAGGAAAAATGTGTATTGGAGTGTGGAGAAAATTGATTAGGAGCTTCTATATCCTCTAAATTAATGCATTCCATTATAGAAGAGAAGGGTTTTGACAAACGAAAGTTAAAGAATATGATTCAAACCTAGAATTTCGAGTGATCTCGCCAACTTTGGGAGGTGATGATGAAGCAGAGTTAAAAAGGGCCAGAAAGAGAGTTCAATTTCGGATCTCCCATTGCTAGAAGAAGAAGAAGAAGAAGAAGAAGAATGTTCCAGAAAATTTCAGTGACGAATGCATGCATATCTCTCCTTCCCCATCATGCTCATAATGCTTCAAAAAATGTCAATGAAGCACTGTTGGGAAGAGGCAGAGAACAGGTTGCTTCTGATCTATCTACCTCTCTATTCACACAACATTCATGGTCATCATAACTGGCCTTATGACCCCAAAAATGATTTTACTTCATGGGATATATAACAAGGATTGTGTTAACCGCTGACTTGTTTATCGAATTGTGTCAAATACAAGCGAACGAAATGCTACTTCCCATATGGATATCACATTTACGTAGGTAGATTATGTGGTAGCTAGTCAGTTATTTGTGGTACTTGGTTTTCTTAGATTTTCCTAGTGTTTCAGTTTTAATCTTCTCAATAAATTTCATTTAACGCTTGGTGTTATAAGTTGAAATCGCTAGCGAAATGTATTAATTCACTAAAGAGAACAAATATCACTTTATATGTGAATATGCAGGTTCATGCTTATGATGCAATTACATATACATATTTCTCCATCAAAGTATAGTTAGTTAAAAGAACAGTCTGTAGAGTAAGAAATCCTTGATGCTATTTCCATGAATTTAAGCAACAGAAAAAAATTAAGCAAGAAAAAAATAAATTCCATGAATTCCTTAAAAGCTCATGTAAGTTTTTTTCATAAATATTGAAATTGTATTTGTTTGGATGTATTTGTTTGGATGTTACAAATTTTTGTATTTCTTTCTCTTTTTTGAGAAATTGTTTTGTCCTTAACCAGATTTGAACCCGAGACCTCAGGGGCTTCCAACGCTCTACCACTTGAGCTACCACCCTAGTTGCTCTGTATTTCTTTCTTATCTAGTGGTGGTGTATTATCAAGATATAAATGTGACTCTTATTGTCTGATTCTTAAGACGAAAAATCTCAAGATGTTGTCTGATTTTAGTCCCATTAACGTATGTAACGTCTCTTATAAAATAGTTTCCAAAATCATAGCTAATCATCTAAAACATTTTTTTCCTAATTTGTTTGATATGTCACATTCTGCTTTTATAACGGGAAGAATAATTCCAGATAATTCTAATATTGCTTTAGCGGCCTTGCATATTATTCAAAAACAAAACTCTAAAACTATATTATTTTTATTAAAACTAGACATGGCGAACACATATGACAAAATTGAGTGGTACGAGGTTTCAAATGTTCTTAACATGTTAGGTTTCCCGTCGTTTTTTAACAAATGGAATTATGGACTGTATTAACTCCGTTTTCTTTAGTATTTTACGCTGTGATCAGCAAACAAGCTACTTTTAACCTCCTATGTCAATTCATCAAGGCGACTCTCTTAGTCGTTATCCCTTTATTATTTGAACAAAGGGTTTAACTAGCCTGTTAAATCAGGTTCTTAATGGGAATGTTTTAGAATGTGTAAAAGGTAGGTTCTCCTAGTATTTTATTAGCTGATGATTATATGTTGTTTGTTAAAGCTATGCTATCGCTCATAGCTTCGTTGATTTTCCGATGGAAATTGACTATCAAGAACTAGCGAAAAAATTGGGAATGCGGAAGAGTGAAGAGAAATGAAAGGGCTTGGTTGGGATGAGCTAGATTTTAGGATAGAAATAAATTTTGAATAATCTTATTTGAATTTGTAGATTTTGCACAAAATGAGCCGGGTCCGGGTAAATGGAACTCGGATCCGGCCAAGAGCGTGAAATTTTGACGCCGAAAGACACTTTTCAAATTCTATAGGTGGTTGGGTCGGGACTGGGTTAAGCAAACTCGAATTCTGATGGAGCTGACCCGGATCATGCTTAATTAATCTCGAATATCACTCATGGTCGAGGGTAGGTAGCGTCGTGTGGTTGGTTTAATTTATATATCAAAAAATAATCTAGCTCATCCAAATATGCGGATTAATTGGGAGTTTAATCTGTCTAACCGCAACAATTCAGCTCATCCAAACATACCTAAGATCAGCTTTGGTAGTGAAAGGGTGGCTTTGTCTCTGATGTAGAGAAGGCTTAAGATAATATTAGTATGGTAAGGGTTTCTTTTTGTGGACGAGACGAAAATGCCCCCGCCCCTGTACTCTCGCAGATGGTCATGGACTTGTAAGTATTGGGCTAATATATGCACCTCTCACTTGTTCACACTACATGGGTTGCTGATAAAGCCCTATATTAAATAAAATAACAAGTTTTATTGGAAAAAAACATGTACATGCCCGGAAGATGTCACATGAACATTATGGAAAGAAAGAAGAGACTTCAAGGAGAACAAAAGTGACTACAAAAATTCAGAAAATTAAAAGTGCCGAAGAAATGTTTCTTACTTGAATTGAGGAGATTGGAAAAGTCCCTAGCAGTTGGATCCAATTGCCAAAAGAAAGTCTTGGACATACCAATACTATGCCATATCTGCAAAGATGTTGAAGATTTTGAACTCAAATGCTCATGAGATCTTATTTTCTATAAAGGTATGGAGTGCCTCTTTGGAGTCAATTTCAGCAAAAGAGGTTCGAGAACTTCAATAAGTGTGACCACGTACAAACGATTGAAGATCAAGAAGAAGAAAAACAAAATATTGTTTTGCTTAATTAAAGGAATAAGGTGGAATAGCATCCACTACTTATTCAAATCCTTCAACATTCCTTCAACTGAATGTTACAAAAGTGAAAGATTTCATCAAAAGATACCTTATCTGGTTCAGTTAGGCGGGTGCATTCAACTCAGACACCAAGATCCTTGAAATCCAGCAAAAGTAGAGTTGCCACAAGTCGATCACTCCATGACTAGTTGGATAAAGCCTAACTTTAACAGTGCGTGAAATAAATCATTGCAAAAAGGCGACAATTGACGTAGTCATCACCGGCAACGAAGGGAGATCTGTTCAGTATTTGTAGATCGGTGGATTTCGAATAAATGGAAAAGAAATTGATGCGATTTCTTTACGGGAGAGCTTGAACATGAAATAGAACAAGATTTCCAAAAGATTCACATATGCACGACTGCCGTTGTGATAGTTTAAGAAATGGAAGTGCGAAGAAGACGAGGCCAACATATTGAGAATATATCGGTGTGTGGTGCGCTATTGGATGACAGTTGTTCACTTTTCTAGACGCTCCTGGAGGTAGTAATCATGTACAACATTTACACATTCAATGTGGCCACACAAATGATTGTTTAGTGGACTCTCATGAATATTTCTAGTACTACTGGGCTAGTACTAAGTTCAATTAAGTTTCTAATGTATTGGTCGCCGCTCCTTTGGGCCTTAAGCCCGTGACCTAACACGGCAATCCATTCTAAAAAGGGCAAGTAAATAACAAAAAACTATTAGAAAAAAACAAAGAACCAAGAGATTAAAAAAATATATAAGAAAACAGTCTTCTTTCAAGGTCACAATAAAGTTGTTTTGTGTATCTACGCAATGAGATACTATGTGATTGATAACTTAAAGAATCTCTAATTGAAATGTTATTTCAAATTTAAAATTTTTGTTACATAAAAAAAATTGAACATAGAAATGATTATTTTAATTCATAGACTCTTTATATGTTCCTTGACTGCAAAGAACAACTTTTTTTTACATCACTGGCTCCCCGACCTACCAGGAAAAATTTTAAGGTCTGAGATTTTATCAATCCCCTTACAACAGACAGTGGAACGTGTACATATCAAATGAAGTATCTTACTGGTAGATATTGCCAAATTTTAAAATTGATAATTGTTAGTCCCTGTGTCATGACACGAAAGCATGTCATTTCTTAGAAGAAGGACAATGATGACAAACCCAACCGTGAATATGGTAGAATGATTGAAAATCTGTTTTCATATTATAGTTTAAGATTGTTGTTTATTATTCTCATACCAATGTGTTTTGTGTTGACTTTTAAAACATATTAAGAATTGAAAAAATGTGTTTGGTGGTACCTTTGAAATTTATAGAATAGTTGAAATGATGAATGCATTTGTATTACCCTAAGTGACGGTTTCTATAAAAAATCATAAACACGTAAACTACAAAACTTTCTCAAAGTATAATTTCTTTGATGCAACATTGACTAACATATAACAAACCATTTAAGAAACCATTAAAAAAATGTTGATTCAAGAAAATAAGAACATAAAAATAAAAGATATACTACAATATGTAAGAAAAAAAATTCTTAATGAGCTCTAGAACTTTAAATTAAACATGTACCGGTGATGAAGATCCATACCTAATTTAGTAAGAAGAAAATGTGAGAACAATTTTATCTTCCCTTAAAATAAATAAAACGAGAAACAAAAGTTTAACTTTTTCACCATAGCCACAAGTGTAAATTCTGATTTCTAAAGCAGTGCAAACAAAAGCTTATAGTAATTCATTTAGTTGATCATGGTAGAGATGGTATGTGTTTCCGCACCTTAGTACTTATGTTACTTGTATTTAAAGTTGGTAAGGTTTTGTGTTGTCTTTCCTTTTTGCGACTTCAAGCATGGTCACGTTAATAATATTCATGATCAATACCGCTCTATGTTCGTGTAAATTATATTACAAAAAGAGTAAAATTATCTAAAATTTAAATCAAAAATCAAAATAAGCTATTATTACAAACTGCCCCTATATTACTGCCGAAAGATGTCATATGAACAAGAAGAAAAGAAAGTAGATATTTCAACACGAGGAGAACAAAAGTGGCTAGCAGATTCATGAATATCCATATACTCCAGCATAGAACCCCTATGTGTATAATTTCTGTACAAGTAATGAAAGATGCTAAATATTCTATGAAAGTGGATTTCAATAAAAATGCCAATATTGGTAAAGAAAAGTACTTTGTGAAAACATACAACTTCGAATGATCACATCTTCCTAACCAAACATGCTATGGAGTTATTGTTCATTTTATTTTTGAAATGTCCTTCTCTGAGTTTAATTTCTGAATGTAAGAGTTGGATTTTTCAAAGTACCAAAAGTTGAAGATATGCTACGTTTTCCACACACTGTCCATATTGCAACTCAACCAATTTATCCCAAAATGAACAAGTTTGGTTCTAATGATTTATGCAAATTAAAGAGACTTAATTATTAAGATCGTTTTTAACATAAAATCAAGTTTTTTCATAGTTTTGACATAATTTCGACAAATATACTTGGAATAATAAGATATTCACATAGTGCATGTGTGATTTAGTGCTAGTTCATGAAATGGACTATGTGAAAGAGGATATTTCTTGATCTATCATAGGGAATAAAAAAAGTCACAAATCAACACTTAATTCAAACATGCATTCATGATCAAGTCATCTCCTACCAAGAATAAGAACTCTCAACAAAATAATCACAAAAAATAGTATAAGAGATACTCACAATGAAGCCTTAAGAGGGATTTAGGGAAGAAATGAGGGCTTGGAGCTTGAAGAAGCTTGAAGTGGCCTTGAGGAATCTTGAAGATCCTGCAACAATGACGTAAATTGACGAAATATAATAGAAGAGTGATGAACAAAGAAGAAGATGATGGTGGTGTGGTGTGCTACCTACAAATGAGACACTCACACATACGTGAGATGGAGAGGTTGGTTATGCAGGGTTTTGTAACGGATTACGCAGCGGAATAAAACAAATAAAGATCCTCACAAGTCCCTCCAAGGATCACATGACTAGACAACATAACGACAGTAAAGGATTTAGCATCAAATATCTTGTTTGTCTCCTTGGATGACTTCAAACGCAAAATATTATTCACGTCTCTACAGAGATTCCACTCCTTGGATTGTCTCCGGATCCTCCAAGACTTTTGTGCTAGCTAGGGATGAAGGACGAAGTAGAAGAATCATGCAAACCAAAGAACAAGGGGGCTGGACGCTTCCTTGAGGTCGACGGGTAGAGGGGGCGGATGGGTCTAGACTTCGACCTAGGCTTGTCTCTCTCTCTCTCTCCTTGATTTGTTCTCTCCTTGTGTTATAACAAATATGACACTCTTCTGAGAAATAAGCTAGGAGTGTTCTTTATATAGTCTAACATCTCTTTGTTAACTACATAAAAGCCCCAATACTAATCATGTCCTTATATGGATTAGTCCACACTGCAAATTAGTCCCACTAAATTTGCATGTGGTTGCGCATTGATCCTTCTATTTAATTAATCATATTAGTTAATTCCCATGTCCGGTTTAATCCATAGGAAGTGTGACCTCATAGGTTTCTACTTAGTTGGTAGTAACAATTACTAACATGGAGCGGTGTCTAGCAACACATCTGTGCCACCCGACTAATAGAAATAGTCAGTAATCCGAAAAACCTTGTGCAAGTATTGTCTCATCCCTTTGTCTCTATATCCGGATTGTACACGAGACATACAAGTCACACACGTATATCCAATCCATAGTTTCTCGATCCTGGGAATAGTCTTATCCATGCAGATAACATCAATATCCCATATTGATTTATCTGAGTCTGGCCTGACATTCTTTAAGCACCATCCCTCGAGTGGCCTTGGATATTTTCTCCCGTTATGTGGGAAGGATAAATTATATCTACATCACTATCATATCTAAGCTTGCTTCCCATTGTGTTCGATAAGCGCCTTTATTACTACCCAGTTACGGTGTACCGTTTGATAATATCAAAACACAAAATTCCACAACTAGAGGATCTAGTGACTTCAAGTCTAAGGATGACAATACCGTTGTCACTACGAGAAGAACTTGTGACTTTACATAACTTGTATGTAGATTCCTCGTTGCGGGTCAATCCAATATGTCATTACTCCTAATGCATACCCACGTGTTGTATCGTGATATATCCATATCAATCCAACCTCATACTAGTCTATAGTTAATCGTCCTATTAATCAGTATAATTGACTAGGGATATTTAAGATAAACAGCACATTTGCAGTCTAAGGACTTCATTATATTAAAATATCTCTATAAATAATATAATGAATATTCTAGCCAAAAGTTATGTTCATACTAAATAATATTTCCCCTAGAACATCTATTCCAACATGTTATAGTATTGTGTACGAGAGAATCCTGCATAGGGGAATCAATATACACCAATAGCACGGGATAGAAATGACACAGGAAGTGTGGGGTTGTGTGTAGGGAGAGAGTAAGGCAATAGCACTGTATGAGAGAGAGACAGGGTTTTGGCAGAGCTTCCGCGTATCTCAGGTGTGTTCTCCCTTGTATGGAAGGGTTAACGACCTATATATAGAGAATGTGACCGTTGTAGTGTGGTTAATGCGCCCGTCAATGGCGGCTTAATTAGCTTAACCACAACGGCACGTTCGTCCGCGTATATAGGGACCGTTACAGCACGTTGTCCGCGTATACCGGAACCGTTACAAGGTTGACCGGGTTTGACCGGTTTGACCGGGTCTATGAAGCTCGTGCCATAAATATCTCAAAAGCAGTTACTAGGGTCGTGCGCGGGCTTGGTTGCCGCTCGCGCGCGACAGGACTTACTCTAGCCTCCAAACCACTAAGTCCCTACAAGTCCCGTGCGGTGGTATGCGAGGGCCCTGTCTCGCAGCCCCCACGTGGATCAGCGCGGCTGGTGATCCAGTGTGTGTGGAGCACATTATGGTGTGCTGGATGGTCGCCACGTGGCTAAGATCTTCCTGTACAGAAAGCACTATCTACATTAGCCCCCTTTCTGCGCGTGAAGACTCACAACCGGATAGGCTTTCATGCGCAGGAACCAACGTATGCGTCGCCGCCACGCACCAATTCAAATACACGCAAATTCAGCCCCCGTGCGTGTCATTATGACCTAAAACCCCTAGAGTCGTGCCGTCTGGTCTTTTAGGGTTTTAGGCGTGACGTCAGCTTGTCCTGTGATTGCGCGATTCGACGGTGACGGTTGCGATTCGACTACTGAAAGGACGCAACCCTTCATTGTTTTTGGATAAATACTCTGTGCTCTCCATTGTTGCAAAGCATCACTTCTTTCTCTTAAAGTGAATGATTCTCGGAAGCCTTCAAGAGCAGATTCAGATAATCAATCATCAATGCTTTCTCGTCAATTGTCTTCTTCAACTGTCCGCATCCAAGCAAGCTTTACCAAAACAAGGTTGGCCTTGTTCAATTTTATTTAACATATAGATGTATGCTCTGAACTGTATTGGATCTGCAAACCCATGACTGTCTAAAAAATGCTACCTCGTTGTAGACTGCGAAGGAAGCCTTGTTCTTTAAACTCATAACTGAATTAATCCCCAGATTGTAAGAGTTTTGAATGTGGGGTTTCTGAAATTCCCAATAATGCAAACGATTCTGACCTTTCAAACCCCAAAATTGACACTGAACTGTTCATCTTTCTTCTGATAAAGCCTCGTTGCTTCAAACTAAATCTTGAAATTCAAACTAAAGTATGTGTATTTCTCCCCCCCCCCTTTTTCTTGCTTTTCCACAGGAATGGCAAAGACAAAAGGAACCAAGCCCGTTAAAGAGGTCGAAGAAATACCTGATCTTCCCCAGACCTTATGGCGGAAAGCCCCCTATCTGGGTGGCAAAGACTTTTACCATGCTAGGGTTAAGGTGAAGAACCTTCCAACCCCTGTTCCTACTGAAGAATTGCAAACACTGACTCCTCCTGTCAATGCGGCCATGCTCGAATTGATCAATTCGAAGGATGTGGTTCGATTGGGAGTTGAAAATGGGTTTTTCCCGTATACTGCGATCTCTACTCAAGCGTTTGTTCAAAAATTGGACTTTATGGATGAGTGGATTGACCATGTACTGACTCATCATGCCATCGCTCTGAACGATGCTGACATATATTTTGCAGTCCGTGCTGTGAAGGGGGCTGCCGTGAAGCTGGACCAGTCCATGCTTCTAAACCTTCTCTCGCGTTACTAGCCTGCGACTCACACATTCCACTTCGCTGAGTTCGAGGCTGCTCCCACTCTTGAAGATGTACACATGCTGTATGATCTGTCTCCTGTGGGTGAGGTGGATCCTCTGAGTCCCTTGAGGACTGATGCAGAGCTTGCTTTGTACAAGCAGATGGAGGAATGCTTGTCAGAAGTGAAGAAAATTTCCACCCGGTGGACGCCTACGGAGCTTCTTCCCGATTGGCAACTGGTTGACACATCTGCGAAGAATACTTGGAACAAGTGGGTGCAATACTTCTTTCGCGATTATGCGAATAGTAGTATCACCAAGAAGCTTCTGAGCCAAAACCCGAAAGTGAAGAATTATGTGGATGGCAAGGGTTACCACCTGACCCTATGTGCTTTTCTCTGCGCCTGGCTGTCGAGGTATTTGATCGATGGCCACCCACATGATGGGGTCTTCTATCACGTCCTTCCTCTTGCTGTGAAATTGACCCTTGGTCAAAAGGTCGCACTTGGGCCTCTAGTCTTGGGCACCCTGTACCATAGATTAGACCAACTGGTTGTAGCATTCAAGGACTCGCGCGGTCGCCTCGATGTGCTGACCTATGTCAATATTGCCTTCTTGACTATGTGGGTCTTCGAGCGATGGCCCTCTTATGCTCCTGTTCCTTCTAAGCCCAGTAAGTGGTGTGTCCCGGGTGCGGAGGAAGAGCGTAATAGTGGCAGGGCTACGAGATGGTTTGGAACTCACTTTCCTAAGTACACCTGGAGCCTGATATGCGACAATCGTAGCGAGTTTACAGCCAGGCCTTATGCCACGCGCATTGAGAACGTGCGATGGTTCCCGAAACTGTATCCTTCCAAGGCTGTTGCTTTCTCGGAAGAGCTCCTTTTCGAGGGCGGGGAGCATTTCCACGAGCGCTATCGCGAATTCTTCTGCTGGTGTCTGAGAGGTTCTCTTCCTGCTCTTGCGGAGCATGTTCGCGAGCTCACCCCTAGGTACGAGAGAATCACCGTGGATGTCGATCCTACTCGCGTTTCTCCCCAGTTTGGCTTCGATGCGGTGGCACCATCAACCTGGCCGCAGTCTATCATAAGAGGCTGCTACAAGCGATTACTATCTGGGGAGTGTAAAACAATCTTACGGAGCAATCTTCCCTTTGAGCAACCCCCAGGCAACCGCGAAGGTGGCTACTCCAGGAATTGGGTCGCCTATTGGAATACCCAGCAGACAAGGTTTGAGACGCAGTCAACCCCTCGGCCAAGCAGAGCTCCTGTGATCAAGAGAAATTCTTTCCCTTTCCGTCCCAACTGTAGCCTGGACGACACCCAATATGGCTGCTACTCGCTGCTGGACCACGAGAATCATAAGTGTCCCTCCACCATCCTTGAAGAGAAGATAACCGCAGTTAAGAAAGGCGACTCGCATGTCATTAGATACAGCGAAAATTTCGCCAAGGTAAACAATATCTTTTGCACGTGTTAAGTTTCTTTATTCCGATGCCTTGAAACTTACGCTCCATTTTCTGCCGCAGTGCTATGTGAGGAGGTTCGCATCTAGTGAGCGCTCCAAGTCGCTGATCACCACCATTGTTACTGCGAGAAGACAAGGTGAACCAGTTCGACTAGCAATGAGAATGGCTTCCGCAGTTGAAACCCGAATTCGCCAGGTCATGGATGTTTTTGCTGATTCGCTGATAGACAATACTCCAGCCTTGTCTCCACCCAGGGATGATCCGTCTCCCCCAGCAACTGTTGCTCCACGGGCAAAGAGACCAAGGCATAGGGGAATTACCATTTCTTCCCCTAGAAGCGCTCCAACTTCACCTCCTACGAGGTCCCTTACCTCTAGGGACAAAGGTAAAGGTCGCATGCCAAGCAAGGCACGGAAAGAGCTCGCAGTGGAGACCTTTGTTCCATTTGATCAGGAGGAAGAAGAGGAGGAGAGAAGGGATGCGAGAGATAAGGATGATGATGAAGAAGAAGAAAGAATCGAAGATGTCAGAGAAGGAGAGAGAGACGAGATACAAGATGAAGAATCGGGAGGTATCCTCATCGTACTTCTCTTCTCATTATCTTAACTTTCGCAGTCTTGATTGACCAATTCGTTCCTTTGCAGATGATGATGATGAGACCATCAGCGGCCTTTTGGCCAAGAGTCAGAAGAGGGGTTCTCACCCTGGTGTTTCCAGCGAAACCATAGACGAGGACATTCTTTCCGAATCCATGAGAACAGCTGCGGAGGCTGCTGAAAGAAGAAGGAAGCGAGAAGAAGAGGAGCTTGCACGCGTAAAGCAAAGGAGCCGGGAAGAGCAACACGTCGACGACTTGGCGCGTCCAACCGATGAGGGATATGCGGTTCCTGAAGATGCGGCTCCTCAAGTTGACGAGGAGGATACGGCTCCAGAAGAAGATGTAGCTGCTCTAGAGCAGGTCCAAGCGGACTTCGAAGAGATCGCAGGCTGCAATGAAGGTGAGATTTTTAATCTTGCGGTAACTTACCGAGATGTGATTGTTGGTGCGTTAAAGCACGGCTTATCGAAAGCTGGCATTCGCCGCTGGCTAGTAAGCAAGTGCGGTGAACCTTCAGGTAATCATTTGAACAATATTTGCGAACTAGGCTTAGTAACCCAAAACATAATCATGACCGGTTTCTTCGCGCTCCAGGTCACGCTCATCTTAAAGATATGCTTAATGAAGATACATTAATAGGACAAGGTTCCGCGTCCTTAGCATATGACGAAGATACTGCAATCCCACCCCCGCGTGGAGGTGCTCGCTCTTGGTTTACCAAAAATAATAAAATATTGTGCAACACAAGTTACCTCACATCATCGTGTATTGTATCGCAGGTAACGCTGGCGAAACCATGCTGGGACAGAGGAGTCATCCTTCTGCATCTTATGTCCCAGTGCCAAGTTCTCATACCGAGAAACCCGTCGCAGCTGCCGAGTATGCAGGAGAGCCCTTAGAGGATGTCATCGAAGTTTCTGATGATGCCGAGGCTGACACCGTGCTGATGGAGGAAGATACCAATGCTGCTGCTGAGGAAACAGGAGCAAATGCTGCTGAGGCTTTCGCATCCGAAGGCATCCCTAACCGAGCCGCAACCTCTACTGTTTCCATGCCTCCAATAAGGATTGAGCCTCCAGAGATTCCTCCTGCGTGGAACTTTTGGAGTTCGCAGGTAGGAGTTGCAATCGCACCTGTTGCGACTTATACCCTTCCTGCCAACTATGAGGAGCTAGAGCTCGCAGCCGATAGGAGAGCAATGGAGCAAGGACAGTCTTCAGCTGCCCCGGCAATGCGCATTCCTTCTTTGCGTGAGATCCTTGAAGGAACTGGTACGTTACCATTATTGTTGTTCGCATCTTGCATTCTTCATTTATAAGCTCGATATTCTAACTTGATTTAACATGGTTAGGTTTGAAGCAAGCTGATGTGGACTGGCTGGTCCAAATGCGTCTCTCCCATCGTCGATCATTTGTGAGGTCCTTGGAGATAGAGCCTTTCAACAAGAGGCTGTTCTTGACCGAATCCATCTGGATTTTGGAGCAGCTGTCTGCGGCCACACTTGCGACCATCTCTCCTCAAAGTGCGCAGTTGCTTTTCAACATGTGTCAAAACCTTCAAGCCAAAGTTCAGGGAAAGCTAGGCTTTGGTATCTTGTCAACAGAGTCACCCATATTCGCGCGGCTGTAAATTTGAAGCGCGGCTTCCATAACCTCGCAGCTGAGGAGCATAAGGTGTAGCAGAAAACGCAGAAAGCTGAAGAGGCTGTGAAGCTCTTCCATGAAATGAACGCCAACTATGAGCATTTGAAGCGAGAAGTGGAGCAAGTTGCTAATTTGTCGCACCTGTTTACTCCTAACGACTCCCTGATCAAAGGCTTATTTTGAACAATAACAAATTTGTTTCGAACGAAATGTTAAAACATTATTGTAATGTTGCTAGGGTTTCACCCCCTTTTTTTCAAATTTTGAATGCCTGTTTTGCCCTTCCCGGGATTTGCTTGAATATCTCTGTGCATATCGATTATGACATCAGCTAACGATATTCTGCCTTGATTTTCGCGCTAATTGCTTATCAGATAAGCACACTTTCCTTGGGAAGTCCATCCGTATCATGACCTTCCGTCATTAATTAGGACACGCAACTGAATCGTCGTAGCCTTTAGTAGGGTAATTGAATGTTAGGCGTAAGTGATTGATTCTTACCCCTTTTCCAAATGTTGCTGACTCAGCTAAGCAACTGAAGAGTCTTAACTGGGTCTATTAAAACCCCGTCTCCTGCTACTTGGGTTCTTCATCCCCCAATGTGGTTTGCTATGAGTCCCTACGACTACTGGCTTCAATGCTTGTCTTTCGTTGATTCATGGCAACTCCAAGTTGTGAAACCTGAGTTTGTGCTTTGTGCCATATAAATAGCTTCCAAGATCTTCTTTACAAGGCTTATTGATCTTTTCAACCATCATAAAGAAGATGCACATGATACCTCATGCTTGCTCGAAGAATTTTCTTCATCTATTATGCTTGCAGGTCGTGTTTCCGGCCGCCTCCCGGCGAGGTGCAGCGCCGTACTGACCTTGTTACCGGCTCGTAATGAATGGCGGATTTCTCCTCTAGCTTTCCCGGAGGAGAATCATTCGCCACCATGTTCCTGAACTAGGGGTGGCGAGCCATTGTGCTCGTCTCCGTGGACAAGGAGCCTCTTGCCCTAGGAGTTGCTGCTTGCCTGTTCTTCACCGCCGCATACGCCGAAACAGGTGGTTCCTCAGACACATCTCTTGGTCAGAAGACCAGACAGAGGCCTTGTCAGATCCTGGGATCCTGAACTTAGCGTCGCATAGCTCTTGTAGTGCTAGTAGGCCGTTCGTTTTATAGGAACACCCTACTTGCTACAGATCTTTGGTCGCATGTAGGATCAATAGGCCGATCCTTTTACAGTAGGGCTTCCCCCTATGTGTAACTTCCGCTTTTAGGCTGCTATGTAGATGAATCATAAACCATGTTGGCAGTGTAATTAGCTCCGTTTGAGCTTTTCGCTTGTAAGTTGTTATCTAGACAGATAAATTGTAAGTCATCTTGACTCATAATGATAAATTGCTTTCTATGTTTTGCTGTTATTATCACAACAAATAGCAACATTCGCAAGCTGACGCGGATTTACTAACGCGTATGCGCAAGTGCACGGTCAAGTAATATAGGGGTGGTATTTCAACCCCGAGTTATCGATCCCACGAGGACAGGCTTGAGATTATTTAATTAGGTATTTAATTTAGAGTACGTTGCAGTAGGAAAGATTTGATTGATTTCTAGAATTGAAATAATAACTAAGCTAATATTTTTGGATTTTTATATTTAATAAATAAGTTTGGAGAAACTAGGCAATCTCTAGATCACCTAGGGTTGTAGACGATTTCCGGATTATCTGAGCAACACGTTAACTATATTCTAACTAAGCCGGGTAACAGCGCTGACTATCTCCTATCGGTCTCAAGTCATTCTACTTCACGGTAGACTACAATCTCCTATCGGTCTCTTGCGTCTATCGGTCCGTTCTAGTAGGCTAACGACATGCACGAAAACGGGTCCTGTCGGTCCACCGTTGCACGAAACAGTCGAATTTCACCTACCGAATCTACCCACACTAGCCAATACTAACACGTCTCTTCTCAGTCTCAGTGATACAGGATTGATGCTCATATCTCATCCTAGCTATTTAAAGTCACTGTCGTGCACTTCACTAGCCAACTAATGGTTCCGGTTAATTACTCCATCCCCATTAAGAATTAAGCATAGATTATGAACAATTGAATTAAAATATTGCTAACTTTAAGCATGAATCAACTATTGAACAAACCCTAGTTCTTGAACCCTAGTTTATCTCCCAATCGTGTCACTCAATTAGGATTACTAACATAAACAAGAAACTAGAATTGATTCAAAAGAAGAAATCAAGAAATCATGAAGCTAAGATCAAATCCGGAAAATATTCATCGTTTACATAAACCCTAGGCTCTCAAAGAGATGCCTAGCAAAACGTCTAGCTAATACTAATAAACCAAACAAGACTTACTAGTTTCTCCATAGAAAGATTGAGCGAGAAGAAGAAGAAATCAAACTTAGAGCTTCAATGGAGGAGGAGTCCTCCTCTTGTGCGTGCCTCCTTCTCTTGCTTCCTACCTTGATCCTCCTTACTCTCACGTCTCTGTCTTCTTTTAATATTAGGGTCACTTTTTCTCTTTTAACTTAGGGTGTATTAATTAATAATCAAAAATTATTAATTAATAACCCTAATTCCTTGGCTTTTCCCGTGCGTCGCTGGTACTGCTAGCAGATCGTGCGATCTGCTTTTGCTGATCGTGCGATCTGCTCTGGTCGTACGATCTGCTACTTGATCGTGCATTCCAGTGAGTTCTCCCCTAGCAGATCGTGCGATCTGCTACTTGATCGTACGATCTGCTACTTGATCCTAGGATCAAAACTTTTGATCCTACACTTCAAACTTTCTACAATGACACTTTGACCCCCTTTTTCCATCTTTGTCCTCTTTTCTTCCAATTTCTTTCTCTCCCAAGCTTCCGCATATGTTCCGAAGTTCGTTTTCCTTCTCCTCTTGATCCATGAGCTCCGTTTCCTGTCCAACACAACACGAAAACACCCCGTGCGATCAAAAGTGACAAAATAAATGTAAATAATGTGAAAAATGTCCGGATTAATAATTTATCACTCAAAGCTAAACTTATCCAATTTCCTCAAGTTCATAGTGTATTTCTAATATATTCAACCCGGAAACTACACAAAACGGTACACAAACGTAGAAGAAATATAACTCTAATATAGAGTTATCAAATCCCCCCCACACTACCTTTTTGCGTGTCCCGAGCAAAATCAGAAACACTTCTCACACTATGATTTTCAATCCACAGAATTGCATTCAACTTCACTAGCCATGTGACACAAACAACACACACACCCATGCAATCTACATGACTATACAATGCAACTCGATTATGGAACAATGCAAGAATTAAACAACGCCAATTTATTTTTTCTTCAGTTAGAGATTGGGTAATCTCAAAAAGTGAACCGGCAAGTCATAAGGCTCTCATATTCCCTCGGAAGTTCTATAACTTTGGTGATCGGTAGAACTTGCGGCCAGTTTCGTTAGAATGAACGGGCACGAACACAAAATCTTTTGCTTCCGCACACTCATCAAACGTATCCCTAGCACTTACCTTCCGAGCTATTTATCCACGGGTTAAATTGCTGACAGTTTAGGACGGGTAGGATAGGATATTTAGAAGCGTAGTCCTAGACATCATGATATAACTCACAAAACCCGATTCTCACACTCCCTCACCAAAATCCAAGGAACCACACCGAATCTCACTACTCCGGCCCTCATTCCCTCAATCTTGGTGCAACGCCGTTCTCGCGGCCACAAATGTGAAGAAGTGATCTCGAACAATAGCTAATCTCCCCGGTCTTCAATTTCAAGCTTGCTCCTTTATTCCCTTTCAATTTCACTTTCACTTTCTATTTTACTCTTTTTTTTTCTCTTTTTTTTTTCCACACAATAACATTAAGCATATGGAGCCGACAATACGATAGTAATATCCGAGGAGATCAAATATCAGAATTAGATAACATGGGGTGGAATGTGTCAAATTAGTGTTGTAATAACATAGATGTCGACACCCCCACACTTGATGCAAAGCAAATCACGAACCCAGTAGTCAATGTGTAAACGTGCTTTTCCAACCGATCCTCCTCATCACCTAAGATATAGAGAATATAAATAAAGCATAAGCACGGCCTCCTATAAGATCAACCAACCCCCACCCCATGACGTGCGGAAGAAATACCACGCACTACGGTACTCCACCTGTGATCGTGGTGTAAGGACACGACTCACCGCCACACCGAAGTGTGTTACCGTCTCTAACTCACCCTCACATCCCCTCAAAAGACGACATGTAAGAGAATCCACATAAGATGTATCAAATTAGCTCACCCTCATCAAACCTCCCTAACTCAACTCCCTCTATCATGACGCATAGGAAAGGACCATTCTAACAAGTGATGAAAGTCACAATGAAAGGCTTCCTAGGCTAGAGGCTGTGAATAAAAGGGGTAAACGGATCAATAGGGGTAACTAGTGGACCTAGGAGATGGAGACGGGACGTGAGGCCCCCATAAACATCACTCGCACAGCTGTTCCGTCGCCACTACGAGGAGGGTTGACGACTACCTAAGTGACGGTGGTGTAGCGCTAGTAGGATAACTAGTCTGAGAGGCAGCTACTCGCATTTCTAATGTGCATTAGCCCTATAAGTCTTCCTACTCCAGATTCTCGCGTCTACCTCACCTCAGATTTTCATACTCCTAAGGAATTCTATCATTAAGCCCTCTCCACATTCACTCTCTTCGATTGCCCTTTCTCAAAAATTTAAAATTTTATGATTTTTTTTTAATATTTCCTAACTCTATATGCTTTTGGCCAACTCGATTAAACACAAGTTTTGGGTAGGGGACTCAATAATGTAAAAGTGCTAACAAAATTCATAAACTACACACTCCTACCACAAACCAACACACTATGAACACATAACTATATGTAACAAGGCGATGCAAACAAAGACATGGCTAGTGAACATAGATACAAAACCCCCCCACACTTAAACGTTTCGTTGTCCTCAACGAATATAGATAAATAATAAGAGGACCCATCGCTTAAATGTGTTGGCGGTGGATCTACACTATTATGGCTCAAAACGTAGAAACAAGAGACAAAGTTAAAGGTACCTGGGGTGCCCGGACCTTCATGGGCACCGTTGCCGCGAAACTGCAACAAGAAGGGGTCTTGTGGACCGTTGACAGTTTCTGGAAAAGTCTCACCTCGCGTCCGGATTCCGATGCGCCTACTCAACATTCTATCACACGCATCAAGAAGGGGAACCCGGAGCGTCTTATGTACCTGTGTCCCTGCACACTGATTGAAAGTATTAAAGCAACTCTCTCTCACCCCTCAAAATCAAATATGGAGAACTAAAAGCAAAAAACAGAAACAAATTGCATCCTACTCTACATTGGGTTGCCTCCCAAGCAGCACTTGTAATTTAAAGTCGACGGCCCGACCATGTTACCTCAACCTTCTAGGATAGTGGAGACTGTTTTATCCCTCCACTTCTTCTTCTTCCACCATCTCTTCTCACTAGCTTCAAGTGCACCCCTGTGCTGTGCAGATGGCGGAGAGTTGTAGAAGCTGAATCTTTTCATCTTGCAATTTATCATTTTTATCAGCTTCCACCAAGTACCACTGGGATCATATGCATCGTTCTCCATAAACTCATCCCAGTAATACCTCTTTGGTGCTAGATGATCTTCAAATGACCAATGCAATTCATCCACACCCCCACACTTGCTGACTTCCAGCTCCTTGACTATGGCATATGGATCATCAATAGAATTGCCCATAGAACAAGAGATTGGAAGTTACTCATCAAATTGTTCCCCATAAGAATCCCCATATAGTAATTGTTCCAGCTCGTCGCAGACTTGCGTGACATAGGATATGGAGAATTCATCATTAATCAGAGTTGGGACTTTTACCTCAATAGCACTGAGCACAAGTGTTTCACCAGCTTCATCGTCGACACACCACAGGCTTCCAATGTCGGTTTCTTCCCATTCATGCCAAGGATGTGAGGGTGCCTGCAGTTTTGGCTCTCAATACGGCAGATCTTCCCATCTTCGGCACACAGGTCCACCCCAGTCTGAATCAGAGTCTGAGTCCTCATAAATGGTGGTGTCCACCAATGGTTCCTGGACACTGCAGTCTTCGTTCGACTCAGGTATCTCTTCTTCCACTTGTGGTGGGGATGATGAAGGTTCAATGTGAGGCTCACTGTCATGTGGCAAGGGCTCCTCTTGTGGTTCTTGAATACTAGATTCCCCTGCTGTTGACAGTTTTTCTATTCGTTTCTTTATCCTCTCTAACATCTCCCTCACGTATTCCCTAACTGTGGCAGAATCCTCTTGTGGTAATTGTGCCTCTATGGACAAAAAATTGGCGCACACTTCGATGTCATTCATAATACTACGCCGTTTCTGCCATATCCGCTGATGAGTCTTCCTGGTGCTGATGATGCTGGGGGTGCATGTACTCGACATGAGTCTCTACGTTCGTGCCAAATGCCGCATACGTAGCACCAAGTTATGCATGCGTCCTCGTCTTCATGGTTACCCCTGCAGTGGAAACAGTAGGGGGAACCCGAGTAACAATCTTCGCTCCACATGCTTATATTGTCTCTTGCTCCCTGCGTTCCTGAGAAACAACCTCACAAGACACCCGTGAAGCACAGAGATATAGAATAAAAATACTAAAACCAAACTAAAATAAAATTACTCTAAACTAACTCCTAACTAAATAATCTACCGCTGTCCCCGGCAACGGCGCCAAACACTTGACGCGGATTTACTAACGCGTATGCGCAAGTGCACGGTCAAGTAATATAGGGGTGGTATTTCAACCCCGAGTTATCGATCCCACGAGGACAGGCTTGAGATTATTTAATTAGGTATTTAATTTAGAGTACGTTGCAGTAGGAAAGATTTAATTGATTTCTAGAATTGAAATAATAACTAAGCTAATATTTTTGGATTTTTATATTTAATAAATAAGTTTGGAGAAACTAGGCAATCTCTAGATCACCTAGGGTTGTAGACGATTTCCGGATTATCTGAGCAACACGTTAACTATATTCTAACTAAGCCGGGTAACAGCGCTGACTATCTCCTATCGGTCTCAAGTCATTCTAATTCACGGTAGACTACAATCTCCTATCGGTCTCTTGCGTCTATCGGTCCGTTCTAGTAGGCTAACGACATGCACGAAAACGGGTCCTGTCGGTCCGCCGTTGCACGAAACAGTCGAATTTCACCTACCGAATCTACCCACACTAGCCAATCCTAACAAGTCTCTTCTCAGTCTCAGTGATACGGGATTGATGCTCATATCTCATCCTAGCTATTTAAAGTCACTGTCGTGCACTTCACTAGCCAACTAATGGTTCCGGTTAATTACTCCATCCCCATTAAGAATTAAGCATAGATTATGAACAATTGAATTAAAATATTGCTAACTTTAAGCATGAATCAACTATTGAACAAACCCTAGTTCTTGAACCCTAGTTTATCTCCCAATCGTGTCACTCAATTAGGATTACTAACATAAACAAGAAACTAGAATTGATTCAAAAGAAGAAATCAAGAAATCATGAAGCTAAGATCAAATCCGGAAAATATTCATCGTTTACATAAACCCTAGGCTCTCAAAGAGATGCCTAGCAAAACGTCTAGCTAATACTAATAAACCAAACAAGACTTACTAGTTTCTCCATAGAAAGATTGAGCGAGAAGAAGAAGAAATCAAACTTAGAGCTTCAATGGAGGAGGAGTCCTCCTCTTGTGCGTGCCTCCTTATCTTGCTTCCTACCTTGATCCTCCTTACTCTCACGTCTCTGTCTTCTTTTAATATTAGGGTCACTTTTTCTCTTTTAACTTAGGGTGTATTAATTAATAATAAAAAATTATTAATTAATAACCCTAATTCCTTGGCTTTTCCCGTGCGTCGCTGGTACTGCTAGCAGATCGTGCGATCTGCTTTTGCTGATCGTGCGATCTGCTCTGGTCGTACGATCTGCTACTTGATCGTGCATTCCAGTGAGTTCTCCCCTAGCAGATCGTGCAATCTGCTACTTGATCGTACGATCTGCTACTTGATCCTAGGATCAAAACTTTTGATCCTACACTTCAAACTTTCTACAATGACACTTTGACCCCCTTTTTCCATCTTTGTCCTCTTTTCTTCCAATTTCTTTCTCTCCCAAGCTTCCGCATATGTTCCGAAGTTCGTTTTCCTCCTCCTCTTGATCCATGAGCTCCGTTTCCTGTCCAACACAACACGAAAACACCCCGTGAGATCAAAATGACAAAATAAATGTAAATAATGTGAAAAACGCCCGGATTAATAATTTATCACTCAAAGCTAAACTTATCCAATTTCCTCAAGTTCATAGTGTATTTATAATATATTCAACCCGGAAACTACACAAAACGGTACACAAACGTAGAAGAAATATAACTCTAATATAGAGTTATCAAATCCCCCCACACTACCTTTTTGCGCGTCCCGAGCAAAATCAGAAACACTTCTCACACTATGATTTTCAATCCACCGAATTGCATTCAACTTCACTAGCCATGTGACACAAACAACACACACACCCATGCAATCTACATGACTATACAATGCAACTCGATTATGGAACAATGCAAGAATTAAACAACGCCAATTTATTTTTTCTTCAGTTAGAGATTGGGCAATCTCAAAAAGTGAACCGGCAAGTCATAAGGCTCTCATATTCCCTCGGAAGTTCTATAACTTTGGTGATCGGTAGAACTTGCGGCCAGTTTCGTTAGACAGAACGGGCACGAACACAAAATTTGTTGCTTCCGCACACTCATCAAACGTATCCCTAGCACTTACCTTCCGAGGTATTTATCCACGGGTTAAATTGCTGACGGTTTAGGACGGGTAGGACAGGATATTTAGAAGCGTAGTCCTAGACGTCATGATATAACTCACAAAACCCGATTCTCACACTCCCTCACCAAAATCCAAGGAACCACACCGAATCTCACTACTCCGGCCCTCATTCCCTCAATCTTGGTGCAACGCCGTTCTCGCGGCCACAAATGTGAAGAAGTGATCTCGAACAATAGCTAATCTCCCCGGTCTTCAATTTCAAGCTTGCTCCTTTATTCCCTTTCAATTTCACTTTCACTTTCTATTTTACTCTTTTTTTTTTCTCTTTTTTTTTCCACACAATAACATTAAGCATATGGAGCCGACAATACGATAGTAATATCCGAGGAGATCAAATATCAGAATTAGATAACATGGGGGTGGAATGTGTCAAATTAGTGTTGTAATAACATAGATGTCGACACCCCCACACTTGATGCAAAGCAAATCACGAACCCAGTAGTCAATGTGTAAACGTGCTTTTCCAACTGATCCTCCTCATCACCTAAGATATAGAGAATGTAAATAAAGCATAAGCACGGCCTCCTATAAGATCAACCAACCCCCACCCCATGACGTGCGGAAGAAATACCACGCACTACGGTACTCCACCTGTGATCGTGGTGTAAGGACACGACTCACCGCCACACCGAAGTGTGTTACCGTCTCTAACTCACCCTCACATCCCCTCAAAAGACGACATGTAAGAGAATCCACATAAGATGTATCAAATCAGCTCACCCTCATCAAACCTCCCTAACTCAACTCCCTCTATCATGACGCATAGGAAAGGACCATTCTAACAAGTGATGAAAGTCACAATGAAAGGCTTCCTAGGCTAGAGGCTATGAATAAAAGGGGTAAACGGATCAATAGGGGTAACTAGTGGACCTAGGAGATGGAGACGGGACGTGAGGCCCCCATAAACATCACTCGCACAGCTGTTCCGTCGCCACTACGAGGAGGGTTGACGACTACCTAAGTGACGGTGGTGTAGCGCTAGTAGGATAACTAGTCTGAGAGGCAGCTACTCGCATTTCTAATGTGCATTAGCCCTATAAGTCTTCCTACTCCAGATTCTCGCGTCTACCTCACCTCAGATTTTCATACTCCTAAGGAATTCTATCATTAAGCCCTCTCCACATTCACTCTCTTCGATTGCCCTTTCTCAAAAATTTAAAATTTTATGATTTTTTTTTTTTTAATATTTCCTAACTCTATATGCTTTTGGCCAACTCGATTAAACACAAGTTTTGGGTAGGGGACTCAATAATGTAAAAGTGCTAACAAAATTCATAAACTACACACTCCTACCACAAACCAACACACTATGAACACATAACTATATGTAACAAGGCGATGCAAACAAAGACATGGCTAGTGAACATAGATGCAAACAAGTTTTGGGTAGGGGACTCAATATCGCTTGTTAGTCCGTTTAGCCTGCTCCCGCTTTTCTTCCAACAAAACCAAGTCGTGATCGCGTTGGTTCTCATATAGTGCATGGAAGGCCAATCTTGCAGAGTTGATCTTCACTTCCGCAGGTACCACAGCTTCAGCTCCATAGCATAAAAGAAAAAGGGGGAGACTCCTGTGGGCGTCCTTGGAGAAGTTCGATACGCCCATAGGGATATGTTCAAGGAATCAGCCCATTTATTGTGGTCGTCCGCAACCATCTCACTCAAGATTCTCAACAGCGTCTTGTTGGTTGCCTCCGCTTGACCATTCCCTTTCGGGTAGTAAGGGGTAGAGCATATCTGCCTTATGTTGTACTCTGCTAGCTTCGCAGCTACCTGGCGATTGACGAAGGGGGTACCATTATCCGAGAGAATTGTGTTAGGAATGCCAAACCTGCATATGATGTTCTCTTGGATGAAGTGGACTACAACGAGCGCATTTGCTGTCTTTAGTGGTTTTGCTTCTACCCACTTGGTGAACAACTCGGTCGCGGTGAGAATAAACTGATTCCCGTGCGAGGTTGGTCGGATGGGACCAACAAAATCCAAAGCCCAAGTATGGAACGACCATGGTGTTCCCAATGCATGTAGATCTACAGCAGGAGCATGCACTAGGTTGCCTTTGAATTGGCACTCCTGACACCGTCTTACTTTAGTGCGGCAATCTACTTCCATGGTAGGCCAGAAGCAACCGACTGAGAGAAGTTGTCTGCATAACTTCGCACCTCCCTGATGCTCCACTTGATGAGAGAGGTCCATCACCTCTTGTGCTTCCTTGCTGTCTAAACATCCCAGCAGGTTACCCTCGTGGCCTCTTCGCCAGAGTATATTTTCTTGCACCACATACCGTGCCGCTTTTCTCTTTAGTTTCTCCGCTTCTTTTCTCGACTCAGGCACAATACCTTGCGTGAGAAAGTCAAAGAGTGGATTCCTCCAATCCACATCATCATCGGTCAGAGCAATTGATAGAGAGTCCTTAATCAATGCGCAACTCTCGCAATTTCCTTGGATCAATGCTGCGGCCGTTGACATGTCCGGCCAGTGAATCCCATACCTTTGGGCTTTCCGATAGATTGACACCTCACTTTCCCCACAAGCATGTTGGTGAATATTTTCTAACAGCGCTTGTCCCTCCTGCTCCGAGACGCATCGCATGAGTATCCCACCAGGGCCTTTGTAGTAGAGGGTGTTGTCATGTACGCAATACCCCTTTGTGGATGCCCAGTTCTCGTTGCTCGTTCCTTCTGCGATGGCACGCAATATTGACTTTCTCCAGTCCGCATCGTCCATGCATTCGTCGTCGCACGCGTCCTCTGTCAACGCAGAGGACGTTCGCACTTCAATCGAAATTCTCGCGGGACATTTATCCGCACTAACTTTGGATCCCAAGGTAGCTAAAGCATCAGCGTTCCTATTGCCCGTTCTGGGTTTGTGCTCGTACCTCACATCGCAGAACTGCCGCACCAGTTTCTGTACCAAGGTTCGGTAGGGCAATAGGTTTATCTCCTTCAAACCATACTCGCCCGAGGCTTGTTTGACGATTAGTTTGGAGTCCCCCATAACCGTCAAGTTGCTTACTTCTAGTGCCCTCGCTGCGCGGAGACCTGCGATGAGAGCTTCATACTCTGCTTCGTTGTTAGTAGCTGCGAAGTCGAGCTTCGCGGACATCTGTATGACCTCTCCATCAGGTTTGGTCAGGACTATCCCGATGCCTTCACCTTTCCTTGTTGACGATCCGTCGAAATGGAGCGTCCAGTAAGGCAGCTCCACTGCGTAGATTTCAGGTCCTTCCAGTTCTTCCTCAATCACAGGCTCATGAATATTATCAGGAAACTGTGCTAGCAAATCCGCCACCGCTTGCGACTTGATTGCCCGGGGTCGAACACACGTGATGTCATACTGGGAAATGGTCATATACCATTTTGCCAGTCTTCCCCTAGGAGTAGTGTGAGTCAAAAGATACCGTATAGGATCACTTTTTGTGACCACCACCACTTTGTGCGAAGCAAAATAGTGCCTTAACTTCTCTATTACGAAGAATAGTGCGAGGCAATGACGCTCGATGTCCGTGTACCTTGATTCTGCTGGCTGCACTATGCGAGAAATGTAGTAGATCGGCCTTTCTTGCCCCTCATACTCCTGATCCAGGAGTGCCCCTATAGACTTCTTCGTCGACGTCAGATACAGCAAGAGCGGTGATCCGAGCTGGGGTGCGATCATTACCTTTGACGATGTCAACAGGTCCTTTAGCTTTCCAAACACAGCTTCGTGCTCCGTAGTCCAGTTATATACAGCATCCTTCTTGAGAAGATCGCTGAAACAGAAGGTGATTTCAGCAATTGTCGGGATGAACCTTCGTAGGTAGGATAGCTTTCCCAGGAAGGTCTTCAAAGCACTTTGGTTGTGCGGCGCCGTCATGCTAGTGATGGCTGATACTTTCGCAGGATCAGGCTCTATTCCTTGACGATGTACTACACATCCCAAGAATTTCCCCGATGTCACTCCGAATGCGCACTTCATGGGGTTCATCTTTAACTGGAAGCTTCTGCATCTGTTGAATACTTTCCGCAAATCCCCCAAGTGATCTGCCTCTCCTTTGGACTTGACAACCAAGTCATCAGCGTCGAATTCTACTTCCTTGTGCATCATATCGTGGAACAGGGCCATCATGGCTCGCTGATAAGTTGCGCCTGCGTTCTTGAGACCGAAAGGCATTACTGTGTAATTGAAGACTCCCACCGGGGTGATGAACGCGGTTTTCTGTGCATCTTCGGGGTCCATCTTGATCTGGTTATACCCACTGAAGCCGTCCATGAAGCTGAACATGCGATGACCCGCGGTCGAATCAATAAGTAGATCGATGTTAGGAAGCGGAAAGTCATCTTTGGGACTGAAACGATTAAGGTCTCGTAAGTCCACGCAAATGCGAAGCTGCCCATTCTTCTTTACCACAGATACGATGTAATCCAACCATGTGGATGGTGATTCGGCTCGATGAATTTGGCATTCAGAAGTTTGACGATATCTTGCTTAATCTTTACATTAATCTCTAGCCTAAAGCTTCTTGCGCTTTGCTTTACCGGTTTAGATCCTGGGATCATGTCCAGACCGGGCATCTCATCGTACTCCCATGCGAATACATCTTTGTACTCTGTCAGAAGTTGTAGCAATGTTTCCTCCTCCTCGCCCGTGAGGTCCGCACTCAGAAAGACTGGCCTTTTCTTTCCTTTGTTTGGGCTTAGGAATACCTCCTTCAGCTCTTGCTTTTGCGGTTTGGGCATGCATTCGGGCGCTTCTTTGAGCTTTTCCTCTAAAACGCTTGGTGTTGGTTTTTCTAGTTCCATAACCTGCTCGATTTGATTGATTTGCTCAGGGATATCCCCATGTTCTCATGGGGACACCCCCGCGCACCTTCATATGCGGTAACATTTCTTCCCGTTGGCGTAGAAGCTCTCTATCTACTTGCCTTCAGGATCCATGTTTTGCTATCCTATTCAGGGTATATACGTTCTTCCGCTGATAGGCAATCCGCGATGCCTCTTCTCGCTAGATGGCTTTTCTTTGGCTTCCTCTCTTGTCACCATCACTCCTGCGGGTGACTGATCTTCGATGTCTTCCCATCGAGGCAAAGGAGTGGGGTTGAACGGCCCCGGCATTTGCTCATCTGCCATCTCAGTGAACCATACCGCCTCACTAAGATGCGCTTCATCCAGGTTGAAAGGATTTATCGAAGCTGGTATCTCAACTATTCTGTCATTCCAGATAGCTTTCATCACTTGGTGAGCTGTTGAAGGGACAACATCAAAGCGATGAATCCAGGCCCGGCCTATAATCATGTGATACGTAATGTTCGCATCTATGACATAGAATTTGGCTGAACACTTGATTCTGCCAATCTGGACGCCCAGACGGATCCATCCTATCGTCATTCTGGAGTCGCTTCCGAATCCCATCAGCGGGGATGGACGCTTAATGATCTTGTGCTCTGGAATTCCTGCTAGCTTCAGAGTGTTGAGCGAGACAACGTTAACTGGTGCTCCTCCGTCGACGAATGCTCTTTTGAACTCCACACCATTGATGACTGCTGTTACATGAAGAGGCTTCTGGTGGTTCGCATCTGTCTTCTTGTCGCTTGCGGAGAAGGTTATGACCTTTTCTGTAGAGCGAGATGCCCTGACGACCTTTCCGTTGGAGACCACGAGATCCTCTTCGTAATCTTCTGCTATCCTCAGGATCGCCTTTGTCATCTCCTTCCGGCATTTCTCCGAGAAGTTCATCTCATTGAAGAACCTGTTGAACCCGTGCGACCCCTTCACCCGATCGGCACGTTCGTCCTCCGTGTCTATGCTGTAATCGTCGTCATTGTGGATCTCGGAAATGATGGGTAGACCATCTTCCGCAACCACTTCAAGGTCCATAATCGAGATCATGGCAACCTCTTTGCCTTTCTTCTCTTGCTCCGCGTAGGCAGGCAGTGGATTGTTTCGCACATCCTGCCTCTGGTCGCTGACAATCAGTTCGCCATTCTTCATCTTCTGGCTTACCATGATTCTGATCTTCTTACAGTCAGTCGTGGGGTGCATGACCTTCCCATGACATTCTCACCACTTTGGGTCCCTCACCATTTCCTTGGAGGGTGCTCTTTCGAGCGGCGGTAGGATCCCATCCTCACGCCATTGTCTGCATAGGTCGCTCGCTTCCTCTACCGAACATGGCAGAGGTGGCGCATCGAAGTTTACTACCTTTCGGCTGCTTTTGGGGCGAGACCGTATTCACTTCAGCCTCACGTCCTCTCTTGTAGCTGAATCTCCCAATTTTGAAAGTGGTCCCGCTCGGGGATCTCTCAGGAGCATGCCTCTTTTTCTGCCTCTCCACTATAGGCTCAATATTCTTTGTGCATTCGATCAGCTTCGAAAATGTAGGTGTTTGCAAGTTAATAAGCATACCTTTGTACTCGTCTCGCATGCATTGCAGGCATATCTCCACGAGTCTGCTCTCAAGTATCACGTCTTTGCATTCCAAGGACTTGGCCCTGAACTTCTTGATGAACGTCACTCCATCCTCCTCGCGCTTCTGATACATCCGCGAGAGATGAATCATTGTCACCTTTTCTTCCACCTGGAAGAATTTGGTGTAAAACCTCTGAACCATGTCGTCCCAGGTCTTCACGGATCCAGCTTCCAACATCCTGTACCACTTGTAAGCCACGTTCCCCAGGGATTTCGGGAACTCGCGCATTAGCAGCTTGGGATCGGTCCCGTATGGCCCCATCACATCAATGAAACGCATGACATGCTCATGGGCGTTCCCGTTGACATCTTCGAACTTATCCCATTTAGGAGCTTTGTACCCAGCAGGATTAGGCATGAGATAGATCTCTCGTGGAACAGGTGGGTCATTGTCAAGCTTCAGGATGATGGTGTCCGCGAACGGTTGATTAGCCAGGATGGTTTCTATGCGCCGTTGCAGCGACATCATACACTCCGGAGCACTTCCCCCAACAGCAGGAGGAGGAGTTGTTGCAGGCGGAGGCGACACATATGCCGCGGGAGGGCTAGGAGCATATTGTGAATTCACGTTGCCCCACATTGCCGGTGGAGGAGGCAAGGGGTATTGTGAGGCCGGATTGGGTACCAGAGTTGGGGGTTGAGGAGTGTGAGTGGCAAGAGGCAACATTTGAGCTGTTGGCCCCTGAATTGAGGGTAACTGCGTAGTCGTCGGTGGAGTTTGAAGGTTAGGATTGGGTGGTGTGGTTGACACTCCCAATCCTTGAGTGGTGGAGACTCCTCCTCCCTGAGAGACGGTGGTAGCTGATGCGGGATTTGGGGCGAGAGTCCCCAGGATAGCCATTATCCGCTCCAGCTGTGCAGATTGAGCTTTGAGAGCCTTTGCCTGGTTCTGGATGGTGGCGTCCAAGGCCTCTAACGTCGGAGCTTCACCGTGGCTGTAGGAGTACGGCGGGCCTCCTCCCCCGAGGTGGTCTCCGTGAAGGCGATCTGTTACTGACATCATCTTCATGAGACATGGTTGCTTGCAATGGTAAGTTTCACGTCAGGTTCACCAAATGTGTACGAGAGAATCCTGCAGAGGGGACTCAATATACACCAATAGCAGGGGATAGAAATGACACAGGAAGTGTGGGGTTATGTGTAGGGAGAGAGTAAGGCAATAGCACTGTATGAGAGAGAGACAGGGTTTTGGCAGAGCTTCCGCGTATCTCAGGTGTGTTCTCCCTTGTATGGAAGGGTTAACGACCTATATATAACAGAGAATGTGACCGTTGTAGTGTGGTTAATGCGCCCATCAATGGCGGCTTAATTAGCTTAACCACAACGGCACGTTCGTCCGCGTATATAGGGACCGTTACAGCACTTTGTCCGCGTATACCGGAACCGTTATAAGGTTGACCGGGTTTGACCGGGTCTAAGAAGCTCGTGCCATAAATCTCTCAAAAGCAGTTACTAGGGGTCGCGCGCGGGCTTGGTTGTCGCTCGCGCGCGACATGACTTACTCTAGCCTCCAAACCACTAAGTCCCTACAAGTCCCGTGCGGTGGTATGCGAGGGCCCTGTCTCGCAGCCCCCACGTGGATCAGCGCGGCTGGTGATCCAGTGTGTGTGGAGCACATTATGGTGTGCTGGATGGTCGCCACGTGGCTAAGATCTTCCTGTCCAGAAAGCACTATCTACAAGTGTGATGAGAGGTATGGGAATTGTTACATAGAGTGTACTCTAACAATGGGTGTCCATTATTTTAATGAGGGTGACTTGCGTAGTGGACGAGGTACTTGAGTGTAAATAGATGACGGATGAATTACTTGTTGGGGTTAAGAATGTAAAAATTAATAATTGAAGAGTTAACGTGCAAAAATAGAAGTTGATGGTGATTAAAAAATGGCAAAATCTAAATACAGAAAAGATTTCAACAAAGTTAAAAGTTGAAGGTGATTACAAAATCTAAATAAGGAAGAAGGTTCAATGAAAATTTCAACAAAGTTGGGGGGGGGAGGGGGAGGGGGGAGGTGAAAACGTAATTTTCAATTACTAGCTAACACGTAAAAGCTAAATTTTATATCCTAGGAAATTATTAAATAATTTCAAATAAATTACTATTCACACACACACACACACACACACACACATATATATGTCATTTGCCTACAACATTTCCTTGAAGATTTCACCATTCTCTCTCTAAAAGCTCTCTGCTCCAACAAACCCTAAAACAACCCTCTTCTCTTCCGGCGGCGGCTCCCCCATGGGGCTTCCGCCGGCCACTTTCTTTTAGCCTAGCAGCAGTAGTGCCCAAGGAAGACCACATAGTGCTATGCTTGCGCCGCCGCCCCCGTTGTTTGGCCTCTCTACCACCGATTTTCCTCTCGGGAAATCACATCCCAGCCGGTTATGAACACAGATCCGGTCGTTTGCCGGTCCTTCCGGCGCGCTGATGTCGGTTTTCCCTCTTCTTCCTAATCCCCTCCCCCTCCTTGGAGCTTGGGGGGATTCCAATGTTCAATCCGACTACCCCGACGGTGTTCCGCCAAAACCGCCGACTGCCCAGATCCGTCCGTCTCCGACCTCCTCGGGAAGCACTCTTCTTCCATCGCCACCGCCTACCTTGTCGTCGGCGAAGCTTTGCACGCCGCCTCCGTCGCCGCCCCCTTCAAAAGCTCCTCTGTCCCTTGGCCTCTCGTCCTCCCCCCCTTCCCCCATTTTGTGATGTGTTCGGATCCATGCTAAACCGTCCCCCTTCCCCGGTTGTGGGGCTGTTCCTTCCCCCTCCCCCTCGCCTAGGCTGGTTTTTTCCGGCCTAGGAGAGCCCCCCAGAACAGTCCCCTCACCTCCCACCGACATTATCATGAGTCGCTCCTATCCTACAGTTCTCGAGTGACGATGTCCCCTGGGTCGTTTTGGTGCTGCCGGAGCTTGACGGTTGGGGGTTCTCTTCGGATAGGCTGTCTTTGAGCTTCTCTTTGGGCTTTGGTCGATTCTTGTGGATTTTTGTTCTTATGCTTTCTTTGGTCTTTCTGGACAGATTTTTGCAGATTGGGTTTTGTCTTACATTTGAGGAGGCTCTTGTTTTTCATTGGGTCCTTTTCTTGTGTTCTTGGGATTGTTTTTGGGTGCCTTTGAGCTTTTCCCTTTAGGCATTGCGATTCTTGTTAGGGGACTAACGGTAGTTGGTTGCTTTCATCTTGTTGTCTTCTATCTCTTTGGGGTATGCCCCTGTCTGTTGTACTGTACGTTTTTATTTGATGAAATATTTTAGTTGCTGGTGAATATATATATATATATATATATATATATATATATACCAATAAGTTCTAAGTAGACAAATAATTATAAATAGTATTACACAAAACCTATTTTAACTATAGAATAACCCCAAAATAAAATACGGATATTTCATTCGGCATAAGAGCTAGCAATGTATGCTCATAAGGGATAATAAAACCATCATTGTTCAAAATGTTTAAAACAGTAGATAGTACCTCACCTTTCACAACTTGTCAGTTCCTTTGGGAGAAGCTTGTTGTAGAGCTATAACTTCTCATGGCTTCCGATTTAGAATAGAGGAGCTGTAACTTCTTCTTCAGTGTATGATATCTCAAGACTCATTTTCTCATCAGTATCTAGATCGACTTGGATTGCCTCCATCACAGGGATCATGTCGTGCATAGTCGGTTTATCAGAACTGTAAATCGAGCCAAGGTGCATCCCCAACGCCTTCATTATCTTCTCTTCATCTTTAGTCCACTGTGCAAAACTTGTTTCTATACCTTTATAATAGTTACGAAATCTTCTCACGATCTATGGTGAAAGGAACTCGTGTTTTTATCTCAATGCTTCAGCGAGTCTGTTTTCGCCCGTTGATGCCACATAACCCATTTTTTATAGATGATCTTGTTATACACAACTTATAGATTCTGCAGCTCTTGGATCACTTCCCTCGACTATCTTTGGTTTTGTAGCAAGTTCATTATGTTAATAATGGATTTAACCATTTTCCTTACACTTGTAGTAGTTTTTTTTGTTCCACCACCGAAGCATGTTCCCCGTTTCTTCGAGCTTTTGCCTTAGGCTGTTACCCGATTGGATCTCGGATCAAAATTGTCTGATTGTGTCTTCTCAATCATCATTAAGCAGTCACATGTTGTTGTAGTGAAAATTACACCTCCTCATTTGGTTTAAGCTGGTTCCCCCATCGTCCCATCTTAGAAGGATCAAGTTATGGTCTGAGTTAGGGACAACAAGGTGGTCCACCCTAGCTCCTTGATCCATATCCATCCATGATATGTTTGGCACACCAATATTAATTATTCGTCCATGTAAACGAATTTTCAATGTATCTAAATCTAGTAAACTGCAATGATCAAGAACAAATATGAAATGGTTGATTTGGGAGAAAGCTACACCATATTTCCATCTTTCTCTAGATTTGACATGGCTACGTTAAATTCGCCCACAACACACAACATGGTTTCATTCTCCTTGACAATTTTCCTTAGTAACTCCCACGAGTGCCATATCTCTTCTTTACAAGGGTCTTCGTGGAAGTCCGCAATCTTCCACCGTTTATTTAATTCTGCATACTCTATCCACCCATCAATGTGATGATGGGAGTATATTCTTAATTGGAACTTGATAGAATAATCGCACATTAAGGATAATCGTCAATTCTTTCCACTGCGTCCACATGAAAACCATTGCATACTTTAACCTCTCTTGAACTTTATCCATCTCTTTAATGGAAATATCAGTCTCCATGATGCAGCCGAGTTTTGGAAATTGCGGCCGCACCAAGTCCCAAAGTGATTGGAACGCCCACGAGTTTACAAGCCCGCGAACGTTCCAACATAAGCAACTCATTGGTCTTGGAGGTGCTGCTTCACCGCCACTGCCGATTCAACTTTTGTGATTACGTCCTTCTCTAACACAACTCTTGACGCCTTCTTCTTTGCTTTTTCCCATCACCTTCATCTTCTTCTTTATCAAAGTTGAATTCCTTGCCTTCACCATCTTGCTTTCTATGGAGATAATTTAGTTCGGGTAGAAGCAAAAAAAGTTGGTCCTGTCATAGTCTTCATCTTCGGTAATTGGGGTTTGTTTGATTACCTCATTTCCTCCCTTATTTATGGAAATTCCTTCTCCACCCCCTTTTGGGCCTTAAACACCTTGTTGGGTTGTTTGGAGTTGTACCTCCTTTTCTTTTGAGATTTCTAGTTTTCTACATCAATGCAAAGAGCAAAATGGTATGATAGTTTTGGGGTTAGTTTAAAATGTTTCTAGTGTCAGCACAACTAATTTTCGACAGGAGAAGATTTTTGTGCATTTGGTATTTTTTTAACTTCCGAACAGTTTCTGGTGTCTCACAATAACTTCCAAATTCCAAAAGTATAGAATTTATGCTTTTGATTGATTATACTACAACCAATTTTAACCTTATAGTTTTTTTTAAATGTTATTTATCTCTAGGGAGCTATTGCCTGTGATATATTTTTGTCTTTTACTCTCTCACAGCAAGTTCACAAGTGAATTTTTTCAAACGTGAAAGCGCTTTACAAGTATGTTACCGTAATGTTTGCAGACTATTTACCACATAACATTTTATCTAAAATTGAAAACGGTTTTCCCAAAATAGCTTTCCGCACCAACACGCTAGGGCAACCCAGAGTTCAAACCTTGGGGCAACCCAAGGGCAGTTAGCCTATTGACTTTCTCAACTGCGAGCCTGTCGGCCCGGATTTTCTCAGGCTGGTTTGCTTCTCTAGTGTGGTTTGCAGGCTATTGCACTAGAGCGGGGGTTTACCCAGTGCACACCCAAAGGGTAGTGGCTGCGGGTTCCCACGTCATAAAAAAAGGGAAAAAAAAAAAAGAAAAAGAGAAATTAGTGAAATGTTTAAATAGGAGGTGGCAGGCAACACAACCCAAATCGAGGGGGGTTGAATGCAATTTATCCCCAAAACGGAAACTAGAGTGACATCACAAGAGCTGTATTCCTTCAATCGGACGAAAAAGAAAGGAGGGGTTCAGCTTCAGGACGACGAATCCTCCTAAATATTTTGCATCACCGATCGGCTCTCTCCGAATCTTCACTGTCTCTTCTATCCATCGCCTTCACCCAACTAGTCTCTAAACCTGCCGTTGCTCAAACTCCCAATTTTTCCTTAAATCCTTTTCAGGGTCTGTATCGTTCGTGCTAGTCTCGATCTGAGGGGGTTCATCATAATCAGAGCTTCCTAATCTTTTCTGGGTTATCCTCAATGATTCAATACAAACATGGGTTTGGATTCGAATTTGAGGTTTTGAAGCTCGAATAATCTGATCTCGAGTGAAACCCGTGGTGGGTCTGACCCAAGTCTTGGTTGGGTGAATTGGGTTGGAGTCAGAGTCATGTTCTATGGTGCGGTGGTTTGGGATCCATGGCTGATTGTTGCTCAAATTGTGCTTCTTCAATGTTTGTTCTATCTCACGCTTGGAGTTTTCACGGGGGTTCTTGTTGGGACTCGCGTGTCAAGGATGAGTCTGGTTTATTTCTTTGATTACGCAACGGTTACTGCTTCTACAGTCACTGGATGGTGTGTCATTGGTTCGTTTCTGCTCAGCTCGCTTGCCGCGTAAGAACCCTTTTGTTCTCTCATTTTTACACTATATACTGAATTCTATTATGTTTTGTGATATTATGCAGTTCAACATATTATGTTACCCATTTACTAGAATCCGCATTTATTGAGAGTTCTTTATGATACATGAATTTCGCCGTTCTAACCGCTAGCTTTATGTGCATTGAGATTTATGATTGTTTGGTATTAATGGGCAGGTTTTGTTTTCTAGTTACAATTTTGACCCGATTCTGAGGGCTCGCTAGCTAACCGTGCTCTATTTGCAATAATAGAGCTCTTTCATTTGCATGTCTCGTTTTTATTGCTCACTATGAGCATGCTTATGTTTTGTTGCATAGAGAGTCCGTAGTTGCCACTAGCTTTCTCTAGAGGCTGAGGTTACGTGGGAGGACATTGTTGGAGAGGATGTGGTTGATGCTATCTATGATTTTCTTACTAAAGGAAAACTCGTAAAGGCCATGAATGCCACAGCTGTGGCTTTCATGTACATGGTGAGAATCCCTTGGAGGTTGGAGGCTTTGGAGCCTGTGGCTATGTCTGGGTTGGGTATTAGGTGCCTTTTGGTATGAACTCAACCTGCACAATGATGGAGTGGATTTATGTGTGTTTTGGTTCGGCAAAGGGGTGTGATTTGTGCATCCCTACATGTCTCACCCCAATTATGAGTCTTTGCTAACAGCTTATCACATAGAGAGAGGTCACAACTAGTCGGATTCGGTTTGGAGGATACGGGAGCTCCATAAAAAAGATAAATTTGCCCTTAGTATTCTTCTTCATCTTCCAGATAAACAACATTACTGTGTACTTTGGTTATTTAAACATAAATCATTACGCTCACTACTTCGTTATCTTGCATCACCCAAACATGGTACTACAAACCTAGACTAAACTTCGTATTATAGAGATCATACCTCATATCCTGTGGGACCCAAGCTTGGCTTATTGATGTATCACTTGGTGCAATGCTTTGATAAATGCATTATCAAAGTCATTTCAAGCTGGTTCAAGAACGTATTGACAAGTTTTATTGTTCTGTCAGAATCGACTTTCATTCGAGATGGGATGAATCTGAATATATTTTCTAATCCTAAGAGTTACTGGGAACCTATCAAAAGGATAAGAATGGGCATAGTTTTGTGATAAAAATGGAATTGATGAAGGCATCTGATTTTGTTGGATGGACTTTCATCTTTTACCTTGAGCCAGTCGTGGAGTTCTCTTTCCGAGCGATCTAGTGGATTAAGGACTGTGTCATGCTTCGTATTCCAGTAGTATCAATTGTTAGCTTAATCCTTTCTTTTAAAGGTGAAAGATAACTAAAATTAGTTGAACCCCTTTCTCCATATTTGTTTGTGATGGTTATGGAGGCCCCAGATAGTTTTGTTTTAATTACATCAAAGAAATTACTATCCTACTCCTAATCTCGAATCCTAGTCAAATACGTGGGCCTGTACATGTACTACCCGTCTATCACTTGGGCTAGCAACCATTCACAGGCTCTAGTTAGTTGTATGGCTCAGAAGAAATCTCATCTAGATTTCAATTTCCATTGGAAATGTAGCAAGGACAAGGCAAGATGAGTCGGGGTAGAATAGATCATGAAAGGGTTAGAGAGTTATAATTCCCTCTCACGTTTATGTCCCAAACTAAAGAAGAGTATCAGTTTCTCTCAATCACTAACAACAGGATCTAGGCTGCGATTTTGACACTTCGGTTTCTACAAAGAGGAACAACCTGTGAAGTATATTATGGTGACTCTTATCCTACGTTACCTGGACTCGGGTGCGGGTGTCATGTCGGGTGTGTATCCGAGGGTCGGATTTGCCTTTTTGTTGAAATTTAGGATCCGGGAACTCGGCTGAAAAGTACCCAAAAATTGGACACGGGTGCGGGGATATGTATATTCTTCGATTTTAAGTGTCTGTCGTTGTGCAAGTAGTGCATAATTTTAGTGTAGAGGAGTTCAATAACATTTTCTTATCATATCAAGGACCATTCTGATATAAAAGAACTATATAAGGAGCTTTTTATCAATAATAATGTCTTTTTTTGGTGAATAATGAGGCCCTGATTATAAAATTTTACATTTGGGCTACTTGTCATAAGAAGCCCAACAAAGTTATACTATTTAATCAATAAAATAGATGAAGCTCAACAGAATTCATAACCCAAAAGAAATTAGGGTTCAAAACAATGAAGAAGAAGACGACATTCTGATAGAAAACAGAGGGCGGAGACGTTGGTGGAAGTTCGACGCTTCAAACGATGGCGATTGAACGACGACCGGACAGTCAGCCGCGTCCACCAGGAAAACGACCGGATCGACACAGAAACCATACCCGTACCCGGATCGTATCGTATCGACCCGGGTACTTTCGCGAAAGTGAGGACTCCAGGTAACGTAGCTCTTATCACTTCCAAGCTCACTCACAAGGTCGTCCTGCCTCTTGTGGAATAAATTACACACCGAGTTTGATCTTGGGTGCACGGAGACCTTTCTTATTCTGGAAGAACTCAATCAATGAAGTTGGTGTTGCTCCTTATGCGATTTTATCGATCCATAATTTTAGTACTTCCAGGCAAAACATACTACCCATTGAACAACATATGAAAGTTTTTTGTGTATGAGGTGATGAATCCATGGGGATCCCGGGGCTTGTGATGATCTTTATTTGCTTTGGGGAAGCTCAAAGTATTAGAACAAAAAACCTTTGCAAAGCAGATTTGGTTTCTCTTCATAAATGAAGGGTCAGTTCGGAGTTGGTGGTTTAATGCTTCTTGGATTTCGACGAACATGTTAGGCCTATATGCCTTGATCAAACCCGTTATTGCACACAAGAGTGGGAATGGTGTGAAAAATGATTATTTGCTACTTGTGGGCTTCATCCTTGGTAGAACTGTATATAGATTTATCTAATGATGCTTATCTAGGAAAATACGATGAAGTTAGCTTGGTTGTCGAAAAGGGTAACTGTCATTTCCTTCTTTGGGGAGATACAACCACACAACTCATAGTCTGAAGGATGCAACTTCTACCATGGCTAAACAGGATTGTACAAAGAAAGATAAAGTTTACCGGACCCTTACCTCAAATGGTTTATCCTATCAGGAGGTTGTGGGAGATTAGTAGTCACTTCGGCTGCCTGAAAGGCCTAATTATTGAATGGTATACTTGGGAGAAGTTACTCGTCTCCTGGTTTTCGTTTATCCTTTGCTCGGGTATTCGAGGGCTAGTCATGTGAACTTTTCCTAATAGGGTGTTATTTTGGAAGACAAATCATGAGGGTCATGGGGAACTCTTAATCATACTTTCTTTGACTGCCAATCAATATTCTGCAAACACTATGTCGTTTTTTGCTTTTCGGCTTATGTCTTATTCTTGGCCCTTGGGTTGCCAAAGTAAGGTGGTGTGAATAGCAAAAGATTGGCCTGACAAAAGCATCAAATTGTCTTCCCAAATTTAAGATTAGTATTCCTGTAGCGGTACTGTATTTGGAGAGAAAGGAACACAAGCATCTTAAAAAAAGAAGTGAAGTTCGGAACTGTGAGATTGAAGGGGCAGTCCAAGTTATATAACTTGTACCTCCATCAAAAGAAAAAAGTGAAAGAAGTCTCATTCATATTTAGAAGATATCTTTACTTGGAGCTTACCTTAGGCTGATCTTTGATAAGTTGGTATTCTTTTTATATTGTTTCGATCCTGTTCCTTGTGAGGTGTATACAGTGATACCTTGTTTGGTGATTGCTGTTTTATGTGATGTCCTTTGGTATGGCTCTTGTACATCTTATCTATGTTTTGGTATAAGCAGAATCTTGCTTGTTTTCTGTCTCAGACAATTAGGGGTACTCCAAATCTCAGGAACACCTAACAGATCTACCGTCCATCAGTGGGACACACTCCAAGCATGAAATTCTTTTAGTTTGTTTAGTGGGACTTCCCTATTACATTTCTGCTGGGTCATTTTGTTCAGCTAAATAGATTAGAAGGTGGCAAGCAAATGCGAAGCCAATAATAGAAATTACATGGAAATACAACACTATTAATAAACGTCTGCGGTATTTTGAGTTCAATCTATTGTACGAGGTGCTGGTAGTAATTCTCCAACAAATGAATAACTCCAGTCTATTCAATTGAAGCAAAAGGGCTTTGAGAAGTTGTGATTCCGACTTGTTTTTGTGTCAATTTCATAGTTGTTGGTGCGTTGATCTCGTCTCTGAATCAATTTTTTTCTTTTTGTAAGCTCATGTTGCGGTCAATTCATGCCAATTGAGCTGGGCCTTTCAGCTGCAACTTTCGTGTCAGTAGAATTGGCTGTTGCCTGTTGGTGATAGAAGCATCTGGCATGTATCTTACCATCCTCACTTCTCTTTCTTTGGTTGGGGCTTTTTTTTTAAGTGTTTATGGTTCTGGGTCTTTTGGCCTATGGTGGGACGCTGAGAAGCATGGAAAATTGGACACAGGCACACTTGCCGTTCTGGATAAGGATGCTGACGCACCCGTGTAAACCCTGAAATACCAATGATACGGCGTAGAAGGGACACAATTATATAGATATATTATTTGTTTTACTTATATGTAACGTTAAGGATCAAAACTGTATTTATCATGCAATATCTGCATTCCATGAGCTCAATATCCTCAATCCCATCGTATACACATCATAATCACTGTGTTATCATTCATTCGTAATGAAAATAACCTAAGAGACTCCACCTAAACCATGTTTCTTAATGCCTAATGGATGGACAAAAATATTCCCCTAGCGAATTGGGTATGGTCAAGATTATTTCGTTACACCAGTAATATGGCATGGTCCAAAGCATCTTTTGTATGTAAGGTGCATCTGTCAGCAAAGGTCCAGTAAATGTCCGGCATGGACACGAAGACTTAGAAGGCTCTGGGTTTTAGGATGATGGATTTTGATTTGGTTGAGCAAATTTATTGGTGTTCGAAATTAGAAGTAAGAAAGGTTAATCGTGATGGAAGAAAATAATATATTTAGTGTTGCAGCCACCTAAGAAGACAATATTGCCTCTCCCATAATACATTTAAAATAGGAGGGAGGTAAGAGGAAAAGTTAGACGTTACTTTTATGACTAAAGGAACAATGAAACTTCTTCATATGGAGAATGTGATTGAGATGCAAGAAACATTCCAGGGTCGCAAACTGCAAAATTCTTTTACCTAAGAGTTCTATTTCATGAGAGCTCAAAAGCACGGACTTTTATGGAATGCATGTGGATCCCAAGGATAGACTCGTTGGTGTGTTAGTCTAGGTCACCTAAAATGCCTAACCTAGGCGCCACCAATGCTCTTAAAACGCGCCCCCATGAACTAAGTGCAAACACCGCAGAACATTTGCGTTCCATTACTATTCACAAAACATGAACTTCAAAAATATGAGTGCGAATTGCAATATTCTGTTAACCATAGGCTTAACTGCAATAAGAAGTCAGTTAGCCCACTAAAAGAGATTGGGCCTTTCCAAATTATGGGTTTAACTTTCTTGAAACAGAGCTGTGGCCCAATAACTATTAGCACGTGTTGTAGCTTTAGTTATAAGTGAGTGGAGGAATATGCTTTTTCAAGAGACACGATGAGGGACAATTAGATTTCTGGCCTTTTGCCTTTGTGGGTGACTTCTTACTTGTAGAAGCATCCAAACCTTCCTCATACCCCACTCTTTCACATTTATTCGAGTTCGTCTTTCTCATACCCATCTCTCTCTAAATAGATCTTACCGCAGAAGGCTGTTACAAGATGGGGATGGTTGTTGGCTTGTTGTAATCTCACTGTCCTGATTGTCTTTTCAATGCTACTTGGCTTTTGTTGTCATTGTTTGGGTAGAGCTAAAAGGAAGGTAAGAAAGAAGTCTACGACCAAGCTCGGAGTCTTTGGATACCTCGCACTTCCACTCATTTGAAGCCCGACAAGTTGGGCAGCATTTAAGAACCACCTTAAAGTGGCTGTGTTAAAGAGACGTTGAGTGCATATGGTGGGTATATGGCGGACTAATATTTTGTGAGGATACCATTATATATACACTTGTACTTCATCCTTATTGTTGATGTAAAAGTTCAATTTGAATTGACACTTGAGTTATGTGCAGAACAAAAGTTAGTGTGAGCTAATATTTACTCAATTTAATGTATTCACACTCATATCTTATTTCATAAATTTGATTAAATTATACTTCCTCTGTTTCTTTTGAATCAGCCTACTCCCCTTATCGAGCCGTCCCCTCTCTTTCAGCCTACTTCCTTTATTTAGCAAATTTGTTGTGAAATACCTATTCTTCATCATATTTACTGATTTGAGATAAAATGTATCCTGACAACTTTGTATTTTCTGTTTATACTTGTCTCTATGGAAGACTTTAGTCCTTAAAATTATATGAGTTAGTACATTATCGTAGTTTTGAGTAATGGACCTCAGTCAACTAGCATTTCAAGAGTTTCTTTCTAAACTCCATCACCGTGCTACTACACTAGTTACCGCTATCTCATACCCATCCTAATTTATTCAAGTTATTCAACTTTGCAGCCAACTCTTTCTCAATACTCTCCATATATTTTCTCTTGGGACTTCATTTTATGCCTTCGTATGAGGTCGGACACCACAAGGGTCTTTTTATTTTCCCACATATATGTAAGCCAACCTTCTAAATTGGAAAAAGTCCCCATTGTTGATATGCTTACTTACGTAGAAGTTTGATTATCCAGAACCTTTATCTGTTTTATTAGCATTCTATGAGGTTAATTGGATCTGGGCTCTGATACAATGATAGTAGTGCAACTTGGTTGGCACAATGTGCTTTTCCTCAATTTATCATAAACTTTCTTTGACTTAATATTCGTTTAACCAAGTAAGTACTCCTAATGCTCTCCACTTTCGTGACATCTAATCAAATTACCAATGCGTATCTACTTGCATCTTCTTCAGACAAAGCCCTGGTTGGTGGTTACCTCTTTCTTTTCTAGGGAAGGAATGTATAGCTTGCTCTGCATTCAAACAACAATTTTTTTATTTATTGTGGCTTCTTAAAGTAATTTCTCCCTTTATGTGTATTTGGCTAATGCCATATAGTTTCCTTTATTCGCTTTACCCAGTTCAGGTATTTTCTCTTCTATATCTTGGCGACATGGTGCATAGTTGTATTTTACATCCTATGACTTTAAGCTTTCAGCTTGGCATTCTAAAGGGAGTCCGTAGCTTGAGTTCATAGTCATTTCTGATATTATCAAGTTAAGATTATGCTTTGAAGGTTCTATCGGAAATTATGTTAGCTTTTACTAGTTCTTGGACATTTCATTCAGATTTTTCTATAGGTGGTGACAGTGTGACACCCTCTTGTTATATCACCTTTATGTTCTGTTTCCACTACTTTGACATGATAAGTCATCTTAGACAACATTATATTAGGGATACCCTCTTGTTGTTTCACCTTTATACTTTATAGAGTCTTGATTCGAATGGCATTTGCTTTCTTCAACCATCACATTTCTAAAGAGTTGCACGTTTCACCTTTGCCTCGCTCTCCTTTTCTGCCACATTCTGACATTTCAAATAGCAATATGCCAATTTGTGTGCAATTATTTGTACATTCTTTTGTTGTTGGCCTTATCACTCAGATACTTTTGGATGTGTTCTTGCTTACCTCTTGAATCCATAAACCATTTGGACTTTCTAGATACTATGTCTCAGTTGTGTTTTTTGTAGTTTTGAGAGTGTGACCTATCAGTTAATCAGTAAATAAATATGTATTTGTTTTAATATATATATATATATATATATATATTGATTTGATGCAAATTATGTGAATTAGATTATGTACTTTTTTTCCATGTAGTTTATGGTGACTGACTAAAGAAAATATAAGTATGTGTCCTTTATCATAGAAAAAATCATCATATTAGGGATTGTTTACTTCAAGTCACAAAGCAGGCACTTGCTAACATCCTGCTCCCGCATTTAGATAAATATCTTCACTTTGAGTTTGAAAGCAAAAGGAGTAAACTTTAAGTGAGGAAATGTAACGAGTTCAAACAAAGAGGTCTCTCTCCTGGTTCAAATCACAACACCATCCAAGAGTGTAATTTTGAACAAGTATATACGAGAAATGGTTAAGAACAACACTTGAAGAAGATAAAATTTAAACTGATCGAGAAGAACAACTGAGATGGAGGAGTCAACATTACTTGTTGTCTTGACTAGAAAAATTCGGCAAAGTCGTCGTTACTTGAAGTACTAAGATCGGGTTACTACACTATGTCCTCTAAAGTTGCTTCAACCTTTTGATTCTATGGTAAATTGGTAATGCACAAAACAAGAGAGTGAGAGAAAAGTACAATTAAGATGGTGAGTAGGTGATGCTGAATTGACTGCACTGTGGAAGATGGGACAAAAGGTGGAAGACTATCTTTTCTGTCCACAGATCGCTCCAGTTGGTGGAACAGGAACGGGATCACGGAAAGCATTACCTCATGGAACTTCGTATAGTAGAGTAGGTTCTTTTTGGCTTGATAGGAATATAATTTAATTACTGTTTTGTAATTAAAAGCCTCTAGTGATGCTGATATCTTAGCAGATTTAATTTTAATCCCTCCTCCTATTGGAGTAATTAAGGTGGATAAAGTCACCCTTCATCGGATTGCCGAACTCACCGTTCTGGGACACTACTGTAGCAGGTTTCTGAGTGCACGATCCAAGTGGCTATCCACTGGGGTATGAAAGAATTGTGGTAACGTAATCTGAACTGTTGTGATAACTGATACGAATGTGGGGGAATTTGGAAGTACGATGCAATGGTGATAGTGGTTTTTTAACTTATCCAAACCTAGCTAAGTATTGCTTTAGAAAAGGGTGGACTTCAAGAAATGAAATAGGATTTGAAAAGTTTTTCTTACTCATACTAATGTAGAAGATACATATCTGATTCCAAGTTTCATCAGCCTGGGCTGTGTAGCAAAGCTCTTGTACGAGAACTTTGCAATCCTTATCTTCCCCTCATTAACTCCTTAATAGGAGAAGTAATGTTTACAATTGATTTGCCAATACAATCATGCCTATACATTGACAGGTTTGTGATCTTTTATTCCTTATAAACTGTATAAAATCATGCCGGCATATGAACTTCGGAGAAACATAGGGATCAGCAAGCTAAATCAACAACCAGCCCCTCCATGAACCACCAATTACCGTCCTTCCAGCCCTTACCTGTGAAGCACCGGAACGGCAGATAGGGTGACGTCCCCGTTTCGTCCCCGTCCGGAACGCAGGAACGGAACGCTCCCTAAACGTCAGCTGGCGTTCCAGACAAAATGGAAACCGGAACTTCGCTGGAACGGCGCAGGGACGCGTTGCGCCTCACCTGAAACGCCTGAGGAACGACCTTAGCCTACCTTCAAGAGACTTGATGACGTTAGGCGACTTAGGACTCCACCAGATCGGCTCTTTAACGCCGAACTCCACCAGATCCACCAGATAGGCGCCGGAAAGATGTGTTTTGCGGCACCAGCGAATCACTTAGAAGAAAGGAGAAGACAAAGACTTGTAAGAAGTGGCGGCGTCAATGGCTGTAAGCTTGTAATCGAGAACTGAACAACAACGTTGGAGAAGAGAGACCCACTTCTCTTACTACTTTTCTGGACTACTTTTACTTTATTACCCATTGCCTTTTCTTAATTTCACAAGCCTGTCCTTATAAAAACCTAATGGGCTTTATGTTTGATCTGGGCTTTTTTATTACACACATAAGTAAACAGCCCAAAAAATTGAGCTTTCTAACAATTATATGTATATATTTAATTGAGCTTTGTACATTATAAAAAATGTAAAAAATGTAAATAAATATATATATATATATATATATATATATATATATATATATATATATATATATATATATATATATATATATATATATTTATATTTATAGGCCCTTCCCGCGTCCCCGTCCCCGCTTGAAAATTTTGAAAATTGCCGTTCCCGCTTCCCCGTCCCCGTTTCGTCTCGCCCCCGTCGCCGTTTCGGTGCTACATAGGCCCTTACTGTTATATTTTTATTGAGAGTCCCACCAATTGAATTGTGGGCCAAAATCACCCGAGAACAGAAACAAAAGTTAAGCTCAATACAGTAGCTCTGAACAGGCAGTAGAATGATGGTTGGATGTTGTGATAAACGTTTGAAAGATCCTAGAATCGTTGGATGTCCTCAACGAAGATGGTGATTTTGACAATGGCTCAAATGAGTGGTTAATCTCTATAGGCCTCCTCTATTCTAAGGTTTGGTGTTTCCTTTAGACAATGTTCTTTGTATAACGTTCTTCACAGACGTTTATTGACACGAGGTGAATTGCTGAATCAAACTGCTGTTCTGTTAACCTGATTTCTTTGTGTGGTTACTCATGACACTACCCTTCCGCTTCACCATTCACGGCTACATAGTGGTTCAAAAATTTCAATGCCACCTCTCGCACAAACATACTTGTTCAGTCATTTGGGTTGATATATTTCGTCTCCTTGGTCACGTCTTTGAGGTTCTTGTGCTAACTTATGCTTGTGTTTTATTATGTCATTATTGTTGCAGTGAATATAGTTGATAGGTATTTGCATCAGCAGCTTTCTTCATGCCTCAGAGTTAATATTAATGCATACGTCCTGATTTATCTTTCTACAAATTCTTTTTTCTCAAGCAGAGCTGTATATATGCTTTTTCTGATTGAGAGGGCCAAGAAGTGCTTAGATTTTGCAGCCACTCTTTATATCATCCACCTCTTTATATGCATCATATATGGAGGTTGGCCTTCATCAATGACATGGTGGGTTGTGAATGGCACTGGAGTGGCAGTTATGGCGCTTTTAGGTGAATACTTGTGCATAAGGCGTGAGCTGCGAGAAATACCCATCACAAGATACCGTTCAAGTAAGCCACCGTCTCATCTACTTCCCTTATGTGTTAAATTCTTGTCTATCTAGATAATTCTCAAGAGCAGAGCTCTTTGACCCTTTTACATTTCGGACCCTTCAGTTCGGACATCTGTCACACCTCTTTTACATCTCCAACTTTGTTCATGAGGATCTGTCGTGATTACACTGCTTCCGATTTGTGCATATATTCTAGTTTCTTTTATCAGTTTCCATGGTATTTTATTCCACACAATGGTACAGTGGCATATATCCAATATTTTATTAATGGCTCCTAACCCTCAAAATGTTACTGGTAGGTACACAAAACCTGACACATTGGCTAATGAATCACAATGGAGAAGCAAAAAACACCCTCTGCAGAAAAAATAAGTCTGCGTGCTTTCTGCTTGTAGTTTCACTCCAGTCTATAACATACCCTTTCTGCTTTACCCTTCTCCTTCAAAAGGAGGAAAGATAGGCTTACGAGTTACGACCTTACCTACTAGGTGAAAAACAATTAATGAATTTAACCAAACATGCCTCTGTAGCTCTTGGTCTCTCTATCCCTATAGTATATGCCAACCCAATCATAGACTGGCTTCTCTCCCGTAAAAATCTATCAGGATTCTAGTAGTTCTAATGTGTATGGGTCCTAATTACCTAAGGAGGATTAAACTTAAGCCAAATTGCCAATGGTTTGGCTTGCACACTTTACTATGCTCTCCCTGGAGAGCCGTGGTCATATAATAAATGAAATATTGACTACCATGTCTTGTTTGTTCATCGATAGTTTTTGGTTGGATTAAGGAGTGACCTGACAATACCTGTTTTCCTTATCACCTTTCACATTCCCAGGAATAGCACATCGTACTAACACTTTTTAAGTAAGACAAGTTCGAACAAAAGAAAAGCTTTGATTCCGTGTTCTTTGAGAAGGCTTGTGATCTCTGCTCTAGAAATAGTCTTCACCTGCATTTGATTATCAAGTTTGGTGAATTTCCCCTAGACCCAAATGGATTTGGTTTCTGAAATTGTTACCAGACCATATAGACCCTGATATTGCTTTTACATGTGATATAAATTACCAAACAGATAGCATTCCAGTTTACACTTGCATCAGTAAAGCAACATTGAAACAAAGACTTGATTAGATAGTAGGCCCTTCTTTGTTACAATCAAGTGACCATGCCACAAAAATGATGTCATTAAGACCTATTAATTACATTGTGTGGAGGAGGTCTACTAAATAACCTGATAACTTTGGAATTTCAGCATTCATGTGCCCAGCTTTGGTGAGATCTTCTCTGTTTAGACCCAACTATGTCAGTTCTCGGTTATAATTTAGAATATACCTAATAAATGATATCAAAAAGAGCTGAATTTTGTCCGTTATAACTTGTGATCACCGAACACACATTTTCCTCACTTCTATTCCATGTTATTTTCAACATTGGTTATATCTTATTATGTGTGTGTGCCTGCATATCCCTGCATTGTAGCTTCCCCTAGGCAGCCTATGTAAGTGACAGTATATCTAAACCAGCATGTATCACTTGAACTGAAGAGCCAATTATTTTTCTTCACTTAAACCTGCAGAGCATGTTTTTGGCCTTCAGCAAATTACCCTGCCCCCTATCCTGCCCGATAATAGGCACCACTCATTATGGTACACAAATAACTTGTTGTCTTTATACACGTAATATTAGAATTGGTTTGGAGGCTAAGTCATAGACAAGAAATGGAGGATCTACATTTTTGACCCAATGACCGTCACATATATCTTCTTTTAATACCCCGCCATATTCTCAATCTTCCTCCAACCAATTCCCAGATAAATTAACCAGAACTCGTTAGATATGGTTGAGAATCAGATTTCACAAGTCAAAAGCATGGTCCAGATATAATAGTAGATCACCAGTCAGCTCCTACGAATGGCCGCTCACGTCTCCTAACTTCTTAAGTGATTCCAGTCTTCAAATAATGTTTGTTTTCTTAGAAGGTTCTTGGCCAAATGTAAACTTTGTACATCCTAGCACCATTCAATATAGAGTTTTATGGTGTATGATGAACAAATATTCTGTAAAGAGAAGTTCTAGTAAGATGACCCAAATGCAACCGCAAGCCCGATACTGATTGTTCCACTTCCTCTGCACAGCTTTTTCAATCCCTTTTTCTACTAACTGGTCGAACTTAGCTTGAAAAGTTGGTAAGATACCAAATATGTCAAAATTTTGAAACAACAGTTATAATCAGAAGGAACCTTTGAACTTACTATTCTCACTTTTGCCCAAAAAATGCCACGATATGCATGCTAGTCATGAGCGGCCACTCCCAGGAGCTGGCTGCTGATCTACAATTATATCTTGACCGTACTTTTGACTTGTGAAATCTGATTCTCAGTCATATCTGGAGAGTTCTAGTTAGCTTATCTAGTAATTGGTTGGACGAAGATTGAGAATATGGTGGGGTATTAAAAGAAGATGTATGGAACAGTACGGCAGTTACATTCAGGTCATAATGTTGGCTCTTCACTTCTTATCTATGACTTCAAAACCTCCACACAATTTTAAAATGACACCAAGTCTGGTCCTAGGCAGAGGATGGTGAGAGAGTTAAGAGGTCTAGGGCTGTTGGACAGGCGTAGTGAGAATAAATGAGGTTAGATTGCTTCTTATATGTCTTAGAATCTTATCGTGGAACGTTAGGGGTCTGATTGATCCAGGGCGTAGGACGGTAATGAGCAGTTTTCTGAGTGATCTGCTTTTGGATATAGTCTGTCTGCAACAGGTGACATTAGCAATTTCCGATGCTACCTTGGTGGGTGGGTGATGGTGGGGGGGGGGGGGGGGGGGTGTCAGGATCTTGGATTGGAGCTTTCAGCCTTCTGTCAGGTCTTGGGGCGGCATCTTGTGATGTGGGATTGTGGAGGAGGTGGATCGCAAAGTGGTGAATTTTCTGTCTAGTCTTTTTAGGGGAGTGGAGGATGGGGCTTTCTCGGGGGAGTAAGGCCCATCCACTTACTCCAGTAAGCGCCTTTTTGTAGGATCTGGCCTCTCTTGCCTTCCGATGGGGCATCCCGTGGTGTGTGGGAGGGGAGTTTAATGTGACTAGGTTTCCGTCTGAGCAGCACAGGGGGGAAGGGTTTACGAGTGTCATGCAGAGGTTTTCCACCCTTATTGACGAGTTAACCTTAGTGGATTTTCTGTTAGTTGGGGGTAGCTTTATACGATTTGGTGGTGATCCCAAGTTCGGACTGATAGGTTTCTAGTGGCTGGATGACTGGGGGGGGGGGGGGGTGGGTCAGTTTGACCGAAAGAGGACTTGAGTGTTTGTATTTCATTAATTGAGGAGAAAGAGGAATATGTTAGTGTGGCTAGAGGATGTTCAGTGAGAATTCGTTGACCGCAACTTTTAACAAGGCAAAGAGGATGAAATGAAGGTGAAAACAGCAACTGGAAAGAAGAAACTGAAGCACCAATTTTCTTCATGACGATGTTTCAAATCCTTGGAGTGTCCAATGGATGGAGGACATATTCGCCACAAATCCCATACCCTTATCCGCAAGGATCATGTCCGACATGGCTACGAGGTCGAGATTAAAGAGTTCGGGCAACTTTTTTAACGAATTGTGATAGGTGTTCAAAATTCTTTCACCAGATAGCTAACTCTAATAGAAGGTCGAATTTTGCTGCCCGAGTTGAGGTGGGAGAGTCAGCTTTTTTGGAGATGCGACTGTGAACTTTTATCATGGTCTTCTCCAGGGGAGTGAGGAGGATAGACTTAAACTGGATGGGCTAGATTTCAAGTTTTAGAGGAGGGAGGCAATGTCAGTTTAGGGGGCTGATAAAGCTCTGGGTTGGCTGTTGCTTTCTTCTCAGCAAAATTGAGATGTTGTTAAGCCACCTGTTATGTCCATGATGCAGGAGTTTCATTCCACAAGAAAGCTTGAGAAGAGGTTCAATGCAACTGCTGTTGCTTTAATCCCTAAAAACACTGGTGCGGTGAACATTCGAGACTTCAGGTCGATGAGTTTGTTGAATACCCCTTACAAGATTCTAGTCAAGGTGCTCACTTTTAGGTTAAAACGTGTTCGCCCTTCTCTCATTTCGGGGTCCCAAAATGCTTTTGTGGAAGGTTCGCAGATTCTTTGCAAATTGGGCATTTAGAAGACCTGTGACCCGTGAATTGGCAGTTTTTGCTCCATCTCTTGGGTTTTAGTCGAAGTTGGATATGTTGGATTTGGGCTTGTATTGCTTCTGTCTTGCTGTCCTTTCTTGTCAATGGAACTCCTAAAGGTTCTTTCAGCCATTTCGTGGTCTTAGGAAGGGGACCCTCTTTCACCCTGTCTACTCATCATTGTGATGGAGGCTCTTAGTAATATGTTAGAGAGAGCAGTCCAAGAAGGTTTTTTGAGGTGGTTTCATGTCGGTCATGCCAGTGGCACCAGATTCAGATGTCTCATTTGTTCTGAATTTACTCTTTGCAGACGACACTTCGGTTTTTTCTGAGGCGAGAGCGAGTTGCATAAGTTATCTCCTGGGAATTCTTGATTGTTTTCAAGTATTTTTGGGTTTGAGGGTCAATCTAAGGAAGTCTGAGGTGATTTTGATTGGAAATGTGGCTAAGATTGCTGAGTATGCTAGTATTTAGGGTGTCAGACTGTCAGTAGCTCATCTCCTGATCAACTATCTTGGGTTGCCTTTGGGTAGGGAGCTAGGTAAAAAGATACTATGGTATGGGATCAGATCGTGGAGCGTTATGTTGGCTGCTTCGAAGAAGCAGTATCTTTCAAAGGGAGTGTGCATTACTCTCATAAAGAGTACTCCCTCAATCCTCCTTATTTTTAAATTGCTCCTCGTTATGGCTGTTTCTGTCGCAAGGCGTTTGGAGAAGCTCAACCGGGATTTTCTTCGCGGAGCGATGGGAGTTCAGTTTAAGTATCATTAGGTAGATTGGGGTGCAGTGTGTCTCGCAATGGAGAGTAGAGGGTTGGCTATCATAATGTTGATCCTTTTGAATGAGTCCTTGTTGGGGTTTGGGGAGCGATGGGGGATCAGTTTAAGTATTATCATGTGGATTGGGGTATCGTGTGTCTCCCAATGGAGAGTGGAAGGTTGAGTATTTGACTGTAGATCCTTCTTAATGAGGGGTATGCGGCTGTGGAGGTTCGGGATGGAGCACGAGAGTCCTTGGAGGAGAGTTATCAATGCTAAGTTTGATTCGGTGAGAGAAGGTCGGCTATCTAACAATGTTGTAGGTTCCTATGGGTGGTTATGACCATTTTGTATCAGGGGACAATTTGTGGAGGATTGTTGGGTGGCGGAGACCTCTCTGTCGCATAATTGTTTGTCCTCAGCTCATCAGCTCTTGTGAGTCAGTGTTGGAGTCAGGGAGTGAGTGAGGAGGGAGAAGGTGAGGATGCGGTGTTGGATGTTCATTTTAGGCGAGACTTGAACCATTGGGAGGCCCCTACTTTTCTAAATCATTCTCAAATCCTGCATCCCTTAGGAAATCCTTAGGAAATCCATCAGGGTGTTGTGACTCTTTGGAGTGGCATCTGTCCTCGACAGGGTCGTTTTCTGTCGAGTCCTTTTACTCTGATTTGTGTGGGGCACGCGTTCCCGTGGTTCCAGCTCCTTCGATCTGGAAATTTGGAGGCCTCTTTCGGCTCTCCTTTTTTCTCTGGTGTGCAGCTCATGACAGAATCTTCACTATTGACAACCTGTTCGCCGCCGTCACGGGTTGGTTAAATGGTGGTCTTTGTACCGATCTAGTTCCAAATCTGTCAATCATCTTTCGCTGCATTACTCTGCTGTGCTGTCCTTACTCCTTGTGGGGTTTGATTCTTGGGACTTCCAAAATATTTGTTGAGTCGCCTCTTCCCCAGTTTCGGCATTTCTCGTCGCATCGGGTGGAGTTAAGGTGGTCAGACCGAGGAAGAAAGCTTGGCGTTTGGCTCCTTTGGTTATTATGTGGGTCATTTGGTGTGTACGCAATAGGCAGATATTTTATGGGATCCATATGTTAGATACTTGTGTTAGAGGCTTCATCCTCCAGCTTCCCCTGGACTGGCAATCTGGTGTCGTTGACTTCGATAGATCATTTTCTGGATTTCTTTGATCTCTTTGCTTAGTTTGTTTTTGGTAGGTTCTTCTCTCGCTTTGTAGGTTATCATAGTATGACTACCAGTTTCTTTGTAAATTTTTGTTTCTTTTTTAATAAAATTTTCGATTGCATATCACAAAATGAAAAAAACAGCTCTTTTGTAGTAAGGGTGTTTCACTGTTACCTAGAAGAGGGTTGCTACATATGACCACTTTTCTTCACCGCTGTAGCTCACCCCTTGGGTGCCAAACTATAGACGGTTATAACTATTTTATTTTATTTTATTTTTCCTAGTACCTACTCACTTATTGGAGAACTGTCCACAGCCGATCTATAAACGGTTTATTATATTTGATGGGATCATCGAAGGTGATGCCCAACAACACTAAGTCCTTGAGACCATCTGAATTGGTTAAAAGTCATGGTGAGCAAGAGGTCCGAAGTTTGATTCCCTCTCCTCTCAGCTATGAGCCTGCAACCTAGGCTGACCTAGGCTAGTTTTATTCTCTTGTGGTTTGCAGACTATTGCACATACCCAGTGCTAACCATAAGGGTGCCGTCTGCAGCGTTCGCTCTTGTATATTTAATCTAAACAGCGACCTTCTAAATGGTCAGTTATCCACTGGTAAGCCTGTAGCTCATTTAAGTAACTCTTCTACGAGCTCGTTCGGAACAGATATCTTTACATGTCTATGAATATACTATCCCTGTCGACAATGTATTCCTCATGTAGTAGATTTCTTCTTTCTTTAGAGCTTTTCCTAAACATGCGTAATTTCTCTGGTTGCATGTTCTGCGTATGCAAACTAGTAGGACTTTCAATGTTGCAGGTTTTGTAGGTTTAGACCCTCATAGAGCTAATATTGGACAATGATAATTACAACCTTGTAAGTGATCTCGCATTGTAATTGTGTCTTCTTCATGATGCTACCGCTAAACATTTACTCTCGAGGAGTATTTGTTGGACTCGTATTCCTCTCATTGCCGGGATGGGGTTTTAAGCATCTTACTCCCTCCGTCCCAATATTTGGTTTCCTGTTCCATTTTTGGCTGTCCCAAATTTTTTGTCCACTTCCCTATTCTATCAAATTGATGTTAAATATGACAAGGATACAGAGAATGATGCACACAAATACAGAGGATCCGGACTCGGATCCTCTCTATCCTTTGTGTGTATCTTTCTCTGTATTCTTAATTGGTCCATGTCATATTTAACATCAATTCGATAGAGTTTTAAAACAACTAAATTGAATAATAAAATATGACATGGACCAATCATATTAAGGATACAGAGGATCCGGACTCGTTTAATTTGTCCCAAAAAAAGTAAGGCTGACATCATCAAACAGTTTTAGAACTGTGGGTAATCAAGTAAATGACTTGACAAAAAGTGTTTGAGACTTGGGAGTGTAATGATTACATGCCCCCTTAAATAACTGCATTCCCCAAAGGTGACTACAATTGTGGGACAGAGGGATTAACCTGTTTTGGGGGGTTAAACATGTTTATGAGAGAGCCATGTTTGTTCCTCAGTGTCCTTGGTTGATATTAGCATTGCAAAGCATTTAGTTGCTATCTCAGGATTCATATAGCGCTTTCAGTGATAACTGCAAATTCCGCCTTACTGAGATTTGGCCATTCTGTGCAGATGTTTGAACCCGCTAGCGCAGCTCAACGAGAAAGGGAAAAAAAGTGAAGAGCTCACAGAAGCTGCTGCTCAATTGAAAGAAATTGTACGGAAGTTGCACTTGCTGCTTCCATTTAGGAAAATGTTTTATCTTTTCTACTTTCGGTGATAGGGTTTTAATTGGCCTTCTTCATAGAGAAGGATTTTGTTCCATTGGATGCTTGTAATGCATTGACTATTGCTACTATTAAAAAATGTTTATAGATGGAATCAGAATAGACTACTTTGGTGAAGTATTAACTGTGTTGATCCTCTCTTGTCAGAAATATGTATTCCTTGTACGGTAGGGAGATAAAAGATAATAAGATATCTTATTATGACGGACTCCACTCAGTTTTTATTTATATGTAGACAAATCAGGTCAGACAATTAATCGCAAAAAATCTTTACTTGTTTTTTCCCCAAAAATGTCTCAAACACACAAAAACCAACTCGCTTCAATTTGTGACCTTCCAATATGTGACAAACTAGGCGATTACTTAGGAGTCCCTATCCTAACAAGAACGGGACGCAAACAAGACTACTCTTATCTCATCACCAAATTTACTAACAAACTAGCGGCTTGGAAGACACAATTCCTTAGCCTGGCCGGCCGAAAAATTCTCACATCTCATAGTCTAAATTCCATCCCACAATATACCATGCAAACAACTCTGCCTCCTCTCTCAATTACAAATCAGTTAGATCAAATCCAACGAAACTTTCTTTGGGGGACCACCTATCATGCCGCTTCTTGGGATCGAGTCACTCAACCTCTCCGCAGTGGCGGTCTTGGGTTGCGTCAAACCAGACTAAATAACATAGCACATCTCATGAACCTTTGTTGGCGATTGGCCAAAAACTCATCCGACTGGTGGGTTCAAGTACTCAAAACTAAATATTTTCCTCTTACAAACTTTATCAAAACAACAACAACTCCACAAACATCCAGTCCTTTCTGGAAAAACTAAATCATATTAAAAATATCCATCTTATTCCACATATTCAACAATTAATAGGTGATGGAACTACTATTAACTTCTGGACCGACTTCTGGCTTCCCTTAGGTCGTTTAAGATCCCTGATCCATGGACCACTACCCCAACACCATATTATGCATACAATCAACCACTACCGCTATCCAAATGGAACCTGGAACTTCGAATCAATTCCATTTCCTTTACCTTCTCACCTAACAGACCTCTTAGATAAAACAATATTTCCATGCTTTCCACGTCCCGATAATTTTATCTGGTCCACATACACTGGACAATGTACTACCAAAGCGGCTTACTCAACACTTATCCAACCAATCCACACAGACACACTTTGGATTTGGAAATTGTCAGTGGCTCCCAAAATTAAATGTTTCATATGGCGAATTATCCACGGTCGCCTTGCTTTAAATACTAATCTTGGTCCCACCCACGACCGTGCCTGCCCACTTTGTCACAACCACCCTGAAACTCTTCTACAGTTACTCCGTGACTGCTACTACACCTCCATTATATGGAAACATATTCTCATTCACCAACACACTAATTTCTGGACCACATCCAGCTATATCGAATGGATATTCCAACAAACACATTACGATGGAAAAACAACACCCGCCCAAATACCCTGGAAAACTATATTCTGTTACACACTTTGGAACATCTGGATAGAACGTAACAATTTCATTTTCCGTCACACTAACTTCTACACTTTCACCCTTATTAACAATATCTACAATTCAGCTCAAAACTACCACTTTTTCCAACCTATGAAACCAACTACAAACACAAAATCAATTGAAGTAGCTTGGCGACCACCTCCGGAAAATTACATTACACTTAATACGGATGGATCCTTCAATGATACAACGAAATCTGGTGGCAGTGGAGGACTTTTTCGAGACAATCTTGGAAATTGGATTCTTGGTTTCTTAGCACACACCCCTTTTTCCTCCGTCTTAGAAGCGGAAGGTCGTGCCTTATGGTATGGACTAGCCCTTGCTCACTACAACCATTATAATAATCTAATCGTTGAACTTGACTCTACAACACTTATCCATTTGTTAAATCATAATCCACCATTCCCTGTCACTATTTACAATATACTGTTGGACTGCAGGCAACTTCTACAATTACATCCGGCATGGAGGGTCCGGCACGTATATCGCGAGGCAAATCAGGCGGCGGACATGTTAGCCGCGGAGGGGCACGCCCTCTCTAGATCCTTCGAATCTCTCCCGACGGTGCCCACAATGCTTCTAGACGTGCTCGAACATGACAAGCTTCAACAAACAACAACTCGACTTGTTCCCACTTCTGTTTCACTGTGACGGCGACTGTCCCCTTTTGGTTCATGTAAAATATCAAAGCTTGTACATTACTATGCTATCTCCCAACTACTGTAGTAGTAGATCCTCCGGTTATCTTTTGATCCCACGGTTTTGTAACCGGATGGTTAGTCACAGGTTGTTCCAATGGCGCTGTAATATCAGGGGCAGCCACCCCATAACTACTGTGTCCCCAAACTTGGCCGTGAAGGCCACTGTTTTGCTCCTGTACAAAATGTAATATATGGGTGTTTTGTTCAAAAAAAGACAAAAAATATGGACATGTCAATTACAATTTGGCATGAGCAAAATTGTTTGTTCAAGTAATGGAATTTGACATATTAAGTATTTGTATGAATTCGAGAAGTATATGAATTCGTCTAAAAATATGTAAAAGACATGCATTACTCAAAGATGATTCCGTGACTGAATTTCAATACTAATGAATGTTACTCCTCCTCCCAGCAGGTTCTCAAAAAGTACCATTCACCAATCATTTTGACATGATGTTTTAGTTAGTAAAACGATGCAATAATTTTGTAATTTTTGCATGGTGTTGTGGAGTAAACTTAACTCTACATCACCATGAAAAGATTACCAAATTCTAGAACCGTTCTGGTAACCAAATCACCGGGTCAAAATGACTTCAAAAAGTCAATTTTGAAGAACCTGCTGAAACGGTGAGAGTATGTTATACTGAAATAGCAAAGAGTTTGATTGAGATATCACGTAATTGATGGTTTATGAGCTGTTTTCTCATGGTATAATTTGATTTAAGTTGCTCATTCATGGTTTGTTGAAAAATAGTGATAAACAAGTTGAAGTACGAAAAAAGTACTTACCCTTTGAATACATTATCATGGCATAATTTGGTTTATGAACCGCTTTCTTATGGTATGATTTGGTTTTTTTTTGAAACTAAGGTCATCATACCATAGAAGGCAAATATCCAACAGGCCAACTACAACGATAGTCCAAAGAAAAGCGGGACGAGAGAAAGACAAAAGCAGCAAGAACAAACCTACTACAAACTACAAGAGAAGACCTACTACAAACTACCAAACAGACTGACTAGGAACTACAACGGATGATTATCATACATAGAACACTTCGCCGCCTTATGGGCAAACAAAACCAGTTGCCTTCTAACCTTGGTGATGCTGCAAAACAAAAGCTGTGCCATCGCTCCCCTGATTCGTCCAACCACTGGTTCATCCTGAATGGGCGGGGAGGTGGATCCCTGGAAGAATGAGAGAATAGAGGAACAATCAGTATTAATGTTAATATGTAAGATACGATGGTGTATAGCAAAGTCCACTGCATGTTCAATGGCCAAGAGTTCCGCTTGCTGCGCACTAGATGCGATGCATTTTTTCCCTATAACCCATGGAGATCCGTCTGCACCATTTAAATGAACGCCAGTTCCTGAGTAGAAGGAATTTGGTTTCCAGGCACCATCCACATAAATGTTACACCGATGGTTGTTTGAGCTGCCATTGGGAGTGTCAATGACAACTACTTCATTGTCAAGGGAAGTTGCAGGGGGGGAGATGATGGGGGGTGCTGGTGAGGGGAGATTTGCGTTAATGAGTAAGTTTTCTTCCTGCTCCATGGCTGTTTTAATGGCTGCGGTTGAGAAGGGTTTGTTTTTGAAGATGAGCGCACATCTTGCTCTCCAAATGCTCCAAAGAGTGTGGATAGCCTTGAGATTATTTGAGAGAACAAAGCTCCAGATTAAGTTCTCAAACTGGAAATCCCCCTGGGGAAGAGGGTTAGAAGAGTCCCAAATCCCTCTGACTACTGAGCATTCAAAGAATAGATGCTTCAGGGACTCTTCCTGGAGATTGCAGATACAACAATTGTTTGATTGCAGTCCCAAACGTTGGCAGAGGAGGGACATAGTAGGGAGTTTCTTGTGAGCGCACTTCCAGAGGAATGTCTTCCATTTTTCCGGGATTTTGAGACCCCAGATTTTTCCCCAGTTGTCAAGAGACATGTGAGGCCAATGGTCAGGGTAGAAGTGACCCGCAGGGTAGAGATGTTTATCTCTTTCGCTGTTGAGAAAAAGATAACCAGACTTCGTAGAGAAATTTCCATTTTTTGTGAAGGGCCAGAAGATCATGTCTTGCTCCGGGTTGACGGGGAGTTGGATCGACAGGATTCTGACTGCAATGAAATCCGGGACCATAGATCTGATAGTCGTGACCTTCCATCGTTGTTTACCATTACTACAGTTAATCCATTCCTTGACCAAGGCATCTGGGCTGACAGGAATTTGGTCAAGCAAAGAGGAAAGCGGTTCTTTCAATCCTGGAATCCATCTGTCCTGCATGATATTGACGCGATTTCCACATCCAATTCGCCACTGGAATCCCTTTTTGATGAGGTCGCGTCCATAGAGAACACTTTTCCAAGCCCAAGAGGCATTACTTGGGCTGCTGACTTCCATGAATGGGATTTTCCTGCAATATCGTTCACCGAAGCTGCAGTCGTGCGGCGGCGCACCAGGGCATGGGGGCTTGCATTATTTGGTTTAAGTTGCTCATTGATAGTTTGTTGGAAATAGTGATCAACAATATGAAGTATGGAAAAAGTACTTACCGTTTGAATACATTATCGAAAAATAAACTTGTGTATTTTGTAACGTTATTAAGCTAGTAGATTTATAACTGAAGATGTGAGATCTATAGTTGATTTTATGACAGAATATGAATAGTTTATGGAAGGTATGTAACGGGTAGATGAAGATGTGAGATTGATGTTCTAAGGAGACTTTATTTGTCATATCGGTAAGGTAATATGTATGTGAACACAACATACATATAAAAATCTTACTTCGGAAACGATGTTATATATGAAGATCTCAAAAGATTTGATTCAAAAGGGACAACCTAACTACTATGACATAAATTAGTCACTAGATGACATAATCTCCAAACCCATTCTTAGGTGGAATCGAATGACACTTGCATAGGTTAAGGATAAGCATTTGCTTTTAATGAGTTCATATCTTAAAATATTACCAAGTGAGATATGGAAATATACTGTTAATGAGATTCGCCTATATGAGGGAACCGTGTCGGGTTCTACGAGAATGACAGGGCTAAATTCTCTACGTCCACTCATGAAACCAAGAATAAGTGTTCTATGGTCGAAACGGACACGGCAATGAGAATTAATTGTGTTAGGATAGTTATAGTGTGTGATACTATTGACTAAATATGCACAATGAAAAGCGGTTCAAAACGTTTTGCTCATCAACAATCTAATATATCTGGTTGTGCTCCACTAGAAGAAGGTTCAAGGTCCATGACTACCTTGCTCAATGCGGTTACTGTCCGCTTGATATATTTATTCCAAATCTATACGTATTCTCTTTTTATTTTGACCATTGACTTCAAGCTTGTGTGTCATTCATGTAGGGAATTGTCGGAAAATTTAAATTTCCGACAATTATATAATTGATTTCACCAAAATTATTACAATTTTGTTCCTTCATCATTGCGAAATGTTATTTATACTATCTGAGTTTTTCCTAAAAATGGATGAACGAAATTTATTGTCAAATATGCATGTAACAACAAGTCTTTCTATTGAATGCCAGTGGGTGATAACAATCTCAAATGTACCCAAATGGGTTATTCTTTAAATAGTAGGTTTTGTGGAACTATTAATTAGATTTAGACATTATTTAGAGGTTTCTATTACAGCACACCACAAAGTTGTGAAAATCCGAACAGACACAATTGTTCATTGATACCTTTATGAAGATGCGCATACTTTGTCATAAATAGATTTTTTTTAAATGGTTTCACAATCCATGTGGATCACATTTTCTCTTACTCTCTTAGTTCTCTAAAAGTTATCATATAGTAGTATTTATAAACTCCTCAAATATCCAAATGTGAGAATTTTGTCATTATTCCGACTTTGATTCTACGTCTTTCAAGAGAAATATCATAATGTAGTTTTATGCGATAAGAATGAGAGGAAAGTGCTTCACTGACTCATGTGGGTAGAGAAAATTATTGGGAGAGGTTATTCGTCCGGTTACAGTCAACACCAAATGGGTGAAACAACGTGTGAATAGACAAGATCGTCCCTAAATATTTAAATTCAACATTCAATTCATCCCGGAGCATCTTATTCAAAGAAACAAGTGAATGTTTTCATTATTTATATCAGGTACTATCAGGTAATATCAGGTACCTGATATATCATGTACTATATCTTTTCAATATATATTTTCAAATTAACATTAACACTTTCTTTTGTAAATTTAGAAAATGCTTTTCTTGTTGTGTACAAATTTCAAAAATACTATTTTTGTGTTTACATTTAAATTGTGACTTTTCTGAAAAATTGTGTTGTTTCAAATAGTTGTAACTTTAACAAATCATTGTGTCCTTTGGTTGTGTCTTTTCCGAAGAGGTGCTTCAAGCACCCTTTGATTCCTATAAATACAAGCGTGTCTTTTGTGTCAAATCAAGTTTTTAGTTTCATGTCTCTCTTCCCAATTCTCTTATTTGTTGTCTGGGTTGGGTTCTAATTTAGGAGAAGACAAGAAGTGCAATCTTTCTTCTTCTCCACCGTGGTAGGCATTGTATCAGTGGGTAGTATTTCCGTGTAACCCATTTTGCACTGTATAGTGGAGGAAATTACTATCCTAAAGATAGGTCATGGACCGCCTTAGCCTACACCATCAATCTCCTCTTCTCCTACAATTCGATAAGTTTTTCTATCTCCTTCTTCATATTCTTCTCTATTTATTTTGTGAATTTCTATTCAAGTTTTATTACTAACACATTTTCTGAAATTACTCTTATTTAGTGGATTTTCCCCAACAATTTTAGGATAATAAATGTCTCTTGATGGGCAAGTGCAATTTCAGAATATGCTATTAATTGATGACAAGGTTGTGGACATAGAAGACAAATCTTGTTGACAGATCTAAGTCACCTAGATCGGGAGCGAAGCGGGAGCGGGAAAACGTCTAATTTCAGAAGGATTGCATTTGAGAGCGTCACGAAAGCGTCTGTGTATAATATTTATTTACTATAATTTTATGAAGAAAACTAATATTTACATATGATAATGTGATTTTACACGTGATAATATTTTTTATTAAAGGGGTTGTCAATATTTATTTGTCAAATATGTCGCTTCAATAAGGAAGAATAATGTTTAAATGGTTGAATTATCAAACATACATATAATAAGTTGAGATTAATCATCAAGTATAGTCCAAACTAATGGTAAATTAGGTTTAACAAATAATTCGCCTACGAAAACGAGCTCTCTATTTTCTGGAGCGTCTTTAGAGCGAGGTTTGGTTTCGAAAGCGCCAGAGCGAGGTTTGGGAGCGGGAGCGATGCTCCTTCGAAAGGTTTTAGGTGACTAAGTGACAGATTGCTAGACATAATGGAGAAAATGGAGTGTCATGATGAAAATGGAGACAAAGAACTTAATAGGCATAATTTCAGAAGGATTGCTGATATTCTCAGAGAGTTTCACAATTCAAGGAGATGGTGTGAAGATTCATGAAGAGAAACCAGAGACCACATGTCGTGGTGATTGTTCCGATCAATGCGTCATCAAATACTGAGAGTTGCTGTCCATAATCCATATTACAAGAAAGTATGGGAAGTTACATTTCAAGTTGGACTTTCATCATGGCGCAAAAGCCACCAAATCTGAAATTCTTTCGACGGAGAATAAAGGAAAGGGGATATACGTTCTGATATGTTCGGCTTCACAATAACGAGATAAGTTTTTTTCTTTTATCAATCTATTTCAGTGTCGTGGTGATTTTCTATGGCAGAAAAAATTGTATCGAAGGGCTCCATTCCCTTGATTGGTAATCATGGTCATCATTTTGATGACGTCGGTGAGTACTTTAGATTATATGCCAGTACTTTGTTTGATGCAAGTTTCCTTCATTTACTGTTATTATGTCGAGAAAGGTTTCCAGCGTTTGAACAAGCGCTGGACATGGGCCGGGCCAAGTCGGTCCAGCTATTTTCCAGCGTGGCCCAAGCCCGGCCCAGCCCGAGTTTCGGGCTTTAATCTGAAGCCCAGGCCCTAATAGTTCTGGTTAATTAGAGCCCCAGGTCCTAGCCCAAGGCCCAAATTTAATTTTCATAATTTTCAATGTAACTAACCCTGAACATAAATAGAATTGAACCTGTATAAAATTCAAGTAAGATTTTCCTTATTGCAGTTTGCTAATGCCAGGGTTAATACACTGGTTGGGATTGTCCTTCAGGATTGTTTGGAGGAACACGCTAAAATAAGTCTATACTAACATATGGTATTAATTCATTCTCATATATATACACAATATTAACTTTTTTAGTACATTATAATTTCGGTCCGGGCTGGGCTGGCGCCGGGCCTATGACATCAAGCCCAAGCCCGGCCCGAAATTTAGTCGGGCTATATATAATGGCCGAAGTCCTATTTTTTTCTGGAAAAACACTAAGCCCAAGCCCTAATATTTTCGGGCTGGGTCGGGCGGGCTTTTCGGGCCATAGGGCCGATGTCCAGCGCTAGTTTGAACTTCTTAACCATTAATTAGTTCCCCAGTTTTCGTCTTTCAAAATATTAGTATTCTTTCAATAGTTAAATGCCTTCATTAAAAAGGTAAAGTTATGCATGTTCCCATTTTGATTTTCTTTATTTGTTCAATCAAAATTGTGTACACCCAATAGCATCAAGGAGGCATTTACTTATTTGTACTACTTATTTTGATTGAAGTGTCAAGTCTAAATGTTAATTTTGACTGTCAATAAGTTTTAGTGTTTTCACAATTTACTATTGCGGGAGATGGTGTCTCCAGGTCATATATGTTATGGGCATTCTATTAATGATAGAGCAAATTTCTAAGCGACTGTATGCAGCAGTTACCAAATGCATGGATAGAAAATATGCCGCTGGGATAAAGCCCGACAAAGCTGTGCAACATACTCCAGTGGCTATTAGTTTTATAATTCACGGGGAAAAGCGATAAAGAGAACTTTCATTTTTTTTTAAAATATCGTTGATTATTATTGTGATATTATACTGAGCTTCTAACTTGTGTTTGTAAAGAGTGGGTAGATGTAAGGGGAACTTATTAAGCAGACGTCAACTACAAAGCAAGCGGTATTGAACATGGCGTCGAATTTGCAAATTCATGAGAATTCCCCATAAGTTGGGATGTGTCGTTTGCGACAAATTGTCATGACAATTGACAAAATGAGGTAATATCAACCGAATAATACTAGGTTGATGAATTTAAAATCGTGGGAGGTATGAGGCTATTACCGATCTATAGAGGTGTCTAAATTGAAATCTACATCATCATGATGATGTCGGTCATTACCGAAAATCACATGCATTGATGTTCAAGGGCAATTCAATTAAAAGATTACCCGCGGAATGTTAGTGTGTGACTACATTCTCAGTACATCGCATTATTTAAGGAATAGTGGGGGGGTATAAACTTCTTACTAAGAAATGAATGCTATTCTTTCAAAGTCGCATATCTGACTGATGCACTGTTTATCCACAATAAAATTAGTAGGTTGGAAGCTCTCATAGCCTTTATGGTGGAGCGATTAAGTGGTTCTGGACGCTCTCGATGAGTCTGCCTTTGCAAGTAAGGAAGTGAGAGGCCGCTTTCTAGGGCTTACCGGTAAGACCCTGAGAGTACTTGCTAAGACCGATTGAGCGGAAGGCCCATTAATAAAGCGCTTCCTCTTGAAGAATTATAACCCGGTACGTACGTGAATAGTTTCTTAGTATCCTCACAGATATAAGTCTATATTCAAACCACGGTTCAAGGCCCAGTCCACCGTTGGCGATACGTGGTACTTTGTCCAATCTTATTTACGTTCGTGTCGATTTATTTTCGAGTCTAATATTTCGAGAACTTTTAGTTGGAGATTGTTGTATAAAAGTTCAAAATATTATTTTTATGTTTAAATTTAAATGGGTAAAAGACATTTTCCACCCTCCATTTACGGACAAAATACAGTTTGCCCCATGATTTATGTAGAAAATACATTTTGTACCCCTGTCAGAGTTAAAAATTAACGGAGGATTAACGGAGGGGCGAAAAGACAAAAATACCCCCAAGATGTTGAGAAATACCCCACTATAAATACCCATTCCTTCCTTCTCCCCCCATACCCTAACCTTTATGTCTACCCCTTTCTCTATCTCTCTCCCGCCTTTCTTCTTCTCCAGCGAGAAACAGTCGCGTGGAGATCTACTCCTCCAATTCCTCTGGAAGGAAGGCGTCGTCAGTCGGTTGATGGAAAATGGAGTACATCGACAAGGAAGGCGTCGTCAGTCGGTTGATGGAAAATGGAGTACATCGAAAACTTACCGTCCATGGACTGATGGGCTCCGAGAAGATGAGTCTTGTTCAGCTCATCTTCCCCGTAGAGTCCGCTCACCGCGCCGTCTCCTACCTCGGCGATATCGAACTCCCAATTCCAACCAGAATCTGAAAGAGGAAGACGGAGACCAAAATAGGAAGACGGAGACCAAGAGAACCGACCCCCTTCTGGAGGAGATAAGGAGAGAGAGAGAGGGAGGGAGGCAAAGGAAACAGAGAGAGCAGAGACAGAGAACAAATTGAGAGATGGAGACGTGCATCACTGCTTATATACTGGTTCTTGCCAACTGATTTCACCACAGTCGTGTAGATGATGCAGTTTAGATTTTGCCAGATCTCTATCCCTCGGTTGTTGGTGGTGATGGTGTTGGTTGTAGTGGTGGTGGTGGTGGTGGTGGTTATTTGTTTGTTTGTTTGGTTGTTGTTGTTGTTGTTGGTGGTGGTGGCGGTGGCGGTGGCGGTGGTGGTTGAGATTTGGTGGTAGTAGTGGTGGTGCTCAAGAACACAAAGAACATCAAGAACATGATGAATACTATAATAAACAAAAAAAGTGGTATTTGTCCACAATCAATAAGGGTAAAATGGTCACAAAAAGTCAGTTTGCACCCCTCTACTAACGGATTGTAACAGAAGGTGGTATCTGTCCACCCTCCATCCACTAACAGGGGTGCAAAATGTATTTTCTCCATAAATCAGGGGGCAAAATGTATTGTCCATAAATGGAGGGTGGAAAGTGTCGTTTACCCAATTTAAATTTATGACTTTTTATGAAAAGATGTCTTGTTTAAAATTGTTGTAACTTTTACAATAATTGTGTCTTTTGCTAGTGTCTTTTCCGAAAAGGTGCTTCAAGCACCTTTTGATTCCTATAAATACAAGTGTGTCTTTGGTGTCAAATTAAGTTTTCATTTTATATCTCTCTTCTCAAGTCTCTTATTCTCATTCTTCTCTATTTTATTTTTTGAGTATTTCGATTCATCTTTTTATACTAACACAATTATGAAATTGTTTGTATTTAGTGGATTTTCCACAACATTTCTGATATTTATTTAACTAGGCAATACTCCTCGCCATGTGCGGGTTTCATGTTTTGATATTAAAAGTTGCGAGAGGTTTGTCTTTGAATAATTATAGTTTAGTTGTATTGTTAAAATTTATGACTCTTTATGAAAAGATGTCGTGTTTCATATTTACTTAACTAGGCACCTCCCACTTCCGATCTCTGAACCACATGGATTCCAGATCGACGTTACAACCACCGTCGGCGGCAGACGCGATACACTGCTCTCGCCCCAATCAACGAGTCCCGGAGCCACGCACCGTGACGCAATTGAGGTGATGCATAAGTGATGGTGGTTTTCGGTGGTCGGAGTTGCAGCTCAGTAATTAGGACTATGACTTTCTTTTCTTTCTCATCTTTTCAATTTGGCCAATTGCAGCGAATTCTGATGAGGAATGGTAGTAGAGGTAGGTTCAATATTTTTTCATCTATTGTTACTTTTCATTTGAGAAGTATCAAACAATGAATTTTCGAAATGAAACGTACTAACCACTCCGTCCCACCTCTAATGCACCATTTTCTTATTTGGACCTCCACTCACCTTTAAAACTTTCCTTTTTTGATAACCTTAAACTTATTAAATGGCAACAATACCCTCATCAATACCCACATGTGTTGTGATCTTCTGGTAATGACATGTAATTGTTTCCTCCTTGTGAGGACAAAGCAGTACAATACTATCTTTTTTTGTCTTTAGTCTTACCTCCAAATGGTGTATTAGAGGTGGGACGGAGTGGTAGGAGGGATTAAAAATCGGAATTGGTGATCCAAAACTCTACGTTTTAATGACGATGTTTTCAAAATTATGGCTGATAATTTATCGAAACAGTCAACTATTGAGTGACGGGATTAGAAAATCCCAAGTTTAACTAAATTTCATTTTTTCATCCCACATCCAAAAGCACCATTAGAGAAAACCTTATGATCTAAATTCCATTTAGTCCAGGCCCAGGCCCATTTCCATTCCTAGGTCCAATTCGATGTCTATGCAAAAACTTCTTGATGTGGTCCGGCGGATCAGCAATAAAAGCCCGTTCTCGTCATTCTTTCAGCCTAGAAGCTGCCACCTTATGCGCCACGATGTTTGTCATGTGCATGACCTTCTCGATTTTTTCGTCGAACTTATCTGCAACCCGACGCTTCAGATCATCAAACCGCCATCATTTCTCATAGAGATGGCAATTGGATCCGATCCTATAAGATATCCGGCATAATTCGACCTTAATGGTGCAGATCTGATCAGATTCATTTATAAATGGTTGAATACGTTTAACTGGTTTTGTGATCCGTGAAACCCGATCCAATCCATTAGGTTGTCATACATAATAAGTTCAATAATATACATGAATTAATAGTCATAAGTATATTATTTCGTATATTTACTTTATATAACATAATAAATTTTGCACAAATATAATTTTGTTATGATAAATTGATGAACTTATAATTTCAACGTAAAATTTAATGTAATTCGTAATTATCTTAGGTAAGATGAGCTAAAATATGGTCCGCTATGATCCAATGGATAATCCAATTTGAATCTGGTGAATTGCAATCCGAATACGATTCGATCCAAATTCCTGTGGATCGAATTTCTATATATGCTGATCCAATCCAAACCGATACGTTTCCATTCCTACTTTCTCACTGTTTGTTTCTTCAAACTCTGCACTAGATGAGCCAAATCAAATTCTACTTCGAGCAGCGCCGAGGACAGCGTCATGAACCACTTGAGAGAACTGTCAAGAGCCTTCGCTTCGTTCTCGGTAGAAGTCGCGAGACAAATCACCGGTGCAGTTCTGGCGGCGACGAATTACCCTGGTGATCTCTCACTTCACATCCTGCCAGGCTCTCCTCTTCTTTGCGTCCACTGCAGTATCAGGATTTAGCTTCAAAAATCCCGGCATCGACAGCTTTCAATAGCTCTGAGGCTCATCTAGCGGCTCCTCTTCGAATCAGTTAATCGAGATAGGTTAAACTCACCATGAAATCTTTCTTCTGCTTCTATTATCGTCTCCCATCAAATTTTTACCCTCCATCACTAATTTATTTCGTCTTCCCCAAATTACCAAGCATATAATCAAGAATAAAGAAGCATCCTGAGAGTTGAGAATTTGTGCCGCTTCTTCCATCTGATCTTAAAATCAAAATTTGATTAGTGTGAGCTTAAATTGTAGATTGTTAATTTCATCTGTTTGTCAAAACTTAAAGAACTATAGTCACCTAGTTAAGAGCGTCTCTAATTCAAATATTCAACTAGAGGTTATTTCCAAAATATAAAAGTCATAGTATTTTTTTCTTCCCAATGGACTCTCTACTTCGCTAAAATAAGAGGGCCGCTATGCTTCACCCTTTTTTCTTCACCCTTCAAGTTCACCTCCTACATGTCAAGATATGATTGTAGTAACTATTTGTTTTAAGATATTTCTATAATTACATCACCAATCAAAAACATTTACATAAGGGGTGAACTTGAGGGGTGAAGAAAAAAGGGTGACGTTTAGCATTTCCCCTAAAGAGGGCCGCTATGCTTCACCCTTTTTTCTTCACTTGAGGGGTGAAGAAAAAAGGGTGACGTTTAGCATTTCCCCTAAAATAAATAGCGGGTAGTTATCATGCTTCCTACATTTAAAGGACCGAAAAATGGGAGCTAGCTGTTTTGTGTCTATCTCTCTCCTATTTGTATATTTTATTTATTTTTTATATTTAATATTTATCTATAAAACTAGATTTTAATAAATTTTAAATATTAGCATTGGCCATCATTGATAAGAAAGTACTTTGGGGTAGAATAAATTGTATTCAGGGTAATGGAAAAGATTGTACGATGGTACTATTTATAGGCTATACAGCAGTTAAAAGAACGACCTAGCATAATAATATAATGACCCATTTAGTTTACATATCATAACAACCCCCCCTCAAACTGAAGTTTTTGTGATGGGGGGAAGTTTGGAGACCACGCCCCGTTTTTCAAATGAGCTGTGTCAGCACAGAGATGATATCGAGTAAAGTGTCAGTCTATCTCAATGTGCTTCGTCCTCGCATGAAAGACATCATTGTGTGCAATCTGGATAGCATTGCAGCTGTCTCAACATGAAGTAGCAGCAGAGGACTATGGCATTCCATATCAAATAGTAACCAACGATATCAAATGAGCTCTTGTGTGGCATCAGCCATTGCAGGATATTCTACTTATATGCTTTATCGAGCAACTACAGTTTGCTTCTTGTTGCACCAAGAGATAAGCGAGTCGACCAAGAAGAAACTAAAACCAATGGTAGATCGTCTATTAGTTGGACCACCAGCCCAATCTGCACCGGAGAACCCATGTACGATGGGGGTATAGTTGGTAGGAAAATGGAGACCATGAAACATAGTTTCCTTCACATAACGAAAAATCTGAAGAACGTCATCATAATGAGTCGAACACGGAGCGGTTATAAACTAACTGACATGGTGAACAACATATGATATATCAGGAGGAGTGACCGTAAGGTAGACCGGGCTACCTACGAGCTGTCAGTACCGAGTAGGATCAGATAATGGTTTTCCCTCCAAGGGGTCAACTTCACGTTGGGCTCCAGCGAGGTGGAGGCAACTTTGGAATCATGCAGTCCTGCACGAGTAATAACATCAGAGGCATACTTGGCCTGAAAGAAAGAATATCCACTGCCATCATAAGTAACCTCAAGTCCCTAGAAGTAACTGAGAGGCCCCGAATCTTTCATCTCAAAATGACGGTTTAGGGACTATTTTATTTCAATAATACCGACACAATCATCTCTTGTTATTATCATGTCATCCACATAGATCAACAAGAGAGTAGTTCCACGATTCGTATACGGATAAACAGAGAAGAGTCATATGAACTAGAAGAGAAGCCAAGCTCGAATACTATAGAACGCAACTTATCAAACCAAGTATGTGGGGCTTGCTTAAGTCCACAGAGAGTGCGTCAAAGGCGACATACCTGTGATATGGGAAACGCAAGGTGCTTGCTTAAGTCCACAAAGAGCACGTCGAAGGCGGCATACCTGTGATCTGAGAACCTCAAGACCCGGCGATGGCTGCATGTACACCTTCTCTGTGAGATCAGCGATAAGAAATACATTCTTAACATCCATCTAAAACAAAAGTCCAATGCGTCTAAGCAGCAACGACTTTTATAGTGCGTACTATGGGGAGTCGGGCCACTGGAACAAAAGTCTCTTCACAATCAATACCTTGTTCCTGTGTGAAGCCTCTAGCCACCAAAGGGGTTTGTATCTCTCAATATACCATCTGAACGAATTTTAATCTTATATATCCATCTGCACCCAATTATCTTTTTACCAGGCGCTAACAGAACAAGATCCCAAGTTTGGTTTTTTGCTAAAGCATCCAACTCATCCTCCATTGCATTCACCCAACGTGGATCAAACTTTTCTTCTCTTTATGACTGAGGCTCATACTATTTAATAATAGAACTCATAACAAAATCACAGAACCGTGTTGGAATTGTCTTCTCTTTGGTGGATCTACGCAGTTCCGCATCCTCATTTGGAAGAGCAATATGAATATCCATGCGAGTCTCAGGATTATCCATTTGCAGCTCGTCTGGGAGTTCATTATCATCACCATGCTCAATCAATGTGTTTGTGGATCCGTTAAAAGGAGAAGATGTCTCGAGATTTGGATTTGGTGTTGTAGGATTGTCATGTAAGAGCTCAGACAGATTTGGTTAGGGGTCCTCGGGAAAAAAAATCATATGGCGGATCCGTGAAGGCTGAATTATCAACCAAAGTGGATGAGTGAAATGAAGAGACACTTGAGAACATTTTATGATCCCAGAAGACAACATCTATAGAGACATAAAGACGCTTGGAGACTGGATCCATAGACGATAACCCCTGTGTTCAATGCCATACCCACGAAAACAACGTACGCGAGATCGAGGTTCCAGCTTGTTGTGCTCATGGGGTTGTAAGAGGACAAAACCAACACACCCAAAGACACGAAAAGATGAGTAGTCAGGAAAAACACCATGGAGTTTCTCATACTTTGTATTGTAGGAGTTGGAACCATAGTTTGAAATACCGTACAGGACGTAGTTTTGCTTTTGTTACTGGAGTGAAACATTTCAGTACCGGTATTTTTTGTGATTTGTTTCGGACTAATTTATTTAAATTATACAATTTCCTACAAGTTTTAATATTTACAAATTGACCCCCACTATTATTTATATTTTCCGCAAAATAACCCTAATACATGTATGCCCATATTCCACAATAAAATTTGCTCGCAGTCTCAATTAATTAGCTTACAAAAAATATCACCACATAACAAAATAAACAAATGTAAAAACAATACAAACAATCTAATGCAAAAGAAAATAGGGCATTACGCCGTATGCTATGAAATACGGTTAATCAAAGTTGATAGTACTTGATAGTACAGTACCATACAGTAACAATTCCTTGCAAGTTGAAACCCTTCATAAAGAATTTCATGTGGAACATTAACTTTTTAGCTAATAACCTAACATATTCATGTAATGCTTTAAAGTTTAAAGCTTTAAATACCCTTACATAATTACTCACTTACTGTAACAAACTAACAATTTCTTGTTTTACACATTGCTCAAATTGGATTCACATATTGTTTACAATGTATACAATGGTGCTCTAAGTCCTGCAATATAGTTAATTAAACCCACAAATTGTTTTCTATGTTTAGACCTACTACCTCCAGTTCTATCTTGATGCTGCCACGACAAAGACACACAGAAAACAGCAATAACAACCAGAAGAACGTCCCTTGCATTTTGCAACTCTGCCTCGAACAAAAAGAGCCCATAATTCAGTGCCAGAAGAAGCTGAGAGGCTCATGGCTCTCGGAAAAATTGATGATTCTAGTGATTTGATGATGATACAATATTCCAATTATTCACCAAAAGCAATCTTGTTTACCAAATTGGGATCCAGAAGCAGCAATCAAAACATAAAAATAAACTGTCACATAAATTGGTGGGAGAAAGAAAGGGGGCATTGGTGTGAGAGAACTGAGAATGAAGCCTCGAACAAGAGTGTTTTACAAGAACACGATTTAGAACATTCGACTTGTGTTCGATCACTTACATAGTTGATGCTTGAAACCTTGAACAAGAGTGACTTCAAAGCACGATCACCACCACCAGTTGTAGTCTTCAAGAGTCGTACAGAGGAACAAAGCCCTAGCGGTTCTCGACTTTTCCGTTCCTGTGTGTTTTGATTATGTGTTTAGTTTTTTTTTTTCATTTTTTTTATAATATGGCCCAAAAAATTTATAATTATAAATTGAGCAATTTATAATTATAAATTCATCCCCGAGCGAAACACACAGAAATTTTGTTAAATTCGCCCAAACACCCCGAAGTACCGAAATTGCCCGAAACATACCGGAATTAGACCAAAATGAAACCTATCCATCTCTGTACCGTTTTAACTCTGGAACGGTAAGTTTTGTACCGTTTCAGCCGAGACAATATGGTATTCAAACTATGGTTGGAACACAAATTTTTTGTATAAACATCAGTGAGCGCGACTTCCACCCAAAAATGATCAGGACTAGAAGATGATATGAGAAGATCCCGCACATAGTGAAGGATGTGGTGATGTTTGTACTCGACATGATCATATTGTTGCGAAGTGCCAGGGCACAAACGGTGAGGCTGGGTACCTTGAGAACGAATAGTGGCAAGAAATTCAGTTTCAGTGTATTCTCGAGCATTGTCAGCCCAAAATACTTTAATGGTGCGAGAGAACTGAGTTTTTACCATGGTGTCTAACTCAAGATAGAGTTGGGGTAATTCAAAACAATTTTTCATAAGATATATCCACGTGTAACGAGTAAAATCATCAATAAAAATGACAAAATATCTAGACCCTCCCATAGTGGCATGAGGAGAAAGACCCCAAACATCATAGTGAACCAATTCAAAAGGAGTTGAAGAAACCGATTACTTTTATTAAATGACAATGCGGGTTGCTTTGCGAGTAGACACGGAAGACAATCCAAATGATCAGACGCAACCGTTCCCACGAGAAACAAGTTTCTTTATTACATGAGAAGAAGCATGACCTAGCCTAGAATGCCATAAACTAAACGAAGAAGAAACTGTAGAAGCTACTGAGTGACCAGACTCGACAAGATGCAACGAAAGATGAAGATTAGTGAGCTCAAACAATCGTCCAACCCTATGATCGATCGCAAGAAGCTTCCTCGTCTATGGATCCAGCTCACGACAACAAATAACAGAGAAAGTAACATCAATTCCAAGTTTACATACTCTCCCCACGGATATGAGATTGAAAGCAAGCTTAGGAATCAGGTATGTTTTGAGCGTGATAAACTAGGAGTGTAGACAAATCCGTTATGCGTAACATGCATGTTCGACCCATTAGCAGTGTAGATGAGAGGGGCATGAAGAGGTGCATATATCAATGTGAACACAGATGCATCAGATGTCATATAATTATAGCAGCCAAAATCAATTTACCATGAAGAGTTTATATGAGTGTACTGAGAGAGAAGGTTTTGTCTGCGTCAAAGAATTGGCTACCTCAACAAGATCAGGCTGTGCGAGAGCATTAGTGGCTGCTGCAATTGACGTATTGCTTGATGCATTGGGTTACCGCCTTTGTTGTTCTGTCTAAATCCACCTTTGTGTCACTTAGCTTTAGTACAACCTCTGCCCAATGTCCATATTCTTCACAGTTCCAGCATTGTATGGTCGGACAAACAGACATGTGATGACCAGTTTCATGACAATATTTGCACTCCCTTTGAGGACGTACTGGACATCATTTATATGATGACCAATATCATGACAATAGTTGCACTCCATATGATTTCCATTCAAGTGAGAGGTTGGGGCAGATTGTGAACAAGGAATAGCCAGCAGCATGTCACTCTGTCGCTGATGACAAACCAAACCAAGACGAACTTCATCATACAAATGTTCAGCAACAACATAATCAAGAGTAGGAAGTGGCGTCCTGTGGAGGAGAGAAGAACAAGCAAGTTCATATGCACTATCGAGAACCATAAGAAATTGAATAAGACGCAAGCGATCTCGATATGCCAAGTGCAAAGCAACATCTTCATGACACTTCCATTTAGGCTCAGACTGAGCTAACTAATCCCATGCATAATGTGTAATACCCCGTCTTTTAGTTGGGGATTATTTAGTAATTTCGAAAAAATATTTTAGAATTTTAAGAAATTTACATTCAACATTGTCCTTGACTTCTTCGTAGTTTTAAAATATAAGTGTGTCATTTGACATCAATGATGATATATATTTTCTATTTTGGGCTTATTTTATAGTTTTGAAAACTTGGATAATATGATAGGAAACTCATTTTGTATACGTAGGAGATACTTATTTAAAATTATTTTGCAATTTTGTAATTTATGAAAATTGACTTTTATGGGTTAGATATTAATTAGAAATTATATTTTCACCCCTCAATTTTTGGCACTTCTCAATTATACCCCTCTTGCATATGGAATTTTGTAGTTATCTTTAATTTCTTGTATTTGCATGTCAACCCTCATTCTCTTGTAATCCAATTCCTACCCCAACTATGGTGTTGGGAGACTTTTTAATTGCATTTCTTTTACCCCTTAATTTTTGGCTATCAATTCTTTAGCCCCATCCACAACTCCTCTAATTTTGTTCTAATTACAACCAACTACCCCCTCCATCACTTTGGTCAACACAAATAAAATAATTCTTTCTTATTTCTACTCCTATTAAAATAACACTACTTATGAAAATCTACACATGTACACACTCTTATACTTACACCAACTCACCATCACTCATCCCATTCATCACCACAACTTCCTATCTCTTTCTCCCTCAATTATTCATATGGTTTTCTCTTCAAGAACACCCATACATGCTTTCTTCTCTCTCTCAATATCTCCATTACCGTTTTTGGGTGTTGACCTTCACAAAACACCATCAAATCTTCATTTTCAAGCCTCCAAAACATGAAAAACTTTAGTCCAAGCATAGTATGATCATGGAGGGGAGTTATTTCATCATTCTTCTCAAGGATTGAAGGTCAATTTCACTCTTTTCCTCCACCATTTCTTGAATCTTTGGGTAAACTTTCTTCTAGTCTTGAATTCATTCATGCATGTCCATCTTTTGCTTTGATTGATGAAATTTCATCTTAGTTTTCTTCATATCCATGCTTGATTCTTAATTTTCATGGTTAGATCATGTGTTTGACTCCAAAATTTTGACTATTTCATGAAACTCACACTAAAACACATATGCACTTTGTAAAAATCTTGGTAGTTGCACTTGCATGTCAAGAAAATTTGATCATTTGTGTAAAGAGCATTTAAAAGTCTTAATTAATGTCTAAAATGATGTAATTTGGGTGAAAATCAAGTCTCTATAAGTTGCATGTGTAATATAATTGATTTGATCATGTTTTAAGTGCTATAGGTGAAAACTGCACATTTTTACAATCTGACCAGTTTGTGAAAAATGTATATTATCTCTAAATTTTGTCTCTTTATAATTTTTAAATCTTTCATATTATGAAACTAGACTAATAAAGGGTCATTTTCAAATAAAATTCAACTCCATAGCCTTTTTGGTTAGGGAGATATGCTCATTCTAAGTTGCAAGTTTTCTGAAACTCTGTTTTTGGACAAGTTTTACAATTTTTGTTAAAAATCTCATTTCCAGAAACTTATGGCACCAAATCTTTCTTGTGATGAAACTATACACATAAGGGATTCATTCTAGAGAATATGGGCATTTTTCCTATTCTTAAAGTAGTAGTAATTGTTCTTCAAAGTTGAAAGTTTCTTCCAAACTTGTCTCTGCATAGCAGTGTTTGTTATTTTTTTAACTTGACTTTTATGATAGCTATGCATGATTTTCTTGATGTTTCTGAAAGTAGACACATATAGGTTCATCATACATTAATTTCAAAATTTTAGGAGATGATTTGATATGGTAAATATGGATCCAAAGTCAGAGCTACAATTCTGTCCAGAATTGTAGTTTCACATTTTTTTAGAAAACTTGAATTTTTGAAATTCTAAGTATTTTGTTGGATTTATTTTGATAAGTAAACATCATTATATATGAATTTATGACATATAGGACTATGTGGCATGTATGTTTGCATTATTATTACCGATGTGTGATTGGTTGTAACGAGTACGTTATACGCGTGATTGTAGACATCGACCTCGTAGGAGAGAGCGGTTGTCGTCGGAGTGCTAGACTTAGTTTCTTGCTTTTAATTGTGCTTCATCTCAGTGGTAAGTACATATGTACGGACTTTTTATATCAAATGTGCGTTTGTGTTTGATGTTTCAAATGAATGTTTGTTATATGAAATAGTATGAGAATGCATGTTTTCCACTCGAATGTTGTTAAATTATTTTATTCATCTCCTTTGAAAGCTCTCGGAAAATTAATTGTGAATTGTTGATATTCTGATTTTGTTTATGTGAAAGAGAAGAAATAAAATACCTCTAATAGACTTAGGACGATGTACAGAGTACTGTTATTAATGGGAGGCGCCAATCGATCCTCCATTTTCTTATGGCTAAGACCATTGAAGCAATGCTTCTTATTATTGGATAGAACGTTAATGTTCACAAATCCGCCCCCGATGTGCCAAAAGGTAACAAGATACTAAGGCCAAGGGGTTTATAGAGCTATAGAGCGCTACTTATACTTGTAAGGGTCACTACGGTATAGGGGTGTGGAAACTTAAGGCCTTTTAGCTAATGTTATGAGCGGGGTTGACGAATGAGCTCCCTTAACGCTCGGGTGAAATCGGTTTTGATAGACCCTAGAAGGAACCCTTAGTGATTATTTCGAGATCCCTCTGTCTACATCGATCCTGCTGGTGGCTCTAGACATGCCTCAGCTAAACTTAACGGTTAAATTGGAATTGAAAGAAAGTTTGATTACTCTATTGATGTTGTTTGTGGCTCTTGATTGCCTAATCTAATCAAATGATTTGAAATGCTTTGGCTACTCTTGAACTAAGTTATTCTCTTAAATGAACTTGTTTACTGTTGATATTCTACTTGTTTAAGAATATGTTGACTACTTGTGGTTTACAAATGTTTTAAAGATGATGGTTCTCGCTACGCGGTTACTCATAAATGTTCCTAATTGTTCCAACTCTTTTTCTCATTGATTTTCAAATCTCTTTATTTGCTTCAACTCATGATTCCGTGCCACTCGTTTCTTTACATGTCGTAGTGTGTATTTACTCAGTTTTACTGATCATTTCGTCAAAATTGCGTCGACTTTTGCCATTTTTAAACCGCAGGTCATCACTCAAGGTGGGGGATGGGAACACGGAACGAGACAAAGACGTTTAGATTAAATTAGAGTAGATCACATAGATTATTTCAAACACATTATATTTGTAATCTTTTCTTCTCAAGATTGCTGTATTTATTAAATAAAATGTAATATTCGTAACTATATTTCTACTTTTGGTTATCGATTGTCTCTTTAACCCTGAACCGAGATCCCGGGTTCTTTCATAATGCATTTGAGCCAAGAATTCATGGATGGATTGCCCTGGTTCTTGTTTCATTCTATTAATCTCATGCATTTTGCTGACACTGATGCGAAAGATTGGAAGTAGTGTACCTCGATCTATGAAAATCCCACACTTATTGGGTCGTTGCAAAGCAACCCAATTGGTTACCTGTGGATGGAACCGATGTATTACCGATCCAAGTAATAATTCGTGCATTAATATCATCCCATTCTTCCTGAAGATCTTCAAGACTGACAAGGGGCTGAGTTACAGGGCCCTTTGGAAGGGGAACTTCAGTAGGCATGGGAATTTTTCCCAAAACCATACGCCATAATTTTGCTCTGTAAGAAGTTAGAGAACTCACGAGACCATAATACATGGTTAGGGACATCCAAAATGGTCAATATAGGCTGGGAATGATCAGATATATCCATATTGACTTGTCACGGACCCAATAACGTAAGAAAAGATCAAGGGCACGGGTAAGGTAACCCTAAAGTACCAAGAAACAATCACTAGGAGTTCGGATTTCACAAAATAGAGTCCAGAAAAAAAATTAGAGCATCGAAAAAGCTTGGGAAGTGATGTGATCTGGTTCAAATCCGGAAGAAAATCGAGTCGAAACAGCTGGTCAAAGTCGCTGACCGGTACGGAACAAGTGTTGGAACTAGAACATCACTGGAATAGGCAGCAACAATGAGTGCGATTCGACGGCTAAGTAGAGCCACACAGAAGCCATACACCAGAAGACGAGCCGTACATACACGCCCAACCAATGATGGGTACCTGCGGGCATGGGTCTTTGCTGGCGGAGAAGCACAAAGAAAATTTCAGGCGAGGCCCGGAAATTGATTCCGAGATGATTCGGTGCGGCGGTAAGATCGACTTATAATCGTAGGATGCTCAAGTCTGTATCTGTCCGTGGAGAGATTCAGGGCTTTGCGGACTATGGAATCAATGAAATCAAGTGAACTACATCATGAACTAAAACCCTAGGATTAGTTTGCCTCTGATACCATGTTGATAATTCTAGGGTTCCACCTCTAAACCAATTGTCAATGAGGGGAGTAGCCCAAGTATTTTACTAGGCACAAGCGAAAGGAAAAGAGTCCTGATGTGTAACAAACGAGTGTCAACACGCCCCCTCACGCCCAGCGTGCGAAAGAGAGAAACAGGAGCAGAACGGCTCTGATACCATGATACGAAAGTATTTTGGGGTAAAATAAATTGTATTCAGAGTAAAAGACTGTACGATGGTCCTATTCATAGGCTATACAACAGTTAAAATAACGAACTAGCTCCTCACAATATTACATAATAATATAATGACCCATTTAGTTTACATATAATCAAAAAATACACATAACGATAATTTTGATTAAAAAATGCATAAATTATAGCTAGTTCTAACATGTGAATTTGCACGCCGCGCCTATTTAAATATTGACATTTTCTACTGGATTTTTGTTCTTTGCGAGTCTAACTTTGACTAAAACAATTGCCAAAGAGTTCTCCAACATGAAAAAAAGTAATCACTTATTGTTATAATTTAGTTCCGAATACATAAAACCGCAAAATCTTATTATGTTTTAGATTGAAATAGAGGTGGAGTTGAAAAAAAATGTAAGAACTTAAAATTAATTATAAAAAATAACAACAATACCATTTTTACTCAAATACCGAAAGTTTTCAACCTTTCTCACAACCAATATTAGTACCTATCCATCCCACCTATACTTTCAAAAACGCTATGCAGCTTTGCGATTAGGCTTCTTAATGTTGGCTATATGTGGCTTCTTGGTTTCGGTTATAGAAGTTGTGCAAGTACAATGACATGAATTCTTGCGTGTGTTCGCAAGTGTACGACCAATGTAATAAATTGAGTATTTGAGACTCGATTTATCGTTCCCACAGAGACATATATTAGATTACCGGTTAATCAGAAATTAGGGTTTTAGAGTAAAAACATAAAAAGTAAAGGAGGAGTTTCGTTGAGTTGATTCTACTAAACTGTGTACTGAAAGTAAATAACTGAAATAAAAAATATTTTGTATGATTTTATGATAATATAAAAACTCGATTTTGGGGTACTAGGTTTCTGGGATTCCCTAGGGTTCATCAGTTTTCCAGATTTCGTATGAAAACACGCAATTGGTTCTACCTTTGCCACATAATCAGTTGTGTAATTTCTTCTCTGTATCATACATGTGGTGATGTTTGTACTTGGCATGACCATATTGTTGCGAAGTGCCAGGGCACAAACGGTGAGGCTGGGTACCTTGAGAACGAATAGTGGCATGAAATTCAATTTCAGTGTATTCTCGAGCATTGTCAGCCCTAAATACTTTAATGGTGCGAGAGAACCGAGTTTTTACCATGGCGTCAAACTCAAGATAGAGTTGGGGTAGTTCAAAATATTTTTTCATAAGATATATCCACGTGTAACGAGTAAAATCATCAATAAAAATGACAAAATATCTAGACCCTCCCATAGTGGCATGAGGAGAAGGACCCCAAACATCATAATGAACCAAATCAAAAGGAGTTGAAGAAACCGAATTACTTTTATTAAATGACAATGCGGGTTGCTTTGCGAGCAGACACGAAAGACAATCCAAATGATCGGACGCAACCGTTCCCACAAGAAACAAGTTTCTTTATTACATGAGAAGAAGCATGACCTAGCCTAGAATGCCATAAACTAAACGAAGAAGGAACTCTAGAAGCTACTGAGTGACCAGACTCGACAAGATGCAACGAAAGATGAAGATTAGTGAGCTCAAACAATCGTCCAACCCTATGATCGATCGCAAGAAGTTTCCCCGTATATGGGTCCAGCTCACGACAACCAATAACTGAGAAAGTAACATTAAGTCATAGTTTACATAATCTCCCCACGGATATGAGATTCAAAGCAAGCTTAGGAATCAGGTATGTGTTGAGCGTGATAAACTAGGAGTGTAGACAAATCCGTTATGCGTAACATGCATGTTCGACCCATTAGCAGTGTGGATGAGAGGGGCATGAAGAGGTGCATATATCAATGTGAACACAGATGCATCAGATGTCATATAATTATAGCAGCCAAAATCAATTGACCATGAAGAGTTTATATGAGTGTACTGAGAGAGAAGGTTTTGTTTGCTTCAAAGAATTGGCTACCTCAACAAGATCGGGCTGTGCGAGAGCATTAGTGGCTGCTGCAGTTGACGTATTTCTTGATGCATTGGGTTTACCTGTAACACCCCTAATTCCCGAGAGAATTCTTAGTGCAATATCAAGACTTTGGGGGCGAATTATAAATAGTTTTTCACGACTTTATAGTTTGAATTTTGGAGTGTTAGCAATATTTGGATGTTTTTAGAATGATTTTGAGGCGCTAGAAATATTTGGGGTGGTTGTGAAATTCTCTGAAATCAAGTAGAACCTCTATTTCTAGTTTGTACCCCAAACTTTAGAAAAACTACACTTTCACCCCCCAATGCATGAGAGAACCTTGTCCACTCCATTTAGACACTCTAGTGAGGTAGCAACAACATTCCACTCTCCCACTTCACCAACTGCTGAGAGAGAGAGAGAAAGAGAAAAAGAGAGAGAGAGATAGACTTCATCATTCTCATCTTCTCCTCCACCACAACTCCACCATGAAATCACCACCACCACCAAGGCAACTACCCTATTCTTTCTTCCAAATCAAAAACTGATCCTACCGCAGTACCCCCTTGGTCTGCTGATCAAAACGCACAAATCAATTCGAAGTTTGATCGGGTAACGAGAGAGAATTTTGAAGGTAAATCCCAAGAACCCTAGCTTTTTCAATCGGCCCCTATGTGTTGTTGGCGAGGTGAAACCGAGTCTAGGAAGCCCAAGAACGAGCTGTAACTCACCGGAAACGGGGCTCGCCGGATTCCGGGTTCATACGATCGCCGGAGTAGCGCCATGAACGTCGGAGATGATAACTCCTTCGTTATTCGAGCAAGTTCGCTGATTCTTGCAGCAAAGTGACCTCTGAGGACCCAGTAAGAATACCCTTAGCCTAGAATCAGCCCATAAATCATCTACAAGGCTTGGGAGCATCGGAACATGGCGGCAAAGTCGCCGGAAAACTCCATGGCCGACCAAACCTTGGGTAAGCTTCATTTCTCCACCAAATTTTGAGTTCTATGCATCAAATTGCTCCCAATCATGTCGTGAACATGTGTGAATGATCCAAATCTGCCCAGATTGTTGTTAGGATCGAGTTTGATTCCTTGTTCATGCATTTTGTTCGTTTTTTTCGGAATATAAACGACTCCTGTTCAAGGGCTCGTATCTCCCTCAATTTTAATCCGTTTTGAGTGATCTTTAGCTTTATGGAATCCTCGGATGATTTTCTACAACTTTCGTGTTTTAAATTTTGTCTAATTCGGTCTCTAAACTACCTAAAAATCATGTTGAAGTTGCTGATTTCGTGCTGTGTTCTTGGCTGTCAAGTGGTCAAAATTTTCCAAGTATAGAATCCTATGGTGAAACACCCATTTTCTAACCATTGTATCTTCTTCAAAACTTAATGAAATTTAGATCTGTTTTCTCCTGTGTGAAGATGATACATAATACTTCATTTCATCGTTTCTGGCTCATCTTCAAATTTATAACAGATTTCTCACAAAATGAGCCTAAAGTTGCTAGTTTGAACTCATGAAGCACTAGTGAATTTTTCTAAGTATTGAATCAGATTATTTGTCCAACTTTGAGTAGCTATATCTCTTTGAATACTTGGAGTTTTTAGGAGTTCAAATATGTTATGAAATCGTTGAACTATCATCTTCAAAACCCTATTCTTACTTTCTCAAAACTCCTTCTCAATTGATCAGAAATCAGCCGCAAATTTGACTACTTGAAATGACGTTTCACTATCTTTAACCTTCGGTTCTGAGCATTTGCATGACCTTTCTGGCCTTAGAGTTATTCACGAAACTTCTTTGTATTCATATTCTGAGTCTAAATATTAATTTTGACCAATTTTGACTTTTCGAAAACCGTAGTTTGACTGGACTGTATAGGAGGGGCAAAATAGTAATTTCACTTAGCTTTGAATTGAGATTCGTTAGTAACTTGGAGTTCGTCAGCTTGTATTGTATGCACATTTGGAGTACTTGTATTTAATTCTGGGCTAGGGCTGACCAAGTCAAATGTTGGGGGTCTTTTTGCAGTTTTACTAAACTTTAGGGGCCTATGTGCATTTAACTAAGACTTCACACTTGAACTACTTGAGACTAGGTTAATGTTTTGAGACAAACAACCTGACTTAGAAGGATATTTGAAGTCTCAAAAGGGAAGTATTTGACTCGGGAAATATCAAATCAATGGTGGGGGTCATTCTGCAATTTTAGCAAACTTTAGGGGCCTAAGTGTAATTTAATGAAAGTTGTAGATTTCGATGCTAGGTTCATGTGAGAGAGTTAAGAGTCATTCTTGCATGTTGTTGGGCCAATATAAATAAAATTTGGGGTCCAGGCACAGTCAAGGGCATTTTGGCCAAGTTAGCTTGCATGACCCCCCATTTCATTGCATTCTTGCATAAAACCTCATATAGAGGATATATGATAATAGGTTGTATACTTTACTTGTGTATATCCAGCCGTTATTAAGGATCGTTAGACGTACGTATTCGTGTTGCTGCATTTACTATGAGACTCAGAGACGAGCGTTGTAGGAGTGCTAGCGTTGCTTTGTGCCTTTCATGGTTCAGAGGTAAGTACATATGTACGACATTTTCATATCAAATGTGCCCATGTATGTGATGCTTCAAATGAATGCTCGTTATATGAAAAAGTATGAGAATGCATGTTTTCCACTCGAATGTTGTTAAACTATTTTATTCATCTCCTTTGAGAACTCTCAGAAATTACTTGTAAAATGTTGATATTCTGATTCTGGTTATGTGAAAGAGAAAAAAATAAAATACCTCTAATAGACTTAGGACGATGTACATAGTACTGTTATTAATGGGAGACGCCAAGCGATCCTCCATTTTCTTATGGCTAAGACCATTGAAGCAATGCTTCTTATTATTGGATAGAACTTTAATGTTCACAAATCCGCCCCCGATGAGCCAAGATGTATCAAGATATTGAGGCCAAGGTGTTTATAGAGCTATAGAGTGCTACTTATACTTGTAAGGGTCACTACGGTATAGGGGTGTCGACACTTAAGGCCTTTTAGCTAATGTTATGAGCGGGGTAGACGAATGGGCTCCCTTAACGCTCGGGTGAAATAGGGTTTGATAGACCCTAGAAGGAACCCTTTGTGATTATTTCGTGATCCCTCTGTCTACATCGATCCTGCTGGTGGCTCTGGACATGCCTCAGCTAAACTTAACGGTTAAATTGAGCGTGAAAGAAAGTTTGACTACTCTATTAATGTTGTTTGTGGCTCTGGATATGCCCTAATCGATTGAAATGATTTGAAAAGCTTTGGCTACTCGTGAACTAATATCGCTATCAACTCCAAATGGACTTGTTTACTCTGGAGATTTCACTAAATACTTATGGTTTCTTAAAGTTCTTAAACTGAGAGGTTTTGTTATTCGGTTACTTTCAGTTGTTCCAAAATCCCCAACATGTTACTATTATTGTTTTAAATCTTCTATTTTGTTTCAACTCATGCTTCTGTGCCACTCATGCTTTACATGTCGTAGTATGTACTTACTCAGATTTTACTGACCAATTTCTTCAAAACTGCGTTGGCTGTTGCCATTTCAAAACCGCAGGTCATGAATCAAGGTGGGGTTATGGGAACGCGGATCGAGACGAAGACATTTAGATCACTTAGTAGATCACATAGCTTATTTCACACATCGCTTTTGTAAACTTATCGTCTCAAACATTTTTGTATTAAATAAATTGTAATATTTGTAAATATTGTTCTACTTTTGGTTATCGATTGTCGCATTAACCCTGAACCGAGATCCTGGGTCGTTTAATTACCGCCTTTGTTGTTCTGTCTAAATCCACCTTTGTGTCACTTAGCTTTAGTACAACCTCTGCCCAATGTCCATACTCTTCACAGTTCCAGCATTGTATGGTCGGACAAACAGACATGTGATGACCCGTTTCATGACAATACTTGCACTCCCTTTGAGGACTTACTGGACATCATTTATATGATGACCAATATCTTGACAATAGTTGCACTCCATATGATTTCCATTCAAGTGAGACGTAGGGGCAGATTGTGAACAAGGAATATCCAGCAGCATGTCACTCTGTCGCTGATGACCATATTGTTTCAGTATATTCTCGCTGATGAGCATGTTTGTACCCGGCATGACCATATTGTTGCGAAGTGCTAGGGCACAAACGGTGAGGCTGGGTACCTTGAGAACGAATAGTGGCAAGAAATTCAGTTTCTGTGTATTCTCGAGCATTGTCAGCCCTAAATACTTTAATGGTGCAAGAGAACTGAGTTTTTACCATGGCGTCAAACTCAAGATAGAGTTGGGGTAGTTCAAAACAATTTTTCATAAGATATATCCACGTGTAACGAGTAAAATCATCAATAAAAATGACAAAATATTTATACCCTCCCATAGTGGCATGAGGAGAAGGACCCCAAACATCATAATGAACCAATTCAAAAGGAGTTGAAGAAACCGATTACTTTTATTAAATGACAATGCGGGTTGCTTTGCGAGCAGACACGGAAGACAATTCAAATGATCAGACGCAACCGTTCCCACGAGAAACAAGTTTCGTTATTACATGAGAAGAAGCATGACCTAGCCTAGAATGCCATAAACTAAACGAAGAAGAAACTGTAGAAGCTACTGAGTGACCAGACTCGACAAGATGCAACGAAAGATGAAGATTAGTGAGCTCAAACAATCGTCCAACCCTATGATCGATCGCAAGAAGCTTCCCCGTCTATGGATCCAGCTCACGACAACCAATAACAGAGAAAGTAACATCAAGTCCAAGTTTACATACTCCCCCCACGGATATGAGATTATAAGCAAGCTTAGGAATCGGGTATGTTTTGAGCGTGATAAACTAGGAGTGTAGACAGATCCGTTATGCGTAACATGCATGTTCGACCCATTAGCAGTGTGGATGAGAGGGGCATGAAGAGGTGCATATATCAATGTGAACACATATGCATTAGATGTCATATAATTATAGCAGCCAAAATCAATTTACCATGAAGAGTTTATATGAGTGTACTGAGAGAGAAGGTTTTGTCTGCGTCAAAGAATTGGCTACCTCAACAAGATCAGGCTGTGCGAGAGCATTAGTGGCTGCTGCAATTGACGTATTGCTTGATGCATTGGGTTACCGCGTTTTTTGTTCTGTCTAAATCCACCTTTGTGTAACTTAGCTTTAGTACAACCTCTGCCCAATGTCCATACTCTTCACAGTTCCAGCATTGTATGGTCGAACAAACAGACATGTGATGACCAGTTTCATGACAATATTTGCACTCCCTTTGAGGACGCACTGGGCATCATTTATATGATGACCATTATCATGAAAATAGTTGCACTCCATATGATTTCCATTCAAGTGAGACGTTGGGGCAGATTGTGAACAAGGAATAGCCAGCAGCATGTCACTCTGTCGCTGATGACAGACCAAACCAAGACAAACTTCATCATACAAATGTTCAGCAACAACATAATCAAGAGTAGGAAGTGGCGTCCTGTGGAGGAGAGAAGAACAAGCAAGTTTATATGCACTATCAAGAACCATAAGAAATTGAATAAGCCGCAAGCGATCTCGATATGCCAAGTGCAAAGCAACATCTTCATGACACTTCCATTTAGGCTCAGACTGAGCTAACTAATCCCATGCATAATGCATTTGAGCCAAGAATGCATGGATGGATTGCCCTGGTTCTTGTTTCATTTTATTAATCTCATGCATTTTGTTGACACTGATGCGAAAGATTAGAAGTAGTGTACCTCGATCTATGAAAATCCCACACTTATTGGGTCGTCGCAAAGCAACCCAATTGGTTTCGTGTGGATGGAACCGATGTATTACCGATCCAAGTAATAATTCGTGCATTAATATCATCCCATTCTTCTTCAAGATCTTCAAGACTGACAAGGGGCTGAGTTGCAGGGGCCTTTGGAAGGGGAACTTCAGTAGGCATGAGAATTTTTCCCAAAACCATACTGTAACACCCGTGGATTACTGTCCCAACAACTTCTTTACCCGTACCACCGGATAAAAATGCTTAAGCCTTGAAGGTGCTAGTAGTAATCCACAAGTTATACCATATACCAGATGTCAAACTCACAAATCTCCAATGTGGGACATAAACCCACAATCTCTCAACCATATATATACTTCTAATCCACAATATCAACCCACAATATCTCGATGTGGGACGGGATATTACACATACGCCATAATTTTGCTCTGTAAGAAGTTAGAGAACTCACGAGACCATAATACATGGTTAGGGACATCCATAATGGTCAATATAGGCTGGGAATGATCAGATATATCCATATTGACTAGTCACGGACCCAATAACGTAAGAAAAGATCAATGGCACCGGTAAGGTAACCCTAAAGTACCAAGTAAAAATCACTAGGAGTTCGGATTTCACAAATAGAGTCCAGAAACAAAATTAGAGCATCGAAAAAACTTGGTAACCGATGTGATCTGGTTCAAATCCGGAAGAAAATCGAGTCGAAACAGCTGGTCAAAGTCGCTGACCGGTACGAAACAAGTGTTGGAACTAGAATATCACTGGAATATGCAGCAATAATGAGTGGGAGTCGACGGCTAAGTAGAGCCTCACAGAAGTCGGTGACTAAATTCAAGCCAAACGGAATTCGTGTACAATGGACGAGCCGTACACTGGAAGACGAGCCGTACATACACGCCCAGCCAATGATGGGTACCTGCGGGCGTGGGTCTTTGCGGGCGCAGAAGCACAAAAACAATTTCAGGCGAGGCCCGAAAATTGGTTCCGAGATGATTCGGTGCGGCGGTAAGATCGACTTATAATCGTAGGATGCTCAAGTCTGTATCTGTCCGTTGAGAGATTCGGGGCTTTGCGGACTATGGAATCAATGAAATCAAGTGAACTAATCTTGAACAAAAACCCTAGGATTAGTTTGCCTCTGATACCATGTTGAGAATCCTAGGGTTCCACCTCTAAACCAATTGGAAATGAGGGGAGTAGCCCAAGTATTTTACTAGGAACAGGGGAAAGGAAAAGAGTCCCGATGTGTAACAAACCTAGTTAGTAAATACTCCGAATTTTTCCGTTTAATACCCGTCCGTACGTATAAATGAAAAATACTTCCGTATTTCGTACTATTGCTGGACCTAATGAAAAATACTCGAACTTTTGACCAAAAAAGTTAAATACACGTATTTAACGTTTTAACGTATAATATTTCCGATTAAAACTTCTTGCATGCAAAATTGCAGCGAATAAATTGTCATCCAAAATATTATAAGTTATAGTAATTAGTAATTATTAAATATTTTCTTACTATTTCTTAATATAAATATTTTTTTGAAAGAATAATAGTGTAAAGAATAATATTTTCTTTATTATTAATATTTATTAGTATAAAGATTTACAAGTATTTATATAAAACTTAAAAAGTATTTTGAAATAGCTATATATATATATAGCTATTTCAAATTACTTTTAAAGTCTTATAATAAATATGCATGTATATGTACATGCATCTTGAGTCTTATGTGTTATACTATTAATTTTTAAAATAATGAAGGCTTAAGTTTGGGAATGCATAGTACCCTTTTCTATAGAAGTTTTGATCAGAACTAGTTTGATAAGATTTTACATAAGTAATGTGTTAGTCATGAGTAGATAGTGTATTTATCAAAAATGATAAACAAATGAGTACATGCTTTACAAATTATTTTTAAATATGATAAAAGTATGAAAAGATGGCAATGTGGGACATAAATAACTCATTATATATGCTAAATACTAAAAAATGCGTCCGTATTTTTAATACCGAATGAATAACTAGTATACGAATTATACACGTACGTTCAGAATACCCGAATTAATCAAATCTCGAATTTTAAAGCCGAATTTTTACTAACGTATTTTTAACATAAAATCGTATCATACACGTACGTAGCGTACCACGATTTATTTCCGTCCCGTATTTTACTAACTATGGTAACAAACGAGTGTCAACACGCCCCCTCACGCACAGCGTGCGAAAGAGAGAAACAGGAGCAGGACGGCTCTGATACCATGATACGAAAGTATTTTGGGGTAAAATAAATTGTATTCAGAGTAAAAGACTGTACAATGGTCCTATTCATAGGCTATACAACAGTTAAAATAACGAACTAGCTCCTCACAATATTACATAATAATATAATGACCCATTTAGTTTACATATAATCAAAAAATACACATAACGATAATTTTGATTAAAAAATGCATAAATTATAGCTAGTTCTAACATGTGAATTTGCATGCCGCGCCTATTTAAATATTGACATTTTCTACTGGATTTTTGTTCTTTGCGAGTCTAACTTTGACTAAAACAATTGCCAAAGAGTTCTCCAACATGAAAAAACGTAATCACTTATTGTTATAATTTAGTTCCGAATATATAAAACCAAATCTTATTATTTTTTAGATTGAAATAAAGGTGGAGTTGAAAAAAAATGTAAGAACTTAAAATTAATTATAAAAAATAACAACAATACCATTCTACTAAACTGTGTAATGAAAGTAAATAACTGAAATAAAAAATATTTTGTATGATTTTCTGAGAATATAAAAACTCGATTTTGGGGTACTAGGTTCTGGAATTCCCTAGGGTTCATCAGTTTTCCAGATTTCGTATGAGAACACGCAATTGGTTCTACCTTTGCCACATAATCAGTTGTGTAATTTCTTCTCTGTATCATACACGTTTTCCCGTTTATGCACATTTTCGGTCCCTCTCGGTCTACCTAGATCTACAGATTCAATCTAAGTCTGCTAAGGTCCTGAGGTCTGCTCCCGTTCTCACCTAATTCCTATAACAGTTGATCTATGCGCTCGGGCTACTCCTAACACACTTCGCCTCTCGTTCCATGACGTGATACATAAATAAGATTTGTCTTTTTCTTAACCTTATCTAGTCACTCTACCTGGTCAGATTTGTAGTAATCCTGGTTGATCACTAAATTCATAGATGAAAATAAGCATCAAAGACAACAATCTAAGTAGAACGTAAAACTGCATTAAGATCCGAAGATCATGAATCCATATCGAAAATCTTAGAAAAAACAAAATCTTAACCCTAGGTTCGTCGAGGATCCTAGGTAAAGGTTTAGCGACTAAAGCTGACTTAATAATGATAATAATATTTTTCATAAACTAGAGAGAGAAATAAAGAATCAAACGAATAAACTTAAAATCTTGTGACGATCTTGATCCAAGCTGTCTCTGAAGGTGTACAGTTTTACGGATGATGCTGGTTTGAGGTCCTTACTATACTGCACGAGTTTCCGTTAAGTTATCTGAAATTACAAAACTGCCACCGGGCTGAAACCGCCTCAGAAAAAGTCTTCCTGTCAAAATTCAGCAACTTCCAGAAACTTTTGCTTCCGTTTTGACCCGAAACTTATCTAAATTACCAAAATACCCCTGGGTCAAAACCTCCCCAAAACCCAGTCGAATCCCGAATGTGGTCATGAGAAAACTGCCGACTGAATTTGGAAGACAAAATCAGAACTTGACACTGAAAAAACCGGGTCCTGTGTCAAAATTACCAAAATACCCATGGCTCAAAACTGTCCCAAAAATCGATCTGTCAATGTTTGAACATGAAATAACTGACCACGACTCTGGAAACCGGGAGTCGGGACCCACGTTTGGACGTGGCTCAGTCTGGGACCTACGTTTGGACGTGGGTCGATTTTGGGACCCACGTTTGGACATGGGTCAGTTTATCGGCCAGACTCCGTTTAAGCCTTACAACCTATTTTCAGAAAGCGCGTGACATCTACTATATTCTATTGCTAGTAACACTTCGAAATTCCAATTAGAACTCAAGATATAATCAAGCATGTTTAGCCAGGTCAAACTCGATTCTGGATTTTTCAGCTTTCTCGATCGGTTTTCACTGCCCGTTTTTCCTCTAGTGTTTCCGTTTTTCGTTCCGCTCTCCCTTGTTCAAGCCTCCGTCAAATCCTGCTGTGAGCATTTTATGCATGTTTCGCGATGCAATCCCTGTTCTGTCTTTGCAAAACATCCCAATGTACTTCTCGACCCTGCTCCTGCAAAGAGAGCACGAAAAAAACCTGCGATAATATCCATAAAAAAATACTCAAAATCCCGATACTAGATCAAATGCACGTCGTGTGCATTACCGAGATTTTCTGTCATAAAACTGGCTCAAAACTCAAGAAAACTCGGCAATTTATCTCAGTTATGCTCAAATCGTCCCGGGAGACTCGAAAGATTCTGCTTCCTTAACCGAATCAGAGTGGTACCGGACGACTCGACTAACCTACTGACTCAACTTTTCGACCGATGACTGATAAGACTACCATACTGACTTATTACTAAAACGACTCAATGAATTATACAACAACAAATATTTTTTTCTTGGCGAGATCGGACAACCTCCAAAACTTAAAATGGCATGTCATCAAATCCTCACTCAATCCTCCGAAATTTCTTGAATCACAAGCAATCATCGAGTATGGCCAGGTTTAAGAATTGAAATTAGCAATGGCACCTCCTACTTTTACTTTAGTACGCAACCTGAGTAAATCCCTAGTTTACCTACCTTCCCAGCTTTTATACAAATCAAGGGATCTAAATATAAACAAGTGGGATATAAGTGTATCAGGGTAAAATATGAACCCACTTGTTATGACATTCTCACTGTTCCCTTCTGAAAACCCCTCACTGATTTCTCGGAAAAAAACTGACCAAAACACGTGAGTTTCTGCTCACTCAATTTCCAGATTTTCCGGTGTACTTTGCCGTTCCCGCGGCCACAAATGTGAAGTGTCGTGATTTCCGAAACAGTGTCACCTACTGGAAAACAAATAACAACTTTTAAACTTGAACATGAATCTTTCTTTTTTTTCATTTTTCTTTTCTAGTTTTTTTTTTTTCTATTTTCTCCATGTTTTTATCTCTTTTTCATTTTTTTTTTCTTTTTTTAAATAAACCTCAAAAATAAAATAAGATAATACAAATAAGCACAAAAAATGAAGCTGAGTGGTAAAAATAATTCAAGTTGTGGGGTGCGAACATGATATCCGGATGTGCAACAGCACCCCCACACTAATCGTGAAGCGTAAATCCCTGTAGTTGAAGTTAAATGCGTGCTTAGTCCTACCAAACCTCATCATCACCGAAGATGTAAAAAATCAGCACGATAACCAATTAATCCCCAACAACCCCGGTACCATTTTTGTGCGGAAAAATGCCTCGCACGCGACTCCTCCTCTTCTGATCACTACATATTATGTAATGCAGTGAATCACCTCTGCAAATCAATGCAGTCGCCTCTAACTCACCATGTCCAACCCTCTAATCAAGTATGTAAATAAAATGTTGTCCAATAAATCGGTCATGAAGTAATCTCCCATATGAGACCCTCCCTAACTCACTTCCTCTGTCATAACGCGTAGAAACAACCAACTAATCAAGTGATGAAAGTCACAGGGAAGGCTGCCTAGGCTACATTGGCGATGAATAAAATGGGTAAACGGCTTCGAGTGGGTTTACTAATGGGACCAAGGGTTAAGATACAAGACAATGGGTCCGTTATGAACCAATCACTCTAATCTGGTGCGGTGACCGTGATGACTACTGAGGCGGGTTGTCGACTACCAAAATGACGATGGTGCCCCAACTAGTTGAATTTATAGCTTAGGAGACAACTACTCGAAGATTCTGAGGCGCACACCCTCTAACCAATTCCGTACATATTCACTATTACTACACCTCGGTGTTGCCTTTCTTTTATGTCAGAGACTATCATCGACTCTCTCCAGTTTTCAGTTGTCTCTATTTCCCTAACTCAAAATTTTCAGGTTTCTTTTCAATTTGTAATAACTTTATTTTTTTAAAAATTTGTTTTTTTACTAATATTTTATATACAATGCAAGGCCTCTAACTAGACTCTGATTTGGTAGGTTGACTCAATGAAAATAAAACGTGCTGAAAAGAAAAGATAAAAAATGTGCAGACGTCGTGATGCAGACACCACTCCCACCCCCACACTTAAAGGTGTCATGCCCTCATGGCACTACTCTAATTCGAAGGGTGAGGCGGAAGAATTTGAGCACAGAATGTAAAAAGAATAACGGTGCCCGTGACAGAGTAGTGTGTCCCGGATAGTAGCCTCCCAAACAAGTATAAAGTTCTATCCATATTAGGTACCCGAGTCGGGTCCAATGCCTAGTGCGAAGAAATTAAAGTGAAAGAAAATATGGTGGGACCCGAGAACCCGTAGCAAGTCTAACAGGTGCCGGCTTGTCACATCCCTCTCCCTCCAACCACGATTAGCGTCGACAAAAATTTGCATTACCGAGAGGAGGTCACGACATGCAGGTGAGGCCTTGACTCGTCGAGAGGCTAAACAAGTATTTTATGAAATTTATGATAGAAAATTTCTTTTGAAAACTTTTCAAAAGCGTTATTAACAAATTACTTGGGGTCGTCATGATAAACAGTTTGATGTAACAATACATGAAAACTACACAAGTAAAGAAAGTTTGAACTTTGAAATAATTATCGTTTAGCCCTCTCGACTCATAACGTAAATAGAGCATAACTTCGAAAAGGTTCTATGTATCATACAAGGGCTCATAAAAAGGTCTTATATACATATTACACAGCTCTTACGTTCTTAAAACAATTAATGGACATGTATTCCACAATATATATATATATCTAGCACCAAGTTGACTTGCATACTATCAACATCGAAGCACATAAGCATCATATAGCCTACACGTCAACACATATGAACTTAACACCTTGCTACTCCTTACTTCTTATGTGAATTATAACCTGAAAATAAATTTTACTTGAAAGGGTGAGCTCAACTAGCTCAGTAGTTACATCTACGCCCCTCTGCAAGTTTGGAAAACTAAAAAGGACTAACTTTTCCATGGAGCGTCATGAACATAAGACAGTCATACATACATATACTTGTGAAACTTGAAAGATCATGGCATTCTTAAAACATAGCTTGTATCATAAAGAAAGAGTAACATAAATCATAACATGAGGCTTGTGAAATCATAATGTTCCGAGTAGGAACCTTGCTTTGTCTCACGTAGAGACCGTATCATACTTGAACATGTTTGCTTAGTTTCTTATCTTATTGGCCCGTGATAACCTTCGTGACTTAACATAACGTAGGGACATGTCCAGCGCGACGACTCGTGATTCGACACGTGCCTTCGTACATTGGCCCTGCAAAAGGGCCATAGCCTGCCTATACCCGACAGAGAGTTTCACTCCGGTACCGTGGCCTGTCTGAAAACTTATGTTATCTTATGAAGTATTCATTTTCTTTGTTAGCATCCATGGAGCCATAAACATTTAGCTTGAGTAAAAGCATACGTACATAACAATAATAGGGACAACATGAACATACATAACTTTTAAGAAACTTGAAGGTAGATACAAACTTCGGGAGGTAGGGCAACTCACCTTGCAAGCTTAATCCATTTACTTAACATTCTTTAGTCCAAATTCAATCATCTTTAAGCATATGAACATCAAATCCGTTGTCACATTAATAGAAAAAAAGGCTACAAATCACACATATAATCACTAAGCACAAATCATTCCAAACATTGCACATGCCTAAATCACTTAGCTAAACGACACTAATCTTATCAATGCAAGATAAAATAACTTCTCACATACCATATACTTCTCGAGCTTAAACGCCATATTAGATGCATATGAAATGTCTAATGAAGCACATAAAAGCAATATGACATATAATGAACTAAAAGTAACTTACATAAATTAGCATTAAGAAACTTGTCAAATTTCTAAATTATGCTCATATGAAAAGTGTAACTATCGCTAGTACAAAAATTCATAAGTGGCTCAACATAATTATTTGGAAACCAAAATTTTAACACAACGTAGACGAAACGTTTGCACATAAAATATAAATATATCAAAATTTCTAAAAGCTTCTAGTACTTTTTAAAATAAAATATCTGACCTGCTTGGGTGCTAAACGAGAGGCTGGTAGCAGCCTTGGCATTAAGTTCATAAAAATATTCTACAAACTCCGAAACTTAGGAAATTTGAACTGAAATTAAATAACACACCCAAGAATAACATATCCAAATTTTGTAAGTTTTGGACAAGAATAAGTACATGAACATCATGAAAAACTTCTCTAGTGTGGGGTTGGACAGATTCACAAAACAACCCCAGTTTTTGGTCATTTAAATATTAAATATAAATCCAATGACTCTGTAATTCTCACTGTTGAAACGGACTATGAAAAGACACAAACCATGAATGTTTCATAATTTTATGAAACGTTTAATTATTTTCTCAATTTCGTGAAAAGAGGGCCAAAACATGAACTTATGGTTTTCTATACTTCAAATTCTTGTTGCATGCAAGAACCATTCAAGAAAATCTGAAATTAAACTAACACAAGGTCTAGACCATATACATAACACTACCCCCACAACATTTTCTTACATGAATCTAGCAACAGACTTGTTTTTTATGACATGCATGTATGTTCTAGTGTGAGTTTTATGAAATATGCAACATTCATGTACCAATATTCTGATCCAGCCATGAGAATGATGAAAAAAGCTTGGAGGATGAGGAAGATCAAGTTCAAAATTACTAATCATATATCAAATCACACATGCAACTCAAGATCAAGTAATTTCATACTAAGAACATGAACTGTCTACAAATTGAACACATAAAGTAGAAAGAGTATTTACATATAAGCCTTGAGAGGAACTAGATGCTGATTTTGGGTTCTAGGAGGTTGTAGGAGCATGGATTATTGAGCAAGATGAAGGAAAAGACTCCCCAAATGCATAGTATAACATTTGGCTTGAGTTTCTCATGATGTGAGATATAGCAAATGGAGTTTTTTTGGGGAGGGGGGGGTGTTCTTTTTTTGAGTTAACACCCAAAACAGGGAATTGTTATCTTGAGCGAGACTTTGAGTGTGGAAGAAAGTGAGAGAGAGCTTGAGAGGTATGGGGAGTGCTAGGGAGTGACTTGATGGGATATGGTGGGTATACATAGCCATACATGTAATGAGAGCATAATATTGTATCATAAATGACTAGATGAGTGGATGAAAGATTGAGATACAACATTACCTGGAACACATGGTAGCTGATGTAAATGATGCAAAATCCAATAATAGAGAGGTTCATACATAAAAACTTGAAGTTTGGAAAATATTACAAATTTACATAAAGTTTTGGGGCAAACTATGAATTTAATACTAACTAACAAGTTGACACAAATAACATTCTTAAAACATTCTCTTTAAAGTCTAACATATTTAATAAAATATTAATCTTAACACATATATTTAGAAAATACGTATATCATTTAAAACATAAACGTGCAACATAAATATGAGGGTTACTTCACGGCCATTCTGCAGATTCCGACACAGAATGACAGTTGACTGCCAAAAACTTTGTCGCCGCAAGATGTGACTTCTCCGGGCTCTAATCACAGGTCTCCCCTTCTAAGCAGATTCTGCGCCTATCGCTGATTTTGGCTTGTTTGGAGTAGTTGTCACATAACATGTCGCCTCAACCGACTCTCTTTAGCAACCCCCGCACTGGATTCGGCGATGCTCCGAGAAATCCAAACCCGCAGGAACGATCACTGTGCCTAGGTGAGCACAACCCGCACTGGATTCGGCGATGCTCCCGGTTGACTTGTTGTTTCTCCAGTTAAGTATTAGTAACTCTCTCTCTCTCTTCTTACCTCTCAAAATTTATGAAAACAAAAAAAATAATAAAATTAAAACTACTCCTTGGTTGGGTTGCCTCCCAACAAACACTTGTAATTTATGGTCGACAGCCCAACTCAGTTACCACAGAGTTCGCTAAGGTGGTCTGACACGATGTGCTTTATCCAATGCTGCCTTCTTGTGCTGGATCCTTAGAACCACTGTGTGCGCCTGTACATCCGATGGCTTGTTTTTAACTCATATCTCCATGCGGATCCTCCTATGTTTACAGAGTCTGCGGTTCACTAGCACGGTAAACGACAGATCTGGTTACATCTCATATGAGTAACGGGTGTCGGTTTGAATACTCGGAAAGTCTCCATTGTGTCATTGACTCTCATGATCACCTCCCCATTCTCTACATCAATCATAGTGCGACCGGTGTCCAAGAATGGCCTACCATGAATGACCGGCACATCTCCAGCCAGTATGTCGATTATCACAAAATCTGCCAGAATAATGAGATTTATGACCTTCAAAAGAACATCCTCCACAAATCCGCATGCCTTCTTAGATGATTTATCTGCAAACAGTAAATTTACACATGTCGGGCTAGGATCCCCCACACCTAATTTCTTGAATACCGAAAGTGGCATTAAGTTAAAACTTGCCCCTCAATCACAAAGGCCCTTCTGGTGTAAGCTCCTCCCAGTGTTGTGTCAATAACAAAACTTTATGGATCCTTCTTCTTTTTAGGCAACCCGTGCATCACACACGGGCTCACATATGAATTCAAGTCCATAGTCTGGAAATTTCTTATTGCCTCCTTACCCAATAAGATGTTTTTGATAAATTTAGCGTAAGACGAAATCTTTTGCAAAGCTTCAATTAAAGGGATGTTGATACGCAGCCTCGAGAATTCACTCAAAAAATATTGTATTCAGCAGATTCATCTTTCTTCTTACGTGTCCTCAAAGGATAGGGTACCTCTTTCGAGATTGGCACTGTGTCAACTTTATCCTTTCCATGCACTGCATCATGCCCGACTGGACCCGTTTTCTGAGGTTGACGTCGGGTGTGTCATCATTGCCGAAAATCTTATGCTCATTTGCCTTCGATGCATCAGCTCGGTCATGGCTCGGGTATGGAGGATCCTGCGGCGCTAATCCGCTTCAGGTGGTTATGGCATTGACTTGAGCACGTGGATTGTTAACTGCGGTTGAAGGTAAGTTCCCTGATGCTCTTTATGTGGGCTAGCAATTTGATTATTGATTCGCTAGTTCTACTGAAAATAAAAGAATACTTTTGAGTTAACCAATTGCAATACCGTACGATTAACGAGAATAATTGATAGAGTTTGAGGAACAAGTACCGTGAATTCTCTCGTGGATCACTAGAGATGCTATGATCTACGCTTTGATTTATGAAACACTAACCCGTCTTCTATTATTAAATAAGTAAAGTATAATTTTTAAAGTTACCAAACAAGTTGTCTATACATGGAGCCAATTAAAACCGAGTTACCAAGCTTGATTCAAGTCTAAGCATGCATTTAAGTTCGTTATTCTACTTTAATGATCCTAGTTAACTCTACCGAGTTACCAAGTAGAGATACAACTAGGTGAAACGTTCAATTGACCGATTAATTCTCACGGAGTTACCACGTGAGTACTAATTAAGATCAATCCTACGTGAGCTCAAATGCAAGAAAGATAGAAATCACTACATAAACGCTTCATAATAATAGAAGAACGCATTAAATTAAGCAACGCATGAATCATAACCTCAAAACGAGTTGTTCATATCAAACCCTAACTACCAAACAAGAATTCCCAGTAATAAGAAGTTTAGCTACGCTTACACATGATCAAATCAATACATTCATGATCATAAACCAAAAACGAGAGAAAGAAGGAGTTTAGAAATCAAACGAATCTTCTCCCAATCTCCAAGATCGCTCCTATCTCTCCAAGGTATGTAGAATTTTGCTAACTACTGAGAAAATATGCCCTAGAGTCTTTAGATATGTTCCCAAAACAATTGGAACAAGTCTTGATAAATTACACAAAGCCCCATTCAAATCTGTCCAGTTCTGCGATGTCTTCGTGCGAACAACTTTTCCCTTCGTGCGAAGACCTTCTCTGTTAGATATTGCACGAAGACTCTGCTGCTTTCTCCAAAATTCTTCTAAGTCTAGTTTTCTTGCGAAGAGGATTCCTCTTTGTGCGAAGGGTCTTTTTGGAAATGACTTTCCTCTTCGTGCGAAGACATTGGGCTTATGCATTTTCAGGCCTTTTTCTTTGAGTTCCTCCTTTCCGAAGCTCGTCTCCATCTCCCGCATGATCTCCAAGCTCTATTTTCCTACCAATCACAACAACAAAAAACCAAACCCCGCGATCATATCACAATAAACACACGAATTTATACTATAAATGTCCGGATTTAACATGATTAGCTTATGCACTCAAGATATCCAATAAAAGGATACTTCACTCAGAAAGACGTAAAATCCTCCACGTTTAGCATACAAAATGCAGAAAAGTACGTAATAAAATAATTCCAAATATGGAGTTATCATTTTCCCTATCCACGGCATGGTAGAATAACCGCAGAATCTCCAGATATCCAAATCCGTGATTGGGGCACTTTTTCACTAACCACATCAATCGCTCCCCAGCTTCCACTACCATCTCACCCATCTTCTGTTTGAATGACAGGATGTCGCTCTGCAGTTTGATCACCCAGAAAACTAGGTAGAATTTGGCATTAAATTTTGAAGCATATCCGTCCAGGTTGTGATGTATTTGGCTGATCGGGATTCGAGCCAGTCTTTAGTTGCTCCATACAGACATTAGAGGTACAAAATTAGATTGAGTGCACTTGGGTCTACCCTATTGTACCAGAGTTTTTTGCATTAGTCATTAATTCTCCGATAAAGTCGTTTGGGTCTTCGTTCGGTTTGCCATGGAACATACAGTAAATCTGAATAGTCTAGATAGTGGAGGGTTTTATGTCAAAGTGCTCCGCAGTGATTGGGGGCACTACGATTGCTGGCTCATTACCTCCAGTGGGGGTCTCAAAGCTCTCCACCAAAGGCCTTCCAGATCTGTTACATGTCTTCTGGTAGTTCCTGGCAGCAAACCCGTTTTCTATCAACTCTTCGATGTACTGCACCATATGGGCTGGAGTGCGTGCCTATAGTACTGGTGCTGGATTATGGCCCATCTTGCTTTCGAATTGTCTGCATCTTTGGTCTATGAAAAGCTGTCCTGGATCGTTGAGTGGTTGCACCAGTTCACGGGGCAATCTGGGCATACACAAGAAGTTCTTGAAAAGCTGAGATTTTAAAAGCAGTGACATAAATAAAAAGTAAGAGGAAAACTATGAAAATTAATTCTAACTATTAAGTAAAACGTTACTGTCCCCGACAGCAACGCCAAAAACTTGACACGAACTCTTACGTGCATTCCACAAGTGTACGGTCAATGTGATAAAGTGGGTATTTGAGAGTCGAATTATCGGTCCCACAGAGACAAATATTGGATTACCACTTAATCAGAAATTAGAGTTTCTGAGTAAAAACGTAAAAAGTAAAAGGGGGTTTGGTTGAGTTGATTATACTAAACTACGTACTCAAGTAAATAACTGAAATAAACAATATTTTTGGTATTATTTTATGAGAATATCTTTCGGTTGTAAAATGTCGGGTTTGGGATGCTAGGTTTCCGGGATTCCCTAGGGTTCATGAGTTTTCCAATTTTCGTATGAAATTACGAAGTTGGTTCTACATATGTCACATAATCAGTTGTGGAATCTCCTCTGGATCTCATACACATTTTCCCGTTTCTACAAATTTTCGGGTATTCTCGGTCCACCTAGATATATGGATTCCTTCTAAGTCTACTAAGGTCCTGAGGTCTCCTCTCCGTCTCACCCAATTCCTATGACATTCGATCTATACACTCGAGCTACTCCTAACACACTTTGCCTCTCGGTCCGCTATGTGATACGGAAATAAAACCTGTATTTTTCTTCCTAACCTTATCTGGTCACTCTCCTGAATCAGGTGAGATCTGTAGTAATCCTAGTTGATCAATCTGTTCATACATAAAAATAAGCATCAAAGACAGAAATCTAAGTAGAACGTAAAACTGCATTAAGATCCGAAGATCATGAATCCATATCGAAAATGTTAGAAAAACTGAATCAGAACCATAGGTTCACCGAGGGACCTAGGTAAAAGTTAAGCTACTAAAAGCTGACATAATAACGATAAGAAGATTTTTCATAAACTAGAGAAAGAAATAGAGAATGAAACGAATAAACTCAAAATCTGGTGACGATTATTCCTTCAACTTTGCCTCTTATTTTCTCGTTTCACATCATCTGAGTTCTCGGTCTTCCTTTGAAGCGCCACATGATTTATTATTCTGCATCTTGTCCCTGCCATAGCATACGTATTAGGGATACATGTGAAGTTCAAAATAACTTTAAACAAAGTATTAAGTAGGCATGAAACACATAACAAGATCTAATGAAAGGCATACCAAAAAATTTTGAAGCCTCCAATTTCTTTAGGAAAATAGTCTGCACAACCCAATATTTTGGCTCTGAGGGAATATTTATGTTCACGCCGGTGTACATGAAGCTCGAATTTGCAGGCGTGAATATGGTATTTGTCGTCCTCGTCGTCGTCATCAGCAAACTCAATAAATAAATAAATTACACAAGATATATTCCCTGCCAGATGAGCTACGAATCCAGACGTTGAACCCACCTTACCACCGAGATCATTTATGTGATCCAAACCATGAACGACAAGGTATGGGTAATTTTTGGGCGGTACGCTATAATCATAAAGATCACAGACTGCCATGTGATCTTTTCTCATCCTTCTACTATCAACCTTGGCCTTCATATCGCGAGCAAGCACGCTGGTCCCTCTAACATGAAAACCCATCATGTTGCCATCAAAATCTTCCCTTCCGTACCAATTCTTGTAGTTACCGTACACGGTCAGGTTAGTACGGATTGTATCCGACTCGTCTACGTTGATTCTCTCCCACTTATCATTAGTCACCGAGTAAGAGTAGTAGTAAAAATCCCGGCCGTGCATCTTATTAGGTTCTAAAGTCACATACAAAGTTTTGCCTACCACTTTATGCGCGGTGAGATAAGCCTTCTTGTTATAGTAAAAATCGTTGAAGGGGGGAGTCGAAAGCGGCTTCCAGCAAGGATCATCACCATAAGGATCAAAAACTTCGAAAGCAGGATCCGGAATATCGTCTTTTGCACGATCGGTAGAGTAGAACGTACCTGCGAGGGCGTATAAGCGGTCGTCGACGGCAAAGGCCACCGGGCAAGGCTTTCCTCCCTGAGGTTCAGGACCTTTCAAACACGTGAAATCCTCTCTGTCCCTGTTCCTCCAGTTTGTGAGATCAACCATCAAGAATTGTCTCGAAAACTTGTTCGTCTTCTCATCCAAACCAGCTCCAATCACACAGAGATTTGAACCACAGACAACAATGCGCATATTGTCTGGCTCGGAAGGTTTGAAATTGAAAAGCAGTTTGATACTGAGATCGCCGTCGGTAGTGTCCACGGCATATACATCATATCCATCACCGGAACACAATATTGCATGCTTGACCAGGAATACGAGATCCGGGAGTTCCTGTTGTTTGTGTTGCTGGTGGTGGTTACAACCCGTGCCGCTTCCTAGAACCTCCATAATTTTTTTAAATACGGTAGACCTGGTATGGAGCTTTCGGAAGAAATCAAAGACGTAGCAAGTATTTTTAAGACCCTTAATGAATCTGTTAAAGTAGCCATCTATAATATATAGATGATTATTATATAAATCCGAATCTTATTAAAATCAGAAATGGGTCCAGGCCCATAAGACCATCTATCTGCAGCACCGACATAGAATCCAATTAGACGATCTAAACCCAGCCAACATCAAACCCAAACCCAACCCCGAAAGCCGCTCTGTTCCAGATTCAATCCTCCTCGGCTACTCCTCCTCCTCCTTCCTTACTTCTCTGGTCTGCATCTTCCTCAGATAAAAGACACTTTCACCCCTCTAGTATGATTGAATGGCACTTTCACCCCTTCTAGTTTGATAAAGGACGCTTCTACCCCTTTAGTGTGCTGAACATCACGTAACTTACACTACCAGGTTGTGAAGTCATTAGTCTAGAGTTGGGAGCAAAGAGTTTGGCCGCCTTTGACCAATTCAAGGCACCAACTCAACAAATCTCCACCTGACTTGAATTGTCTCGTCAACAACAGCTGCTCCTCTTATCGTAAATAAAGCTACGTCTTCTCCGCACCTAATGTCTCTCGTCACAGAGACTCACTGGACCCCCACCAGGTCCGACATGTCCCGAAGGGCTTCACTGACTCAAGATGTTGAGCAATCCAGACAATGCTGGAACTTGCTCTCCGGAACCAGCTTGGTGAACATATCCGCGGGGTTGTCAGAAGTCCCCACCTTCATCACCTTGATCCTGCTTTCACTTCTCAGAAAATGATACTTGACGTCAATATGCTTGGTTCTTTCATGATGAACCTAGTCCTTATTCAAGCAAATTGCACTCAAGCTATCACAGTAGAATATCGCTTGATCTTGATGTAGTCCTAGATAATTGACCATTCCCTTGAGCCAAATTGTCTCCTTTGCTGCTTCCTTTAGAGCCATATACTCCTCCTCCGTGGTGGACAAAGTCACCGTCGGCTGTAGCGTAGCCTTCCAACTCACAACATATGCTCCCAGAACAAATACATAGTCTGTCATTGATCTTCTACTATCAATATCTCATGCATAGTCCGCATCCGATAAACCAGCTACCAAGATGTCTTCACTAGCCCCATAGCATAGGCCAATGTCTAACGTACCCTTAAGGTACCTGGATATCCGCTTCACTGCCTGCCAATGGTCCCTACCCGGATGAGCCATAAAATGACTAACTACACTAACATCGAATGCTATGTCCGGTCGAGTACATACCTTAGCATACATGAGGCTTCCAACTGCGCTAGCATATGGAACCTTGGACATGCACTCCTTCTCCTCCTCAGTCTGAACGGTGTACATTCCTAACTTGCTGTTTGTTTCCATAGGAGTATCTATAGCTTTAGCTGATAACATCCCGAATCTTGCCAAGACCTTCTTGATGTATCCCTGCTGTGATAAGAAAAGCTTCTTCTTATTCTTCTTCCTATCTCTATAGATCTCAACTCCCAATATCTTCCGAGCAGCCCCTAGATCCTTCATCTCAAATTCCGCACTGAGAGACCTCTTCAGTTCTCTAATGTCCTTGAATATCATCCACATACAGAACTAGGTAAATACACGATCCACTTTGCAAATCTTTGTGATACACGCAGTAATCATACTCGCACTTGTACACGTGGGAGTAAATATCTACGCCACCACACACCTTCAGCTATCGGGCATGATAGGAAGCAAGCTTAGAGATCGTAGTGAGGTAGACATGATTTGTCCCTCCCACATAATGGGAGTAAATATCTGTGGGCCACTCAAGGGATGGTGCTTATAGAATGTCTGGCCAGACTCAGATAAATAAATATGGAGATATTGATGTTATCTGCACGGATAAGCATATTCCCAGGATCGAGGAACTATGGATTGGATATACGAGTGTGACTGATATGTCTCATGTCCAATCAGGATATGGAGACAAAGAGATAATACAATACATGAACATTGGGCACAAGGTTTGTCGGATGACTATTTTGTATTAGTTGGGTAGCGTGGATGTCTTGCTAGAGGCCGCTCCATGTTAGTATTCATTACTACCAACTAATTAGAAACCTATGGGGTCACACTTCCTATGGATTATACCGGACTTGGAAAATAATTAATATGATTAATTAATTAGAAGGATCAATACGCAACTACTTGCAAATTTAGTAGGACTAATTTGCAAGTTGGACTAATTCATGTATGGACATGATTAGGATATGGGCGTTTATGCAGTCAACAAGGAGTTGTTGGACTATATAAAGGGCACTCCTAGATTCCTTCCCAGACTAATTCTCATAACACAGTGAGTGAGAGAGAAAAGCAAGGAGAGAGAGCAAGACCAAAGAGGGCCGAACCCCTTTGGCCCGCCCCTACCCCGTCGGCCACACAGAGGGTCGAGCCCCTCTTTTTGGTGTTCGTTGTGAGATCTTGTCCTTCTTCTTCCTTCAATCCTAGCTAGCACAAAGGCTTAAAGGATCCGGTTTCAATCCTAGGAGTGGACTAGCCATAGAGACGTGAACACTATTTCACGTGTGAAGTCATCACAGGAGAACCCAAAGGTATGTAGATACTAAAATCCTTTACTATCTTTATGTAGTATCTTCCTGTGATCCTTGGTGGGATTTGAGCAAGATTAATTTTGTTGTTCCGCTGCTTAACCTGCATTAAAACCCAACACTAGTTTGCCATCATCAACGTGATAATAGGCAACACAACCAAAGACTCTCAAATCCGATTAATCCACTGCTCTACCGGACTAGACTTCCATAGGAATCTTACATCCTATACCTGTGTGCGGGCTCCAATTTATGAGATAGCATGCCATGGAAACTGCCCCCCCCCCCAAAAGCCTCTAGAAAGACCTGTATTCGATAGCATGCACCTTAATTTCTCTAGAAGTGTTTGATTCATTCTCTCGGCTACACCATTCTACTACGGTGTGTGTCGAACGGTGCGATGGCGTGCTATTCCCTGATCCTTGCAGAATCCATCAAAATCTGATGAAAAAAACTCTAAGCCGTTGTACGTGCGCAGCCTCTTCACCTTCTTTCCCACCTGATTCTCTACTAGCGTCTTCGACTCCTTGAATCTTTCGAAGGCTTCACCCTTGTGCTTCATCACGAATATCCAAGTCATCCTGGAGTAATCGTCTATGATGCTAAAAAAACATGTACCCGCCAATCGCCTCGACTCGAGATGGACCCCAGCAATCCGAGTTGATATAATCAAGAGTACCTTTCGTTCTATGAACCGCCTTAGGGAACTTGCTACGCTTTAGCTTCCCATACATGCAGTGCTCACAAGACCCTAGGATCTTGGGCACATTCCCGGTGAGATATCCCTTCTTGTGAAGTTTCCGCATTCCACGTTCACTCATATGACTGAGCCTCATATGCCACAACTTATTTAGGTCAGCTTCCTTAATCTCGGCTGAGACAACTCCACCAGAACATGTGATTGTCGAACCTTGCAATGTGTACAAAGTCCCGCTCTTGACTCCCTTGAGTATCACCTTAGAACCCTTTCAGACTTGTAGATCTCCACCTTCACCTTTGAAATTGTATTCCTTTCTATCGAGTATGCTCAAGGAGATCATATTCTTCTTAATAAGTGGTTCGTTCCTGACTTGCTCCAAAGTACATAACTTCCCTTCAGTCGTCTTAAATCTAACTGAGCCGCTCCCAATCACCTTACAGACGGCTCCGCTTGCCATGTAGACATACCCTCCATCCGTTTGGTTGTACGTCGAGAATAGCTCAATGTTAGAGCAAATATGATAGGAAGCTCCGGAATCAAGGACCCACACATCCTGAGAGTGTGTGACAACATCCGCCATTAGAAAGTAATCATCCTCGGACGAGTTACCTGGTTCTATTACGGCAGCGGATCCATTCTGCCCCTATTGACCTCGTTTCGGGAAATCTCTCTTCCAGTGCCCCTTTTCCTTGCACCAAGCACATACATCCTTGGGCAACTTAGAACCAGAAAATTGCTTTTTCTTGTTCTTCTTACCCTTCTTTCTTCCCCCCGTCGCCAACAGTCCGGAAGCATGGTCCTCTGTACCTGTGCCTGCACCCTTATGGCGTAGTTCCCTAGCATGGAGAGCCGAGCTAACCTCCTCTAGGGATAAGCCGTCCTTGTTCACAATGAACGACTGCACGGAGTTCTCATATGATGGAGGTAACGAGATCAATAACAAAAGTGCAGCATCCTCATCGCCCTCCTTCTCGCCAATACTGCGCAAATCTAAAAGAATTTTATTTTGTTGATCAAGATGGTCCTTGAGAGCCGTACCTTCGAGCACCCGGAAAGTGAAGAGCCTTTGCTTTAGCATCAACTTGCTAGTGAAACTCTTTGTCATGTAGAGACTCTCCAACTTGTGCCGGAGCTTCGCTGCGTCCTTCTAATCCGCGACCTCGATGATTGATAACTCTATATTAGAGTTATATTTCTTCTACGTTTGTGTATCGTTTTGTGTAATTTCCGGGTTGAATATATTAGAAATACACTATGAACTTTAGGAAATTGGATAGTGTAGGATCAAAAAAAACCCCACTGAAGTGTAGGATCATCTCTGTGATCGTTGGATCAACCCAGATCGCATGATCGGAGAAAGTTGATCGCACGATCTGCTGAAGCCAGATGCACGATTTTGCTTGTTTCTGAGCCAAAACTACGTTGTTTAGTGTTATGTTATTTCCTAACCTAGTTGGGGAATAATTAATACACGTAATATTGATTCAAGGAGGCACTTTTCATCTATTATTCATCACTCACGCAAGGAGGAAGAGGAGAGACGGGGGTCAAGAGGAGGATTCCTCCTCCATTGAAGATCAAGGGTTTCATCTTCTTCTTCTTCTTCTTTCAAATCTTGTATGGATAAACTTGTAAGTTTTGTTTGGTTGATTAATTTTAGCTAAACTCCATTGTTAGGCTTCTCTAGAGAGCCTAGGGTTATGTAGACGATGATTTTTTCCGGATTCTTAATGTTTGTTTCATGCTTATTGATTTCTTCTATTGAATGGGTGTTAGTTCTTGAATCTTGTTAAGGATCTTAGTATATTGACACGACTAAGATAGGAATTGATAATCAATGAACTAGGGTTTTCTCATAGGATGAATCATGCTTAAAGTTGATTAAGTTCTAAATCAATTGTTCATAATCTATGCTTAATTCTTAATGGGGATGGAGTAATTAACCGGAACCGTTAGTTGGCTATTGAAGTGCACGACAGTGACTTTAAATAGCTAGGATGAGATATGAGCATCAATCCCGTAAAACTGAGACTGAGAAGAGACGTGTTAGGATTGGCTAGTGTGGGTAGATTCGGTAGGTGAGATTCGACTGTTTCGTGCAACGGTGGACCGACATGACCCGTTTTCGTGCATGTCGTTAGCCTACTAGAACAGACCGGTAGACACAAGAGACCGATAGGAGATTGTAGTCTACCGTGAAGTAGAATGACTTGAGACCGATAGGAGAAAGTCAGTGCTGTTACCCGGCTTAGTTAGAATATAGTTAACGTGTTGCTCAGATAATCCGGAAATCGTCTACAACCCTAGGTGATCTAGAGATTGCCTAGTTTCTCCAAACTTATTTCTTAAATATAAAAAAATACAAAAATATTAGATTAGTTTTTATTTCAATTTCTAAAATCAATCAAATCTTTCCTCCTGCACCGTACTCTAAATTAAATAACTAATTAAATAATCTCAAGCATGTCCTCGTGGGATCGATAACTCGGGGTTGAAATACCACCCCTATATTACTTGACCGTGCACTTGCGCATACGCGTTAAGAATCTGCGTCAAGTTTTTGGCGCCGTTTCCGGGGACAGCGGTAGATTATTTTGTTAGGAGTTAGTTTAGAGTATTTTTATTTTAGTTTAGTTTTAATTTTTTTATTCTATATCTCTGTGCTTCACGGTTGTCTTGTGAGTTTGTTTCTCAGGAACGCATGAAGCAAGAGACAATATAAGCATGTGGAGCGAAGACTGTTATTCGGGTCCCCCCTACTGTTTCCACTGCAGGGGTAACCATGAAGACGAGGACGCATGCATAACTTGGTGCTATGTATGCGGCATTTGGCACGACCGTAGAGACTCATGTCGAGTACATGAACCCCAGCTTCATCAGCACCAGGATGACTCATCAGCGGATATGGCAGAACGGCGTAGTATTATGAATGAAATCGAAGTTTGCGCCAAATTTTTGTCCATAGATGCACAATTACCACAAGAGGATTCAGCCACAGGTAGGGAATACGTGAGGGGGATGTTGGAGAGGATAAAGAAACGAATATAAAAACTGCCAACAGGAGGGGAATCTAGTATTCAAGAGCCACAGGAGGAGCCCTTGCCACATGACAGTGAGTCTCACATTGAACCTTCATCATCCCCACCACAAGTGGAAGAAGAGATACCTGAGCCGAACGAAGACTGCAGTGACCAGGAACCATTGGTGGACACCGCCATTTATGAGGACTCAGACTCTGATTCAGATTGGGGTGGACCTGTGTGCCGAAGATGGGGAGATCTGCAGTATTTGTTAGGAAAGTTTGACTTGATTCAAATTTGGCAAGAACTTGAGGTCAAAGGCAGTGGTATATTTGTTTCCATGTGGCTACATGGTTTCTTTGGTAGAATGTTACCAAAAGTGGAATTGTTCCACCGCCTTGTCATTAGTATATAATGCACATGGTTGTTGCTCAATAAACACACACATGGACGTTTCTTTTTTAGAGAACACTTAGTGCTTTGAGAGATTTTTGTGAGTGTGTCAGGTGCGGTGTTTCGGGTAGCCGCTGTGGCCGTTGTGGCCACGACATGCATTTTAATCGGGTTCTCTTCTCAATAAAATATCTGGTTCTGGCCGTGGATTAGCTAGCGGGTTCGTTACGAATTCGTTAGTGAACCACGTTAAATATCTGTCTCGTTCTTGTTTTGCTTTCGTCGTTCTTTCTCGAATATCCCCAAGTTATAACAAAATGGTAACAGAGCTCTGAAACAGGAGTTCTGTTACAACAAACTGGTATCAGAGCCACGTCAGGGGATCACAAGTTTTAACATGTTCCATGCGTTTTGATTTTCATCTCCTTCGTCTTCATTTCCTTCTTCGTCTTCATTTCCTTCTTCTTTTTCTATTCGCTGCTTCCTCTTTTAAGTTTTCCTCTTTTTTTATTTTTATTTTTTATTTTTTATTTTTTATTTTTCTATTTTTTTACTTTTTTTTAGGCTTTTTGCATTTTTTCCAATTGTTTTTGGAAGCATTTTTTCCTCTTTTTTCTTTTCAGTTGTTTCTACTCAGGCACACGCACAATTGGTGTATGGCATTTCAATCAGCTCAAACAACGCAGTTTCTACTAAGTTCTTATCTCTTTTTTGTTTTTTTTACATTACTTTTTACAAATTAGATATTGTTATTTCCTATGGACAAAATTACCCCTGACGGCGTTAACTTTTTGACAGATTTTTTTCCTAGTTGTAGATTGTGAGCAATTAACAACTTGAGGTGGTATTATGTGAATTATGAAAATAGAGGTGGCACATGGATATTTACCCCATACTGGAGGTGGGTAATAAGTAATTGACCCTAAAGTTTTTAGTATTCTCTTATATAAATGAGTAATATTTTAGTTCAATCTAACAATATATAGTCATTATTTTTAACCTTAAATAAAATAATAAAATGTCTCATTCCGTATCTATTTTTATATGTAAGTTATTAACTTAACTTTGAGGAGACAATTTTGATTGAGTTTAATGTGATAAGAATGTTAATTCTTTTAATTAATGGGTAGTCCGAATTCAACCGGAATCCGAATTTGGTTGTTCTAATTTGGGCTTGGATGGGCTCGCGATGTTCCTAACCTGGGCTGGGTAGGGCTTGGGCAACCCCGACAGAACTCGGGCTCGGACTTGGACAAGGGTGTCAACCCACCTAGCCCACCCGAGTTGCAGTCCTATGCAACGGCGGAGCCAGGATTTGAAGGGGGGGGGGGGGGACAATTATGCTGAGCCAATATTTGTACTTTAAATCCAATAAATATCACAATCAAATGGAAAACTCTCTGGCTTAGTTGATAAAACACTCCCCGATCGACTTCGGCCACAAGTGTTCGAATCTTCCTAGGGACTTTCTATTTTTGATTTCTTTTTTTTTTAAATTTTTGTGGGAAAAAAATAATAACCGCGGACAGAGGGAGTCGAACTTACGCAACTTTAATTTTAAACCGAAAATTTTACCAACTGTGCAGGATGATTGTTTATGTTGATTGTGGGCACTTTAATATTTGTACATAGACTAGGTTATTATTATTATTTTTTTATAACTAAGGGTTTTCTAGTGTTTTCAGAAAAATTGACCCCCCCCCCCTTCCGCCCCTGGTCCTATTGTAGGTGTGAAATGGCATGTTAGAAGTTCATCTTCCCACTCCACATGCCTTAGATTTATTCTTATCGTAAACTTTTAGTTTCAAGTGAACTTACAAGAATAAAGCCTTTTTTTTTTTTTGCAAACAAAACAAATGTTAACAGTAACTTTTAAAAACCCCAAAGTACATAGAGAAGGAAAACACATGTAAACAAATGGGCCCAAAAGCCCGATAAAACTGGAAAGCTAGAATTTGGTGGTGGGGAAACAACGAACCTGGAAACAACGAACCAGACATGGGCGATCTTGAGGAACCCGAAGCTTAGGTTCCTTGACTAATCTTAGCATCTGGAGACTCCAAAGAGCGACAGAATGGAGTGAAGCTGGACCGCCGGTGATTGGCGGTGGGAAATGACGAGTGCGCATGGACGGACCTGTGTAGAACCAAGCAGGGGCCATGCCTCCCCCTACTTTGAAAAACAATAAAAATTACCCTAGTACTTTTAGATATTTACAAAACTGAATGCTAGTGGCCACCCCAGTAATTTCAGAAATAACATAGTGAACTCAACTTTTACCTCTTGTATTTAACAGCCTCCCCCCCTTCCGAGGATTTTTTTTGGATCCGTGATACACGAATGTATCGGGTTGTTAGGGTTTACCTAACGTGATAGTAATTCTAGACACTATCAAGTCTCCACACACACGAACACAAAACACTCTCAAACTTTGATATTTTTCATTGATAAACATAACACTGAAATCACAATTGCTTAAATAGAAAATAATAAACCTAGCCCTAGACTCTTACGGGCTTGACAAGGCCTGGTCTATACTAAATAACATAATTAAACTAATTAAATAATACTCAAGTAAACAAATAATTAAATAACTAATTAACGGAATACTAAATAAATAATACTGATACGGTTGAACCGTATCGACTCCCCACGGTTGAAAAACGCCTTGTCCTCAAGGTGGATGTGTAGGAAAGTCTTCGAGAAGTACCGTATTATTTTTGCCCGTATCAATGGGCGGGAAACGAGCTTGAGGATCTCACTTTGTGGGCTCAAAGTAGCACTGAGCCCAAATATTTTCGGCCCAAAAATAATGTGGCATATGGTAGCTGGTGGGCTAAGAACTGGACGAGGCCCAAATCATTTCTGAATAAGGCAGCCCAAAAATAAAATGGAGCCCAAAATTAGCATTAGGCCCGTAATAAGTACCAGCTGAATTTGGTCCGGAACCTGAGTCGAGCCCAAAAGTGGAACTCTAATTGGGCTCAAAAATGGAATTAGATCCATAAGCTGAATGTTGCCCACTAGAGTCCACATATGAATTATGTGGCCCAAAAATTGAAGGAAGCCCACACGAAGATGCATTAGCAGCTGATGGGGGATGAACATACCCTGTATGGAGACGGCGAGGGTTGTAGGTGAACTCAACCGGAGGGTAAGCCGCTGGGTCATGAAGTCTTGGTGGAGGCGATATCAGCGGCAGAGAGGACTGGAACAGAGGTGTTGGATCGGGTTGGAGTTGGGGTTTGGCGTCGTTGGTGCCTTGTGCGCCTGAGTTTGGTTACGTCGGCATTGAAAGTGACGACTGGACCAGAGGTGATGGCGTCGGAGATACTGTGGACACTGGACGACGTGTGCCCGTCGTTTCTGGGGGTTCGGGAGTTAGAGCGATCGGACCCAGCGCGCGTTGTCGGTGATTGGAACAAAGTCTTCGTCGGCGAGTTTGACGGATCTGGTGGTTTGGGTGGTGCAGAGGGTGGTTGTATGATGGCCTCAACGGATGTGGGGACATCTAACGCCGGTGGAAGCCTCGGTTCTGGAGGTTGTTTAGCTGGGAGTTGCAATGGCGCCGTTTGGGTCGCCGGTATCGGGGAAGACGATCGGAGCAGCGGCTGTGATTGATGTTCCCCGATAAACCACATAGCTTAAGACTTTTACCTTGGGATGTCAATATGGTCACTTCCATAATTTACAAAGGCTTGTACCTTTTATAATATTAAGGTAATTTAAATTTTCCTACAAATCCTCCCCTAGGTTTCCCTTAAAAAAAGGCTCCCTCAGGTTGGTAAAGTACTCCCTCTGTCCCAACCAATTCTTTAAAATTTTCTTTTTGGGACGTCCCAACTAATTCTTTAAACTTTCTTAAAATGGAAAATTTTTACACCCTAATTACCATCTTACCCTTTATGTAAAAATGCTCTATCATATTTTATTGGACCTAATTGATCTGACCCAAATATAATTAGAAGACTAGTTAAACTAACCCAACCCAAAATGCCCAACCACACATTTACCTAACCCTAATTTGTCTACAGATCTTATCCCTTCTTTTCATTTGTGTTCTTCCACAGAACCGACGCTCTTCTTCACAACGGAGAGAGCGAGAGAGGGAGAGGGAGTGGGAGTGAGAGTGAGAAACCATCAAAAGAAACCGACACCGCCTCCATCTCCATCTCTCTGTCTCTTCTTCTTTGTCAGTAAAGGGTCAATGGTGAGTGGCGACTTGGTTTGGGAGCAGCTTCTGTGATAAGGAGGAAGGGGGAAATAGAGAGAATGAGAGAGAGGCCAACGGTAGAATACCGATGCCGCCTCCATCTCCATCTCTCTGTCTCTCTTCGTCTTCAGAAGATCAAAGCGAGCGGCAACGACAACGGCAACGGCGACGGCGACGAGTGGCAGATCGTTATTCCAGAAGGTATAAACTATAAACTGTAGATCTTCTTCTCTCTTCCTCTATTCTCCTTCTTCATCATCTCTTCCTCATTAAGTTGTTGTCATTTTTTATATCAGATCTGATTCTGGATCTATTTTTTGGTTTGATTTGGAAGTGGTCTTGATAATGTAAAGCTGTGTTCTTGATATTGTAAATGTCCAGAATCATCAGATGAAGAGAGAGACGAAGTGATTAATGGAAAGATGGAGTAATTTGATGAAGATGGAGATGCAGACCTTTTCATATTCAGATTCATCTGTTGTTTTGTAAACTGTGTTTAGGGTAATGGTAGTGTAAATTTGTTAGCAATAGATAGAGAGAGAGGTGGAGATTAATCTTGTGCTCATATGGTAATTACCTTAAAATGACAAGGGCATTATTGAATTTTTGCACCATTTTTAATAAAGCAACTCCACCCAGTTTTTCAAGAACTGGGTGGGACGGAAGGAGTAAACCTTAAGTTTAAAAAATTGAAATGTATCTTATACCCTTTAGTCTTTACTTCAAGTCAACGTAATCACGATCAATTGGTCAACTAATTCGAACTAATTTCCGGACATCATAACTTATATTTGACACGGATTTAAATTATAAAATTTAATTTTTTGTTTGACATACACATAGTTGTTTATACTTTATGGATTCTCTTTCCATAAGACAGCGAGACTTTTATTGAACTATTTTTTAAAAAATTGATGATGTTGACGGTGATTATTGATTGAAAATCTGTAATTTATCATACTACATGGCTTCTTTTGTACTTTTAACAAAATACTGTTGTTTTCAGCCAAGAGCTTACTTGTTGTACTTATAGCATCTCCAATAGATGATGCAAAATGCATTAATATAGGACGAAGTTAGTGAAATAATGAGATCCAACTAGTTATGCATATGAACATGCATTTTACAAAACATGCATCTTCCTTGTTATATTTAGAGAAATTGAAAGTAAGAATGCAAAAAAAATGAGTCTCTCTCCTTTCATGCATCTCGGAATTTCATAATTTAAATATCTGACTCGCAAAATAAATTTTATTGTCGGAGTGGACCCAAAATGTTTGTCATGCAAAATTTAAAACAAGTAAATTTTACATTTTTTCACCTTGTACTGCTGAAGATGCTCTTAAGAGATAATTATCATTCAAGGAACAAATTGATGCTCTCTAAAATGTTAGTGCATGCATGGTCCCTTGTAATACTATTGGTTATTTATTTAGTTAAGATTAGATAGAAAAGAACATTTCTATTCCACAAAATTTTACTTGAAAAAAAAGTTGTGGATATAAGGCTGTTTGATGAGCTGAAATAAGTGAGCGATTGAAATTAAAAGCTCATTTAATCAGTAGTGTTTGGATGCAGTAGATTATTTGTAATTTTTTTGAATTGACGTTCTTTTTACAATCCGGAGTTTCTCACCAAAACAATCCGGAAATCACCCAACAAAACCATGAATTCCCAAAAAAATCTAAAATTCCTGAGTTGTTTGGGTTTGGAGAGGTTTGACCGAAAATTTCGGATTATTGACTTTAATTTACCTCTAGCAATGTATTGTAGATAAGTAGTATCATTCAAGCATGGTCGTTATGGCAGTGTATTGTTGGTAATTCTCTTTAGTCCCGTGTAAATATAAATAGTGATTTGTAACACTTTTAAAACCTAAAGTTGTACTTGTTGTACTTGTGACCTGGATATATTAAGCAGCTCAAAGGAGAAATCTAGCCACATTAAAGGCATTTTGGTTCAAACTACTTTTTTCTAGGCTCGAGTGCAAATATACTCTTAAACAGCTGGTTGTGACAGTGAGGATGTCAAATGTAATACTAGGGGGCCTCTTGTAGTTATTAGTATTTTAGCCATCAGTGAAGCAGGCTAATATAATTTACCTGAAAAGCTATTCACTCTGCTAGAGTATGTCCTTCGTTCCAAGTTTAGATCTTCTCTCGGAGCTTTAACTTCATGGTAGTTACGTGCCATCAAGGTCTTCCCTCCCCAAGGTCTTCCCTCCGCCATATCACTGACATCATTATCTATCTACCATCACTGCTGTGGCTGGTCCAATGATGTTTCTCTGTCTTCTAGACCTTCTTTCTGCCAGTCATTTTGAGAAAATAGAAGCTTGTTAGCAATAGACCTCATTTTACTGTTTAGCCGTTTGTATACTCGGTAACTTCACAATTCATGACATTCATTTGCTTTCCTTTTGTTTTGTTTCAGGAATCTGATGTACATACATCCGTACTTGTGGACTACGTATGACTTCATTTACGTAATTGAGACCATTAAAATTGCCTACAAAATGGATCGGACTGCCATCATCAAATGGACCGAGGGTATCCCGATGACCTCGCACGAAGTTTTCGAGAACAAGATCAAGGAATTCAAGTTCTTAAAAAGTTTCTATGAAAAGCGGGCTGACCAGTATAAGAAGACTGATAAAAAAATGCAACCCGTGTTTTTCATGAGGGATGCCAATCACCACTTGGTCAAATGTATGTGTTTGGCGTTATTTTAATTAGAACTAGTTTTGATTATTTGATAAGATTTCTTACGCACGTCCGTCATTTGTATTAATATGACAGATCAAGGATCCCAGCGAATCCGGTTATTAATGTGTTATGCGTGCTACGAGAATGGCTTAGCTCACTTGCCCCGGTTATATAGTCCAATTTTATGCAGGTGATTGTCAATAAGATTCGAGACGGCAAGATCTCAGAATTTTCAATCATTAAAGGTAATGTTTACGTGTGGGGATGTGGTGTAGTGCATATGCAAGTGATTGAACATGATTACATTTCAATTGCAGATATGCTTGATGGGTACTTCAAAAGATGACGAGAAGACTTACAGCAGTTTGAAGACTTCGCCATATGTAATTATAATACACCACCATAGATTTATAATTCCCTTTTTCTCTCCAACTTTGTATTATGGTTAGTGTAGGCGGCGTTCGTTGCTGCAAATGTAGTTCTTTTTTCTTGGATGTTGATGATACTGTAGTAGCATTATGTATCTCATTATTGATTGATATAGTGGATTGAGAGTCGGCTCCGTGGTTTTTTTTCGTTTGAGTTTCCACGTTAACAATTGGTTCTTCTCACACGTTTAAGTTTATTGTCTACTTGCTTTGTGGCAATTCCTTTTTACTTGCATGTTTGCGAGGAAAAATCGATTCTTGGATTTGATTACTTTCGCTACAACTTCATCATGTTTTGAGTCTGAGTTTTTAACAAGTGGCATCATAGTCGCGTTCATTGTGATGGGCTTGACTGGTTGTGTTGACTAAAATTTCTTAAGCTTAGTTTCGGCTGTAACACCCCCGACTTCCAGAGCAACAGGAAACCGGGATGGTGCCCTCCGTACAGGGAATTTTACCCTTTCGTACAAGTAGTGGTAAAAACATACAAGTGAAAAGAACATCCAACTACTGATTAATTACGATAAAAGTTTACAACATTGGTGACTGATTCCAAACTGGACACAGAGTCTTACAAAATATATTTTTACAACAAAAAGGCTCTCCGGTTAATTACTAAGATCTACAATTTACATGAGAGAACGAATTCGTGATCCCAGCGTGTTACCCCAAGCAACCAATCATATACCTGCGGGGAATTTAAAAGAAACACAAGGACGCAGTTTTACGAGTATCAGTGAAAACTGAGTGAATAAACAACTTAGCATGTAAAACAGAATGGCTAAAACAGGTTACGGGGTTCCGTGTTTAAAAGAGTTTGAACCGTAACAGAGTATACGTGTAAACATCAGAGTAAATAATTTGAATTGTTTTACAGAAATATCTATACGATATAAGTGATTATTGCAAGTAACTGATTTGTTTACCGAGATAATTATAAGTTCCAGAACGTGGAATTAAACAAGTCATATTATTAAGTCGCAATATCCAGGAGAGACCAGGGTAAAAGTAACAGATGATACTGGCTTATAGGAGGTTCTGATAACCCGGCCTCTCTGCCAAGCGTTGTTGATCGGGGTTTCCGATCCCGCTAGTCATCATACAAGCCAATTACTAGACCTTAAGTGTCGACACCCCCTCAAGATTGTAAGTCAGAAGGGTAGTACTAGAATGTTGGAATCCAGCCTACTGCGAAAGGATTCGAGGCGCACGGAGTCCCATGTCTTTAGGGGCCTGGCTCAGGGACTCATCACCCGATAGTAATGTAACGTAAAGTAAAGTAAAGTAACACGACGTAGGCGTATAGCACTGTCGTAGACCCAAGTGGTTCCGGTGACGCGATTCTTTCACTTCACGTTATTAATGAATTCTGATTTCGTGACATTTGAACAATTAGTTTTCCGATTTGAAAACAAGTAATAAAGTGACAATTTAAAAGCAAGTACTACATGTTTGATAACAAAGTATGGCAGTTATTTGCAAAGGAAGCAAGTAGATTACATGAAAGAGTTTGGCAAGCAAAACCAAGCATGTAACTCACAGGTATATTTTTAGACAAGACATAATCACGTTTGACACGAAGAAGATAAGTACACAACAGTAAGCATGTATACTCACCGTGAGAGCCGTAGAGCGCTAGCTAGTCAACTACTCGCGAATAACGTTCGGATCAACTAGCTCGTCAAAGACAAGATATTCAATCATACACATAAATTCCTAATCACCAACCATTCCGTATCGCGAGTAGTTAATGGATATCCTATATGGAATATAAGAAAAAGCCTAATCGGATACGCCTAACGTAATTATAAACTCCTAATTTATTTTATAAAATTAACCAATAACTTTAAGGAGTGAAAACTATTTAATATTCTAATTTAAATGAACTTATTTATTGATAAAAAATAATAATAATATCAAGTTGTTTACTTTATTGAAATCACAAAAGTAAATTAATTAAAAAGAAATTTAGATTTCAATTATCTTTTACACAACATAATCTTTATTGAATATACATATATAGACGTATTTACAAAATTTTATTTTATTAACTTATTTTTCAAGAGCTAATTATAAGTATCTAATTGTATTCGATTTCAAATTTACAGAAATATCATCTTTTAGTTTACATTACAAAATATTGTTTTTATTTATTAATTCTAATATATAATTACCACAATTTAAACAAAGATTTAAACTAATTGAAAACATTTAAATACATTTAGTGGTAACTACAAGGAGCACCCCCACTACAAGAATAAAGTTTCACCACTTAACACATTATAGCCTTAAAGTTTCAACTAGTGCAATATAACCCCCCTGCAACCACATTATATTTACAAACACTCTCTTCTCCAACATGTTTCTTCCCGATGATTCAAACTCACATACACCCACACACATAAAGCCATTATACATGATCAGAGAACAATTGTAGCTAAGGAAATCGACAAGAGGGAGTTCAATTTACCGGAAAACAAAGGAGGAGAACGGATCAAAAAATTTCCGGCGAAACGGTGTCACGGTGGTCGGAATGGCCTGGATTCCTTCGTCTGAGTTATTCCAGGATTCGTCGAAATTGCAGTAGATATGCAAAGAGAGGGAGGCGAAGGTGGTGGTGTAGGGTCTTCGGGTCAGGTGGCAGTGGCGGCGTCGGGGCTCACCGCCTCTGTTGCCGCTGCTGCCATTGTTGTTGTTTCTTATGGTGCTTCCACGGGGCAGAGAGGGAGTGAGGCCGGTAGTGAGAGCGAGAGATGAGGGTGATGATGGTGGTGGGTGGTGACGGTGGTTGGAGTGGTGACTCGGAGTGTGCTAGGGTTTGTTGACAGAGAGTGGGATTGGAAGAGGACTTTTTTCAAAGAGAGGCCAGTGGTTTGGTTTCCGTCGGAAGACTCTTTTCTCTCTCTCTCTAGAGAGAACTCTCTTTCTTTTCTTCGTCTTCGTTGTAATATTCAAAAGCTCTTCGTTTTCATCGTTAAAACGTTTTCTGGGAGAAGAGACGATTAATCTGACAAACTACTTGGCAGCTTTTCTCATTCACCCCCCATATTACCCTTCTTTGCAAAATCATTTTTATATTCTACTACTTCTGTTTCTTACTTTCCGTTCCGTTTCAGCTACCACTCTCTCTAATCTCTTTAGCCACATTCTAACTTGTCACTATTTAATGAGTCATTTTGATCCGGTGATTTGACTATCAAAATGATGCAATTTTTGATAGTCAAATCATTTGATCGTTAAGCGAATTTTTGATTGATAAAAATGGAATCTTTACTGACCAAAATAGTTTTGATTGTTAAAAGTAGTTTAACTGCTATAAAAGTAAATTTACATAATAGCTTTAAGTTCGACTTATATTTTTACAAGAAATTCAAATGTTATTTTTCAGGCAAACTCCTAAACGTTTTATTTTAGGGTAAAAGACAAAAACCACCCCTCGAGTATGGGTTATATACAAAAACACCCTCCGTGTTCGGGGATATACAAAAACCACCCCTGTCACTAACAGACGTTGGACAAATACCACCCTTCTGTTAATGTCAATTAAGAGGAGGGTGCAATCTGACTTTTTTATGACAATTTTACCCCTATTTTGTATTTTCTATTCATTTTGTTAATGTTCTTGATGTTCTTAAACACCACCTCCACCTCCACCATAACACCGCCTCCACCACCACAACAATAATAACAACATCAACATCAACAAAAACAAACATTATCAACTCTTCTGAACTGCTCAAACAAGGACTTAGGGAATAAATTCAATGTTGTATACTTGGTGCACCTCACATAATTTTTGGGATAATTCGAAATCTGAACGGGAAGAAATTCAATAGTTGATATTCACAGAAAAATTCAAACAATTTTATCTCTATAACAGAAGCAGTTCTTCACAACCTGGAACAAAAATTGTTCCATTTTTTTTTTTATGAATTCGGAATTATATTAGAAAACAAAACTGGGCCAATACAAAAACCTCAAAGCATTACCAGCTACCTGACCTCCTCTACACTCTGATTCACCTTGCATCTAGTATTCAGAGAATCTAACACAAAAGAGTCACTTTTCTTCTCTATCTAGCCCAGTTAGCAACATTGTGAGCAAGCAAATTTGCTCTTCTGGGACAAAAATTGACTCTTTACCATTTAGAAGCATCAAATGAACAGCAGTAGCTCTGTTCTTCCACTCCCATCCTGCTTTAGAAGGATCTTTGATTGCTTGTACCACATTAAGACAATCAGATTCTATGCATACTTTTTCCAATCTCTGATTTGCACAAAATCCCTCAAAAAAATGAACAATACATGTCTCAATTAAAAAAATAGTAAACCCACCTGCAAATCGCCGAAACCTGCCCCTGTTTCACCAAGCACCCAACTTCACTGCGAATCACCACCATTAGCCACCGCCACCACCGACCCTCTCTCTCGCCGTCGCACTCTCTACCGACGACCCAGCAGCCGGAAAAACCAACTGCAACAGCAGCAACCCGGTTCAACAGAGGAAGAGCTTCTTCGATATAGAAGACTCGTTCCCGGAGCTTTCGTCTACGGCGAGATGGAGAAGAAACTGAAGATGAGGGGAATCGACTAGCCGTCCACAGATCTAAGAGATCCGTTGGTGGTGGGTCTTCGATGAGGCGGCGGGATTGGATCTGGGAAAAAGCTCACTCCCCTTCTTCTTCTTCCTCATAATCACATCACCCTCTTGAAAAAATCACAATCTCCCGGTGATTCGATTCACACCCAGATCGCAAACACAAAAGCGTGATTAGGATCAGTGAATTGAAATCACGTCATGGGAGCGAGTGTGATGATATTAGGGCACAGTGAAAGAAACCAATATTCGGGGTTGAATCGTAGTAGTTGGAGGCGATAGATGTGAGCAGCGGAGGGATGAAACGAGTTTGATGATTGATTGTTGATTTTAATAGAGAGAGATAGTAGTCTGGCGATGGTGGTTGAGGGCAGAGGGAGAGAGGTGGGGAAGGGGAAAGTGAGGAAGAAAGAAGGGAAAAAAGTACTTATAGTGAGGTATCTTTTGTCAAAACGAGGGTAAATATGTCTTCTTACCCCTCCGTTAGTTTGCTGTTAGTGACAGGGGTGGTTTTTGTATATCCCCGAACACGGAGGGTGTTTTTGTATATAACCCATACTCGAGGGGTGGTTTTTGTCTTTTACCCTTTATTTTAATAGAAATTTACCCCACTATTAATTTAAAATTTATAGTTCACTTTATTATTTAAAATAAAATGATATCATTAAATAACATTACGAGAATACACAAATTTATCAAGATTATTAAAATCGAATAGTTTATCACTACGATATAAAATCATACACAATATATGCTGCGTCTCATTACGACTAACACTAACATCAAACAATACGATCCTCACATTCTCTAATAATAACTATGTCGTACAAAATTACTAAAATAACCCTATAGTAAAATACGGGTTGTTACATTGGCGGCACGGTGATTAAATTGGTCTCGGTATACTGATCAATTTGGAAATCGAGGATAGGGGTTTAGTTGTTATGCATGGACTTGTATGATCATGTCGAAGATGATGCTTCGAAGTGCCCCCTATGAAAGACAAGGAATGAGACACAGTGCATATGAAGACTATGACCACAATTAGATATTGAATTGATCCAAGCGTTTTCACAATGTTGCCAAAGAGGCAAGGGCGGATATACTGTGAAATAAACTCGAGTCATACTGACTGAGCACTCCCTCAACGACTTAGCAATCACAAAACAGGACTTAGCAGTCACAAAACACAACAAATAACATGAACATACAGGTAAGCGATCTCTCACATATTAATGAGAAAAACATCGAATTGCTCATATGCTTACAATAATAGAAGAAAATTTTTTGTCAAATATAAATTATATTTCCAAAATTATAAAAAAAAAGAAAAAAAGAAAACTTGATAGATTTTAAGATATCAAATTTAGCGAAGTTAATTTGGACATTCCTACTAGGATTTGTTTGATAATCAAATAATTTCCAATTTATCCCGACCACAATCCACATTCCTTCAACTTTTTGCCTCTTATTTTCTCGTTTCACCATTCTTTTCCATAAACGTTGTCCTGCATCATCTGAGTTCTCGGTCGTCTTCCTTTGAAGCGCCACATGATTTATTATTCTGCATCTTGTCCCTGCCATAGCATACGTATTAGGGATACATGTGAAGTTCAAAATAACTTTAAACAAAGTAACAAGGAGGCATGAAACACAAAACAAGATCTAATGAAAGGCATACCAAAAATTTTTGAAGCCTCCAATTTCTTTAGGAAAATAGTCTGCACAACCCAATATTTTGGCTCTGAGGGAATCTTTATGTTCACGCCGGCGTACATGAAGCTCAAATTTGCAGGCGTGAATATGACATTTGTTGTCCTCGTCGTCGTCATCAGCAAACTCAATAAATAAATAAATTACACAAAATATATTCCCTGCCAGATGAGCTACGAATCCAGACGTTGAACCCACCTTACCACCGAGATCATTTATGTGATCCAAACCATGAACGACAAGGTATGGGTAATTTTTGGGCGGTACGCTATAATCATAAAGATCACAGACTGCCATGTGATCTTTTCTCATCCTTCTACTATCAACCTTGGCCTTCATATCGCGAGCAAGCACGCTGGTCCCTCTAACATGAAAACCCATCATGTTGCCATCAAAATCTTCCCTTCCGTACCAATTCTTGTAGTTACCGTACACGGTCAGGTTAGTACGGATTGTATCCGACTCGTCTACGTTGATTCTCTCCCACTTATCATTAGTCACCGAGTAAGAGTAGTAGTAAAAATCCCGGCCGTGCATCTTATTAGGTTCTAAAGTCACATACAAAGTTTTGCCTACCACTTTATGCGCGGTGAGATAAGCCTTCTTGTTATAGTAAAAATCGTTGAAGGGGGGAGTCGAAAGCGGCTTCCAGCAAGGATCATCACCATAAGGATCAAAAACTTCGAAAGCAGGATCCGGAATATCGTCTTTTGCACGATCGGTAGAGTAGAACGTACCTGCGAGGGCGTATAAGCGGTCGTCGACGGCAAAGGCCACCGGGCAAGGCTTTCCTCCCTGAGGTTCAGGACCTTTCAAACACGTGAAATCCTCTCTGTCCCTGTTCCTCCAGTTTGTGAGATCAACCATCAAGAATTGTCTCGAAAACTTGTTCGTCTTCTCATCCAAACCAGCTCCAATCACACAGAGATTTGAACCACAGACAACAATGCGCATATTGTCTGGCTCGGAAGGTTTGAAATTGAAAAGCAGTTTGATACTGAGATCGCCGTCGGTAGTGTCCACGGCATATACATCATATCCATCACCGGAACACAATATTGCATGCTTGACCAGGAATACGAGATCCGGGAGTTCCTGTTGTTTGTGTTGCTGGTGGTGGTTACAACCCGTGCCGCTTCCTAGAACCTCCATAATTTTTTTAAATACGGTAGACCTGGTATGGAGCTTTCGGAAGAAATCAAAGACGTAGCAAGTATTTTTAAGACCCTTAATGAATCTGTTAAAGTAGCCATCTATAATATATAGATGATTATTATATAAATCCGAATCTTATTAAAATCAGAAATGGGTCCAGGCCCATAAGACCATCTATCTGCAGCACCGACATAGAATCCAATTAGACGATCTAAACCCAGCCTACATCAAACCCAAACCCAACCCCGAAAGCCGCTTTGTTCCAGATTCAATCCTCCTCGGCTACTACTCCTCCACATTCCTTCTCTTGTCTGCATCTCCCTCTAGTTTGATTGAAGGGCACTTTCACCCCTTCTAGTTCAAAAAAAGGACGCTTCTACCCCTTCACGTAACTTACACTACCAGGTTGTGAATGTTAGAAAATTTAATCTGCTTAAACAATAAGAACAGAAAAATTAAACGATGAACCTGTCACCAAACTTGGCAAAATGAAGAATCGAAGAGGAACGCGTTGACGAACGCTTTCCTTTAAGCGTTTTCCCCCCGGTGCTATCGGTTTGAACGGAACAATCGCCTCCGAGGACTCCTCTTGAGTGACTGAGAGATGATTGTTGTGTGCTTTGGATTGAGAACTCAATTTTCAATTATAGCCACTAGGAAAGAGAAGAAGCTGGGCAAACGTACACACTCTCTTCATCTTCAATTCACATACGTTTGTCGTTTTAAATAGGGCATTCAATTTTCAGGAGATAACTTAATTGGACATTCAACCTACAGGAGATAATTAATTGTATGTAACAAAAACATAAACACCATATTATATCTGGGTCGACTCACAACCCAGACCCGCCCAAAGCGGTCCGCGCGTGTGTTTATTGTTTTTATTCAACACAATTCTTCCCCAAAATTCCAGCCTAATGAAAGTCATCTCAACACAAATTACACGGACAATTTGCTCATTCACTTGAACAACATTGTACGGTAACACCCTCAATCACCGGGTTATCTCATGAGCTTAAGTTGAGCTCAAACTTCAACTCACGAGATTATCCAACAATCCCCCACATGAATGACCAAATTGGACATTCAACAATCTCAGTCTCAAATAAACTGTCCTGGAGCTAATCGCATAAAGATAGGTAGTCATAAACCTTTAACCTTCTCTTAGTGACACACCACATGATGTGCTGGCTCATTAGTGCGCTATAAGCCTTGAACTGCTTGCCAATGGTGCACACCAAGTCGGCAGTGCTCACGCAATTAGGACTTCGAGTCATTACGTCCTCGTTAAAATTCTCATTTGGCCATTGAGACACGTTTCCTGGTTTCGTGAGTGCTATAGAGAATTCATCCTATCAATTCTCATAGAGCCGACCCCATCTCCACTCATATAGGTGAACTCTATCGGTACCTTGCTATACCGGAGTTCATTAAGAGTTTATCTCTTCCTCGATACAATGCAAGACATCACATTATCAATCCAAAGGAAGGGCCAGGAAAAAAACTTTCCAATGATCGTGATGTATCCTTATCCGTGCATAGTTATGTTGTCTCTTTGAACCTAATTCTTGGGGATCTCCAGTCACTTATGTAGGGTTTGCCACTATGACAGATTTTTCAAGAGGCTTCAGACCCTTTCCTTTTGATAAAGTCCAGACTTGCTCTCTCGGTAGTCCTTTAGTGAGCGGATCCGCTAGGTTCTCCTTAGACTTAACATAATCGATCGTATTGTGTCTACGACGTATATGTCTAGACTTTCCATTATACATAAAATTTTGTGCCCGTCCAATTGGAGAGTGACTGTCGAGTGTATGCATATTGGAGGTACCGGTTTCGGCCACATAGGCAAGTCCTCCAGAAAGTGACGAAGCCATTCAGCTTCTTCACCTGCCTTGTCCAACGCAATGAACTCAGATTCCATCATAGACCTTGCTAAGCACGTTTGCTTTGTAGATTTCCACGACAATGCTGCTCCACCGAGCATGAATACATATACACTTGTGGATTTTGAATCCTTCGTGTCAGAAATCCAGTTAGCATCATCACACGATTGCTTACGTGTATACGCAAGTGCACGGTCGAAGTAATAAAAGATGAGTATTAAGCTCAGGTTGTCGAACCCACAGGGACAGTCTCGAGGTTATTTAGCTAGATGATTAATTTAAAGTTAAGTAACCGGAGGAAAAGTTGTGATTTAAGGAGTCGTCACCCTCAAACAAGTGACTAAAATTAAATAAACAAAACTAAACTAATATTTTTATTATTTTATTATTGATATGAATGTGGAGAACACTAGATAGTTTTAGGGTCCCTAGGGTATTTAGATATTTTCGGATTATGATTTGAAACACTCTACTTACGTCTAGTTATACCGGGTCACACTCATTACGATCTTCTGTCGATCTCACGCAAATCTACGTTACGGTCTACCTCGGGTCCTGTCGGTCCACCCCTGTCTACCGTTACGTTCTAGTCAGCTAGCCAGGTTCGCTCACCGGGTCCTGTCGGTCCACCGATCATGCTAATCCTAACTAAGTCTAACCGAAACAACCCACACACGGTCATTCAAGTCTCTATCTCTTGTCGGTCTCAAGAAACTACGAGAATGTCAACAACGTTCTTCACGAATCCGGGTTATGTTCACTGTCTTGCAACAAACCTAGATAACTAGTATGTATTGGGTGATCAAACAAAGCAAACTAAGAGTTAAGAATAAGAACTTGTCAAATAACTAAAACAATACGTAGAACTGAGTTCAAGACATGAATCAAATACACAAATCCGGAAATCTAAACAAACCCTAGTTCTCCATAAACTATCTAGCTATGAGAGATTTAGCAACTCATAGAGTAGGCAAACAATACCAGTTCTTCCATAAACATGATAGAAAGAGAGGAGAAAGAGATCAAACTCGCAATCCTAGCTCCGGCGCGAATCCAAGCTTGAGCCCCGTTCTTGTCTTCCTAGTCTTCGTCTTTTTTTTTTTTCTTTTCTTCTCACGTTGATTGATCATTCCTCAATTCCTTCTTGTTATTTTATTCTTCCCCAATCAGGTTAAGGAAATAAACAACCCAAAACTATGTAGTTTTGAGCAAGTACAAGAAGCAATCGTGCTTCTTTTTCTTTCTCCCGTCCGTGTAGTTTTTGCTCCAGGAGATCGTAGGATCTCCTTTTCCTGATCGTGCGATCTGGGTTGATCCTAGGATGATCCTACAATTTAGTGAGTTGTCTCTTTTTCCTCTGCAAACTTCGCCCAACCTGATCGTGCGATCACATATTTTGATCCCGCGATCTACTTCTGATCCTAGGATCAACTTTTGATCCTACACTTCAGTGGGTTGTCTCATTTTTCATTACGCTCATTTTTTCTAAGTCTTCTCTTTTATTCTTCATTGGGGGTGTTAAGTGTCATTACCCAAACTTATGAAAATGACACTTTAACCCCCTTTCCATCTTTGTCCATTTTTCTTCCAATTTCTTTCTCTCCCAAGCTTCCGCATATGTTCCAAAGTTCATTTTCCTCCTCCTCTTGATCCATGAGCACTGTTTTCTCTCCAACACAACACGAAAACACCCCGTGCGATCAAAAGTGACAAAATAAAAGTAAATAATATGAAAAACGCCCAGATTAACAATTTATCACTCAAAGCTAAACTTATCCAATTTCCTCAAGTTCATAGTGTATTTCTAATATATTCAACCCGGAAATTACACAAAACGGCACACAAACGTAGAAGAAATATAACTCTAATATAGAGTTATCAAATCCCCCCACACTACCTTTTTGCTCGTCCCGAGCAAACATCAAAAAAATCTATCACACTATGATTTTCAATCCACCAAATTGCATTTAACTTCACTAGCCATGTGACACAAACAACACACACACCCATGCAATCTACATGACTATACAATGCAACTCGATTATAGAACAATGCAAGAATTAAAACAACACCAAATTTTTTTCCAGTTAGAGATTGGGAAATCTCGCTATCACTAACCAAAATCATCAAGCTCTCACAAGTCTTTTTCGAAATTTCACAACCAATGCAAGAAATTGAGATAAGATGATCATACGCACAAGTTCACTAAGGGGTCCCCAAACATCCACCATAAACAATCCAAGACTTGGGCACGTCCTTTAGCTCAGAGGGTCTAGGCATCTTAAGTACTAAAATGTCTTTCGTCTCTAAGTCATATGAGGTTTTCAGACCCTCTTAGCTGCTATTGCATTGAATGCAAGTTGTCCCAGTGACGGGAGACACAACTCCGTGTAATACGGCTTGACTTTAATTTTCCCTAGTTGCTCTAATTGGATTGAATCCAAATTCCCCGCGTAAACGGAGGCACATTAGGCTGTTCACCGTATCTAGTCCAAGAGAAGATTTTGATTTCTTTTGTTTTTCATTCTCTTCTATTTTTTTTTTCAGCCGTGCATTTAGAGTAACTAAGTGTGGGCTTTTTCGGTTAGCTCTTGAAACCGCCTTAAGGGATGGTGGTGTACACTCCCTAACTTCACTTAGGCTAAGCCAGTGTACCACATGGAACCAACTCTACACGAATGTCCACCCCAGATTTGCAAGAGGCCACAAGTTTCCACTCGAAAACAGACTATTCGACTACCTTAAGACTAAATCCTCCTAGCACACTAAAGGAACTAAAGGTATGCCCTCATATACTTTCCACATTCCCTGAATACCCGGGACATCCTTTCGTGAAACAGGTGCGCAAGATACTAAGAATTAAGGTTTTCCCCACTACGGCGCTTCCTATTCTCAGAGACTCTTTCGCTGAACCCTCTTCGGTTTCTAGCTTCATCAATTGCCCATATTCTCAAAAAAATTAATTTTTTATGGATTTTTCTCTTCTCTTATATATATATTTTTTATAATTTTCTCATATTTTCCTAAACTCTATATGCAATGGCCAACTATACTAATCACAGAACATTGGGTAGGGGAACTCAGTAATGTAAAAGTTCTAACAATGCATAAAATACACAATCTAACACAATACGACAATATATTTAAAACACCCTACACTAACCACATTACTCACAATACAACACAAACTACATGTAACTAGGCTATGCAAAACAGACATGGCTAGCAAAAGTATACACAAACCCCCCCCACTCTTAAGCGTTTCGTTGTCCTCAACGAATTTAGAGATAAAATAAGAGGACTCATCGCTTAAATGTGTAGGCGGTGGATCTCCACAATAAACGCTCAAAACTTAAACGCCGAGAGGGTAAGAGATACCTGAGGTGCCCGGAACACCATGGGCACCGTGTCCGCGAAACTGCAACAAGAAGGGGTCTTATGGACCGTTGATAGTTTCCCGCTGATGAAGATGACCTGAGCAATCCCCAAGCCACACCATGCTACAATGTAACTCCCCTAAGGTCGTGTGTGCCTCGCACACCGGGGTAGACTGCTCCATCCTGCAAAAATGCACGAAAAATCCCCAACTCCCTCAAGAGTCCCCATGTGGGTCAAATGTGCCATGGCACACTGGGGTAGATTCTTCGCTAACATTACCTGCAAAACTAGACAACTCATTAGTCCCTCTCTCTCACGTCTCAAAATCAGGTATGGAGAACTAAATAAAAAGAAAACAGATAATATCCTACTCTACATTGGGTTGCCTCCCAAGAAGCGCTCGTAATTTAAGGTCGAAAGCCCGACCCAGTTACCTCTGCCACCTCACGAGGGTGGTCTGGCACATTTTTCCACTTCCAGCTTAGCTTTATTGTGTTGGATTTAAAGTACTGCTTCATGTGCATGCACCGCTGATGGCTTGTTCCTATCCCAATAATCAGGTGGATTCCGTTGCGACAACTCAAGGAGCTGTCGCTTCACTTGTACAGCAAATGGCACCCCTGGTTGATACTCCCATGACACTGGGGTGACAGTTTAAAGACCCGAAAAGTCTCCATGTCATCATGTACCCTCATAATCAGTTCTCCATTCTCTACGTCGATGAGAGTCCGATCAGTAGCTAAGAATGGCCTACCCAGAATTAGCGGAACATCACCTACTGGCATATCCAATATAACAAAATCAGCCGGAATGATCAGACTTCCGACCCTCACTAGCATACCTTTAACCATCCCACATGCTTTCTTGGATGACTTGTCTATAAATTGGAGTGTGATCCAGGTTTTCGGAGGCTCCCCCACACTTAGATTTTTAAATACCGATAGTGGCATCAAATTCACGCTCGCTCCCATATCACATAGAGCCCTTCCAGTGTAGGCGTCACCCAGTGTGGCTTCAATGACAAAGCTACCTGGATCCTTCTTCTTCTTAGGCAGTCCATTCAAAACATAAGAACTGACATGTTCATTTAGGTTCACTCTCTGGAACTCATTCACTGATTTCTTTCCAAGGACCGCATCCTTAATAAATCGAGCATACTTAGGCATATTTTGAAGTGCCTCAATCAATGGGATATTGATATGCAGTTTAGAGAATACATTCAAAAAGCGTCTGTATTCTTCTGAATCATCCTTCTTCTTCCTAGTGCGTAATGGGTATGGAAGTTCTGAAGACGAAGGAGAAGATGAAAGTGGTACCTGAGTATGCTCCTCCTCGTCTAGTGGAGTCACGCCCTTTGATTGGGGGACCATGACAGGTGTCTTCTCAGAATCAAAGACTTCATGTTCCTTTGCCTTTGAGGCTTCTGCTCTGGCATGACTCGGATAAGGAGGGTCCTTAAGTGCAGTACCGCTACGAGTAGTGATGGCTAGAGCATGCCCCTCAGACGTGTCCACAATGTTGCCCAATGCTCTTTGTTCAAGTTGTTCCTCAAGATCTTTTATTTCTGCTTGAGCTACTTGAAGTGCAATTGCTACAGAGCTGACCTGTGTGGACATGTCCCTCATGTGCTGAGCCATTGTCTTTATTATTCCTGTCATCTCGGTCAACTCTGAAGGTGGTACTGGCTGCTGCTGTTGCATCTCTGGACCATTTATCTCGTGCACTACCTCTACTGCATTCACCTGCACAGTGTCACAAGCCATATTTTCATCTCTTACACGTTCTCGTTGCCTGTACTGGTAATCCATGCTCTCTTCTTGCTTAACCAAGCATCTCATCAATGCATATGCCCCTTCCTGATCGCAGTTAAATAAGAAGTTGCCCCCAGCTTCTGTATCCATCTTGTCTCTATTCAGATGTCCAAGGGAATCATAGAAGACATGAATTAACTGTCGCTTATCAATACCATGGTTGGGACATCTATGTAGCAAATTATTGAAGCGCTCCCATGCTTTGACAAGTGATTCATCCTGCTTTTGCCTGAACATCCCGATCTCATTCTGAAGGTGAATCACACGTGAGATAGGATAGAACTTACTCATGAACTGTGCGACACACTCTTCCCACATTTTGATTGAACATGATGGCATAGAGTCCAGCCAATCCATAGCAGCTCCCTTGAGACAATGAGGAAAGAGCATCAGTTTGAGCGCTTCAGATGTGACCCCACTATATCGGATTAGCCTACAATGGCTCTGAAATCTCCCAATGAAATCATGTGGGTCTTCCTCATATGTACCAGCAAATGTGCACTGTTCCTGAGTGAATTGAATTGTGCTCAGCTTTAGACAGAAGTTTTCTGCCTTAATTGGTGGAACCAAAATTGCGGGCTCCCTTCCTCTAAGATCCGCCTCAAATGCCTGGATTATTGCTTTCCCAGAACGGTTATATGGCATTAAGGTCGGGTGCGGTCTCGATGTTGCCGCCAGTGCTTTCTCTACGGCTGAAGCTACCATATCTTGCAGCTGCTCCGTTGTGAGGCTAATCAGCCCTTGGCCTTCCGCCATAGCTACCTGAGAAAACAACACTAGCACACCCGTGAGGTAAACAGATAGTAACAAAAAGAAATATAAAACAAAGCTCTAAACTAATTTCTAACTAACCAATCTACCGCTGTCCCCGGCAACGGCGCCAAAAACTTGACACGATTTCTTACGTGTATACGCAAGTGCACGGTCGAAGTAATAAAAGATGAGTATTAAGCTCAGGTTTTCGAACCCACAGGGACAGTCTCGAGGTTATTTAGCTAGATGATTAATTTAAAGTTAAGTAACCGGAGGAAAAGTTGTGATTAAGGAGTCTTCACCCTCAAACAAGTGACTAAAATTAAATAAACAAAACTAAACTAATATTTTTATTATTTTATGATTGATATGAATATGGAGAACACTAGATAGTTTTAGGGTCCCTAGGGTATTTAAATATTTCCAGATTATGATTTGAAACACTCTACCTACGTCTAGTTATACCGGGTCACACTCATTACGATCTTCTGTCGATCTCACACAAATCTACGTTACGGTCTACCTCAGAACCTGTCGGTCCACCTCTGTCTACCTTTACGTTCTAGTCAGCTAGCCAGGTTCGCTCACCGGGTCTTGTCGGTCCACCGATCATGCTAATCCTAACTAAGTCTAACCGAAACAACCCACACACGGTCATTCAAGTCTCTATCTCCCGTCGGTCTCAAGAAACTACGAGAATGTCAACAACGTTCTTCACGAATCCGGGTTATGTTCACTGTCTTGCAACAAACCTAGATAACTAGCATATATTGGGTGATCAAACCAAACAAACTAAGAGTTAAGAATAAGAACTTGTCAAATAACTAAAATAATACGTAGAATTGAGTTCAAGACATGAATCAAATACACAAATCCGGAAATCTAAACAAACCCTAGTTCTCCATAAACTATCTAGCTATGAGAGATTTAGCTACTCATAGAGTAGGCAAACAATACCAGTTCTTCCATAAACATGATAGAAAGAGAGGAGAAAGAGATCAAACTCGCAATCCTAGCTCCGGCGCGAATCCAAGCTTGAGTCCCGTTCTTGTCTTCCTAGTCTTTGTCTTTTTTTTTTTCTTTTCTTCTCACGTTGATTGATCATTCCTCAATTCCTTCTTGTTGTTTTATTCTTCCCCAATTAGGTTAAGGAAATAAACAACCCAAAACTACGTAGTTTTGAGCAAGTACAAGAAGCAATCGTGCTTCTTTTTCTTTCTCCCGTCCGTGTAGTTTTTGCTCCAGGAGATCGTAGGATCTCCTTTTCCTGATCGTGCGATCTGGGTTGATCCTAGGATCACAGAGGTGATCCTACACTTCAGCGAGTTGTCTCTTTTTCCTCTGCAAACTTTGCCCAACCTGATCGTGCGATCACATATTTTGATCTCAGGATCTACTTCTGATCCTAGGATCAACTTTTGATCCTACACTTCAGTGGGTTGTCTCATTTTTTCCTTACACTCATTTTTTCTAAGTCTTCTCTTTTATTCTTCATTGGGGGTGTTAAGTGTCATTACCTAAACTTATGAAAATGACACTTTCTTTTTCCATCTTTGTCCATTTTTCTTCCAATTTATTTCTCTCCCAAGCTTGCGCATATGTTCCAAAGTTCGTTTTCCTCCTCCTCTTGATCCATGAGCACTGTTTTCTGTCCAACACAACACGAAAACACCTCGTGCGATCAAAAGTGACAAAATAAATGTAAATAATATGAAAAATACCCAGATTAACAATTTATCACTCAAAGCTAAACTTATCCAATTTCCTCAAGTTCATAGTGTATTTCTAATATATTCAACCCAAAAATTACACAAAACGGTACACAAACATAGAAGAAATATAACTCTAATATAGAGTTATCACATCACTATAAACTTCTAATACCGCTGGTTATTTTGTATAGTTTAATCCAAGATTCTGAGAATATCTTAAATATTTCAGAACCCTTACCGCTGCTTTCCAGTGGTCTAAACCAGGATTGCTCGTAAACCGGCATAGCTTGCTAACTGCCTGAGCAATATCAGGTCTTGTACAATTCGTAATGTAAAATAGGCTACCAACTACTTGAGCATATACAAGTTGGTTAATTCCCTCTCCGGTATTCTTGGTAAGATGCAGACTTACATCAACCGGTGTTTTCACAGATTTGCCTTTATCTTTGTCAAACTTATTGAGAACTTTCTCAATATAATGTGATTGAGATAAAGCATACCCTTCTCGTGTTTTAGAAATATTAATTCCTAAAATCACATCAGCTAGACCCATGTGGAGTATTACTAATTTGAATTCCCAAAAAGTATGAAATCTTCTGAACATCAGCCTTTATAGAAGTCTAGTTGGAGCTCTGCAATATCTAACTGTGACAAGACCTGCTCTTCAATTTGCTGTTAATAAGGTGTGTCAACAACTTTATACTCCTAGACAATGTGACTGTAGTGCAATCAAAATAATTTTGAGATATGTCGAAGGCACAATTAATTTGGGACTTCAATTAACCCCTGGGAACTTCAATGTCACAGCATTCTCAGATATTGACTGGGTTGGTGACACTAGTGACAAGAGGAGTACTACTGGTTTCTGTGTGTTTGTGGGGCAAGCTTGGTGTCTTGGTGTTCTGATAACTCTCTATTAGAGTTATATTTCTCGCACGTTTTATATCGTTTTGCGTGCTTTCCGGGTTTATTATATTAGTTTTACACTACGAATAGAGAGAAATCGTAGAAGTTTAGCTTTGAGCATTAATTTGTAAATCCGGGCCTTTATCGCATTATTTACATTTATTTTGTCACTTTTGATCGCATCGGCTGTTTTCGTGTTGTGTTTGACAGGAACCGGAGCTCATGGAATCAAGAGGAGAGGAGAAACGTACTTCGGAACATATGCGGGAGCCTAAGAAAGAAGAAAGAAAAAGCGAAGAAAAATCCCCAGGTGATCGCAGAAAATCCTGGTCGTGCGATCAGAACAATGACATACTCACTGTAAGTCACAACCAAGGATTCTGGTCGCACGATCAAAACCTGGTCGCACGACCAGGATTTTTCTGTTCGTGCGATCAGAAAGAAGTACCAGCGCACTCACGACAAATACAAGGGGTTTTTTGGGTTATTGATTAATAGTCTTTTTTGGATTAATTAATACACCCTAGACCTGAAATAAAAGAAAAAAGAGGAGAAAGAAAGGAACGGGGAGACTCAAGAAAGACACAAGGACGAAGCTAGAACTCAAGATCCACCATTGAAGCCTAGGGTTGGAGTTTTTCTTCTTCCTCATCTCTCAATCTTTTATGGAGGAACTTGTGAGTCTTGTTTGGTTGATTTCAATTAGCTAAACCCCATTGCTAGGCATCTCATATGAGATCCTAGGGTTATGTAGACGGTTATTTCCCAGATTTGAATCTTTGTTTCATGCTCTATGTTTCGATTTATTGAACGAATGCTTAGTTTCTTGAAATTGTTGTTGAATCTCGTCTATTGACACGACGTGATTATGATTCGATATGCAATAAAACTAGGGTTTATTATTGAATTGAATCTTGCTTAATGATTAATTTTGTTCTAGTTCAATTGTTCACATGCTGTTCTTAATTCTTAGTGTTGAAGGAGTCATGACCTGAAAATACTACGTAGTTAGCAAGTGCGCGACAACGAATTTAACTAGACTTGATGAGATGTGAACAACAACCCTGAATCATCGAGACCGAAAAGGAGAAGTGAGTAGGATTGGCTAGTGTGGGTAGATTTGGTAGGATTATTCAACTGTTCCGTAAAACGGTGGGCCGACAAGACCCGTTATCGTACCAGTAGATGACCCGCTAGAACGGACCGGTAGACAACATGATACCGAGAGGAAATTGTAGTTAACCGCGACGTAAAATGACATGAGACCGAGAGGATATTGTCATAGCCTATTACCCGGCTTGATTAGGATAGAATTAACGTGTTACTCAGATAATCCGGAAATCGTCTACAGCCTTAGGTGATCTAGAGATCGCCTAGTTTCTCCATACTAGCTAATTAAATATAAAATACAAAAAAAATAGATTAGTTTTTATTTCAATTCTTAAATCAATCAACTCTTTCCTCCCGCACCGTACTCTAAATTAAATAACTAATTAAATAATCTCAAGCCTGTCCTCGTGGGATCGATAACTCGGGGTTGAAAAACCACCCCTATATTACTTGACCGTGCACTTGCGTATACACGTAAGAAATCGTGTCATGTTCTAAGAAGCAAAACACAGCCTCCAGAAGTTCTACAGAAGCTGAGTATAGAGCCATGGCTTCTACTGCAGCTGAGCTTAAATGGATCAGCTATATTTTAAGAGATTTAGGCATCCAGACAGAACAAAAACCTCATCTACTATGTGATAACGTGTTTGCATTATTGTTGTGCACTAATCCAGTGTTTCATGCCAGAAGCAAGCATATTGAAATTGACTTTCACTTCATTAGGGAGCAAGTGGCTGCAAAAACCTTGCAAGTTTCTCACATGCTTCAACTCTTCAATTAGCAAATGTCTTCACAAAGGCTTTGCCTATCAGTGTGTTTCAAAATGTGCTTCCTCAACTTACTCTTTTGTCCCATCAGACAAATAAGAAGTTTCACATTCATTAAAGCAGAGGAGTTCAGTTTGAGGGCAGATATAAGAGTAAAAGTGTATGGTATAGAAAGTAGAGGGGTCAAGTTGTAAATGGATGAAAGTGTTAATCCTGTACTTAATGCTTCAATTTTGTATCATTTCTGTTAAGTTCAATTGAAGAGAACATTTCAATCCAAATTCTTCATCCTCATCTTCTTCTACCTTAGATTCTGTTATTCTTCAGATTTCTGTGTTTCGTGGAAGTGCTGTGAAAATATGGTGAAATTCAGATTGGTTATTCAATCTCTGGAGAATTCATTTCTAACATTGTTCGTCGATCAAGTGCAAATGAGCATTTTTTCTATTTGATGGATTGGTTTCCACCAAACAAAATTACCGAGAAATTTTCATATTTCAAATTCAATTGTTATAACAGAACCTGGAGAGGAATTCTCTTCAAACTCAGTTTCCTCAATGGACTATCTTCTTCATGATAGTCTGTAGTCAGTACTCTTTAACACTTATGGATCAGGGGAATTCTCTTGCAGGATTTTTCACAAAAACCAAGCAGATATTTAAGCACTTGTCAAATGCAAAATGTGCATAAGTTACTCATATTTGGAGAGGGAGACTAAATTTTTTTACTATCAAAATATCTTTAGATGGGTTTGTATCTCCTCGTGGGCTTCCAGATGAATTGCGCAAAGGTTCCGATTATGATAGTTCAGCACCCTTTGAGGTCTTTGTGTTCCTGATAAGTTCTCATATAGGTGACTAGTCTCTACTGAACCACCCTTACTGGATTAGCAATGAGGAATGTTTGATTGGGCGAGTTATTGAGATAACAAGAATCTTGGGACTCTTTTCTAGGTCATAAAGCATTCAACAGTCAACCATTCATAGATGTGAACCTGAGAAGATTGGACATAGCTGATCCTGGATATGTGCTTTATGGTATCCGTTTGGATAAGAAATGATCAAATTCTCTGAATGCATTATCCGAAGAAATTCTGGAAATGTCAAGTTTAGTGCAAAGCCAAAGTACACATTTATTTATGAATGTTTCTTTATGTCTACAATGGTGCTAAACCTGGGTATCCTGAAAGTACTTTATGACTTCAAGCATCTCGGCCTTGCAAACACCTTCCCACCAATTGGATGCAAATATAGGCATATAGCTTGTCTTGAGGAAGAAATCCAGTTCTTGTCGCACATACTAGAAGCTAAGTGTACATGGGATATGACTCAGCTAACTATTGGATACGAGAGAGTGTGGAGTAAGTGGGTACTCAATATCAAGTACTACGAGGTTAGAAGAATTAAGAGATACAAAGGAATATTGGTAGTCGAAGGCTAAGCACGAAATGAAGGGTGGACAAGAGCTCGTCTCCAGTATCAAAATTGGATATTTTCGTTCACACTCTAATTCTTTCTTTTGTTTGTTTGGCAGAAAGGACTGGTATGAAAGAAGGACATCTAATACGAAATTTTTGAATGAAAAGAGAAAGAAATAGATTCCTAAATAGAAGAAGAGTACGCAGGGCTCAAAAAGCTCGACTTTCAAGAGAAGAGTCGCCCGTGCTAGTGCTCAAGTCGATGCCTTTCAACATTTTCTTGGCTTTAGCAACTTCACAAGGCTGTCGAATTCTAAAATTAGATGTCGTCAATGCCTATCATGGAGGATCCCACGAAGAAGTATGCATGACAAACAAGTCAACATACTTAGTTCACAAGATGCTCAAATCATTATACGGCATAAACAATGTTCCAGGCAAATGGGCTTCCAACAATGTAAGTCATATCCTGAACTCCTTCTCAAGAAGAATTGTTTTTCTATCACTATGCTAAGACACGCTCTTGGTGGGAACTAATCTTGCTCATCTAACTGCCCTGAAGTCCATGTTGAATGAGAGGTTCTAAATAACGAACTTTGGTAACTTGACCTATTTTGTTGGTCCTAAAGTGCATACCACTATGTTCCCTGTCTTTTTTCCCAATTTGACTTTCACCACTATTCAGTGGGTCACTTTGACCCGGTGATTTAGATAGTAATATGATGTAACTTTTTGATAATCTTTTCATGGTTTTGTAGAGTAAAATTTGCTCTATAATACGGTGAAAAACTTATCAAAGAATCGCAACGTTTTGCGATCCAAATCACCCGGTCAAAGTTACCCAGATACGAGTCAAAAAGTCAACATGGGAACAAATAGATGAAACGGAGTGGTATAACAGGGTAGGGTTTCTTTTGGTGCCAACATTAATTTGTATTGGAGGTTGTAGCTGCCACAAACTATCTAGAGTACAAGTCATTCAATAATTCTTTAGTTCCTTCTTACAAATTGTGGGCACACATTACTGATGTTCAGAATTTGACCAACGAAGTTAGCTATAGAAATTTATACCGTCTCTATAAGTCAAGGCCCGTTTGGGCTAGTGATGAATTGTCTTCTGACTTAGAGTCCGTTCGCTTTTAATGAAATATTTTCCAAAAAAAAAAATACATCTCTAACGTCTTAAGTAATACATAACGGCCCGATGAAAACTGTTCTGGTTAATATGTTTTTTGATATTTTTATTGCACTGCTGGAGCAAATGGAGAAAGATTATATAACTATACTTCTAAATAGAGCTAACTTGCAACCATTATTATTGAAGATTCTCCGAGTACCATTGAAGAATTTTGCGAAATCACAGCAACTTTTTGACGAGGCAGTGCTTTTTGTTGGCTATTGTAGATAGTGCTTTCCAGACAGACAGATCATAGCCACGTGGCAGCCATTCCGCATACCCAGCTGTGCTCCATACACATTCAATCGCTACCCATGCTTATCCGCTTGGGGGCTGCGAGACAGGGCCCTCGCGTACCAATCACACGGGACCTGTAGGGACTTAGTGGTTTGGAGGCTAGAGTAAGGCTCGTCGCGCGAGAGCGACAACCAAGCTCGCGCGCGACCTTTGGTAACTGACTGAGATGTTTAAGGCTCACGTATCCCATAAATGCGGACGATCTCATAACAGTCTCCGATATATGCGGGCACGTGCGTAACGTTCCCTATATATACGGTCGAACGTGCCGTTACAGGGGCTATCATTAAGCTGCCATTTATGGTGCATTAACCCCCCCCCCCCCTCACAACGATCACTTCCCCACTATATATAGGAACGTTAGCTCTCCATTACAGCTCTCTAATCTCTCTCAGATCTTTTGCGAGCCTACTGTCTCACTTTCAAGAGCAAATGCCTTTGCTTACTCTCTTCCTACTCACACCCTACACTTCTATGTGTTCTATTCTAATCCCCAACTTGAGGTGTACACTTGGATCTCTCTTGAGGATTTCCGTGTACACAATTTGGTGAACCCGACGTGAAACATCCACCTTCAAAACTTTGATCAATTAACCAAGTATCCATGTCTCTTGAAGCCAACCGTCGTGAGGGTGATCAATCTCCTTTAAGAGACGAAAACCAAGGAGAGGAGAACCCCAACACCAACACCAATACTAACACCAACACTCAAACAGCTGCCGGGAGCGGGCCCTCCTTGGAGGCATTGTTGTAACACTCCGCTGGTCTGGCTCGGTAGAGACCGAGAGAATGCTACTCGAATAGCGGAAATCGAGAACAAAACATCGATAAAAGTTAAGTACAAGTTATTACATTATCGTCATTAGGCTACAACACATGCTAAAACATTATTATAATGATTTTAAACTAGTTTTCTCATCGTAAATTAATGATACATGATAATCTACGTGAGTCTCGAATCCCGCTACTCCATAATCCCAGCTCCTAGACCTACGGGGGAATGAAACAAAGACCGCTGTTTTTCGAAAGTCAGCAAGAAATGCTGAGTGAGTTACACCTTAGCATGTAAAAACAGGAAAGGTTACGAAGGGCTACATGGTCACGTGTTAAATAAAATAAGAGCAACACAGTAAGAGTATAATAACTGATTTCACGAATAAAGCAACGACGTTAACAAGTATTGATTGTTTCTCACACACTGATCCGTTTACCGAGATGTCCCCATAAAATTTCCGATACGTCAAAAGTTGCCAATTTAAATCTTTCACGTGTGGCAAGGCGTGTTCAGAACGTGGCTTAAATATAACTGTTCCCAAACGTAGTAATCGTATTATTATAAATTCCACAGTACCCGGGTAGACCAGTGACCACAATCAAACATTCTAGACCTTAAGTGTTGCAATACCCTCCTAAGAGCGTCAATCAAAGGAGTGGTATCTAGAAGCAGTACTCCAGCCTACGACGAAGGAGTCGGGGTGTACGTAGTGCCACATCTTTAGGGACCAAATCCCAGGGAATCATCACCTGTAATAAGTAATATAACTGGTTCCGGTACATGCTAATCATTTTATTCCGGGGATCGAACCCGAATATCTCTTTAGAGATTAAGCCCAGGGAATCATCACCCAACACAAGTAAATTTGGGGATCGAACCCGATTATCTCTTTAAGGACTAAGCCCAGGGAATCATCACCCAACACAACTCCGGGGATCGAACCCGATTATCTCTTTAGGGACTAAGCCCAGGGAATATCACCAACACAAGAAACTCCGGGGATCAAACCTGATTATCTCTTTAGGGACTAAGCCCAGGGAATCATCACCCAATAGAAGTAACTCCGGGGATCGAACCCAATTATCTCTTTAGGGACTAAGCCCAGGGAATCATCACCCAATAAGTAACATCACTGGTTCATACAATATTACGTGATTACTGATTTCTGATCAAGTGTGACAAGTATTCCCAACAAAAATAATATTTTGAAGATTTGAAAACAAATAAAACACATTTATCTAGTAGGGGAGGAAACACGACAAACATTTTCAATTAAATGAGTAGTGGACAAGAAATAAGGTGGCACGCAAGGCAAAGCATGTAAAAATTCACAAGTATATTTTGAGACAGAAAATATAAATCACATTTTGACGCGAAGTGAGCTAGGAAATCAAGGCTAAGCATATAATTCACATGATCCGATATCAATTATCACATAAAAGCTCCTACGACGGATTGTAGTCCTCGTCTATGGACCTGTCGCCTACAATTTACCAATTTTTCAATTACAACAACAATACTTCAAAAAGTATAGAACTAGCTCTATAAGAATGCTCGGCTAGGTCGATACTAAGTCCAACTCTCACGATTTCCCGAAACTTGTCTCAAGTTAAATTTCCATAAACATACAAAGAAATAGTTTAGAAATAATCTTCATATTAAATACTTGAGACAACGCTTACGAATATAAGCAAATAATACTTGAGACTATTTAATGTCATAATTAATTATTATGATTAATAAAGTGTTATTTTAACTAGAGAAACAAACATACTTGTTGTTAAAAGATCACTATTTGATACTCAATATCTATTCAATTAAATCTAAGGCGACATTTAGTAAATAATTGAACAAACTTTACTTTCAAATAAAATATTCTTGTTAGCATATTTTTCAAGAAAACGGATTGTAGTTTTTAATTATAAGTAGTTCCAACGTAAAGAAATTTATCTTCTCATTTTATTACAAACATATTTATTTCAATGATTTATTAGAATAACAATTTAAACGAATGAAAGAAAATCTAAAATTATTAATGAAACCAAAATTGAAAACTACACTTAGTACCCCAAAAGTTTTAGAAAATTCATCTGCCTCCACCATAAATTTCTGAAACTGCAAAATAACTCCTTTGAAACTTTCTAAAAAATTGCATTTTAACCCCACAACCAAGAACACTCAAACTAACAGCTCAAAATATGGATTCGAGGCTTTAAAACATGATTTTGATTATAGAAAACAACTTAGGAGGATATTTTAAGCATACACACACCGAAAATGGTGAGAAACGGTGGAGAAACGGGACGGGTCGAGCTCGCCGTCGACGTCGCCGGAGATGGAGCTTCGCCGGCCTTTCTCCGGTGGTTCTTGTCCTTGGTTGAGGCCTCCTCTAGCTAGATCGGACCTCCAGGAGTTGAACGGTACTGGATTGAAGGGGTGGGTCATCACGGTTGAGCTCCGACGAATTCTTCGCCGTAATTAATGGCGGTTCGCCGGAGTTTTTGCTTCTCCGGTCATGGGGTCTGCTGGTGCTCTGTTCTCGCTTCGTTCTCTGCTTCTGGTCGCGAGGAGGAGAATAAAGAGAGAGATACATAGGTGGAAAGGCGAGGTGGTGGTCGCCGTTGGGTTTTCGTTGGGAAGGGCGGCGGCCATTGTTGCTGCTGCTGCTGCTGCTCCTTCGTCGGTCAGATTAGAGAGAAGAGAGGGGGATAGAGAGACGGGGGAGATGAGGTATAGAAGAGACGGAGGGGGGTGGTGATGGTGTGGTGTCCCGTTGGTGGGTCTCCGGCGGTGGCAGCGACCAACGCTGCCGTTGCTGCTACCTCTTGCTGCGTCCGGCGTACAGAGCAGAGGAGGGAGAGATGGTGGGTGAGAGAGTGAGAGCAGAGAGGGAGATGGTGAATGTGATGGGGATGTCGGGTTGTGTTGTAGCCGAAGAAGAGAATGAGAAGAAATAAGAGAAGAGGGAGCAGAGAGAGAGAGTGACGGGGGGAGAGAGAGGGAGAAGAGAGTGAGAGATGTCTGAAAACACATCCTCGTGCCAAAACTTGGGAAACTCATTATTTTTATTATTACATTATTATTATTTTATTATTATTGTTGTTAATAACAATACTGTTATTATAACATATGTACTAATACAAATATGGTATAAAATGCGAAGTATGTATACGGTATATGTAGAAAGTATAAAAATACGTATAGTATAAATACAAATACAGGTATACATACCAAAAGTTTTAAAAAGACAAATAATACCCCCTCATCAACTATTTAATATTATCTAAAATTACAACTACCTTCCCACTAGCTATATACTTCGAAAATAACTGTTTAAACTTTACGAAAAATACGTCAACAATACTTAATAAAAGACGGGGTGTTACATCCTTCCCCCTTAAAGAGAGCTTCGTCCTCAAAGCTAGAGCTAAAACTAGGGTCTCGGGTCTTAGAATCACCACTAACGCTATAACGGTTAGCAAATTACTAATACAAGTATAATTCAGAGCTTGCCACGAGGGTCGATAGGTACGATATAGGATTGTCCCCCTAGTCTGTCCTTAGTTCCTCGGGCTGGTACGATACGTGGGATCATCACCCCAGTCCGACCTTAATTCTATCAATAAACACTTGGACAAGTAAAACACATTAAGTTGCACACAAAGCAAGTATCAACACATACTTTCTATATATTCAAGTCCTTAGCACAAGGAGCACTTCACAAGCTGGGAACAGAGAATATCAATTAACCACATAACATATATCTCGTCCTGATATACTATGAAGAATCCTCAAATATAGAAGACAGCCATATGTCTGAAACAGCACAGAATTGGGTCCCAAACACGAAATAGAGTAATCACAGGTAATACGTAGCAGCTTATCATGCTGGAGTCTACAAAGGATCGAGCCCCCAAATACCCAGCTTTCCGTATTTTATCTTTCCCTATGTTCATTTTGGGTTACCCTACAAGTTTTAAATTCCCTTTTCAGAACGAACTGCTCTGATACCACATGTAACACTCTGCTGGTCCGGCTCGGTAGATACCGGGAGAACAAAACATCCATATAAGTTAAGTACAAGTTATTACATTATCGTCATTAGGCTACAACACATGCTAAAACATAATGATAATGATTTTAAACTACTTTTCTCATCGTAAATTGATGATACATGATAATCTACGTGAGTATCGAATCCCGCTACTCCATAATCCCACCTCCTAGACCTGCGGGGGAATGAAACAAAGACCGCAATTTTTTGAAAGTCAGCAAGAAATGCTGTGTGAGTTACACCATAGCATGTAAAAACAGTAAAGGTTACGAAGGGCTACAGGGTCACGTGTTAAATAAAATAAGAGTAACACAGTAAGAGTATAACAACTAATTTCACGAATAAATCAACGATGTTAACAAGTATTGATTGTTTCTCACACACTGATCCGTTTACCAATATGTCCCAATAACATTTCCGATACGTCAAAAGTTGCCAATTTAAATCTTTCACCTGTGGCAAGGCCTGTTCAGAACGTGGCTTAAATATAACTGTTCCCAAACGTAGTAATCGTATTATTTTAAATTCCACAGTACCCGGGTAGACCAGTGACCACAATCAGACATTCTAGACCATAAGTGTTGCAGCACCCTCCTAAGAGCGTCAATCAAAGGAGTGGTATCGAGAAGCAGTACTCCAGCCTACGGCGAAGGAGTCGGGGTGAACGCAGTGCCATATCTTTAGGGACCAAAGCCCAGGGAATCATCACCCGTAATAAGTAATATAACTGGTTCCGGTACATGCTAATCATTTTATTCCAGGGATCGAACCCGAATATCTCTTTAGGGACTAAGCCCAGAGAATCATCACTTAACACAAGTAACTTTGGGGATCGAACCCAATTATCTCTTTAGGGACTAAGCCTAGGAAATTATCACCCAACACAAGAAACTTCGGGGATCTAACCCGATTATCTCTTTAGGGACTAAGCCCAGGGAATCATCACCCAATATAAGTAACTCTGGGGATCGAACCCGATTATCTCTTTAGGGACTAAGCCCAGGGAATCATCACCCAAACTGATTTCAGATCAAGTGTGACAAGTATTTCCAACACAAATAATATTTGAAGATTTGAAAACAAATAAAACACATTTATCTAGTAGGGGAGGAAACAAGACAACCATTTTCAAGTAAATGAGTAGTGGACAAGAAATAAGCTGGAACGCAAGGCTAAGCATGTAAAAATTCACAAGTATATTTTTGAGACAAAAAATATAAATCACATTTTGACATGAAGTGAGCTAGGCAATCAAGGCTAAGCATATAACTCACCTGATCCGATATCAATTATCACATAAAAGCTCCTACGACGGATTGTAGTCCTCGTCTACGGACCTGTCGCCTACAATTTATCAATTTTTCAATTACAACAACAATACTTCAAAAAGGATAGCACTAGCTCTATACGAATGCTCGGCTAGGTCGATATTAAGTCCAACTCTCACGATTTCCCGAAACTTGTCTCAAGTTAAATTTCTATAAATATTCTAAGAAATAGTTTAGAAATAATCTTGATATTAAATACTTGAGACAACGCTTAGGAATATAAGCAAATAATACTTGAGACTATTTAGTGTCATAATTATAATTTCTAATAATAATAAGAGTAATTATTATGATTAATAAAGTGTTATTTTAACTAGAGAAACAAACATACTTGTTGTTAAAAGATCACTATTTGACACTCAATATCTATTCAAATAAAACTAAGGCGAAATTTAGTAAATAAATTGAACAAACTTTACTTTCAAATAAAATTTTCTTGTTAGCTTATTTTTCAAGAAAACAGATTGTAGTTTTTTATTATAAGTACTTCCAACGTAAAGAAATTTATCTTCTCATTTTATTACAAACATATTTATTTCAATGATTTTTTTTGGAATAAAAATTTAAACAAATTAAAGAAAATCTAAAATTAGTAATGAAACCAAAATTGAAAACTACACTTAGTACCCCAAAAGTTTTTGAAAAGTCATCTGCCTCCCCCCTAAGTTTCTAAAACTGCAAAATAAACCCTCTGAAACTTTCTGAAAAATTGCATTTTAACCCCCAACCAAGAACACTCAAACTAACAGCTCAAAACATGGGTTCGAGGCTTTAAAACATGATTTTGATTATAGAAAACAACTTAGGAGGAGATTTTAAGCATACCCACACTGAAAATCGCGAGAAACGGTGGAGAAACGGGACGGGTCGAGCTCGCCGTCGACGTCGCCGGAGATGGAGTTTCGCCGGCCTTTCTCCGGTGGTTCTTGGCCTTGTTTGAGGCCTCCTCTAGCTAGATCGGACCTCCAGGAGTTGAACGGTACTGGTTTGGAGGGGTGGGTCATCACGGTTGAGCTGCGACCAATTCTTCGCCAGAATTAATGGTGGTTCGCCGGAGTTTTTGGTTCTCCGGTCATGGGGGCTGCTGCTGCTCTGTTCTCGCTTCATTCTCTGCTTCTGGTCGCCAGGAGGAGAATAAAGAGAGAGATCCGGAGGTGGAAAGGCGAGGTGGTGGTCGCTGTTGGGTTTCCGTCGGGGATGGCGGCGGCCATTGTTTCCGCTGCTGCTGCTACTCCTTTGTCGGTCAGAACAGAGAGAAGAAAGGGAGATAGAGAGACGGTGGAGATGAGGGAGAGAAGAGATGGAGGGGTGGTGATGGTGTGGTGTCCCGTTGGTGGGTCTCCCGCGGTGGCAGCGGCCAACGCCGCCGCTGCTGCTGCCTCTTGCTGCGTCCGACGTACAGAGCAGAGGAGGGAGAGATGGTGGGTGAGAGAGAGTGAGAGCAGAGAGGGAGACGGTGAGGGTGATGGGGATGTCGAGTTGTGTTGTATCAAAAGAAGAGAAGGAGAAGAAATAGGAGAAGAGGGAGGAGAGAGAGTGACGGGGAGAGGGAGAGGGAGAAGAAGAAGAGAGTGAGAGATGTTGGAAAACACATCCTGGTGCCAAATCTTGGGAAACACATTATTTTTATTATAATTTTTTATTATTTTATTATTATTGTTATTAATAACAATACTATTATTATAACATATGTACTAATACAAATACGGTATAAAATACGAAGTATGTAAACGGCATATGTAGAAAATGTAAAAATACGTATAGTATAAATACAAATACAAGTATACATACCAAAAGCTTTGTAAAAGACAAATAATACCCCCTCATCAACTATTTAATATTATCTAAAATTACAACTACTTACCCACTAGCTATATATTTCGAAAATAACTGTTTAAACTTTACGAAAAATACGTCAATAAATACTTAAGAAAAGACGGGGTGTTTCATCCTTGCCCCCTTAAAGAGAGCTTCGTCCTTGAAGCTAGAGCTGAAACTAGGGTCTCGGGTCTTAGAGTCACCACTAATGCTATAACTCTTAGCAAGTTACTATTACAAGTAGAATTCAGAGCATGCCACGAGGGTCGAGAGGTACGGTATAGGATCGCCACCCTAGTCCGCCCTTATTTCCTCGGGCTGGTATGGTACGTGGGATCATCACCTCAGTCTGACCTTAATTCTATCAATAAACACTTGGACAAGTAACACACATTAAGTTTCACACAAAGCAAGTATCAACACATACATTCTATATATTCAAGTCCTTAGCACAAGGAACACTTCACAAGCTGGGAATAGAGAATATCAATTAACCACATAACATATATCTCATCCAGATATACTATGAAGAATCCTCAAATATAGAAGACAACCATATGTCTGAAACAGCACTAGGGCCCAAACACGAAGTAGAGTAATAACGGGTAATACGTAGCAGCTTATCATGCTGGAGTCTACAAAGGATCGACCCCCAAATACCCATCTTTCTGTATTTTATCTTTCTCTATGTTCATTTTAGGTTACCCTAGAAGTTTTATATTCCCTTTTCTGAACGAACTGCTCTGATACCACCTGTAACACTCCGCTGGTCCGGCTCGGTAGAGACCGGGAGAGTGCTACTCGAATAGCGGAAATCGAGAACAAAACATCCATAAAAGTTAAGTACAAGTTATTACATTATCGTCATTAGGCTACAACACATGCTAAACATTAAGATAATGATTTTAAACTAGCTTTCACATCGAAAAGTGATGATACATGATAATCTACGTGAGTCTCGAATTCCGCTACTCCATAATCCTAGCTCCTAGACCTGCGGGGGAATGAAACAAAGACCGCAGTTTTTTGAAAGTTAGCAAGAAATGCTGAGTGAGTTACACCTTAGCATGTAAAAAAAGGAAAGGTTACGAAGGGCTACGGGGTCACGTTTTAAATAAAATAAGAGTAACAGAATAAGAGTATAACAACTGATTTCACGAATAAAGCAACGACGTTAACAAGTATTGATTGTTTCTTACACACTGATCCGTTCACCAAGATGTCCCAATAAAACTTCCGATACGTCAAAAGTTGCCAATTTAAATCTTTCACGTGTGGCAAGGCCTGTTCAGAACGTGGCTTAAAAATAACTGTTCCCAAACGTAGTAATCGTATTATTATAAATTCCACAGTACCAGGATAGACCAGTGACCACAATCAGACATTCTAGACCTTAAGTGTTGCAACACCCTATTAAGAGCGTCAATAAAAGAAGTGGTATCTAGAAGCAGTACTCCAGCCTACGGCGAAGGAGTCGGGGTGCATGTAGTTCCATATCTTTAGGGACCAAAGCCCAGGGAATCATCACCTGTAATAAGTATTATAGATGGTTCCGGTACATGCTAATCATTTTGTTCCGGTGATCGAACCCGAATATCTCTTTAGGGACTAAGCCCAGGGAATCATCACCCAACACAAGTAACTTCGGAGATCGAACCCGATTATCTCTTTAGGGACTAAGCCCAGAGAATCATCAGCCAACACAAGTAATTCCGGGGATCGAACCCTATTATATCTTAAAGGACTAAGCCCAGGAAATCATCACCCAACAACAGAAACTCCGGGGACCTAACCCGATTATCTCTTTAGGGACTAAGCCCAGGGAATCATCACCCAGTATAAGTAACTACGGGGATCGAACCCGATTATCTCTTTATGGACTAAGCCCAGGGAATCAACAACCAATATAAGTAACATCAGTGGTTCGTACAATATTACGTGATAACTGATTTCTGATCAAGTGTGACAAGTATTTCCAACACAAATAATATTTGAAGATTTGAAAAAAAATAAAACACATTTATCTAGTAGGGGAGGAAACACGACAGCCATTTTTAATTAAATGAGTTGTTGACAAGAAATAAGCTGGCACGCAAGGCTAAGCATGTAAAAATTCACAAGTATATTTTGAGACATAAAATATAAATCACATTTTGACACGAAGTGAGCGAGGCAATCGAGGCTAAGCATATATCTCACCTGATCCGATATCAATTATCACATAAAAGCTCATACGACGGATTGTAGTCCTCGTCTAAGGACCTGTCGCCTACAATTTACCAATTTTTCAATTACAACAACAATACTTCAAAAATGATAGCACTAGCTCTATACGAATGCTCGGCTAGGTCGATACTAAGTCCAACTCTCACGATTTCCCGAAACTTGTCTCAAGTTAAATTTCCATAAATATAAAAAGGAATAGTTTAAAAATAATCTTGATATTAAATACTTGAGACAATGCTTACGAATATCAGCAAATAATACTTGAGACTATTTAGTGTCATAATTATAATTTCTAATAAAAATAAGAGTAATTATTATGATTAATAAAGTGTTATTTTAACTAGAGAAACAAACATACTTGTTGTCAAAAGATCACTATTTGATACTCAATATCTATTCAAATAAAACTAAGACGACATTTAGTAAATAATTTGAACAAAATTTAATTTCAAATAAAATATTCTTTTTAGCTTATTTTTCAAGAAAACGGATTGTAGTTTTTTGTTATAAGTACTTCCAACGTAAAGAAATTTATCTTCTCATTTTATTATAAACATATTTATTTTAATGATATATTTAGAATAACAATTTAAACGAATTACATAAAATCTAAAATTATTAATGAAACCCAAAATTGAAAAATACACTTAGTACCCCAAAAGTTTATGAAAAGTCACCTGCGTCCCCCCTAAGTTTCTGAAACTGCAAAATAACCCCTCTTAATCTTTCTGAAAAATTGCATTTTAACCCCCCAACCAAAAACACTCAAACTAATAGCTCAAAACATGGATTCGAGACTTTAAAACATGATTTTGATTATAGAAAAAAACTTAGGAGGATATTTTAAGCTTACCCACACCAAAAATTGTGAGAAACGGTGGAGAAACGGGACGCGTCGAGCTCGCCGTCGACTCGCCGGAGATGGAGCATCGCCGGCCTTTATTGGGGTGGTTCTTGGCCTTGGTTGAGGCCTTCTCTAGCTGGATCGGACCTCCAGGAGTTGAACGGTACTGGTTTGGAGGGGTGGTTCATCACGGTTGAGCTTCGACGAATTATTCGCCATGATTAATGGTGGTTCGCCGGAGTGTTTGCTTCTCCGGTCATGGGGGCTGCTGGTGCTCTGTTCTCGCTTCGTTATCTGCTTCTGGTCTCGAGGAGGAGTATAAAGATAGAGAGAGACAGAGGTGGAAAGGCGAGGTGGTGGTCGTTGTGGGGATGGCAGCGACCATTGTTGTCGCTGCTGCTGCTGCTCCTTCGTCGGTCAGAATAGAGAGAAGATAGGGGGATAGAGAGACGGGGGAGATGAGATGGAGGGGGTGGTGACGGTGTGGTGTCCCGTTGGTGGGTCTACGGCGGTGGCAGCGGCCAACGCCGCCGCTGCTGCTGCCTCTTGCTGCGTCCGGCGTACAGAGCAGATGAGGGAAGATGGTGGGTGAGGGAGAGTGAGATCAGAGAGGGAGATGGTGAGGGTGATGGGGATGTCGGGTTGTGTTGTAGTCGAAGAAGAGAAGGAGAAGAAATAGGAGAAGAGGGAGGAGAGAGAGAGAGAGAGAGTGACGGGGTGTTACAGTTGCAGGCTATTTAATATTATCTAAAATTACAAATACCTCCCCACTATTTAATATTATCTAAAAATTAAAACTACCTCCCCACTAGCTATATATTTTGAAAATATCTGTTTAAACTTTACGAAAAATACGTCAATAATACTTAATAGAAGACAGGGTGTTACATTTGCAGGCTACAATTCAGAGCCAGGCCAAGGCCATGCAGGCTCAGTCCGTCCAGATCGCCCTGATCTTGGCACTTCTGGGAGGACTTGTTCAGAATACTGCTCAGGGGTCTTTAGCCTCACCACCAGTAGCTGAGCTGCCTCTACCTGGGGTGACCACCACCTCTATAGTACACACGCCTGCCTTGAGCCCTCAATCTTCTCTCCCCAATGGTCCTATACGTAAGGCACCAGGGCTGCAATCAGGCTCGTCCCTGACATCTGCCGGGACTCCCCCTCGTTACTCCACAATGCCTCCACACGCGAATGGAGCCAAGGGAGTTATGTACTCTCTCCGCCGCCTCCCTATGATCCGAACATGCCCTACATTCCGGTCTTCATGGGGTCTCATCGTCGACACCTGGAGGAGGTAAGCCTGCGAACGTCGCGGCCTTGGAACAAAGTCTAGACAGAATCATCCCAAATCAAAGCTTTGCAGATACTGTTATCCCAAAAGTTGACAGTGCACCTCCCATTCCAAGGGACATATACCTGATGCCCAATCCTGCTGGGTACAAATCATCCAAATGGGAAAAGTTCGATGAAGCTGGAGGGAATGCGCACGAGCATGTCATGAGGTTCGTCGATTTGATAGGCCCGCACGCTGTGGAAACCAGGATACTGATGCGCGACTTCCCCAAATACCTGGGGACTGTTGCATACAAGTGGTATAGGACCCTCGAAGCAGGATCTGTCAAGTCATGGGAGGACTTGGTGAAGAAATTCTACTCCAAGTTATTTCAAGTGGAGGAAAAGGTCACCACCATCCATCTCTCTCGCATGCATCAGAAACATGACGAAGAAGGGGTCGCCTTCATCAAGAGGTTCAGAGCCAAGTCTTTAGAATGCATCGATGATGTCTTGGAAAGCCGTCTGGTGGAAATATGCCTTCAAGGCATGTGTGACGAATACAATGGTATGTTAATAAATTTGAATATGCCTACCTTTTCAAAGTTGATTGACAGCACCGAGAACATTGAGCCACTGGTGGACAAGATAAGGAAGAAATATACTAGCGAGCGCGCGCCAGTAGGTTCTGGCTTCAAGATTGGGAGGTTAAACTACAAGCGTGGACGCGATGTTGACGTGCATGCAGTATCGTTCCCCCACAAGCAGTAGCGACCTGCACCCAGAGAGGCGCCACCCATGCGGTGTTCGATCGAGGACGCGATAATGCTTTGCAATAATTGGAGGAAAGATGGAATTTTGCCAGCATTAGAGCATAAACCTTCTGGAGATCAGCTGCGAGATCGAATGTGGTGCGAGTGCCACAAGCAAGTCATGGACCCAACCAGGGAATGCAAGAAGATCAGATGGCTGGTGGACAGAAAGGTCGAGGAGGGACAGTTGGTCATTGACGAAGCATCTAAATATGTGCGCAACAACCCCTTGCCGTCCCATGCACAAAAGGAGCCCAAGGGAAAAGAGATAGCCATGATTTTGAATCATGGACCTTGAAAGAATTCGTAGATGCAGGGATCCCAGTGGTTGCCGAAGTTTGCGAGGACGAGGATTATGGCGTAGACACGGAGGATTCGGGTGCCGAGCGGATGAAAAACTCTAAAAAATTTGAGAAGTTCTTTGATGAAATGAATTTCTCAAGCAACTGCAGGAACGAGCCATTTTAAGAGTGGCAGAAGACTATGGGGAAGAGCTCGTCACCTCAAACGCAAAAGTCGTCAAGGCCACGCGATCAAGTGGTTTAGTCCTGACGTTCGACGAATCGTACAGAAGGGTGGACGCGAACCACCACAGGCCGCTGTATGTAATGGCTGTTATTTATGACGTCGAGTTCAAGAGAGATTTTGTCGATGGAGGAGCCGCGGTGAATGTGATTCCACTCAGCACTCTAGAGTTAGCTGGAATCCCGCAGATCAAGATTGTCAAGAAGCCATAACCACTGATGGGCTTTGGCAGCGACTCCTGGATGAACGTGGGATGGATATGCATGGGAATTTTGATTGGACATATTAAGTGTTCTGCCAAATTCCATGTCATTGACGCCAACACCACCTACCATCTGATCATCGGTCGAGCATGGATACACCTCTTTGACGATGTGCCTTCTACGGCTCATCAAGCGATGAAGGCCATTTGGAGAGACAGAGTGGTGGCCATACCCGCCTCCGGGAATCCCTTTAACTTGGAGGAGGCGCACCTGTCGGAAGCGGTATGGTTTTCGGAGATGGCAGATGAAACTACTCCAGCTCCATTTTGGCCAACTCCCTTACCCAAATGGGAGTACATCAAGGACCAATCATCAGCCAGGGTGATGGTGATGCGCGAAGAGCCGAAGGAGAAGCAGTCTGCGCGGGAAGAAGCTCCCAAAGTCATTTATAACAAGAAGAACGTATATACCCTAAAGAGGTCGTCGAGCACGACAGCGAGGGAAAGTAGGTTGGCAGCTTCTATTCCAATGGAAAGAAGTATTATCGCATCTGAAGGTGCGCGGGGTCATATTCGACTCATCCCATCGAAGGTTACCCTCATCAAATTTGTGAGCTCGCTGAAGCTCCAGGAAAAGACATGGGAAAGACACCGTTAGAGGAATTGAGGGAAGCTCCTGAATGCATGGAGGATCGCCCAAAACCTCAAAAGCAAGATTTAAAAGAGGTTTTCCTAAGCCCAACTGAGGATAAGAGGAGGCCAGTCTTTTTGAGTGCGGATCTCAGCCAAGAGGAGGAGCAAGAGTTGTTCAAATTGCTAAAAGAGTACAGAGATGTTTTCGCACGGGACTATGATGAGATGCCATGACTAGATCAAGACGTCACCATGCATAGACTGGATGTCAATCCAGGCTCGAAGCCTGTAAAACAGAGCGCGATAAATTTCTGCCCAGAGATCAACGTCAAGATAAAGGAGGAGATTGTCAATTTGCTGAAAGCAAAATTCATTGAGCCCAGCCACCATCCAACCTGGCTTGCTAATATTGTCCCTATTTTGAAAAAGAATGGGAGCCTTGGCGTATGTGTCGACTTCAGAGACCTAAAATAGTTTTTCCCAATGGACGATTTCCCTCTGCCAAACATAGATCTCCTGATCCACTCCACTGCAGGACATGAGATGTTTAGTTTCATGGATGGAATTAGCGGCTTCAACAAGATTAAAATGGACCCAGAAGATGCGAAGATAACGGCGTTCATCACGCCTGTAGGGGTCTTCAACTATACAGTTATGCCGTTCGGTCTGAAGAATGCAGGAGGTACTTACCAACGTGCGATGATGGCGCTATTACATGACATGATGCATCAGGAGGTCGAGTTCTATGTGGACGACTTGGTGGTCAAATCAAGTCAGAAGACTGACCATTGGAGAAACTTGAGAAAAGTCATTGACAGATGTCGGGCTTTTCAGTTAAAAATGAACCCCATGAAGTGCGCGTTCGGGGTAACCTTGGGAAAATTCCTAGGATGTGTAATTCACCAGCACGGGATTGAACCTGACCCCGCGAAGATCTCGGCAGTCACTAGCTTGCCTACCCCGTAGTCTCAGAGTGCCTTAAAAACGTTTCTGGGAAAGCTGTCATACCTAAGGAGGTTCATACCAGCCATCGGAGAATTGACCTTTTGTTTCGGTAATCTGCTGAAAAAGAATGCAACGTTCTTATGGACGGAAGAGCACCAAGCTGTGTTCGAAAGGTTGAACAAGTTGCTAGCATCTCCAAGGGTGATGATCGCACCTCACCTTGCATCGCCCCTACTGTTGTACCTGACCTGAACAAACAAATCCATTGGGGCATTGCTAGCCCAGGAGTTTGAGGGACAAGAAAGGTCAGTGTACTACATCTCGCGTATGATCCAGTCGGTGGAATCCAGGTACACAGATATCGAAAGCCATTGCTTAGCTTTGCTTTTCGCTATTGAAAAGTTAAAGTGCTTCCCTCAAAGTTGTCATCATAACCAAGAATGATCCCATACGTTATCTGTTGGGATACTTGCCCCCCTGTGGGAGACTTGCGAAGTGGTATATGACCATTTCCCAGTATGAAATAGTCTGTGCGCGATCGAAACCCATCAAATCCCAAGAACTGGCAGACCTGTTGGCTCAGTTCTTAGATGAAAGTTGTGAGCCCTTAGCAGAGGAAGAACTTGAGGGGCCCGAGATATACGAGATCAGCCACCATTATGGGAGGCTGCATTTTGATGGATCCTCGGCAAGGTCGGGAGGCAGAATTGGAGTGGTGCTGATCAAGCCTAATCAGGAGGTCATTTAGATGTCGACCAAGCTAGACTTCGCGGTGACCATTAATGAGGCTGAGTATGAAGCTCTGATCGCAGGATTGCTTGCAGCCAAGGCCTTGGAGGTTAAGAATCTTGTTATAATGGGATTCCAAGCTAATAGTAAATCAGGCTTCAGGGGAGTACGCGTTGAAAGAGATTAAATTGCTGAAATACAGGTCAATAGTGCAGAAGCTGTTCCAGAAGTTCGATTCTGTCAGGTACGAGCACACTCTTAAATCTGATAATCGACACGCGGATGCAGTAGCTACTTTGGGTTCGAAGATCAGCTCTGATAAATGCCCGGCAAAAATCTAGATTGAGGTTAAAAAAACTCCATCCTTGGTAAAAGAACTGTGTGAAGAAGAGTCTGAAGAGGAAGCAGATTGGAGAAAGCCCATCATACGCGCGATGGTTGAAGGAACAAGCAAGGAAAGCTGGGTTTCCATGAAAGGGTTTTGCATACATGATAGTCTGCTGTACTACAAAGGCCCTGGAGGAATTCTGATCCAATGCGTGACAGAGGAGGAAGGTCGAGCATCCTTGTAGAAAATCCATCAACACTCGTGCGGAGAAAATGAGATTTCCATTTACAGAAAGGCGCAGAGGTATAGAATTTACTGGCCGCATATGACATACTTTGATGCCATTATCCATAGCAACTGTGAAAAGTGCGCACTGATAAAAGACTCTCTAGAGGTCGTTGCAATCGAAGATGAGGATTGGCGGAAACCCATAGTCGATAATCTGCAAGATGGGACTTTGCCGAGTGTTAACGACTTAAAATTGCATAATTTAGTATGTTAAGGAACTCTTCATAACTTGCTAATATGTGTAATTGATCTATTTTATCTCTCTTTCTAGACTTATGTTTGTTTTTGTAGTTTTGGGTGTTTTCTCTCATTTTGTAGGTGAAATCGTGATTTGGAACGCAAAAGACTAGCCTAGGAGGGCCAAACGATGAATTAACAAGATGTGGAGAGCAAAGATGACATGAAGAAGGGGCTTGGAGGACTTAATTGGAAAAATAATAGAAGATAGAGGCCAAAAAGTGAAGTTTAAGAAGTCAAGGGACCAATTTGTAAAGCCAAAGTTACATCGGAGGGCCTATTTGAAGATAATTTTGACGGAACAGGGAGCTAAATGGAGTTTTCTAAAAGTTAAAAGGGCTGAATGAAGATGATTTAACGGATTGGGGGTGCAAATGCCATTTTCCAAACTTTTTAAGAAGAGCCGGGGGCCTTTTAAAGTCCCCACCAAACAAAGGGGGGAGCCGGGTGCAAATATGGCGAACCAAAGCCCTTCTCTCATGCGTCTTCTCCAATTTTTCTCTCTCCCCGTTGCACATAACATAGAACCCACGAAATCCTCCATGGAAGCTTCGACCAAGCTTCTTCAAACCTTCACCCCGGTCTCATTTCGTCACCAAATCAAGTGAAATCAGTCCCAAATTGATCCTAAGACCGAGAGCTACATAGCCCACCCCTTAATTTGGCCCGAAACTCAGCAACAAGAAAAGCCCTAATTCACCTAGGGTTCATGAAGCTTCCTAAAATCAACGATTGAGAGAAGATTGGTTCAATTCAAGGGTTGAGATATGTTCATGGAGGCCAAGAAACCCCTTCCCCACTCACGAATTTTCTGAAGCAAAACGCTGCCCTCTCTCTCTCTCTCCCTCGGACTTGGCTAATTCAGGGTTGTTCTTGGTGTTTCTGAGCTCGTTTTGAGCTATTGCAGATCCAAGAACAACCATAGAGGAGGGATATCTCGGATTTAGCTAGTTCTCATATCTTGTTCATCATTGTTCTTAGTTTTTTCTTCATTTTTGGGTTACTTGGCTATTATTAGTTGATTTATTGTAGCTTGGAATCAGATTTAGTAGTTGAAATCAAGTATTAGTGACTTTGTTCGCCATTTTGAGTTGAAGTTGGCGAATAGCTTGTGTATTCTTGAGTTGGAACTTGAATTGAATGAAAATGTTCATGAATATGCTTGATATCTCTTGTGTTTCTCTCTTAGACATGAGTAGCTAAGTTTGTTGTTCGTTGAAGTTGATGAATCTAGGTGTGTTGGGTGTGGGTTCAACTGTTAAATCAATGAGTTGAGAAGTTCCTCTTGTGATTCATGATTCAACAAGTGTTGGAATACAAATCCGATTTGTAGCTTCATCATGTATGTGGATACCTGCTTGAATAAACATACTTGATAGTTGATACAACTTAGTTTTGGATTCCACTAGTGTTCCTCATGAATCATACTTGGATTTGACATTAGAATCCACACATCTCCTTGTAATATCATTTGGGTGTTGGATTCATGCACAGCACACCTAGATGATTCAACTTATACCAACTATTCTCTCAATCCTACAGACTCTTCTCAAGTTTTAGATTCTCTTTAAGTATTTTCTTAGTTTCTTTAATTTTTTTCACACAACAACTCTTGCTCCATCACTTGTGTGGTGGATTTTAAAGCTTGGCTAGCTCTAAAGCCTATGAGAAATCGCTTCTTAATTTTTAGTAGTTGCTTAGTAGTTGTGTTAGCTTAGAGTGTCACCTCTTGATCAATCCTTGTGGATTCGACTCTGGTCTTACCGGATTATTACTTGAGACGATATCCTATACTTGGGATTATCTTTATCGACTCAACACCGAGCGACAGAAAGGAAGCTGAGAAGCTTAAGAGAAAGACAACTCGATACATACTGCAAGAGAATTTGCTTTGGCGGAAGGGGCACAAAGAGAACTTACTCATGTGTCTGAATGGTCAAGAAATCCAGGAGGTCATGGAGATGTCTCATCAAGTAGATCACCAAGGGGACGCGAAGTTATGCACGGCTCTTAGCTGTTGGATATTTTCGGCCAACCATGGAGGCTGATTATCTCGCGAAGGTCAGGAGACGCCAGCAATGCCAATTCCATGGTAATCTAGTTCATGCCCCGGCCATTGACTTGCACGCGTTAGGAACTCCTTGGCCATTCCACACCTGGTCCTTGGATTTCATTGGCCTAATCCCCCTTCGCGTGGAAACCAGTTCATACTCACAGGAACGGATCAATTTACCAAGTGGGTTGAGTCGATCCCGCTCAAAATAGCAAACACAACAGCTGTGGTCAAGTTCATACAGTAGAACATTATCCATCGCTTTGGGATTCCCAACACTATCCTGTCCGACAATGGAACTCCCTTTGTCAATCGACAGGTGGTTGCGAAACTAATGGAGTACAATGTAAGGCAGGTGTGCTCGTCGCCTTATTGTCCGAAGGGGAATGGACAAGTGGAGGCCACAAACAAAACGTTGCTCAGAATCCTGAGTAAGATGGTCGCGGATGATCATAAAAGGTGGGAGGATTCTCTGGAAATGGCACTTTGGGCGTATCGCACGTCATCAAAGACTCCTACAGGAACTTCTCCATTATCGCTTTGTTATGGAGCTGAAGCTGTGGTCCCTGCTGAGGTCAAGATAAACTCTGCAATACTGGCTTTCAGTGCCTTGTATGAAAACGAGCGCAACCACGACCTCATACTTCTCGAAGAAAGGTGCGAACATGCTAATAGGACCAACAATAAGTACAAAGAGAGGATCTCGCGAGCTTATAATAAGACTGTCCAGCATCGGGACTTTGTAGTAGGAGATCTGGTCCTCCGAGCTTCCGATCATTGCATGCGCGAAGCAGCTCATCCCAAGTTTGCTGCCAAATGGGGAGGAAATTTTGAAGTCAAGGAAGTCTTTGATAGTGGCTATTGCAATATTCTGCGTTGCCACGGGACTGCCACTACTCCCACCCCAGTCAACATGCGATGGCTAAAAAAGTACTATCCCTAACCTTCTCTTTTTCCTTACATTTGTACTGTACATTTCCTTATTTACTCCCATATGAGGATTCAGTTAATGATAATAACTCTCCCATATTTCTAATAACTCTCCCATATGCGATGGCTAAAAAAGTAATATCACTAAGAAATTGCTAAGTACCAACGCTTCAAAGCTTTGAGTTACTGTAGCTGTTCCTGTATGCTGTATTTGTCTAACTATTTTGTGCAGGTTTTGGTTATGTTTTGATGATGATTAGTTTAGTTATATAATTATATAAAGCAATCTATGTTATAAGATGAACACTGCAGGATTAAATTGGATTGAAAATCCAATATACATTCTGGAGAAGTTAGCAGGCAAAGCTTCAAAGCTTTGAGATTTTCTAGTAACTCTTTACTGCTAAGTTCTACTAACTATCTTTCCGTGTGCAGATGGATTCAGTGTTACTTGGATGTTGTTACATGCTGATTATTGTCTATTATTGTGGACTCTATATTGGTTATTTGATATATTCATGAGATTGAATACACTTGTTAACCCAGAACTATCAGCAGACAAGTCTAGCATGATTTTCTCTTTATTGGTTAGCTGCTGTTTCAAGCAGATTTCTTCTAGATTGTATTGTTATTTGTTTGATGTTGTTTGCTAAGTATTTGCAGGTTTGTTGGACTCTCCAACGTCAATGTATTCAAATTGAGCTGTTAACATGAGCTTATCAGATAGGAGATATTCTAGGAATTCTGTTACTGAAATCTCTCAAGTTAGTTGTAGACTAAAACAGCTACCTATGTTTGAATTGCAGAGACTTATAAGAGAGACAAAGGTCGTGATTTTCAGAAGATGACAATTATATGTGAAGATCAATTACATATTGCTCTTCAAATCATTCAGAGAATCAATTCAAGCAGGCTGAAGATCATGCAAATCCAGAAGAACTCTTCCAGGCTTTAAACAGCTTATTCTTTCTGAGTTCTTCTCTCTGTACTTAATTGTATCATCTTTTCTTTATTTTGAAAATCCTCACTAAACTTATTAGTTTGGTTGTTCGAGTGAACAACAAGAGGTTCTTATTGTTTCAACATGTTGTAGCTTGTAACTAGATAGGTTGGGAACCACAGGCTGTACAAGTGTAAGGTAGCTCACTTAGGCTTGAGATCTAGGGCTAAATCTGGGTTATTAATAAGAATTTGTGTTTGAATCCTGGAGGGATTAGATCCCTCAGGCAGAGACTAGGTCCAATTGTGACTGAACTCTGTAAAATATCTGTGTCCTTTCTATTTACTTTTGCTGCATTTACTTACAGTTTAAATTGGATGTTTCAAAGCTTTGGAGCTTTCCATGTCTCAAAGCTTTGAAGCCTCTATACTCTGCTGTTACATCTTTAAGCTTTACAAGTTCTTTTCAAAGCTTTGAAATATCATCAGTTTGTTCTTCTTAAAGTTTCAAAACTTGAGTTTTGGAAAAAGTTAGCATACTCTATTCAAACCCCCCCCCTTCTAGAGTATTATTATACCTGTTTACACCTACATTACACACTTTTAGCCTCCTCCAACATGACTACGGAAAAGACATCTTCACTCTGATAAGGGGATTTACACCACCGGTCTTTGAGAAAATTGGGCGAGGCAATAACCTCTTTCGTGGATTTCCTGGGAGCCATTTCTATGGCACAATGGACACATAAAAAATTGGGAATTCAGAGCGTGTACGAATCGTAAGGTGGTGAAGAAAAAAAATTCAGAGGAGGAGGCATGATTATCCAATACTGGTTTTGATACATAAGGAACAAGAGGAAGTACTCTCTCTCAATGGCAAACCCAAGAAGATGGCAAGGGTGAAGAACCAACTGCAAAAGGAGGTTTATATAGGGCCCAGAGGGGGTGAATCTTCAGTTCCTGGCTGAGTCATCAACGTCTCGAAAATAGACAAGAATCAATGACCCTATTAAAGCCTACGACGCTACAACAGCCCTAGGAAATGATGATGGCTTGGCTTAATGTGTAACAGGAACACCCTATTTTAAGCCTACGATGGTACAAAAGCTCAGGCAATAATGGCGACTTAAGGGGACTAGGGTCTTTCAGGCATTAAATTATTCACATTTCGCAAAGAATCGCGCGAAGGTACTTAGTTTATTTTCAGCACAACAACACATTTGTGAGCCCGCACGAATTTAGCCACAATATATGCACATAAGCCTATTTACCTAAGATAGTAGCAAGACAAAGCTTATCTGTTTAGATAAGCAAAACTATTAGCAAGTGTAAGCCTATCTTTATAGATAGCAACAATGCGCGAGCATAAGCCTATCTGTCTAGATAGCAGTTCTTTTAAGAAAGCCTATTACTTTGTAATAGCAAAACTTAGAAAGCTCATGCTCTCATGGAGCAGTGATAACGCCCAATAAGGGGTTATCTTTTAGCCTGATTTCACGAGCGTTTGTGTCGGAAAACAGCGTCTTTTGCCGGGATTTGCCCTAGAATGCCTTGGAAAGTTAGAACGAGATGTTTATTTGTACTTTCTGGATTCCTGCTTATTTTATGCTTTTATTGGATATGATTGCGGGTTCTGTTCGTGTTGCCTTTTCAGGAACAGGTTCAGGAGGTGCATCGGGATGCGTGTCGGGGCCAAACCGGGTCCGTCTCAGGAAACGTGCACGAGATCTAACCAAGACGGGAACACGGGAAAGCAAGAAAACACCAAGGAAGGCAAACCGGATATTTCAGGAAGAAGTGTGGGACCCAGAAGACCCAACCAGGCCCAGCAGAGGACCAAGCCAGGCCAGGACAAGCCCCTGCTTGCGTATATACGCAGAGGCTTGCGTATATACGCAGCCTCTTGCGTATATATGCATGCAGAAGGAGGGGGATATGATTTGGTGGGCCCTGGTTGCGTATATACGCAGCCTGTTGCGTATATACGCGGCTAGGTTGACTTTTTTCTGAGTCGGTGGACCGATGGCAACTTTCGTTAATTCTGGCACAGCGTTTCGGGAAAAAACTGCACTATTTAAAGACTCGTCCAGACTCGTTTTGAAGACACATAGCATACAGCACAACCGAAGGACAAGTCAGAGCATCCCCGAAGAGCACGGAAGAGCGATTTGAGATTCGAAGACTTAGTTTGATTTCACTCTCTCTCTTTACATTCAGAAATTGTGTTTTATTATTATGACTACCAGTAGCTAAACTTCTTACCTAGGTTCTCGGTGAACCTAGGGTTTCGTATCCAGATTTATGACTAGTTTGATTATGGATTCATGATTACTATCTTAATTCAGTAGTTGTATATGTTATTCTGGCTTTGATTATTCTTGTATATGCATGATAGGATTGATCACCCAGGATTGCTATAGACCCAAGCCTGTAGGTGAAAATGCCAGGTTAGGGTTAGGAAGAAAAGACAGGATTTAGTACCTTACCCTGATAGACCGACCAGAGAAAGGGAGATAGGGCTAGCACCGAAAAACGTGAGACCAACTGTTAGAGAATTTGACCCATGCCATTCGGACATGTTAGAAACCCTAACAGGATTAGAACGAGACTGCAGACTTAGGCAGATTAACATGAATCCGAAAGTCTGCAGGATCGAGATTACGTGTGGAAGCTGAAAGGTCACTGCAAACCCGGTACGTTGCACAGATAACAAAACCTGCTGAGTGTTTTCATATCAAACGAGAAACTCAAATCTGGAGCCTAGTTCCCATCAACTATAGTAACAACCAATTCAGCTCATTCCAGAAAAAACGTTACAAAAAATATTTACGTTTTTGTCTTTTAATTTCTGCTTTTAGGTTAGCAAACTACAATCACAACCAAACTCCTCCTTGTCGTTACACTCGGTCAAATAAAACTGATTACTTGAGAAAACCCAAAACCGTCTCTGTGGGATCGACAACCCGAGTTGAAATACACCCGGTATTACTTGATTTCGTATACTTGCGAATAGCCTGTATTCTGCGCATCAAGTTTTTGGCGCCGTCGCGGGGAATTTTTAGGGTCTATTTAGTTGTCAGAGTCATTTTTCAGAGTTTTTATTTTATTTTATTTTCTGTTTCGTTATTTTTCTTTTATCTCACTGCTTTTTGAATCTGCGTTTTTCAGGACTGTTCAGTTGATGCCCAGATTGCCTCGCGATTTGGTACCACCACTCGACAATCCAGAGAAGCTGTACACTGAACAGAACCGCAGAAACCGAGAAAGCATAATGGCGACCAACCAGAGAGATAATCCCGAAAACCCAGCAACCAATGGGGAGGAACGAGAGACACGTACCCCAGCCCAGATGGATTGATACATCGAAGAGCTCGTCACAGCAGGCCTTGTTGCCCGAAGCAACCAGAGAACTATAACCGGTCTGGGAAAGCGTTGGTGGAGAATTTCGAAGTCCCCACCGGGGGGCATGAGCGAGCCATTGTGGTGCCCGAGATCACCGCCGAGCACTTTGACACCAAACCCTCCACCATCCAGACGGTACAGACTCTCTGCCCGTTTCATGGCAAGGCCGACGAAGACCCCAACGAATTTATCGGGAAATTCGAGGATTACTGCAACAAGGTCCGATACAAGGGGGTAGACGCAGAGGAACTTATGCTAATCCTGTTCCCATATTGCCTATTCGGAGTAGCTAAAGATTGGCTTGAATCCCGACCACCAAAATCCATCACTACATGGGAGGAGTGTGTCACAGATTTTCTGGAAAAGTTTTATCCCGCTTCCCGAGTCATTCAGTTGCAGAGCGAGATTCTGTCGTTCAAGCAGAAGATGGGGGAGACGGTGGTAAACGCATGGGACAGACTCATGGGATTGGTGAAAAGATGCCCGAACCACGATTTTGGAGAAGCAAAGATCCTGCAGGTATTCTACCACGCCCTAGACAGGGAGAATGCTGACAGGATTGACAGAGAAGCCGGGGGAAACTTCCTGTATCATGTGGACAAAGATGGTGCATACGACTTGATGAAGCAGCTAGCCAAACAGGATACCCGACTGTTTGACGATCGCAGGATGACGGCTAGAGCCGAATCAGCGGAAGACGACCGGATAGATAATCTGGCCAAGATCGTTCAGAACTTGGTCCAGAAAGTCTACTCGGATAAGAAGACCGTTTCAGCAGTGGGAAAACCTTATTTGGACACGACCATTGAGGAACTGAGAACCGAAGACACTAATTACGTGCAGCAGTAGTGGGACCCGATCCGGTATAGACCGGGTACGAGAGATCATCCCGGGTTCCGGTACAGAACCCCGAATTCCGCAGTATATTCACCGGGATTCCAGCACAGGTCACCGGCTCAGCAAGCTGCACCGACACAGCAGGTTCAGCCGGGTCCATCTGCACAACAGTACGACGCCCAGATGAAGAAGAACGAGTCCATGTTTCAGACCATGGAGTCCCGATTCGCGCATATGGATGCCCTGACAGACGACATGCAGACAACCAAAACGTCATTGCGCGCATTGGAGGTACAAGTGGGGCAGTTAGCACAACAGGTAACAGAGACAGCCAGGGAACCTGCCCTCGAATACAGTGAATAATCCACAGGCTCAGATCACTGCTATCTCCACTCGGAGTGGATTAGCACTACAGGATCCACCGTATCCTAGCCACGCTCGCGCAGAAAATTCGAAAGAAGTAGAACGCAACTTGTCGAGCCAGGATAACAGCTCAGTCGACCGCCCCCAGCTGAAGGGCTCGGTTGATCAGGATGCAGTGCATAACGTGACAGATACGTAAACGGTACCTGTCTCCAAGGAGGTTCCATACCCCTTGAGGACACGAAAGAGGGATGACAGCAAGGACTACGCCAGGTTTCTCGAGATGTTCAAACAGCTGTATATGAACATACCCTTTGCCGAGGCTTTGGCGAAGATGCCCACTTACGCCAAATTCCTCAAGGAAATCTTGTATGGGAGAAGGCGGATGAGCGATTTCGAGACCATAAACCTGACGGCAGAAGTGAGCAACTGTGTGAAGAATGGGCTACCGAGGAAGAGAAAGGATCATGGCAGTTTTGTTTTACCGATCACCTTAGGTAATGCTTACACAGGAAAGGCTCTGTGTGACCTAGGGGCCAGCATCAACCTGATGCCATTAACGATTTTCAAAAGTTTGAAATTCGGTGAACCCCGACCCACCAGAATCATCCTGTAGATGGCAGACAGGTCCGTAAAACAGGCTTATGGGGTTATCGAGGATATTTTGGTGACAGTCGGCGAGCTGATTTTTCCGGAAGATTTCGTAATCCTGAACATGGAGGCAGGGGAGGTACCGCTCATACTTGGAAAGCCGTTTTTGGCCACTGGCGAAGCTATGATAAACTGCAAGAGCGGGGAGCTAACCATGCAGATTAACGAGGAAAAGGTGAAATTTAACGTTTTCAAAAATCTGCAACTGCCAAATTATTACGACCACGAAGATATCTTTTCCATAGACGTGGTTGACGAAGGCTGGGAAAACGAGGAGATGGACCAATTGTGGGAAGAGATTGACAGCATGTACGGGGAAGAAAATGAGAAGACTCGGTGCGAGCATGCCATGAGAGCCGAAGACTGGACCACTTTGCACTGGGACGAAGATGGCGAGAAAAAGATGATTCTGGTCCTGTCACTCAAGGAACCGCCCGCACTTGAGCTGAAACTGCTCCCGAGCCATCTCAGGTATACGTATATTGGTGATAATAGTACTCTGCCCGTAATTGTTTCGTCCCGTTTATTGGTGATAATAGTACTTTTCCAAGATCACAAAGCCACTCTGCGCTTTACTTGGAAAAGACGTGCCCTTTGACTTTGATACAGCATGCCAGCAAGCATTTGACCATTTAAAGGAGAAGCTGACCACAACCCGGTTATTACTACGCCAGATTGGTCACTCCCGTTTGAACTGATGTGTGATGCCAGCGACTACGCAGTCGGTGCAGTCTTGGGGCAGCGAAGGGACAAGGTCTGCCATGTGATATATTAATCGAGTCGGGTACTCAAGGATGCCCAGATCAACTATGGCACTACAGAAAAGGAACTGCTTGCTGTGGTATATGCCCTGGACAAATTCAGGCCATATTTGGTCGGGTCAAAAGTTATCGTTTTTACCGACCATAGTGCCCTGAAATATTTGCTGGACAAGAAGGACGCAAAACCGAGACTGTTGAGGTGGGTATTATTGATGCAGGAATTAGACGTGGAAATCCGGGACAAGAAGGGAGTTGAGAATGTAGTAGCGGATCACCAATCCAGGCTCGAGAATGCTAAGGTGGACCCGGTACCAATCAAGGAAAACTTTCCGGACGAGCACATCATTGCAGTAAAAATCGGGAGACCGTGGTACTACGCCATAGCCAATTACTTGGTAACTAGCACGCTTCCCGAGGATCTGACCCTGTCTCAGCGAAAACAGTTTGTTTCCGAGAGCCGAGAGTATTTCTGGGATGACCCGTACCTATTCAAACAGGAGGCCGATAACATCCTGAGAAGGTGCATTCCGACCCACGAAGCCTGGAACGTAATCAGACACTGTCACTCATCACAGTGTGGGGGTCATTTTGGGGGAACACGTACAGCACATAAAATACTGCAGTCCGGTTTTTTCTGTCCGACAATCTTTAAGGATTTTCACGACTATATGCAGGGATGTGATAGATACCAGAGAACAGGGAACACGTCACACAGGGACGAGATTCCGATGACCGTGTGGCAGGAAGTGGAGCCCTTCATGTATGGGGTATTGACTTTATGGGGCCATTCCCGTCTTCTATGGGTAACCTCTACATTCTGTTTGCAGTGGATTATGTGACTAAGTGGATCGAGGCGATCGCGTGTCAGAAAAACGATGCAGCTACCGTTGAGCGTTTTTTGAAATGCAACATTTTCGCTCGTTTCGGAACTCCCAGGGCGATGATCAGTGACGAGGGATCACACTTCATCAATCGAGTTTTTGCTAAAGTTCTGAAACAATACGGCGTGTCAGTTCACAAGGTGTCGCTACCTTACCATCCACAGAAAAACGGGCAAGCCGATGTTTCAAACAGAGAGATCAAAAGCATACTCGAGAAAACCGTGAATCTCGGCCGAAAGGATTGGTCCATGAGACTGGACGATGCGCTCATGTCGCCATACCAGCTCGTGTTTGGGAAAGCGTGCCACCTACCGGTAGAATTGGAGCATAAAGCGTACTGGGCCATCAAGCAGCTCAACATGGATCAGAATCTGGCAGGAGATAAGAGAAAGATGGCGCTGCTGGAATTGGAGGGGTTCCGCAGGACGACTTTTGAGAGCGCCAAAATTTACAAAGAGAAGACAAAGAAATGGCATGACCAACACATCAAGCCAAAGCAGTTTAACGAAGGAGATAAAGTGCTTCTCTACAACACCCGGATGCGGTTCTTTCCGGGAAAACTGAGGTCTCGTTGGTCAGGCCCGTTCATCATCAAGAAGATTTTTGCATGGGGTGCATTTGAGCTGGAGAATCCAAAAGATAATTCCAGTTTCAGGGTGAATGGGAATCGGATCAAGCCGTATCTCGAGACAGCCGAAGTCGTCAAAGTCGAACCCGTCTATTTTGACGACCCGTGAAAAGGTAACCGGGTCGGGGCGTTGACCGTAACTTACAAAGCGCTGATTGGGAGGCAACCCAAAGTAATCATTAATTAGTTTATTTCAGTTATTTTATTCAGTTTTTTATTCAGTTCTGAATTTTTGAGAGAGGCGAGATGAGTGGGTTTTGACTTGAAATTAAGTATGTGCAGATGCAGAAAAACAGAAAACTGGCAGAAAAGAGAAAACAGAAGAAGAAAGAGAGAAAAAAAATAAAAAAAAATAGCTGCTGCCTGCGTATTTACGCAGGCTGCTGCGTATATACGCAACCAGCAACCATTTTTTATTATTTTTTTGTCGTTTCAAAATATTTTCTGACTGCGTATATACGCAGGTGTTGCGTATATACGCAGACAGAAGGAAAAAAAATTGGATTTTTTCAAATCCCAGGGGGATTTTGGTCATTTTTCAAAATTTAGGGTATAAAAGGGGGGAGGCCGACGGGACTCCATTGTTGGACCTCCCTTTCTCTCTCTTCCTCCATTTTCTCTCCACTTGAAGAACACACATTTTGCTACAGACATCCAAATCAAATTCTGAGCACATTTCTGGAATCCCCTCGCCGCAAGGAGTCTAAAGCAACCATCAAAATCCAGAAACAAGCAAAAATCAAGCGGGAATTTTAGATCTAGGAATGGGGTGTTCTTGAGGAAAAGGGCCAATTCGAAAGAGTTAGAGGCGGAACTAGCAAAAATCGCAGAAGGGAAGTTGAAAGAGGAGAACGAGAGCTTCGACTTGGTGGTTTCAGATTTTGATTCCGGGCATTTTCATTTTCCGGAGACTTTTCCGGCGACCGCTGGCGACTTTTCCGGTCACTTCCGGGGCAGTTTCTGCATTCTTGACCCCTTTTTAGGGAAGGTCGAAAACTTTCAACTCTCACTTTATTTCAGTTTTGGCACGACCCCTAGCCGGGTCCGTTATTTTTTGCGATTTTTATTTTGGAGCGGCACTTGCCGTGTGGACCTCTGGTAGATCCTAGGTGGATTATTTACTGAGACACACATTTCACGTGCACGTTTTGCTAATTTTGCACAATACCCTAGGCGGCACGTTTTTCGAGATTTTTATTTTTCTGCCATGGATTACGGAGTGCCGATTATTGACCCGAACCGGGACGACTACCCTACTGATTTCCCAAAGGAGTCAATTAACTCGGGCAATTATGACAGTTTTTGTTTTGTTAACCATTATGCCCATTACTATTACATGACGGGGACAAAGATGGACCATAAACTGCCTAGGGAGTACCGTTTTGAGGTAGATGACGTTAGGATGCCTCCAGAGATGACTGCGTATGCTAGTCGTTTTGACATTTTCGGACAGTCCCTTACTGGGTTTGAGGATGTGTTCAGCTCCTCTTTGGTTAGAGAGTTTTACAGCAATCTTATGCATAAGCGGGCAGGGGAGACCAACGGTGACACCCGCTGAGTGTTTTGCCGTAGGCGGTTTATGTTGGTGACGGTGGACAGTATCCGCCAGGCCTACGGCATATCATTGACGAATGTCCCTTGCGCCTATGCTGAGTGTGTTACCGAGCGATGCAGAAATTCTGCAGGTTGTGACTGGTGGTGGTGCGGGGGCCTACTTTGAGAGAGGCGGTGAGGGGCAGAGAGGCATGAAGTTGCACTCTCGATTTATTACCGGACCACCACGGTGGTGGGCCGAGTGGGTGGTGAACCGGCTGGTGGGGATCCATCATTTTACCCATTTGGATTACGAGTATGTCCTTTTGGTATATTGCTTAGTTCTCCGGAGAGATGTCGACATCCCACGTCGCATTTGGGTATATATGCAGGAAAGGAATGCGACCGCTAGCCATAAGGGGTTGGGGTATAGTAACCTCATCGCCAAACTGGCTCGGGAGTATGACGTCCCTTTGATTCTCCAGGAGGGCGACTTAGCCCCTCCAATTTTGAGGACCTATAGGAAGATAGTGACCCGGAACCCGGGCCCACCTGGTCATCACGAGCCGGTCGTTTACCTAGACGGGGATGACGACCCCATGGAGGAGGACCCTTACACTGCACCTGCCCCTACCCCTAGGAGGAGATCGACACAGGAGAGACCCGTCAGTAGGCAGGCATCAGCCGGACTTCGGCAGGGCCGTACGAGTCGAGAGCGTGAGCGCGGTGAGTCGAGTCAGTAGGATAGTCAGGCAGCTGGCCTGAGTCAGCCAGCCAGAGAGAGAGCCGAGCCGACCCCACGGGCCGACCCGAATCCGAGAGCCAGACCGGCCCCACCACGTAGGCTGTCCCGAGTAGACGAGGGATTTGAGGGATGTCGCGGGGGCCAGAAGTCCATCGGGGAGAAACTGCTCGAGAAGGCGGGCAAGCTTTGGAGGGCATTCAAGCACTCCCGACGGACTCAACGGAAGATGGCCAAGGACCATAACGCTCCATTCACCAGTATTCGAAAGGAGCAGAGTGAGGCGGCCCGGCACGCAGGCCGAGAACCGCCATTACCACTGTATTTTCCCCCTACCTACTCCAGCAGCTACACCACGAGTTGGTCAGACGAGGCGGACTCTAGCGAGTTTACCTCCGCCCCACCTCGCCCGACTCAGCCACCTCTGCCACCTCAGCCACCACAGTCGCCACAGAGACGTCAGACTGGGACACGATCCCAGCAGCCCACGGGTCCTCAGACTGGGTCACGAACCCAGCTGCCTTCGAGTGGCAGGACGAGGTTACGATCCCAGCCACCTAGCAGTTGGACTGGATCAGAGTCCCAGTCCTCCGACTACCGTCCTCGTCCACGAGCACGTCGGGCGGCCGTCTACCGGACAGACTCGGGCGGCAGCTCCACGAGTAGCATATCCGGTTCCTCGGAAACCGGGTCAGACCCGACCTTTATTCAAAACGAGTGAGTGCCACGAGGGCATGCCACCGCTTAGTGTGGGGGTGGTAGTCGTGTCTGCATTAACCCAGTCTGCACATTTTTTCATATTTATTTGCAGTTTTTATTTTATATTTTTTTTGAGTCAGCATATTTTCGTTATTTGAGTCAACCCACCATAAACATTCTAGCTTTGCATTGTATATATTTAAAAAAAAACGAAAATTAAAAATTTATACTGCTGTCTGCGAATATACGCAGGCAGCTGCGTATATACGCAGACAGCGGTGTTTATTTTTCAAAAAAAAAAAAACTAAAAATTTAAAAATCCGAAAATTTTGAGAAAGGGCAATCAAGATAACAAAAACAGTGAAGAAATCGAGGTTGAATCCTTTGACGGAAAAGAAAACTTGCACCGAGGTATAGTAGATAGGTGAGAGCTAGTGACCTTTAGAATCCGCAAGTAATTATCACCTGAGCTAAAGATCCGACTAGTTGCTACACCACCGTCATCTAGGTAGTCGACAACCCGCCCACGGGCGCCGTCACGGTCATCGCGTTTTTTGGTGGAGTGACTGGCTATCAAGGGACCTCACGTCCTGTTTCTTACCCCTAGGTCCAATTAGTCAGCCCGTTTGAAGCCATTTACCCCGTTATTTTTAGCCACTGTAGCCTCGGCAGCCTTCTTTGAGACCTTCATCAGTCGTTAGTTGGCTATTCTACGCGTTATGACAGAGGGAGTGAGTAGGGAGGGTTTTAGATGGGAGAGCTTCATGATCTATCAGTTTTGTACAGTTTTGACATCGACACGTTTTTCGAGGGAAGGACAGGGTGAGTTAGTGGCGACAGTGCATTAATTTACGGAGGTGGGTCACTGCATTACATAGTGACCACAGGAGGAGTTAGTCGCGTGGGAGCATCTTTTCGCACAAAACGGGGTTCCGTGGGGTTGCAGGATCAATTGGTGGTTGTGCCGTTTTTCTACATCTTTGGTGATGAGGAGGTTCAGTGGGACTGCACAGTATCATTTCGACTACATGATCAGCGCTTCAGGATTAGTGTGGGGGTACTTCACACGAGGACATTTTACGTACCCCACGACAGAGATTTATTTTTGTTCCTCACTCAGCATTAGTCAGTTTAATTATTGTCATTATTCGTGTATTTATTTATGTATATAGTAAAAAAAATATATATAAAAAAAATAATAAAAAAAAGAAAAAAAGAAGAAGAAAAAGAAAAAGAAAAAGAAAAAAAAAGAGAAAAAAAAGAAAGAAAAGCAATGTTCTAAGTTTTCAGTTTTTTTGGTAGTTTATGTTATTTAGTAAAAAGCTGAGTGAGTGGCACAATTTTCGAGACGTTTGCACCACTTCACATTTGTGGCCGCGGGTACGGCGAAGACACACTGGGGGCCAGAGGAGTTGAGAAAGAGGAACTTAGGTGTTTCGAACAGTTTCGGGATCTCGGTGAGGGGTGTGAGTTTGGTAAATTGTGAGAATGTTATAACAAGTAAGACTGTGCCGTACCTTGATACATATATATATCCTACCTGTTAGACTTAGATCCTTTCGGAAAAAGCTCGGATGGTATGTTAGCTAGGAATTTGCTCAGGTTCATAACGAAAGTAATTGGTCGTAAGTATGTTTTGAGTCTTTTGAGTCTGTGTATATTCTATCTGCGTCAGTTTCTCTATCGAGTCGTCTGGTCGTAAGGTTCGGGTCGAAAGAGTATGCAATTGCAGGGAGTATGCAAAGGTAGTGTATGCACGGCAGGACCAGTTTTACGAAGGCAGAAATGTATGCATGCAGGATAGTGTACACGTGGTTTGCACGGGACGATCAATGCCTAGTGTGGGGGTATTTGATAACGCCCAATAAGGGTTTATCTTTTAGCCTGATTTCACGAGCGTTTGTGTCGGAAAAAACAGCGTCTTTTGCTGGGATTTGCCCTAGAATGCCTTGGAAATTTAGAACGAGATGTTTATTTGTACTTTTATGGATTCCTGCTTATTTTATGCTTTTATTGGATATGATTGCGGGTTCTCTTTGTGTTGCCTTTTCAGGAACAGGTTCGGGAGGTGCATAGGGATACGTGCCGGGACCAAACCGGGTCCATCTCGGGAAACGTGCACGAGATCTAACCAAGATGGGAACACGGGAAAGCAGGAAAACACCAAGGAAAGCAAACCTGGATATTTCCGGAAGAAGTGTGGGACCCAGAAGACCCAACCGAGCCCAGCAGAGGACCAAGCCAGGCCAGGACAAGCCCCTGCTTGCGTATATACGCAGGGGCTTGCGTATATACGCAGGCAGGAGGAGGGGGATATGATTTGGTGGGCCCTGGTTGCGTATATACGCAGCCTGTTGCGTATTTACGCAGTCATGTTGACTTTTTTCTGAGTCGGTGGACCGATGGCAGCTTTCGTAAATTCTGGCACAGCGTTTTGGGAAAAAACAACACTATTTGAAGACTCGTCCAGACTCGTTTTGAAGACACACACCATACAGCACAACCGAAGAACAAGTCAGAGCATCCCCGAAGAGCATGGAAGAGCGATTCGAGATTCGAAGACTTAGTTTGATTTCATTCTCTCTCTTTACATTCAGAAATTGTGTTTTAGTATTATGACTATTAGTAGCTAAACTTCTTACTTAGGTTCTCGGTGAACCTAGGGTTTTGTATCCAGATTTTATGACTAGTTTGATTATGGATTCATGATTACTATCTTAATTCAGTAGTTTTATCTGTTATTCTGGATTTGATTATTCTCGTATATGCATGATATGATTGATCACCCTGGATTGCTATAGACCCGAGCCTGTAAGTGAAAATGTCAGGTTAAGGTTAGGAAGAAAAGACAGGATTTAGTACCTTACCCTGATAGACCGACCAGAGAAAGGGATATAGGGCTAGCACCGAAAAACGTGAGACCAACTGTTAGAGAATTTGACCCGGGCCATTCGGACAGGTTAGAAACCCTAACAGGATTAGAACGAGACTGCAGACTTAGGCAGCTTAACAGGAATCCAAAAGTCTGCAGGATCGGGATTACGTGTGGAAGCTGAAAGGTCACTGCACAACCGGTACGTTGCACAGATAACAAAACCTGCTGAGTGTTTTCATATCAAACGAGAACTCAAGTCTGTAGAAACCCTAGGGGATCTTGGAGCCTAGTTCCCATCAAATATAGTAACAACCAATTCAGCTCATTCCAGAAAAAACGTCACAAAAAATATTTACGTTTTTGTCTTTTAATTTATGTTTTTAGGTTAGCAAACTACAATCACAACCAAACTCCTCCTTTTTATTACACACGGTCAACTAAAACTGATTACTTGAGAAAACCCGAAACAGTCTCTGTGGGATCGACAACCCGAGTTGAAATACAACCGGTATTACTTCATTTCGTATACTTGCGAATAGCCTGTATTCTGCTCATCAAGCAGACGCGCAAAGCTTTACATTTATGAGAGCCCCGATGGTGCTCTTTACTTTCCTCAAACAATGGGGGATATGCGAAGCAAAAGGTTGATAAGAAAAAGCAAAAGCATTAAGCCTATTTCATCAAAATAGCATTTCATATGCAAGCAAATAGTGATCAGGGGCATGAACCATAAAAAGAAAAACAATGTTTCATGTGCAAAGCAAGAAAAGAGGCAAGTAGTTCATGGCCATAACTACAATGGCGCGAAAAGTTTTATCGAAGCAAAGCCTAAAAGAACGATGAACATCCCAGTACTAGATCACTGCTCCTCCAAAAAGTCTTTTAGAAGAGAATCGTTAGCTGACATCTTTATGCAATTAGCCGCTAGTTGATCCAAGCGATCCTTGTTGCTCAAATGGTGCCCCGCAGCCTCTCAAACTCATGGATTGCTTTAGACAACATTTCCTTACGCGCCTTCAAGACAGAATTTTCCTTGCTATAATCGAGGCACTCGATCCTGAGCTGCGCGGATTTGTTGATCTTGGTCAGCCTCTGTATGAGGAAATCCAGGTCGAGTCTTCCTGCTGCGATTTGCTGAAGGCTGTTCCCGCTTGAAAGAAGGCTTTGAGCACTGGAAACTGAAGTGCTTGCTGGGTTTGTCTTGTGCACTCTCTCTAAGAGAGAAGTCATCTTCTTGAGAAGATCCTCCCTATCCCTTGGCGCAAGCTCCAGAATTCTCGCAAACGCATTCGAATATGACACGCGCACCCACATAATCCATTCAAGACAAGATTGATACATATTTGCACGCGAAAAGGCAAAAGCAAAGTACTTAGTAAAAGCATAAGATCGTGTGCTGAACACCAGAAGGGGAATTGTCCTACCAGTTCCTTCAACAATCCGTTGAAGTGAGGGAATAGAAGTTGCTAATGGACCGCTACTAGAGGCGCCTGCCTTAGATAACCTTTGAGCTGCCAAAATCTCACGCGCGAATTACTCCTCAGGGATGGAATAATACCTTCCAGGAAAAGCTGGTTCAGCAACTTGCGAGCCCCATGTAGCCCATGGGTTGTCAGCAAAGAGCGCGTCCATGTCAAAGCTGGAGGAGTCAATACCCATGCTAGGAAGGGACAAGTTTTCACTAAGACCTTCTGAAGACGCAACACATCTCGTAGCATCTTGCAAAAAGGGAGCAGACCTTGCTGACACCTCAGTCCCGCCTTGATGTGGTTCGGACATAACTACATCTTCATTCCTTTCTTCCGCCTCATTCAGACTGGGTACAGAATCCGGTGCTTCTGGCGCACTATCGCGCGCGACGTTATCTTGCTTCTCGGGAGTTGTAGTAACATTGGAATCAAGAGCAGGATGAACACCAGTCATGGCCTGATCAGATGCGATGTTACCCACATGAGACACAAGCTCAATATCTCCCTGGCGAGTTTCCGCATCTTGAGGCAAGGGAATTAAAGTTCTAGTTTCATCAATAAGCCCGACTTGCTCGACCATCTTGATAGGGGTCTGAGATAGCAATATAGTAGGAACAACGCTTGGAGAAGCAGCAGCACCAACTCTCTGGTCACTCGTGGCCGAAGATATGTTGCTTGCAGCAGCATTAACTCCTGCAGGGGCCTCTCGAGCAACGCACCCATCAATTCCCGGGGGAGAAGGGAATCTATCTTCCTGAACCAGGTCTTGGAAAACATGACCAACATGTTGCTCTCGCTCCTGAATGAGATCTTATTCTTCTTGCTCAATTATGAACTCGGGTCTTTCCCCGTCGGCGTCATCTTCATCGTCGAGTATGATGACACCTCCTCCAGAAGGCTGGTCGATTGGATTGGTTGACAGGACATTTTTAGAGGTTCTCGCAGTAGTTTCAGAGACGCGAACAACGACACTACGGAGGCGAGGTTGTCTCTGTACCAGTGGTTGTTCTGTCAAGAGGACATGTATTAGAATCAAAACTGAAGAGGGACTTATAATGACAAAGATCTCCACGGTCATATGGGATATCTGTGTACACACTATAACTCATATTATCATCAGTCCATTTTAAATTTGCATGCCCTGATTATACGCGAGATAGATTGTTATCATTATTTGGAATTAATGAAGCCAATCATAATAACCCCAAGAAAATTACTTACCTGACGCTTTGCCACATTGTCCACTAACCAACGACGAATGTCACTTTTAGACACTCCATTTCTTAAGGAGGTGTATATAAGTTCATGATGAGATAAGGCGAATAGATATACAGTACCTTCCTCATCTCCGTCGCCAACTGAAGAGGGACTTATAATGACGAAGATCTCCACGCTCATATGGGATATCTGTGTGCACACTATAACTCAGATTATCATCGGTCCTTTTTAAATTTGCATGCCCTGATTATATGCGAGATAGATTGTTATCATTATTTGGAAGTAATGAAGCCAATCATAACAACCCCAAGAAAATTACTTTCCTGACGCTTCGCCACATTGGTCCACTAACCAACGACGAATGTCGCTTTTAGACACTCCATGTTTTAAGGCGGCGTAGATAAGTTCATGATGAGATAAGGCAAATAGATATACAGTACCTTCCTCATCTCCGTCGCCAACAATCTCCTGGAAATCCTGTTGGGCGCGTTCTAGTTGGCCCACAACGGATTGCGAACGCTAAGTCTGCTCTTCAAGGCTCTCCTTCATGGCTCTGGCGACATCACGCTCTTAGGGCAACCTCGCTTCTTCTTCAGTTTGCTTCGCTGTAGACACATAATTCGCGATCACATCTTCCTCAGTAGGACACTATGGAGCTTCCTAAGCATCCCCACTATCTGCAAGTATGCTCACATCAGCAAACATCTTAGCGGGTCAAAGTGTGACATAGTAAGGGTAAATTTATTACCCTCCCGCCTGGCAGAAGGGGCCTCTGGGGTGTACTCGACGAAGTTTTCAACACTAGTCTGCTTTGAATTCCGGCCTCTCCGGGTAGCTACTTGCTTATGAGGGGTAAGGTTCCTTCGTGCGCGCTTCGTGGGTTTAGGAGCCGTCTCATCTGCTGAAGGCTCTTCGGAGGCTTTGTTTATCTTCGTGGTGGTACCTGGCCCTGCGATAGATGAGATAAAAACTGCAAGAGAGGACCAAATGGTAGCCTCAACCTCTGGACCCATCAGCGCAGCAGGCTCAATGGGAGTGTTAGCTGCGTCCTTCGAATTCAACATGGTGGTAAGTGCACTGCTGCGATCGTCGGAACTGAATCTCCAAAAAATACACTGAAGGGAAAACAAGAAGGCAAAATTCATCGTTACAGTTCTCAATCTCAAGACACCGATGAGTTGACAACATACCTTACTGAAATTGTCTGCGTAATCTTGTCTTACCTTGAACGAGTCCTTCTGAACTGCTTCAATTTTCTCTGCGATTACCAGTTCCGCGCACATATGGTGATCTTTATCCAACGGAGAATAGAATTCGTATTGTTTTGCTTCCCTCGATGCCTTGGATTTAAAAGGATAGTCTCCTATTCTGATCGCAGGAGATATCGAAGACTGAAGTTGGAAGCGAGACCTTGCTTGCAGGCGAGATTGGGTATTCCAGAAGGCAACCCAATTCGAAGTCGCTTCTCCAACTCTGTTACTGGACGGCCGAGTTAATGGGACAATGCCAACCAGAAGTTCGTTGCACTCGTTGTACAACAATCTCTTATAGAAACCCTTCACAACGGAGTTGAACCACAGCGAAGGGACCACAACATCAAAACCAAACTGAGGACTTACCTTAACTGGATTATAGGGAGTGGTGATGAGTGGATAGCCGATACACTCTATTCCATCCTCGCCTAAAGCAGGTAAATACCCCCTCCTGCACTAATTAACAAATCTGGAGTAGCAGATGGAGCCTGAGTGATGTGCACACGACTGTACTTCACATTCCGATTGGGATACATGGTGTATCTGAAGACAATATTTTCCAACTGTTGAACGTATGGTTTGGGGTTGAAAAGGCGGGCATCGTAGCATATCAAGGAGAATGAGCGACGAACAGTCTTGGTTTTGAACCAAATCCACAAACGAGGACAGTAGAGATTCTTCTTGGACTTGGGCGCATCCCACAAGGTCACAGGTGAGGGAATTGGAGCATACAAGGGCCATCGTTCAAACACCCACATCGAAAGGAACGCGACGTTGACATACATCACTACGTCGACCTGACCTCGGGACTGCTCCATATGCGACATTGCGAGATCTAGGCGGTGATACAAAGAGCCAAGGACCAAGGGACTTAATGCTAACTTCTGCCCAAGGGATAGACGAACCACCAAAGAAAGGACATGGCAGAACACACCATCGTGGGGGCGACCGTCAATAAGGTATCGTGACAACCATACGCAGAGAAAGCCGCACAGGGTATATTGGGATCCCATTCGTTTATAAGAGGAGGGGGCCTTTGGGTTCTTCGCAGTCACTTCTTGTGTGATCGTAGAATTCTCGAATACACGGTAGAAATAGGTCACCCATTTGGACAACAAATTTTTCGCGTCTGAAGCAATTGATACATATGTCTCCGCGGGCTTGCTCGACGACCATCTGGCGGTGTTCTTCTTTAGATCGCTAATACAATCTTTCATTTCCTGGAAAATCAAAAGTTCTTCATCAGTACTTAAGGCAGTCAAAGGATCTACAGCACCCATGCAGGGAAGATCCAGCAGCTCCTCGACGTCTTCGAGCGTCGGCCCGGCCTCGAAAGTCGCAAAGTGAAAACTATGAATTTTCTTTGAGTATCGTGCGAACAAATATGTCAGCATGTCTTCATTGAGCTTCACGCTTAAACCTCTCGTCGCGCGTACAGCACCATAAATCCCTGCACGGGTTAACTCAGTCTCAAAATTGATGAGAACATATGCTGTCCACTCATCCATGTAACCTAGCTTTTCAGTGAAGGTGATAATTCCGCTTTCGGAGTTATTTTATTCCTTATTTTTCTATGTTTTGCGTGCTCAATATGGAGAATTTGTCGTCTTTTGAGTGAATTATGTTAAAGTTTGAGGATATGAGTTCTTGAGCTATTATTTCTAAATCCGGGCATTTCTAGTGTAATTTCGAGCATTTATTGTGATATGATCGCGGTTGTGTTTTCTTGTTGTGATTCGCAGGAAAATAGGGATTGGATGATTATGCGGGGAATGGAAACGAGCTTCGGAAAGGTGGAACAGAACGAGGAAGCCAAAAGAAAGTGGACTGAAGGTGTCTTCGCACGAAGAGGAATCTCTTCGCACGAAGAGGAATCTCTTCGCACGAAGAAAAAAGACTTAGAAAAAAATTGATGCTGCCAAAGTCTTCTCAGAAGTGAGAACTGCCCCAAAGTGAGAAGGCCTTCACACGAAGAAGGCAAATTATTCGTACGAAGACTCTTCGTGCGAAGGGAAAGTTGTTCGTACGAAGAAGACGCTGACAGGGACGGATTTTGCTGGGGTTTTTCTGCAATTTCCCCAAACTTTGTTATAACATTATGGAAACGTATTTAAGATAATTAGGTCGTGATTATCAGTAGTAGGAGAAAATTTTGGACGTGTTTGAGAGCTAGGGATCGCCATTGAAGCTTGGGAAGTGTGTGGATTACTTTGTTTGATTCCTAAACTCTTTCTTGTCTCTAGTTCTTGTTTATGATCATCAAACTCGGTATTTCGATCATGATTTGTAGTAGCTAAACCATTTATTGCTGGGGATTCTCACTTGGTAGCTAAGGTTTGGTTTGGATTCATGTTTTGAGATTATTCTTCATGCTTTTGCTTAATTAACGCAAGTTTCTCTCTTGTTGTGGTTAGTTTATGTTTAAATCTTTATCTTTCTTACGCTTAGCTATCATAGGATTGAATTTAATTGCAATCAACGTGGTAACTCCGTAGGTTGTAGTCGGGAAATTGAAATAATCACCTAATTGTATCTTTACTTGGTAACTCGGTAATGTTAATTGGGATCCTTAAAGTAGAATAGTGAATCATAATGCATATTTGTAACTAAGTTAAGCTTGGTAAGTCGGTTTGAATCAGCTTCAAGTATAGAGAGCTTGTTTGGTAACTCGGTAAGCATTAGTCGTGCTTGATTAACAAGAGAGGCGTGTTAGTGTTGCATAAATCAAAACATAGTTCAAGACTACCCTAGTGATCCATGAGAATTCCTGGCATTTGTCTCATATAAGTACTCTCGTAACCATCACTTCATTAATCGTGCGATCATCCAAATTATTAGTTGAATAGTTGTTCTTTACTTTCCTAGAATTAGAAACACAAACAATTGCACTGTGCCCACAAAAGGTTAAGAAATAATAATTAATTTACAAGAAGTCTCTTGGCTTCGATAACCCGGTTTTTCGGATTTTATTACTACACCGACGACTGTACACTCGCAGTTGGAGCGTGTTAAGTTTTTGGTGCCGTTGTCGGGGACTTCGGCTAAATTAGTTATAATTCCAGGCCTCACGGATTTTATTTTTCTGTTTATATTTGTTACTCACCTACGTTTTGTGTGTGATCTGTGATTTCAGGTTAGATTGTACGGTGCATGTCCCGTTCTAGAGACGAGCCTTTGCATCCAACACTTGAAGACCCGAAATCCCTTTTATGAGCACAGCGTAGAGACAAGAGGAAATCAAGCTCAGTTACCATGGATGATGAAACTAGAGCTGAGTTTGAAAGAATCCACAAAGGTATGCAAGATGCGGAAGCAGCTAGAGTTGCAGCTGTCGAAGATGCAGCAAATCGAGAAAGGGAGGCTGAGGAGCTCAGAGCTCAGTTGACCGAGATGCAAGCTGCAATGGCACGCTTGAACCCTCCAAATCCACAAAAACTTCCTCGTGCGGGGGCAGTTGATAGAAACAATGGGGGAGCGAATGGTGGAAACAATGGCGGAAATAGAAATAATGGGGGCAATAATCGGAACGATAATGGTCAGAATGTCGCAGAACAAGTCAATAATGCAGAAGTTGATGAGCGTCCTTTGGTGGACTACTTCAGGACCACGCCGGATGGGTAACTGCCCACAATTGTCAGACCGCAAATCAACGCAGCTCACTTTGAATTGCGTCAACCGCTGATCAATATGGTTCGCGATGAATGTTTGTTCACTGGAGCACCTGGGGATGATCTGAATGCCCATCTACTCAACTTCAACCAAATTAACGCCACCATTCATGATCAGTGCTAGATGATACGGTAAAACTTATGCTGTTTCCCTTTTCCTTACCAGAGAAAGCAAAAACATGGCTCATGGAACTTCCAGCAGGGTGTATCTCTACATGGGCAGAGTGTTGCCAAGACTTTCTCATAAAATATCTCCCACCATCAAAGGTTGCACAGCGAATGGCCGACATCACCAAGTTCACTCAACAAGAAGATGATTCTTTGGGGGACACATGGAGGAAATTCAACCAGCTTCTTCGCAGATGCCCTACGCATGGGGAGCCATGGTACAAACTGTTACACTATTTCTATAATGTCTTAGACAGGGACACAACTAATGAGCTAGATATGATGGCTCAAGGCAATTTTATGGGCCTGGGAGTATAGAGATGCCGAGATCTGCTGGATAATGTAGCAAAACCTGAATCCACGAGGTCTGAGACTCGTAGAAACACAAAATCTGATGGGGCATTGGTTAGTAAGATTGAGTCAATGGTGGAAAAAAATTCAAACATCAGATGGCAGTGATGACTTCGGCTTTCAGTAATATGAATCCATCAGAACAAGTGAAGTCAGTGGGAGAGATGGTAGCAGATGCGAATCAGGGATATGGAGATGGTATTGAAGATGTGAACTACATGGGTCAACCAGGATAGCAGCAATGGTCTAACACATATCATCCTAACAACTGCAACCACCCCAATTTCAGCTATGCCAATCCAAACAGTGGATTATATGCACCGGGTCAAAGGCCAAATGTTCCATACCAAGCTCAAAGACAGGTTCCATAACAGCATGCTCCACAATCAGAAGAACAAGATACAAACGCGTTGTTGAGGAAACTGTTAGCTAGTCATAACAAAATTGAGAGTAAGATTGTCTCCATGGAAGCTACAATGAAAAGCCATGAGACGCAGATTGGACAGATAGCCAATCAGAATACTAGACTTCCACCTGACATGCTCCCATCTAACACTCTCACTCCGCCAGAATAGCTGAAGGCTATCACAACTCGCAGTGGATTTACTACAGAGGACCCACCATATCCTAGCCACGCGCGAGCTAAGCGACAAAAGCCACTGAAAAGGTCTTGAGTGAAGAAATTCCCGTGCCTACCATGATTCCCCAATCAAAGGACACGAGTAGGAAGTCGGAGGAGAAGCAAAAGACAAAAGAGTACAACGTGCGTGTCATACCCGCAATGGTTAAAGAGCAAAGAGGATGCCAAGCACTTTAAGAAGTTTGTGGATATCTTCAAAAAATATTACTGGTTGGAAAGACGTGCTTAAATGGTTGGAAGCAGGCATCATCTACCCGATTTCCGACAGCACATGGACTAGCCCGGTGCAGTGTGTTCCTAAGAAGGGAGGTATTACTGTGGTGGAAGGGGAAAAAGTTGATCAGATTCCCACTCGTACTGTTACTGGGAGGAGAGTTTGCATGGATTACCGCAAACTCAATGATGCCACATTGAAGGACCATTTTCCCCTCCCGTTCGTTGATCAGATGCTTCATAGGCTGGCGCGTCATTCTCATTACTGCTTTCTGGATGGGTACTCAGGGTATAATCAGATAGAAATTGAGCCAGCTGATCAGGAGAAGAAGAAATTCACTTGTCCCTATGGGACTCTTGCCTTTAGACGCATGCCATTCGGGTTATGCAACGCACCTGCTACGTTTCAGAGGTGTATGATGTCTATCTTCTCTGATATGTTGGAACAGAATTTTGAAGTTTTCATGGATGATTTTTCGCTCTATGGTGATGGGTTCGAAGACTGTCTACAGCAGCTAGCTCGGGTTCTTGACAGATGCATTGACACCAACCTAGTGCTCAAGTTGGAAAAGTGTCATTTCATGGTGACCGAGGGGATAGTGTTGGGGCACAAGATTTCAAGCAAGGGTTTAGAGGTGGACCGGGCAAAAATTGAGGTGATTAAGAAGCTTCCATACCCTACATCTGTCAAAGGGGTACAAAGTTTCTTGGGACATGCAGGGTTCTACCGACGTCTCATTAAAGGCTTTTCTAAGATCACGAAGCCTTTGTCTGGATTTCTTGAGAAGGACGCAGTCTTTGATTTTAGTGATGAATGCAAGACAACTTTTGATTTGCTCAAGAAGAAGCTGATTAGCGCGCCTATCATCACCACACCAAACTGGACCCTACATTTGAGCTCATGGGTGATGCTAGTGATTATGCGGTGGGAGCAGTTCTGGGAAAGCGAAAAGACAAGGTAGCTCATGTCATCTATTATGCTAGCCGGACCTTGAACAATGCACAGGTAAATTATGCTACTACTTAGAAAGAAATGTTAGCTATTATTTTTGCATTGGAAAAGTTTCGTCCGTATCTTGTGGGTTCCCAGGTGACTATCTTTACAGACCATGCTGCACTCAAGTATCTACTCACCAAGAAGGATGCCAAGCCGAGATTGATTAGGTGGGTATTGTTGATGTAATAATTTGATATAGAGATCAAAGACAAGAAAGGGGTGGAAAATGTAGTGGCTGACCATTTATCACGTTTGGAGAATGATAAGCATGAAGAGGTGCCAATCAGAGAAGAGATTCCAGACGAGAAGCTTATGGTAGTGGTTGAAGCTGTGCCTTGGTTTGCTGGCTTGGAAAATTTCAAGGCACTCAATATTATCCCCAAAATCATGAACTCCCACCAGAGAAATAAGTTTTTGCAGATGCGCGGCATTATTTCTGGGATGATCCTTATCTGTTCAAGATGGGGGCAGATAATGTACTGCGGAGGTGTGTTGCTGAGCCGGACACATTGGAGATTCATAGACACCGCCACGAGTTGAACTGTGGAGGTCACTTCGGCAAATCACGCACAGTGGCAAAGGTACTTCATAGTGGTTTCTTTTGGCCTACATTGAATAAAGATGCTAGTTTGTTTGTGTAGCAGTGTGACTGGTGTTAGAGAGCCGACAATATTTCCAACTGAAATGAGATGCCTCAGAATTTCGTGTTGGAGGTGGAGCCGTTTGATGTCTGGGGCATTGATTTCATGGGGCCATTCCCATCTTCACTTAGTAATCTCTATATTCTGTTAGCTGTTGATTATGTGACCAAGTGGGTGGAGGCATTAGCGTGTCCCAAGAATGATGGTGCTACTGTAGAGATATTTGTGCGCAAGAACATATTCACGCTGTTTGGGACTCCCAGGGCCATTATTAGTGATGAGGGATCAAATTTGGTGAAAAAAGTCTTTGCCAATCTTTTGAGCAAGTATGGGGTGAAGACTCACAAGATATCACTAGCCTACCATCCGCAGTCGAATGGGAAAGCTGAAGTATCCAACCACGAGATCAATGGAATTCTGGAGAAGACATACAATCCGGGACACAAAGATTGGTCCCTACATTTGGATGACAGTCTATGGGCATACAGGACAGCATACAAAACTCCCTTGGGCATGTCTACCTACCAGCTAGTATTTGAGAAGTCATGCCATCTTCCGGTAGAACTTGAGCACAAGTCATTCCGGGCCTTGAAGAAGATCAACTTGGATGCTAAGCTCTCAGGTGAGCGAAGGAAACATGTGTTACTCGAACTGGAAGAATTTCGGCTGATGGCTTAAGAGAGTGAAAAAATCTACAAGGGAAGGACCAAACAGTGGAACGACAAGCATATCATACCGAGGGACTTCAAGGTTGGGCATAGGGTGTTGATATTAAACGCCAGGCTGGAGCTGTTTCCAGCCAAGTTGAAGTCTAGATGGAGTGGCCGATACACGATTACTGCAGTCTATCCATGGGGTTCCCTTGAGGTGGAAGATGCAAATGGGAACAGGTTCAAGGTAAATGGCCAGAGAGCAAAGCCGTATGTGGATGAGAATTTCATTGGAGTCATTGAATGGCTCCATGCAACTCCTGCTATTTAAGTATCTCTTAGGTAACTGGGTCGGGCCGTCGACCTTAAATTACAAGCGCTTGTTGGGAGACAACCCAACCTATTTATTGTTGTAGTTTAGGTTTTAGTATTTTTTTATTTGTTTTATTCTGTTTGATTTTATATGAGATATACGAGAGAGTGTATTTAATATTTTCAATGCGTATGTGCAAAATTTCTAGGTGAAAGGCCTATTCCGGATCTCCCTTCTTGATGCGCGCGTGAAGAACGTGATTGAAATTTGAGAAATAGCAGCCCAGAGCGCGTATCGGGATCGGGAATGAAGAAATTGAAGTTTGATGCCACTCCTACACTCATTCAGCATACGCACCAGGGGAAGATCACAATCCCGGACTCCCCATCTTGATATACGCAAAGACTACATTGAAGAACAGAGAAAGCTAGCACATTGGCACGGATTACGAGGTGAAATTTTAAAAACGAGACTGAAAGCGAAATTTAAGAGTGCCATTGTGTGGGGGTGGTTGAGAGCTTTCTGTAGACAGGTGGGTCGCGCATATCGGAGTCTGGATGAGAAACTTACGCCAAAAAGAATTCTCAAAGAGTAAAACGAGGCCAAAAGCATCCGAAAATGCAAAACGTGCCTTGGAATGCGTAAAATTGGAGAATAAAATATTCCCCGGACTTTGGGAATGTTTTATGGTAAAAAGGGAGTCTCGAGGACGAGGAGATCATTCGGAAAGCAAATTCACGGTCAAAGACGTGAAAAAAGACGAAACAAGATGTTTTTGGAGCTGTCCAGGATTCTCTTAGTACTAAGACAAATGTCTTCGTACTACGAGAAAATACTTAGAAAATTTTTGGACTTGATTTTTCTCTTCTCACAAACAAGAACTGGCCCTTTTTGAGAAGACCTTCGTGCGAAGAGGGGGAATCTTCGCACGAATCTCTTCGCACGAAGAGAAGGCGCATAATAACCCTTCTGCCCAGCGACGGAAGAAGAAGGGGAGGAGTAATGGAGGGGCATAAATTACATACCGCCGGCCTTCTTATTCATTCTCCATTCTCTATTCCTCTCCACCTCCATAGCTGATGCGCAAACTAACGTGCTGTCGCAAGTGTACGAATCTTGTAATACCGGGTGCAATTAGACTCGGGTGATCGTTCCCACAAGGACTGTTTCGGGTTTACTTACGTTGTCAGTTTCGGTTAACCGAGTGTAGTAACAAGGAGGAGTAGGTTGTGATTGTAGTGACTAAACTAAAAACAGAAATTAAAACGTAAACGTAAATATTTTTTGTACCGTTTTCTGAAATAAGCTGAATTGGTTGTAACGATAATAGATGAAGACTAGGTTCCAGGATCCCCTAGGGTTTCTACAGATTTCAGTTTTACGTTCGATTTATGAAAACACTCAGCAGTTTCGATATCTGTGCAACGTACCAGTTGTGCAGTGACTTTTCAGATTCCACACGTAATCCCGATCCTGCAGACTTTCGGATTCTTGTTAAGCTGCCTAAGTCTGCAGTCTCGGTCTAATCCTGTTAGGGTTTCTAACCTGTCCGAATGGCCCGGGTCAAATTCTCTAACTGTTGGTCTCACGTTTTTCGATGCTAGCCCTATCTCCCTTTCTCTGGTCGGTCTATCAGGGTAAGGTACTAAATCCTGGTTTTTCTTCCTAACCCTAACTTGACGTTTTCACCTACAAGCTCGGGTCTATAGCAATCCTGGGTGATCAATCCTATCATGCATATACGATAACATTCAAAACAGAATAACAGATAAAGCTGTTGAATTTAAGATAACAATCATGAATCCATAATCAAACGTCTATAATAAAATCTGGATACGAAACCCTAGGTTCACCGAGAACCTAGGTAAAAGGTTTAGCTACTAAGTGACATAATTAAATAACAACGTTTCTGAATAAGAGAGATAGTGAAATCAAACGCGTGCTGTAGACTCTGAATTCCTGCTTCCGTGCTCACCGAGAGTGCTCTGCGATCTCCTTTCGGTTGTGTTGAGAATTGTGTTATGTTCTGTGATGAGCACTGGACGAGTCTTTATATAGTACTGGAGACGTTTCTGGAAACTGCCGAAATTACGAAACTGCCACTGGGCCGAAACTGCCTCGGGAAACGGGTCGTCTGCCATCGCCTCGGGAAACGGGCCAACTGCGCAAGATAGCTGCGTAGCTACCTGCGTAGGTAGCTGCGTAGCTACCTGCGTAGCTAGCTGCCTCCTCGGTTTGCGCGCCAAACTCCTCGGGATGTCTCGGGATGCGTACCAGGCTCCTCGGGATGTCTCGGGATGACTGCTGATCTTCTCGGAGTGTGTTTCGTCCGTCTCGGGATGCGTGCCAAACTGCTCGGGATGCCTCGGGATGCGTGCCAGGCTCCTCGGGATCCTTCACCCGCATGCCTGCTTCATTTCCGGCTCCTGCACAAGTCCTGTCCCTGCATCAACGACACGAAACAAAACCCGTGATCATATCTCGATATGCGTGAAATAAAGCAGTTTATGCGTCTAGGAGATAAAAACAGCAAACCGTGAATTCCCGAGTCAAACGGGGCAGAAGTCGACTCAAACGCTCATTTAGGACGAAAATACCCCTCAAATTGGGTTAACCGATAACTCCTAATGAGGAGCTATCAAATTACCCCCACACTAACCTTTGCTCGTCCCGAGCAAACATCCTGAATACTGCCCTGAAATGCATACATATCTGTCTTGCAAATACCCCCTGCAAGTTCGAATCAAGACCTTTTCCTTTCCATCAGTTTGCATACTCTTCCTACCCGTCCATATAAACTAGACGACTCGATCAGAAACTGACTCAGAAAGAATATACACAGACTCAATACACACGACTCAAAAGTACTAAACAATTTATTTTTGGTGAGATGGGGCAATCTCAAAAACATAGCCAAGTGTCCTCAAAACCTCGTCCTTTTTCCAGAAAATACTTCCCTGCAATCGATCGGTAAGTCTGAACAGATTTCTTTGGTGGGTTTAAGCACTGGACCCGAGTACTATTACTTTTGCTATCAACCTGAGCGAATCCCTAATTAACCGACCATCCGAGCTATTTCCGAATCAAGGTTCTAAGTCTAACAGGTGGGATATATATACGTGCAAAGGTATGGCATGATCCTACTCGTTATGGCATTCTCACAATTTCCCCAAACTCACACCCCTCACCGAGTTCCCGAAAAACTGCCTGAAACACCTAAGTTCCTGCCATATCAATCTTCCTGTCCCCCGGTGTGTCTTCGCCGTTCTCGCGGCCACAAATGTGAAGCGGTGTAACTGTCTCGAAAATTGTGCTACTCACTCAGCTTTTTGACTCAATAACAAAAACAACATAAATAACTGAAAAACTGCAAAACTAGATCATTTTTTTTTTTGCTTTTTCTGCTTTTTTTTTCTTTTCATTCATTTTTCTTTTTTTTTTTTTACGACTCTATATACACATAAATACATGAATAACAACAAATAAACTGACTAAAGCTAAGTGAGTAAAAATAAACTGTCGTCGTGGGGTATGAAAGATGTCCTCATATGGAATACCCCCACACTAATCCTGAAGCGCTGATCCTGTAGTCGAAATAATACTGTGCAGTCCCACCGAACCTCCTCATCACCAAAGATGTAGAAACCCGGCACAACCACCAATTAATCTCACAACCCCCCGGACCCCATTGTGTGCGGAAAGATGTCTCGCACGCGACTAACTCCTCCTGTGGTCACTATGTAATACAGTGATCCACCTCCGCAAATTACTGCACTGTCGCCTCTCACTCACCCTGTCCTTCCCTCGAAAAACGTGTCAATGTCAAAACTGTCCAAAACCGATATATTATGAAGTGCTCCCATCTCAAACTCTCCCCAACTCACTCCCTCCGTCATAACTCGTAGAATAGTCAACTAACGACTGATGAGGTCTCAAAGAAGGCTTCCTAGGTTATAGTGGCTAAGAATAAAAGGGGTAAATGGCTTCAAACGAGTTTACTATTTGGACCTAGGGGTAAGAAACAGGACGTGAGGTCCCTTGATAGCCAGTCACTCCACCGAAAGGTGCGATGACCGTGACGGCGCCCGTGGGCAGGTTTGTCGACTACCTAAATGACGGCGGTGTGTCAACTAGTCGGATCCTTAGCTCAGATGATAACTACTTGCGGTTTCCAAGGGTCACTGGCTCTCACCTATCTACTATACCTCGGTACAAGATTTCTTTTCTGTCAAAGGATTTAATCTCGATTTCTTCCCAGTTTCTGTTCTCTTGATTGCCCGTTCTCAAATTTTCTGATTTTCAATTTTTTTTTTTGGATTTTCTGAAAATTTTCGATTTTTTTTTTTTTTTTTAGATATACACAATGCAAGGCCAGAAATTTGTGGTGGGTAGACTCAAAAATAAAAACGTGCTGACTCAATAAATAAACGCAAAACTGTAAATGAAGATGAAAAAACGTGCAGACCTGGTTAATGAAGACACGACTACCACCCCCACACTAAAGAGGTGGCATGCCCTCATGGCACTCACTCGGACTCGTCTGGAACATAGGGAGGGTCTGACCCGGTCTCGGAAGTACCGGACATGCTACTGACAGAACTGCTTGTAGATCGATACCTAGGACTGCTAGGCCCAGTGGGTCTCGGTCCACGGCCCCCTCGGCGCGCTGGCGCTGGCGGCGTCTGGTACGACTGAGTGTCCGGGGGTGGGCAGTACGGCCCGGAGTCGGACCAACTATCAGAATGTGCCGGGTCCGAAGCCGGGGCATCGCCATGGTGACTCGACTCCGCCTCTCCAGACCAAATGGTATCGAACTCACTGGAGTAAGTCGAGGGGAAGAATAACGGCAGCGGGACCTGTCGGCCCGCGCTCCGGGCTGCCTCTATCTGCTCCTCGCGAATCGCGTCCAACGCAGCAGCCTGATCCTTTCCCCTCTTGTCGTTGGTCCTCTGGTTGTGTTTTATCAGTCTCCACATCTTACCAAACTGTTTCTTGCACATGTCCTTAATGGACTTCATTCCAGACTCGGCCCTCTCATCAATCTGGGTCAGTTTCTGCTCAAAGGCAGTCCACGGAGGAATGGTAGTGTCAGGAGCTCGAGTCGACCGACTACGGTCAGGGGCAGCAGCCCGGGATGGTCTAGAAGGCTCGGGAGCATCGGCCCGAAATGACCTGCTACGCTCAGGGGCAGCGGCCCTCGATGGCCGGGGAGGCTCGGGAACCGCGGTCCGGGGTGGCCGAGTAGGCCGGCTAGGCTCAGGCTCCGGAACAGGGATCCTGGTCGGGCGAGTGGGCCGGCTAGGCTTAGGCTCGACAGGCCCACTAGACTGACCGTGCTCATAAGTCGACCGAGATCGATGCAATCGGGTCGGAAACTCTCTCATGACAGGACGCTCCTGTGTGGAACGCCTCGCCGGGACAGGGGTAGGATCTGGAGCCATGTACTCCTGGGGCGGCCGGTAACTAGAGAGCGGGGTGGGGTCAAGGACAGGGCCCCCCTCGGCCGAACAGCGCGCCTTCAGGGCGCGGGGGCGGGGGGCGGTCCAATGTCAGGGTCCGAGGAAGGGGCCTGCCCATCCTCGTCCATCGGGTCATCACCCGGCTCATCCTGGTCTAAGTCCACAAACGCATCAGCCGGCTCGGGTGCCCTACGGTTTCCCATGGCCCGTCTACCTACTCGCCAAAATGGCCGAAAAGAGGCGGGGTCTAAATCTCGCTCACCCTCGATGACAATCTCATTCAAAGCAGCCAATCGGGTAATAAGGCTGCAAAACCCGAAACCTCGCCGGCTATGCGTGTTGGCTCTCTCTCTAATGTTCGCCCAAATCCGGGCCGGTATGTCGACCCGGCGTCGGGTCATGAAGCAGTACACCAGAAGTACCACTTCGTAGGGCAGCTTAGTGATATGCTGAATCCCTACGACCCGGTTCACTCCAAACTCAAACCACCACCGGGCTGGCGGACTCAAAAACGCGCCATGCAACCTCCCGTTGGTCTCCCAACGGGCCTCATCCGCCCCCTCACAGAGAGTCCTCAAGAGCTCCTCTTGCGGAGGAGAGTCCTGAACAAGCATATCGTACGAACACTGTCCCTCGAATTCGCCAGGTATGCCATACGCCCAGCGGATTGCGAGGGGCGTCAACCAAATAAACCCCCTGTAGCAGTATACCCAGTTCGGGTACAACTCTGTCTCCCCGAACTCCTGATAGATTAGGTTACAGAAAAATTCCCTAGTGAGCGCGAAACTAGCCCTCTCGGGGAAGTTCTCTAAGGCACAGCCAAAGAGATCGGGCCGTCTAGCATAATTTCTCATAGCTAACGGCATCTGCTCATCATCTACCTCGAACCTATAATCCGGTGTCAACCCTCTGTCTAAAGTCTCTAGATAGTGCAGATGGGCCTGGTAACTCACAAACCGGAAACTATCAAAGTTGGTCTCGGTAATCTGCTCATACGGGATGTCGATGGCAAAAGGCAAACGAAAATCAAACGCCACGGGTCTCTCAAGCCAGTCCATAACAGCAGAAAATTCAGAATTTAAAAAAAAAAAGATAAATTTTTTTTTTCTTTAAAACGCAGAAAACGCTGTCTAAATGCAGGTACGCAGTCAAAACAGTCAATTACGCAAATTTTTTTTTTATCGCAGATAACGCTGTCAAAATGCAGGTACGCAGTCCAAACAGCTAAATACGCAGCTTAAACAGTTAATTACGCTACCCTATGCTAATTTGCAGTTTAACGGTCACTTACATAAAAATTGTGTTAAATACGCAAGTAACAGTAAAAAAAAATGCAGAAAAGCAGCTAAAAACGCAGTAACAGTCAAAAACAGTCAAGTATGCAGCATGCTAAACCCGGGTACGGGTTGGTACCGAAAACTGAAAAAAATAGCGAAAGAAGAAATTTGTGAACCTGAGCACTCGGAGTGAGTCAACGAGTGCAAACAAACTGTCGCCGGAAAAAGTCGCCGGAAAATTTTTCTCGCCGGAAAAAAAATTCTGACTTGGGCACCTTGTAGGCCTCGCCCTCCTCTTCGACGTTTCTCCTTTGTGTTTTCTCAAATTTCGACCCGAAGCCAACGAATCTGGAGCTTTTCTTCAAATTTTTCACAAACTTTGACTTGACCCCCACACCAATTCGGACACTGTTTTGCAGTTTCAACTACACCAAAATGATCCAGTTCTCACGAGGATCCCAAAAACGTGCTCGGTTTTTGATTTGGTGAAATTTGAACTTTTGAAGGTGGAGAGAAAATGAGGAAAGAGGAAGCTTCAAAACACCAACAATGGAGGAAATGATGCTGCACCCGTCCATATGTTTGGGGGTAATAATGGACACTTTTTGAAAATTGCAAACAACTCCCCCCAAGTTTGGTGAAATGGCATTTTGGCCCCCTAAGATTTTGGAAGCTGCACTTGCCCCCCCTGCTGCGTGGCATTTTAGCTGGGCTGCGTAACTGGGCCGGCTGCGTGGCTGGCCCACTTCAATTTTTTTTTCTCTCTGGCCTGCGTATTTGGCCGTATGGGCTGCGTAGCTGGCCTTTGGGCCAGCGTATCTGGCCTTTTCGGCCAGCGTAGTTATATTATTATTATTATTATTTTTCTCTGGCCTGCGTATTTGGCCAAATGGGCTGCGTAACTGGCCTTTGGGCCAGCGTATCTGGCCTTTTGGGCCAGCGTAGTTATATTATTATTATTATTATTTTTTTGTTTTTTTTTTTTCTGCGTAATTGGCCTGCTGAGCTGCGTAACTGGTCTTTTGGGCCAGTTTTTCTGTACTTCTTTGAATGCGTGTCAGACCTCTCGGTTTTGACCCGCACATTTTTCTGCTTAAAATTTTCTGCACAAACTTGTCTACCCATTAACACACACTCATCTCGCCTCTCTCAAAATTCAGAACGAAAAAATAAAAACTGTAATAAATAAATAATTAATTAACGTAATCCGATGGGTTGCCTCCCACCAAGCGCTTGTGATTTACGGTCGACGGCCCGACCCGGTTACCTCTCACGGGTCGTCAAAGTAGACAGGGTCTACTTTGGCGACTTCAACTGTCTCGAGATATGGCTTGATCCGGTTCCCGTTCACCCTGAAACTGGACTCGTCTTTTGGATTCTCCAGCTCAAATGCTCCCCATGCAAATATCTTCTTGATGATGAATGGTCCCGACCATCGAGACCTCAACTTGCCCGGAAAGAACCGCATCCTCGTGTTGTAGAGAAGCACTTTGTCGCCTTCATTGAACTGCTTTGGCGTGATCCGCTGATCATGCCACTTTTTCGTCTTCTCTTTGTAGATTTTAGCGCTCTCGAATGCCGTTCAGCGGAATTCCTCTAATTCCAGCAGTGCCATCTTCCTCTTATCTCCTGCTAGATTCTGGTCCAAGTTGAGCATTTTGATGGCCCAGTACGCTTTGTGCTCAAACTCAACCGGCAAGTGGCACGCTTTTCCAAACACGAGCTGGTATGGCGACATTCCCAGCGGTGTCTTGAAAGCTGTCCTGTAGGCCCAGAGTGCATCGTCCAGTCTTAGGGACCAATCCTTCCGGCCGAGATTCACCGTCTTCTCGAGTATGCTCTTGATCTCTCTGTTCGAAACCTCGGCCTGCCCGTTCGTTTGAGGATGGTAGGGTAGTGACACCTTGTGAACCGACACACCGTACTGTTTCAGAACTTTGGCAAAAACTCGATTAATGAAGTGTGATCCCTTGTCACTGATCATCGCCCTGGGCGTCCCGAACCGGGTAAAAATGTTGCGTTTCAGAAAACGCTCAACCGTAGCTGCATCGTTTTTCTGACACGCAATCGCCTCGATCCACTTTGTCACATAATCCACTGCCAGCAGAATGTAAAGATTTCCCATCGAAGACGGGAACGGACCCATGAAGTCAATCCCCCATACATCAAACGGCTCTACCTCCTGCCACACGGTCATCGGCATCTCGTCCCGGTGTGACGTGTTTCCTGTCCTCTGGCACCTATCACATCCCTGCACATAGTCGTGACAGCCTTTGAAGATTGTCGGCCAGAAAAAACCGGACTGCAGTATTTTATGCGCCGTGCGCGTTCCCCCAAAATGACCCCCACACTGTGATGAGTGGCAGTGTCGGATCACGTTCCAGGCCTCGTGGGTAGGGATACACCTTCTCAGGATGTTATCGGCCCCCTGTTTGAATAAGTACGGGTCATCCCAGAAATACTGTCGACTTTCGGACACGAACTTTTTCCGCTGAGACGGGGTGAGATCCTCGGGAAGCGTGCCAGTTACCAAGTAATTAACTATGGCATAGTACCACGGTCTCCCGATTTTCACTGCCAGGATGTGTTCGTCCGGGAAGTTTTCCTTGATCGGTACCGGGTCCATCTTCACGTTCTCGAGTCTGGATAGGTGATCCGCCACCACGTTCTCAACTCCCTTCTTGTCCCGGATTTCCACGTCGAATTCCTGCATCAGCAGTACCCACCTCAACAGTCTCGGTTTTGCGTCCTTCTTGTCCAGCAGGTATTTCAGGGCACTATGGTCGGTAAAGACGATAACTTTTGACCCGACCAAATAGGGCCTGAATTTGTCCAGGGCATACACCACGGCCAGCAGTTCCTTTTCTGTCGTGCCATAGTTGAGCTGGGCATCGTTAAGTACCCGGCTCGCATAAAAAATGACGTGGCAGACTTTATCCTTTCGCTGCCCCAAAACTGCCCCGACTGCGTAGTCGCTAGCGTCACACATCAGCTCAAACGGGAGTGACCAATCCGGCGTGGTTATAACCGGGGCTGTGGTCAGCTTCTCTTTCAAATGGTCAAAAGCCTGCCGACATGCTGCATCGAAATCAAAGGGTACTTCTTTTCCGAGTAAAGCGCAGAGTGGCTTTGTGATCTTGGAAAAGTCTTTGATGAACCTTCGGTAAAATCCTGCATGTCCCAGAAAACTTTTGATCGCCCTTACGTTCGTCGGGTATGGAAGCTGCTTTATCACCTCGATCTTAGCCCGGTCCACCTCGAGTCCCTTGCTGGAAATTCTGTGACCCAGCACGATCCCCTCGGTGACCATAAAGTGACACTTTTCCCAATTGAGCACCAAATTCGCCTTCTTGAACCGGATCAGAACTTGACCCAAATGGAACAGGCAGTCTTCGAAACTGTCCCCGAATAGTGAAAATTCGTCCATGAAGACCTCCCGATTTTTCTCGATCATGTCGGAAAAAATCGCCATCATACATCTCTGGAATGTGGCAGGAGCATTACACAACCAGAACGGCATGCGCCGAAACGCGAACGTACCGTATGGGCAGGTAAACGTCGTCTTTTCCTGATCTTCCGGGGCTATGCAAATCTGTTTGTACCCGGAGTACCCGTCTAGAAAAACGTAATAAGCGTGGTGGGCGAGCCGGTCCAGCATTTGGTCCATGAATGGTAGCGGAAAGTGGTCTTTCAGCGTTGCGTCATTTAGCCTCCGATAGTCCATGCAGATCCGCCAGCCTGTAACGGTGCGCTGCGCAATCTGCTCCTGGTCTTTATTCTGCACCACCGTAATACCCCCCTTTTGGGCACGCACTGGACCGGGCTGATCCATGTGCTGTCCGATATGGGGTATATGATTCCCGCTTCCAGCCACTTCATAACCTCTTTTCGCACAACGTCCTTCATGTTCGGATTCAGTCTCCGCTGGGGCTGAATCACCGGTTTCTTGCCTTCTTCAATTCGGATCTTGTGCATGCAGTAGGAGGGGCTGATCCCCTTGATATCTGCAATCGTCCAGGCGATTGCTTCCTTATGCTCTCGCAATACTCCCAGCAGTTTCTGCTCCTGTTCCTGAGATAAACGTGACGAAATAATTACGGGCAGAGTACTATTTTCACCAATATACGCATACCTGAGATGGCTCGGGAGCAGTTTCAGCTCCAGTGCGGGTGGCTCCTTGAGTGACGGGACCAGAATCATCTTTTGCCCGCCGTCTTCGTCCCGATGCAAAGTGGTCCAGTCCTCGGCTCTCATGGCGTGCTCGCACCGAGTCTTCTCCTTTTCTTCCCCGTACATGCTGTCAATCTCTTCCCACAATTGGCCCATCTCCTTGTTTTCCCAGCCTTCGTCCACCACATCTATAGCAAAGATGTCCTCGTGGTCGTAGTAATTTGGCAGTTGCAGATTTTTGAAAACGTTGAATTTCACCTTTTCCTCGTTAATCTGCATGGTCAGCTCCCCGCTCTTGCAGTTAATCATTGCTTCGCCCGTGGCCAAAAACGGCCTGCCAAGTATGAGTGGTACCTCCCCTGCCTCCATGTCCAGGATGACGAAATCTGCCGTAAAAATCAGCTCGCCGACCTTGACCAGAATATCCTCGATAACCCCGTAGGCCTGTTTTACGGACCTGTCTGCCATCTGCAGCATGATTCTGGTGGGTCGGGGTTCTCCGACTTTCAAACTCTTGAAAATCGTCAACGGCATCAGATTGATGCTGGCCCCTAGGTCACACAGAGCCTTTCCTGTGTAAGCGTTACCTAGGGTGACCGGTATAACGAAACTGCCAGGATCCTTTCTCTTCCTCGGTAGCCCATTCTTCACACAATTGCTCACCTCTGCCGTCAGGTTTATAGTCTCGAAGTCACTCATTCGCCTCCTCCCATACAAGATGTCCTTGAGGAATTTGGCGTAAGTGGGCATCTTAGCTAAAGCCTCAGCAAAAGGTATGTTAATCTGCAGCTGTTTGAACATCTCGAGAAACCTGGCGTAGTCTTTGCTGTCATCCCTCTTTCGTGTTCGCAAGGGGTACGGGACCTCCTTGGAAACTGGTACAGTTTCTCAACCTGTCTCGTTCTGCACTGCATCCTGCTCAAACGAGCCCTTCGGCTGGGGGCATTCGACTGTGCTGTTATCTTGGCCCGACAAGTTGCGTTCTATTTCTTTCGAATTTTCTGCACGTGCGTGGCTGGGATACGGTGGATCCTGCAGTGCCAATCCACTCCGAGTGGTGATAGCATTGATCTGAGCCCGTGGATTATTTACTGTATTCGAGGGTAGGTTTCCTGGCTGTCTTTCTGTTAGCTGCTGTGCTAACTGCCCTACTTGTACTTCCAAAGCGCGCAGTGACGTTTTGGTTGTCTGCATATCTGCCGTCAAGGTGTCCATGTGATTGAACCGGGACTCCATGGTCTGGAACATGGACTTGATTTCTTTCATCTGGGTGTCGTACTGCTGCGCAGATGGGACTGACTGAGCCTGCTAGGTCGGGGCAGCCTGCTGAGCTGGTGGCCTGTACTGGAACCCCGGTGCATAAACTCCTGCGTTCGGGTTTCCGTACCGAAACCCGGGATGGTCTCTCGTACCCGGTCGGTACCGGCTCGGGTCCCACTGCTGCTGTACGTAATTGGTGTCTTCGGTCCTTAGCTCCTCAATGGCTGTGTCCAGATCAGGTTCTTCGACTGCTGCAACAGTCTTCTTATCCGAGTAGACTTTCGTGACCAAGTCATGAACGATCTTGGCCAGATTATCTATCCGGTCATCCTCTGCGGGTTCGGCTCTCGCTGCCATCCTGCGATCGTCAAACATTCGGGTGTCCTGCTTGGCCAACTGCTTCATCAGGTCATACGCACCTTCTTTGTCCACGTGATACAGGAAGTTTCCCCTGGCCTCTCTGTCAATCCTGTCGGCGTTCTCCCTGTCTAGGGCATGGTAGAAAACCTGCAGAATTTTCGCGTCTCCAAAGTCGTGGTTCGGGCACCGTTAGACCAATCTCATGAGCCTGTCCCATGCGTCCACCACCGTCTCCCCCATCTTCTGCCTGAATGACAGGATCTCACTCTATAACTGTATGACTCGGGAGGCGGGATAGAACTTTGCCCGAAAATCTGCGACACACTCCTCCCATGTGGTGATGGATCGGGGTGGTCGGGATTCGAGCCAGTCTTTGGCTACTCCGTAAAGACAGTATGGAAATAAGATCAGCATGAGTGCCTCTGCTTCTACCCCCTTGTATCAGACCTTGTTGCAGTAATCTTCGAATTTCCCGATAAAATCGTTCGGGTCTTCGTCGGGCCTGCCATGAAACGGGCAGAGAGTTTGTACCGTCTGGATGGTGGATGGTTTGATGTCAAAGTGCTCGGCGGTGATCTCGGGCACCACAATAGCTCGCTCATGCCCCCCGGTGGGGACTTCGAAATTTTCCACCAACGCCTTCCCAGATCGGTTATATGTTCTCTGGTTGCTTCGGACAGCAAGTCCCGCTGTGACAAGCTCCTCAATGTACCGAGCCATCTGGGCTGGGGTACGTGTCTCTCGTTCCTGACCACCGGCTTCAGTGTTCTCGGGTGGATCTCTCTGGTTGGTTGCCATCCTGCTTTCTCGGTTTCTGCGGTTCTGTTCGGTATACAGTTTTTCCGGGTTGTCGAGTGGTGACACCAAATCGCGAGGCAATCTGGGCATCAACTAAACAGTCCTGAAAACGCAGATTCAAAAACGCATTGAGATAAAAGGAAAAATAACAAAACTGAAAATAAAAACTCAGAAAACTAATTCTGACTACTAAATAGACCCTAAAAAGTCCCCGGCAACGGCGTCAAAAACTTGATGAGCAAACTAACGTGCTGTCGCAAGTGTACGAATCTTGTAATACCGGGTGCAATTAGACTCGGGTGATCGTTCCCACAAGGACTGTTTCGGGTTTACTTACGTTGTCAGTTTCGGTTAACCGAGTGTAGTAACAAGGAGGAGTAGGTTGTGATTGTAGTGACTAAACTAAAAACAGAAATTAAAACGTAAACGTAAATATTTTTTGTACTGTTTTCTGAAATAAGCTGAATTGGTTGTAACGATAATAGATGCAGTGACTTTTCAGATTCCACACGTTATCCCGATCCTGCAGACTTTCGGATTCTTGTTAAGCTGCCTAAGTCTGCAGTCTCGGTCTAATCCTGTTAGGGTTTCTAACCTGTCCGAATGGCCCGGGTCAAATTCTCTAACAGTTGGTCTCACGTTTTTCGATGCTATCCCTATCTCCCTTTCTCTGGTCGGTCTATCAGGGTAAGGTACTAAATCCTGGTTTTTCTTCCTAACCCTAACTTGACGTTTTCACCTACAAGCTCGGGTCTATAGCAATCCTGGGTGATCAATCCTATCATGCATATACGATAACATTCAAAACAGAATAACAGATAAAGCTGCTGAATTTAAGATAACAATCATGAATCCATAATCAAACGTCTATAATAAAATCTGGATACGAAACCCTAGGTTCACCGAGAACCTAGGTAAAAGGTTTAGCTACTAAGTGACATAATTAAATAACAACGTTTCTGAATAAGAGAGATAGTGAAATCAAACGCGTGTTGTAGACTCTGAATTCCTGCTTCCGTGCTCACCGAGAGTGCTCTGCGATCTCCTTTCGGTTGTGCTGAGAATTGTGTTATGTTCTGTGATGAGCACTGGACGAGTCTTTATATAGTACTGGAGACGTTTTTGGAAACTGCCGAAATTACGAAACTGCCACTGGGCCGAAACCGCCTCGGGAAACGGGTCGTCTGCCACCGCCTCGGGAAACGGGCCAACTGCGCAAGATAGCTGCGTAGCTACTTGCGTATTTGGCTGCGTGGCTACCTGCGTAGGTAGCTGCGTAGCTACCTGCGTAGCTAGCTGCCTCCTCGGTTTGCGCGCCAAACTCCTCGGGATGTCTCGGGATGCGTACCAGGCTCCTCGGGATGTCTCGGGATGACTGCTGATCTTCTCGGAGTGTGTTTCGTCTGTCTCGGGATGCGTGCCAAACTGCTCGGGATGCCTCGGGATGCGTGCCAGGCTCCTCGGGATCCTTCACCCGCATGCCTGCTTCATTTCCGGCTCCTGCACAAGTCCTGTCCCTGCATCAACGACACAAAACAAAACCCGTGATCATATCTCGATATGTGTGAAATAAAGCAGTTTATGCGTCTAGGAGATAAAAACAGCAAACCGTGAATTCCCGAGTCAAACGGGGCAGAAATCGACTCAAACGCTCATTTAGGACGAAAATACCCCTCAAATTGGGTTAACCGATAACTCCTAGTGAGGAGCTATCAATAGCCGACCCTCTCACTCTCTCACCCCAAGAACTCCAATCTTCTTCAAATCACAAAGCTAAACTGGGGTTTTGCTCACATCTAAGAGGAGAAACAAGGATTGGGTGTGTTTGGGGCTGAAATCGAAGGAAGAGAGAGAAATCACAAGTGGGTTCTAGGGTTTTTCAATTCTTAGATCTGAAATTGGGCGACTTGGAGGACGATTCAAGCAAAAGTCCAAGAACAAACATTGACGGGGAAAACGAGAGGAGTACGGAAAGTGCAAGCAATTCAATTTTCCGAAAAAAATTTCACCAGCTAATTTTAGCCCTTTCTTGGTGAAATTTTCGCAGTACCGGCACCTGTAAGAACGGAACTCCGGGTGCCGCAGGTACTTTCTGCTCTAGCAATTTCAATTTACGAGTCTTAGGCACAATTGAGTAAAAGTTCAATTTTATTGTTGCGCTTAGTAGCGTGCTTGGGGGCGATTGATTAGAGTCCTAGGATTACGTGTTTAATTGCTACGTGCTTACTTGCTTTTGTTTACACTCCCTGTCACGTTGCATGGTTCATATATTGTTCTATTTGCTCACATCCTAAATGGAGCCTAAAAAGAGAAAGGCCGGTGAGGGGACATCTCACGATGCATCCGGGTCGGGTGACTCTCGGCCCGTGATACAACCATCACCCACTTATTCTATGCTAGAGACACTTGTCCCTGATGACGCGGGAGTTGTTGGTCGTAGGAAGAAGCCCGCGGGTATTCAACAACATAAGATAGGCCCGGGGTTGTTTGATAGTTTTTGGTTTGTGACATATGAGGCTCACCTTGACGCCTACACTGACACATACTTGAAAAAGAAGGGGAAACCTGAGAAAGAGTTTCCTTTGCATACAGATATGCCTGAAGCTATTAAAAATATTTTTACTCGTGAAAAATTGAGCAACTGGTTCAAATTGGTAGGGCAATCTAGCATAAAGATATCTATGGAAAGATTTCTTAATTTGAGGTATACCAAAGATGGAGAGAGCCAGGACCCACGACTGGTTTATTGTAGAGGCATGTGGATAGTCTTCACGCCAGAGTCTATTCGCATCGCCCTTGGGTTCCCACGTCTGCGAGCGGCGTGTGTTTACCATGCCACCGTGAGGAGTGAGAATATTTTAGCGAGGGTGAATCAATTTTGTTTTAAACCAGGGAAAGACCCGTGAGATGGGCGGGGAGATGTGCCGTGTTGGCGGGCTCATAATAATGAGTTTAGTCCTGAAGCTCGGTGGTGTTGTGAGCAGTTAGAGAGTTGGGTTCGGGGAATCACACGGAACCCAACTTACACATTTAAGCTTTGTGTCATGGTCTTATGTATGTGGTCAGGTGATAAGATAGACATCCCTAAGATGATTTGGGTTAATTGCCTTGAGAGAGGATCTAGGGATAACAAGTCAGGGCCCGGTCATATGTGTATTTTGACTCATTTGGCTAAGACTGCTGAGGTGGTGGTGGCGGTAATGGATGCTGACAAGTTTCCTGAACGGGTGTGGTCTAGATTTGATGAGTCTGTTAAAACTAGGTCAAAGGGAAACAAGCCAAAAGCTTTTAGATTTGACAACCAAGTGGGGTATGATAGATTGAGATAGGAGATGGCCCGGGATCGATTAGAGCGAAGGAGCCAGTTTGCTCACACAAGGAGCAATCAGGTGAAGCTGGGTAATTTGATCCAGATGGTGGGGCGATGGGTAGTTCAATCTAGTGGACGGCCAGAAGAGGACTTTGTTCCACCGGTTCCGAACACTGATCCTTGGTTCCAAGTGGATGAGTTCGAGTATCTGGTACCGCCTAGTGATGAGGAGTCCGAGGATGAGTACTCAGAAGAAGGAGAAGATGCTGAGTTCGGAGAGCATGAGACTTTGGCACCGGAGGGGGGCATGGGCCCCGATGATGATGAGGAGTAGAGAGGAGAGAGACCTCGCATTAGGATTGTTGATTCCTCGTCTTATCGTTGAGGACAACGATGCATCCTAGTGTGGGGGGGTGTGGGCCCACATTTTACTAGCCATTTGTCGAGTCTTTGCATCGCTTGTCACATGTAGATTAGTTTTTTTATTATTTCCTTATTTTCATCTTTATTATTTATAATTTTGTTTGCACGTTTTATTTTTTATTGAGTCACCCCACCCTTGTCGAGTCATTAAATCGAGTAGACCGTCATATAGTTTAGTAAAAAAATATATATAAAACAAAAATCCGAAAAAATTAATTTTTTTGAGAAAGGGCAATGAAAAGAGGCTAAAATTTGATAAATCACGAAGTGTGAGAATTTTAGGCATAGGGCATGATTTGCGACTGAGAGTGACAACGTGATTCCCCCTTAGTATAGAGAGACTCTCTTTACGGGAATGCGTGCCTATTTTACACACGAACATAATTTTCAAATCTAAAGTGTGTGCCTAGTTTTCTTACAAGAGTTGAGCTAGGTGTGAGCTAAACAGGCCAAACGTTCTTGTGTACGTCTTAGGTAGTCGCCAACCCGCCTTGTAGGGGCACACAGAACAGCTGTGCGAGGTCGTGTATTAGAGCACTCACTGCTTATAGAACTCACCATGTAGGACCACTAGAAAACCCGGATTTGAACATTGGATTCTTTGATAACCTCTTGATTAGGGTGACGATTCTTGGCCTTCATCATTGATCGTTTAGAATCACCACTTTAGTGTGTCACAAGGGAGTTGTAGTTGATGGGGTTTGATGAGGGAGTGCTTCGTGGTATATTCTTGTGAGCCTTACACATCGCTTATGCTTCATTTGCTAGTTACGAGGGGATGCGAGGGCGAGTGAGATTAGGCTTGTGCACTTCGGTGTGGCGGTGTTCCATGTCGTTACAACATGAACACAGTTGTGGAGAGCCGTGAGTGCGTAACATCTAATACGCACAAAATTGGGTTAGGTGAATTTAATTGGTGGATCGTGCTAGAAATCGGATTTCATTCATCGGAGTGTAGGAGGTTCGGTTGGATTAGGCACGAGACATACATCCGGTTGACTACTTGAGAGGGGGCATGATTACATTCGAGTGAGGGGGTGTCGACTTTTGACTACGGACATCGAGATTGAGCTTGCGACGACTCCATCCCCACACATGTGCTTTGATTTGTATGCGGCTTAGTTTTGTGACACCATTGATTTCATCGAGTTAGGGGGAGATGAATTTACTTGTGATATTTATTCATCGAATTGATTATTTCCTCCCCCTTTCATCTTATTTTTGGCTCGACTCTTGGAAGACCACTCGGGATTTGTGTTGCGGAATTTTTGGGAAATTTGTTATAAAAAAAATCAGAAAGAAAAATCAGAAGAAAAATAAAAGGAAAATAGAGAAAAAAGGAGAGTTGAAATAAATGAATAAATGGGAGATTATTGGAAGACCGAGTGGAGGAGCAGCTAGTTCATCGACGGGAAGATTCATCTTGTGCACGATTCAAGACGGTGGCCGCGGAGATCGTAATTGTACCGGGGTTTGAGGGGATCGAGGTCCGGAGATTGTGAGTTTCGGGTTCGGTTTCTATCATTGTCGTGAGGGTGTGTGATATGTGGTTTTATTGTGAGAATGTGACGCTTTAGGACTTATACATGATTATTATCCTTTTGTCCCAAAGCCTCAACATTCTAAACCGTTAGCGGATTAAGAGCTCGGACCTTGAACGTGGCTTAGCTTAGCGTAGCCTCTTATTTTGTTGGCACACACGAAGAGGTAATGCATTCTTGTACGTAGTAAGGCTAGGCTCTCTTTGCTAGCTAGAGGAGATTCTCGTTGTCGAATTTGGTTTCAACTCATGCCTTGTATCTAGATTTCTCATCGCTTCATAATAACCGGTTTAAGCTAATGGAGATTTCTCGATCTCGCAAAAAGAAACGATTTTTTTTTATTCAATACGTGCATTGTGAATATTGCATTTGCATATAGGTGCATTGTGTATAATCGAGTCGTGTCGGCTAGTAAAAGGATGGTTTGTGGAGTGGTTTCGAACTCGGACTCATATGCAATGATTGGTATAAGTATGCAAATGGCGTAGGGAAGTATGCAATGAGGAATAGGTTTTGTATGCAAAGTTGGAGTGATTGTGTGAAGTGAGAGGATTTTGGCTTCAGAGTTTGTTATGGCTTGGGAATTTTCTCGAGACGAGCAAAAGGTAGTGTGGGGATAGTTGATAACTCCGTTTTCGGAGTTATTTTATTCCTTATTTTTCTACGTTTTGCGTGCTCAACATGGAGAATTTGTCGTCTTTTGAGTGAATTATGCTAAAATTTGAGAGTATGAGTTCTTGAGCTATTATTGCTAAATCCGGGCGTTTCTAGTGTAATTTCGAGCTTTTATTGTGATATGATTTCGGGTTGTGTTTTCTTGTTGTGATTTGCAGGAAAATAGGGCTTGGATGATTATGGGGAATAGAAACGAGCTTCGGAAAGGAGAAACTCAACGAGGAAGCCAAAAGAAAGTGGACTGAAGGTGTCTTCGCACGAAGAGGAATCTCTTCGCACGAAGAGGAATCTCTTCGCACGAAGACAAAAGACTTAAAAAAAAAATGATGCTGCCAAAGTCTTCTCAGAAGTTAGAACTGCCCCAACGTGAGAAGGCATTCGCACGAAGAAGGCAAAGTCTTCGTACGAAGACTCTTCGTGCGATGGGAAAGTTGTTCGTACGAAGAAGACACTGGCAGGGACGGATTTTGTCGGACTTTTTCTGCAACTTCTCCAAACTTTGTTATAGCATTATGGAAACATATTTAAGATAATTAGGTCGTGATTATCAGTAGTAGGAGACAATTTTGGACGTGTTTGAGAGCTAGGGATCGCCATTGAAGCTTGGGAAGCGTGTGGATTACTTCGTTTGATTCCTAAACTCTTTCTTGTCTCTAGTTCTTGTTTATGATCATCAAACTCGGTATTTTGATCAGATTTTGTAGTAGCTAAACCCTTTATTGCTGGGGATTCTCACTTGGTAGCTAGGGTTTGGTTTGGATTCATGTTTTGAGATTATTCTTCATGCTTTTGCTTAATTAACGCAAGTTTCTCTCTTGTTATGATTAGTTTATGTTTAAATCTTTATCTTTCTTACGCTTAGCTATCGTAGGATTGATTTTAATTGCAATCAACGTGGTAACTCCGTAGTTTGTAGTCGGGAAATTGAACTAATCACCTAATTGTATCATTACTTGGTAACTCGGTAATTTTAAATAGGATCCTTAAAGTAGAATAGTGAATCATAATGCATATTTGGAACTAAGTTAAGCTTGGTAACTCGGTTTGAATTAGCTTCAAGTATAGAGAGCTTGTTTGGTAACTCGGTAAGATTTAGTCATGCTTGATTAACAAGAGAGGCGTGTTAGTGTTGCATAAATCAAAACATAGTTCAAGACTACCCTAGTGATCCATGAGAATTCCTGACATTTGTCTCATATAAGTACTATTGTAACCATCACTTCATTAATCGTGCGATAATCCAAACGATTTATTGAATAGTTTTTCTTTACTTTTGTAGAATTAGAAACACAAACAATTGCGCCGTGCCCACAAAAGGTCAAGAAATAATAATTAATTTACGATAAGTCTCTTGGGTTCGATAACTCGATTTTTCGGATTTTATTACTACACCGACGGCTGGACACTTGCAGTTGGAGCGTGTCAGAAGGTCCGGTGAAGAAGATCCGAGAAAGGATAAAGTCCAGCCTTGAGACCAAGTCTATGAATATCATTCACATTAGCAAGATCCCAATCCTCTCTCTCAGGATCGGATGTCAATTTCAAAGGATCCTTCAAAGGAGGTGTCTCAATCGAAGCACCTCTGATAGTGGCGAGATAGAAATCATCACCACCCAGATAGGGGGCTTTGCACCAAAGGTCCTTGGGGAGTTCTTGTAACTCAACAGTCTCTTTCTTTGATTTCTTGGGAGCCATTCCTGCAAACACATCTGCTAGTTGGATGCAATGAAAAAGAAGAGGAAGAACACCTTCTAGTTGGATTTCAAATTCACAATTTCTGGAAGAAATAAAGAGTCACTAACCTTGTTGACGAAGGAGCACTCGAAAAGCCTAGGAAATTTTGTTCTGAATTTGATCGAAGGTCGTCTCTGCTTCTTGCTGTTGATTTTCTCCCTCGTTCATATGATGATTGCAGAAGCAATTTGGTGGAAAAGTTCTAATTGAAGAAACAAAAGAGTTTAAATAGCCCTCGAGACTAAAGAGTCATGACTGCTGACGTCTGCTGACTCCGCATCGCTTAAATGACCGGCGAAATTGGTGACCAATCAGATCATTTTGAGTTATTCTTGCCTCGAAAATCGGCAAAAATTTGTGGGTGGCGTCTGATTAACTTCGCAATGGCCACGCTTCATCAGAGGCTAAACGGCGCTTCTAAACCCTAGGCAATCATGGCTACGCCCGGGGGCTACGGATTTGAATTTTATTCAAATCAGTACGAGGATCTGCGTGGGGACCACGCAAGGATGGTTTTATGCGACTGCGCGACAGACTCGCGCGTGACACTCGCGCAAAAGGGGGCTAATGTAGACGGTGCATTCTAGACAGACAGATCATAGCCACGTGGCGGCCATCCAGCACACCGTGCTGTGCTCCATACACATTCACTCACTACCCATGCTTCTCAGCTTGGGGGCTGCGAGACAGTGCGAGACAGGGCCCTCGCGTACCAATCACACGGGACCTGTAGGGACTTAGTGGTTTGGAGGCTAGAGTAAGGCTCGTCGCGCGAGAGCGACAACCAAGCTCGCGTGCGACCTCTGGTAACTGACTGAGAGGTTTAAGGCTCACATATCCCATAAATGCGGACGATCTCATAACGGTCTCCGATATACGCGGAAAGGTGCGTAACATTCCCTATATATACGGTCAAACGTGCCTTTACAGGCGCTATCATTAAGCCGCCATTTATGGTGCATTAACCCCCCCCCCCACACACACACACACACAACGGCACTTCCCCACTATATATAGGAACGTTAGCTCTCCATTACAGCTCTCTAATCTCTCTCAGATCTTTTGCTAGCCTACTGTCTCACTTTCAAGAGCAGCTGCCTTTGCTTACTATCTCCCTACTCACACCCTACACTTCTCGGTATTCTATTCTAATCCCCTACTTGATGTGTACACTTGGATCTCTCTTGAGTATTTCCCTATACACAACTATTAAGAGAGAAGATGTAAAGTTGTATTGGGGTTAGCTATGGTTTCTGTTTAGTTAGAGTGTCTCACGAAATCATTCCTCGTAGTTTGATACGGATCCGAAAGATGTAGGAACATGTGTGTGGGTTTTCTCATCGGTCTTTGATAATTTTCATTGATAAACATAATACTGAAATCACAATTGCTTAAATAGAATATAATATACCTCACCCTAGACTCTTACGGGCTTGACAAAATAACATAATTAAACTAATAAACTAATAATTAAGTAAACAAATAATTAGGGCTGTAAATGAACCAAGCCATTCGTGAACAACTCGCGTTTGATTCGGTAAAAGCTCGTTCGTGTTTGATTCGACTTATTAATCAAACAAACTCAAACATAAAAATTTGTTCGTTTGTTAAACGAGTCGAACACGAGCCGAACAAGGAGCTCGTTCGTTAGTGTTCGCGAACAAATTGTAGTAGTATATATGTATATATAGTTAGAAATAAATAAATTATTTTTGTCCTCTTTATATGTAAATTCTTAAATTTGGCGTAAGTAGTATGGAATCTCCATTTAATAAGATTTTGACCTCTTAATTAGGATTTCAAAACGTAATTCTATAATTTACAATACCATAAATATTTACTATATAAGAATAAAATTGGATGCTTTGAATCTATCATTAGCACAAATTAAACATATCTCTATGCCAATACTTCTCATGTTATTCGATTCGTTTAAGCATTTTATCTTAAATAATAACACACGATATTTTAATTCAAGAATTATATATTATCGTACCTATCCGAGAGAAATAAAGTTCGTCGAGCCGAATTCGAGCCCGTAAACGAGCTAGTTAAACGAGCCACGAGCCGAACAACGAATAACTCGAGCCCTAAACGAGCCGAACTCAAACAAGGTTTTTTTGTTCGAATCGATTTCGTGTTCGAATCGTTTAGTAGCCAAGTTAAACGAGCCAAACTCAAACAAGTGATATTCGGTTCGATTCGGTTCGTTTACAGCCCTACAAATAATTAAATTTCTAATTAACGGAATACTAAATAAATAATACCGATACGATTGGACTGTATCAATTCCCCCACGGTTGAAAAAAACCTTGTACTCAAGGTGAATGTGTAGAAAAGTCTTCGAGAAGTCCCGAATTATTTTTGCCCGAATCAAATGGGCGGGAAACAAGCTTGAGGATCTCACTTTGTGGGCTCAAAGTAGCACTGAGCCCAAATATTTTCGGCCCAAAAATAATGTGGCATATAGTAGCTGGTGGGCTAAGAAATGGACGAGGCCCAAATAATTCTGAAAAAGGCAGCCCAAAAATGAAATGGAGCCCAAAACTGTAGGGTTTTGATTCATGGATCGCGCAAACGGAAGCATAATCAAACAAACAACCATGCAAAACCCTCCAAGGATCACAAGTCTAGATGCATAACGATAGTAAAGGCAAGAAATCATAAACACACCTTTGGGTTCTCCTTGATGACTTCAAACGCGAATAGTGTCACGTTCTCTATAGTTGATCCACGCCTAGAGTTGTTCCTAGATCTCCAATCTCCTTGGTGCTAGCCCGGATTGAAAGGAGGGTGAAGGAATCACGCAAAACGAGGCACAAAAAGGGGGGTTCGGCCCCTTTGTGGCGTCGGGGACAAGGGGCGGCGGCAAGGGGGGGCGGCGTCCCTCTTTGCTTGCTCTCTCTCTCCTTTGTTCTCTCCTACTCTTGTTATGTTCTCTCTAGAGCATAAAAGTGTGTGTAGGGAAGGAAGGAGGAGGGTCCTTTATATAGTCCAACAACTCCTTGTCAACTACCTAAAGGACTTATTCTAGTCCTACTAGAGTTCAATTTAGTCCCTTCCTTGCAAATTAGTCCCTACTAAGTTTGCAAGGGTTTGCAAAGTGATCCTTCTAATTAATCAATCCAATTAATTAATTCCACAATCTAGTACAACTCTATATAGCGTGTGACCTCATAGGTTCTATCTAGTTGGTAGCAACTCTTTGCTAATATGGAGCGGTTTCTAGCAAAACATCCATTCTAGCCAACTAATAGAATAGTCATCTAGACAACCTTGTACAAGTAATTGTCTCATCCCTTTGCCTCCATATCCGGATTGGACACGAGACATACAAGTCACACTCGTATATCCAATCCCTAGTTTCTCGATCCATGGAATAGCCTTATTCGTGCAAATAACATCAATATCCTATATATTGATTTATTTGAGTCTGGCCAGACATTCTATAAGCACTATCCTCGAGTGGCCTTGGATATTTGCTCCCGTTATGTGGGAGGGGCAAATCCTCTCTACGTCCACTACGATCTCTAAGCTTGCTTCTCATTGTATCCAGTACACGCCTTTATAACTACCCAGTTACGGTGTAGCGTTTAACGCTACCAAGATCACAATGATCCACAACTAGAATATCTAGTGACTTCAAGTCTAAGGATGAAAATACCATTGTACCCGAGAAGCACTTGTGACTCAACATAACGTATATGTAGCCTTCTCGGTAATGGGTCAATCCAGTGCAACATTCCGTAATGCACACCTATGTGTTGGATCGTGATATCTCCATACCAATCCAACCCCATACTAGTCTATAGATGATTGTCCCATTTAATCATTATACTTGACTAGGGATATTTAAGATAAACAACACAATTGTAAATCTAAGGACTTCATTATATTAAATATCCAATAAATAATAAATGAATTTCTAGCCAATTACAAATTCATACTAAACTAGATTGCCTCTAGGGCATCTATTCCAACAGTCTCCCACTTGCACTAGAGCCAATCTGGCGCATCTCGTATGCCCATACTCCTAGTGTGCCCTTCATGCTTCCACTGCGTGAGAGGCTTTGTAAGCGGGTCTGACAGATTATCATCTGTAGGAATCTTGCATATCCGAACGTCTCCTCTATCGATAATATCTCGAATCAGATGAAACTTCCTGAGCACATGCTTGGACTTCTGGTGCGATCTGGGTTCCTTTGATTGCGCGATCGCCCCAGTGTTGTCACAGAACAACTCCACTGGATCCGCAATGCTAGGGACCACACCAAGTTCAGAAACAAACTTTCTGATCCAAACAGCCTCCTTTGCTGCGCCATTTGCAGCAATGTACTCAGCCTCTGTTGTAGAATCAGCTACCGTCTCTTGCTTGGAACTCTTCCAGCTCACCGCTGCTCCATTCAGGCAAAACACATATCCCGACTATGATCTAAAGTCATCTCTATCGGTTTGGAAGCTTGCATCAGTGTAACCACTTACACGCAACTCTTCCTCACCGCCAAACATCAAGAAAGCATCCTTAGTTCTTCTCAAGTACTTTAGGATATTCTTGACAGCAATCCAGTGACTCTCACCTGGATTGGATTGGTATCTGCTTGTCATACTCAAGGCATATGACACATCTGGTCTAGTACATAACATGGCGTACATGATAGACCCTATGGTCGAGGCATAGGGAATCCTACTCATGCGTTCCTTCTCAATCTCATTGGAAGGACAACCACTCTTCGAAAGAGTGATTCCATGTGACATGGGCAAGAATCCCTTCTTGGAATCTTGCATGTTGAACCGTTTCAACACCTTGTCAATATATGTACTTTGACTTAGGCCTAGCAACCTCTTAGATATATCTCTATAGATCTTTATACCGAGTATATAGGCTGCTTCCCCTAAGTCCTTCATTGAGAAACACTTTCCTAGCCAATCTTTCACAGATTGCAGCATGGGAATGTCGTTTCCAATGAGTAGTATGTCATCCACATACAAGACCAGAAAAGCTACAGAGCTCCCACTAACCTTCTTGTAGACACAAGACTCATCTTCGTTTCTGATGAAGCCAAACTCTTTGACCACTTCATCAAAACGTTGATTCCAACTCCTAGAAGCTTGCTTCAATCCATAAATGGATCGTTGCAGCTTACAGACTTTGTTGGCTTGCTTTGGATCCTCAAAACCCTCCGGCTGTATCATATACACGTCCTCGAGGAGATTCCCATAAAGGAATGCTGTTTTGACATCCATCTGCCAAATCTCATAGTCGTAGTATGCTGCAATTGCAAGTAGGATTCGGATGGATTTGGTCATTGCGACTGGTGAAAAGGTTTCATCATAGTCAATACCATGAATCTGTCTGAATCCTTTAGCCACCAATCGGCCCTTATAGGTAATCACATTACCATCCATGTCGATCTTCTTCTTGAAGACCCACTTTCACCCTATGGGCCGTGCCCCATCAGGTGGTTCCACCAAAGTCCATACTTTGTTGGTATACATGGATTCCATCTCGGATCTCATGGCTTCAAGCCACTTCTGCGAGTCTGGACCATTCATGGCCTCCTCATAGGTAGTAGGCTCATCATCTATGAGCATCGTGTCACCGGAATCAGTTACGAGAAGTCCGTACCTCTCGGGTTCCTGGCGCACTCTACTAGATCTACGAAGCTCTTGTGTTACCTGAACAGGTGGATCCACAACTGCTTGTGATTCCTGTTCATGTCCCATAATCGGTTCTGTGATTTGTGGTTCTTGAACCTCTTCAAGTTCTACATTCCTCCCACTTGCTTCTTTAGAGACAAACTCTCTTTCTAGAAACACGCCGGTCCGAGCAACAAACACTTTGTTCTCGGTTGGATTGTAGAAGTAGTATCCCTTAGTTTCCTTAGGGTACCCCACAAATTTACACTTATCGGATTTAGGCCCTAGCTTGTCTGATTGTAAACGTTTTACATAGACATCGCAGCCCCAAATCCTCATGAACGACAGTGTGGGACGCCTCCCACTCCACATCTCATATGGTGTCTTCATTACTGATTTAGATGGAACACGGTTAATGGTAAAAGCTGCACTTAATAGAGCGTAGACCCAAAATGATAATGGAAGATCGGTTTGACACATCATAGACCGAACCATATCCAATAGGGTTCGATTCCTCCTCTCGGACACGCCATTCCATTGTGGCGTTCCGGGTGGAGTGAGTTGGGACACGATCCCACACTCTCTAAGATAGTCGTCAAACTCTTGGCTCAAGTATTCTCCTCCACGATCCGATCGTAGAGCCTTGATACTTTTGCCAAGTTGCTTCTCTACTTCATTCTTGAATTCTTTGAACACTTCAAAGGATTCGGATTTTGCCCTCATAAGGTACACAAATCCATATCTACTGTAATCATCAGTAAACGTAATGAAGTAGACGTAACCACCCCTGGCAGGCGTGGCAAATGGCCCACACACATCGGTATGTATGAGCGCCAATTGCTCACTAGTCCTCTCACCTTTCTTATTGAAAGGGGACTTTGTCATTTTTCCCAATAAACAAGCTTCACATGTCTCATATGATTCAAAATCAAATGAGTCTAGTAATCCATCCTTATGGAGTCTAGATACACGTTTCTCATTTATGTGGCCTAAACGACAATGCCATAAATAAGCAGGATTTAAATCATTTATTTTAATCCGCTTGGTATTAATGTTGTAGACAGGATTACTTAGATCAAGGACATAAAGTCCATTAAATAATTGCGCACTAAAATAGTGAATATTATTCAAATAAAAGGAACAACAATTGTTCTTTATTGAAATAATAAAACCTTCCTTGTCCAAACAAGAAATAGAAATAATGTTTCTGCTCATAGCAGGCACAAAATAGCAATTATTTAATTCTAAAACTAATCCTGAAGGCAGAGATAGCTCGCAAACGCCTATGGCCAACGCAGCAACCTTTGCTCCATTCCCAACGCGCAGATCTACCTCCCCTTTAGCCAATCTTTTACTTCTCTTTAGATCCTGCATATTTCGACAAATATGAGATCCACATCCAGTATCTAATACCCATGATGTAGAGACAGTTAAATTGACATCTACAACAAAAATACCTGGTGGTGGTGGAATCACTATTCCAAGCCTCTTTTCCTCCAGATATTTTGGGCAGTTCCTCCTCCAGTGTCCAGGTTGACTACAGTAGTGACATTCACCCTTAGTCACGACCTTGGCAATGGCACCAACAGGCTTAAGGGCTTGTTCCTTGGACTTAGCAACTGACTTGCCTTTGCCCTTGGAGGAAGATGCAAACTTTTTGCCCTTTCCTTTATGCACCATCATAATGGCCTTGCCCTTACCCTTGTTGATGCTCTGTTCAGCCGTCCTCAACATGTTGAGCAAATCTGGCAGTGGTTTAACGATCTCGTTCATGTTATAGTTCATAATGAACTGTCCATAACTCTCGGGAAACGATTGCAAGACGAGATCGGTTGCCAACTCTTGGCCGACCGGGAACCCAAGCCGGGCGAGATTCTCCAAGTACCCGATCATTCGGAGTACGTGGGGTCCCACCGGGTTTCCTTCTGCTAGATGACATTTGAACAGTGCCTTTGAGACCTCATACCTCTCTACCCTCGCCTGCTCTTGGAAGAGCTGCTTTAGATGTTCGATCATATCGACAGCATTCATGTTCTCATGTTGCTTCTGAAGCTCAGAGGTCATGGTGCAAAGCATTAGGCAGGCCGCATCATTAGCGTCATCAACACGCTTTTGATACGCCTTTAAGGCAGCAGGTGTCTGATTCTCTGGACCTTCTGGAACATGCTCCTCTATTGCGTACAGCTTCTTTTCTTGCTTGAGAACAATTCTCAAGTTTCTGTACCAATCGAGAAAGTTGGTTCCTGAGAGCTTGTCCTTCTCAAGGACAGATCGTAGGGAATGTTGTGAACTCGATGAGTTGTTTGCCATTTGGAATTCTACAAAAAGGAAAATACGCAAGTTTTAGTATTTGTGAATTTTTTTTTTGACTATATTTAATAATGGCTAGTTTATTAAATATAGCTCCCACTATTTTACTACGGATTAATAACCCTCAAGATATTAATGCGGAAAATATCCTTATATTTTCTAGTGGGCCAAGATCCATCTTTTTCATCTCCTTATGAGCTTGCTTTGGCAAGTCACCCATAATTCGATTACTTCTTAGGTAGGAACAATTCCAATTGCATCCCATATGCAACTCTTGGTTCAACCGGGCAAATAACTCCTTATTTATCCATCCTTATGGATAATCCCAATTGATTGCCTCTAGGTTTCTTAATCAAATTAATAGCCTAGTTGTGTTCAACCTCTTATCTAAACAATTGCACATTGTTACGTGCCATCGCATTCCATCATTATGAACCAAGTCGCCATGCTTTGGCACGCACGAACTCGATAAATAATGATGATAATGAGTGTTTAAATAACGAGAAGGCAAGAACACAATATTTTAAAATTTGAGGGATTTTTTTCAATTTTAATTATTTTGTTGATCAATATCAACTAATCTATCTATTTGAGTTTGGGCACAACTCCAAATAATAGATCCGGGTTGTCTAATTATCTTATTATCCTAATTGCATGCATCATCCATACACCAACCACACAAATAATAAGACAATAAATAAACAACCACAAAAACAGAAATTAAACGTGATGTGGATATGGCCTTTTCTAGACTAAGATAATTCCAAGCCAATGGAATTATCTATGAACCCTAAACAAACACATCTCCATGCGTCTTGATCTTTTGGTCCATCCTTCATAGTCATGTGGTGTGCTCCATGCTCCATGCTCCATCTTTTGTGGCTCCTTTTGGCTTTGGGCTTCTTTTCTCCAATCTTGGCTAACAATCTACTTTATCTAGCACTAGCTAACATCTATACTAAATAAAATAAATCTCACAAGTTGAGAAAAAAAATGGCACGCAGGCCATAAAACCCTAATTAATTATTACAATTAATTGATCAGCTCGCAGGCCGTAAAACCAAACCACAAAATTAAACATCCACATCAAACCACATCCTAAGGCCATATCCAATCACCATGCGATTTGCACATAAACAGTTAAAATCCAATTTTAACGCGCTTGGTCAATTTTAATTGATTTTAGGATTTCTAGGGTTAAAACGGTCCATGGGCCCAATCAATCAAATTGCCCGGGCCCAAATAAGTGAACCATAAAGCCCTAGGGCCGGCCCGGCCCAAAACCCGCAAGCTAGGCCCGCGGGTTAGGGCCGCCCGGCCCCTTAGGGCTCCAAGCTTGGGCGGCAAGCAAGGGGGGCGGTCCCCTAGGGGGCCGAACCTCCTTGTGGAGGTTGTTTCCAAAACAACCTCCTTGCTTGGAGCCCAAGTTTGGTTGTTTCCTTGTTGTGGGAGAACTCCTTCTTCCCCAAGGATGCCCAAACCCTAGATCTAAGATCCTAAAATTTCTCAAACTCACCAATTCATGCATCCAATGCAATAATTGGGTCTTGTTATGATTAATTCTTTGACAAATTGCATCCAATGCTTGATTTGTCTTGTTTTACGCGATAAACAACAAATTAAGGTGTAAAACAACAAGAATGTAACACATAAACTACGTTTATGCTCTATGACCTGTGGCTCTGATACCACTGTAGGGTTTTGATTCATGGATCGCGCAAACGGAAGCATAATCAAACAAACAACCATGCAAAACCCTCCAAGGATCACAAGTCTAGATGCATAACGATAGTAAAGGCAAGAAATCATAAACACACCTTTGGGTTCTCCTTGATGACTTCAAACGCGAATAGTGTCACGTTCTCTATAGTTGATCCACGCCTAGAGTTGTTCCTAGATCTCCAATCTCCTTGGTGCTAGCCCGGATTGAAAGGAGGGTGAAGGAATCACGCAAAACGAGGCACAAAAAGGGGGGTTCGGCCCCTTTGTGGCGTCGGGGACAAGGGGCGGCGGCAAGGGGGGCGGCGTCCCTCTTTGCTTGCTCTCTCTCTCCTTTGTTCTCTCCTACTCTTGTCATGTTCTCTCTAGAGCATAAAAGTGTGTGTAGGGAAGGAAGGAGGAGGGTCCTTTATATAGTCCAACAACTCCTTGTCAACTACCTAAAGGACTTATTCTAGTCCTACTAGAGTTCAATTTAGTCCCTTCCTTGCAAATTAGTCCCTACTAAGTTTGCAAGGGTTTGCAAAGTGATCCTTCTAATTAATCAATCCAATTAATTAATTCCACAATCTAGTACAACTCTATATAGCGTGTGACCCCATAGGTTCTATCTAGTTGGTAGCAACTCTTTGCTAATATGGAGCGGTTTCTAGCAAAACATCCATTCTAGCCAACTAATAGAATAGTCATCTAGACAACCTTGTACAAGTAATTGTCTCATCCCTTTGCCTCCATATCCGGATTGGACACGAGACATACAAGTCACACTCGTATATCCAATCCCTAGTTTCTCGATCCATGGAATAGCCTTATTCGTGCAAATAACATCAATATCCTATATATTGATTTATTTGAGTCTGGCCAGACATTCTATAAGCACTATCCTCGAGTGGCCTTGGATATTTGCTCCCGTTATGTGGGAGGGGCAAATCCTCTCTACGTCCACTACGATCTCTAAGCTTGCTTCTCATTGTATCCAGTACACGCCTTTATAACTACCCAGTTACGGTGTAGCGTTTAACGCTACCAAGATCACAATGATCCACAACTAGAATATCTAGTGACTTCAAGTCTAAGGATGACAATACCATTGTACCCGAGAAGCACTTGTGACTCAACATAACGTATATGTAGCCTTCTCGGTAATGGGTCAATCCAGTGCAACATTCCGTAATGCACACCTATGTGTTGGATCGTGATATCTCCATACCAATCCAACCCCATACTAGTCTATAGATGATTGTCCCATTTAATCATTATACTTGACTAGGGATATTTAAGATAAACAACACAATTGTAAATCTAAGGACTTCATTATATTAAATATCCAATAAATAATAAATGAATTTCTAGCCAATTACAAATTCATACTAAACTAGATTGCCTCTAGGGCATCTATTCCAACAAAACTAACATTAGGCCCGAAATAAGTACCAGCTGAATTTGGTCCGGAACCTGAGTCGGGCCCAAAAGTGGAACTGTAATTGGGATAAAAAATGGAATTGGATCCATAAGCTGAATGTTTCCCAGTAGATTCCACATATGAATTGTGTGGCCCAAAGCTTGAAGGAAGCCCACACGAAGATGCATTAGCAGCTGATGGGGGATGAACAGACCCTGTATGGAGACGGCGAGGGTTGTAGGTGAACTCGACTGGAGGGTAAGACGCTGGGTCATGAAGTCTTGGTGGCGGCGATATCAGTGGCGGAGAGGACTGGAACGGAGGTGTTGGATCGGGTTGGAGTTCGGGTTTGGCATCGTTGGTGCCTTGTGCGCCTGAGTTTGGTTTCACCGGCATCGAAAGAGACGACCGGAGCAGCGGTGATGGCGTCGGAGATACTGTGGACACTGGACGACGTGTGCCCTTCGTTTATGAGGGTTCGGGAGTTAGAGCGATCGGATCCAGCGCCGTTGTCGGTGATTGGAACCGAGTCTTAGACGGCGAGTTTGACGGATCTGGTGGTTTGGGTGGTGCATAGGGTGGTTGTATGATGGCCTCGACGACTGTGGGGAAATTTAACGCCGGCGGAGGCCTTGGTTCTGGTGGTTGTTTATCTGGGAATTGCAATGGCGCCGTTCGGGTCGCTGGTATTGGGGAAGACGATCGGAGCAGCGGCTGTGATTGCTCCAGTTCCCCCATAAACCACATAGCTTAAGACTTTTACCTTGGGATGTCAATATGGTGACTTCCATAATTTACAAAGGCTTGTACCTTTTAGAATATTAAGGTAATTTAAATTTTCGTGCAAAGCTTCCCTCAGGTTTCCCTTAAAAAAAAGGCTCCCTCAGGTTAAAGTACTCCTCTGTCCCAACCAATACTTTAAAATTTTCTTTATGGGACGTCCCAACCAATTCTTTAAACTTTCCTAAAATGGAAAATTTTTACACCCTAAAATTCCATCCTACCCTTTATGAAAAAAGGCTCTATCATATTTTATTGGACCTAATTGATCTGACCCAAATATAATTAGAAGACTAGTTAAACTAACCCAACCCAAAAGTCCCAACCACACATTTACCTAACCCTAATTTGTCTACAGATCTTATCCCTTCTTTTCATTTGTGTTCTTCCACAGAACCGACGCTCTTTTCCACAACGGAGAGCGAGAGAGGGAGAGGGAGTGGGGGTGAGAGTGAGAAACCATCGGAAGAAACCGACGCCGCCTCCATCTCCATCTCTCTGTCTCTCTTCTTCTTCGTCAGTAAAGGGTCGATGGTGAGCGGCGGCTTGGTTTGGGAGCAGATTCTGTGATAAGGAGGGAGGGGGAGAGAGAGAATGAGAGAGAGGTCAACGGTAGAATACCGATGCCGCCTCCATCTCTCTGTCTCTCTTAGTCTTCAGCAGATCAAAGCGAGCGGCAACGACAACGGCGACGGTGACGAGTGGCAGATTGTCATTCCAAAAGGTATAAACTATAAACTGTAGATCTTCTTCTCTCTTCCTCTATTCTACTTCTTCGTCATCTCTTCTTCATTTAGTTGTTGTTATTTTTGATATCATATCTGACTTTGGATCTATTTTTTGGTTTGATTTGGAAGTGGTCTTGATAATGTAAAGTTGTGTTCTTGATATTGTAAATGTCCAGAATCATCAAATGAAGAGAGAGACGGAGAGATTAATGGAAAGATGGAGAAATTTGATGAAGATGAAGATGGAGATGGAGACCTTTTCAGATTCAGATTCATCTGTTGTTTTGTAAATTGTGTTTAGGGTAATGGTAGTGTAAATTTTGTTAGCAATAGATGGAGAGAGAGGTGGAGATTAATCTTGTACTCATATGGTAATTACCTTAAAATGACATGGGCTTTATTGACTTTTTGCACAATTTTTAATAAAGCAACTCCACTCAGTTTTTCAAGAACTGGATGGGCCGGAAGGAGTAAACCTTAAGTTCAAAAAATTGAAATGACTCTTATACCCTTTAGTCTTTACTTCAAGTCAACGTAATCACGACCAATTGGTCAACTAATTCAAACTAATTTATGGACAACATAACTAATATTTGACACGGATTTAAATTATAAAATTTAATTTTTTGTTTCTGTTTGAAATCGATGTTTGATTCAATGACATACACAGAGTTGTTAGTTTATACTTTATGGATTCTCTTTCCGTTAGACAGCGAGACTTTTATTGAACTATTTTTTAAAAAATTGATGATGTTGACGGTGATTATTGATTGAAAATCTGTAATTTATCATACTACATGGCTTCTTTTGTACTTTTAACAAAATACTGTTGTTTTCAGCCAAGAGCTTACTTGTTGTACTTATAGCATCTCCAATAGATAACACAAAATGCATTATTAGCAAATATAGGACGAAGTTAGTGAAATAATGAGATCCAACTGGTTATGCATGCATTTTACAAAACATGCATCTTCCTTGTTATATTTAGAGAAATAGAAAGTAAGAATGTAAAAGATGTGTCTCTCTCCTCTCATGCATCTCGGAATTGCATAATTTAAATAGCTAACTCGCAAAATAAATTGTATCGTCGGAGTGGACTCAAAATGTTTGTTATGCAAAGTTTAAAACAAGTAAATTTTACATTTTTTTACCTTGCACTGCTGGAGATGCTCTTAAGAGATCATTATCATTTAAGGAACAAATTGATGCTCTCTAATATGTTAGTGCAGGCATGGTTCCTTGTAATACTATTGGTTATATAGTTAGTTAAGATTAGATAGAAACGAACATTCCTATTCCACAAAATTTTACTTGAAAAAAAAGTTGTGGATATAAGGCTGGTTGATGAGCTGAAATAAGGGAGCGATTGAAATTAAAAGCTCATTTAACCAGTAGTGTTTGGATGCGGAAGATTATTTGTAATTTTTTTTAATTGACTTTCTTTTTACAATCAGGAGTTTCTCACCAAAACAATCCAGAAATCACCCAAAAAAATTAGGAATTCCCCAAAAAAACCTTAAATGCCTGAGTTGTTTGGGTTTGGAGAGGTTTGACCGAAAATTTCGGATTATTGACTTTAATTTACCTCTAGCAATGTATTGTAGATAAGTAGTATCATGCAAGCATGGTCGTTATGGCAGTGTATTGTTAGAATTCTCTTTAGTCTCATGTAAATATAAACAGTGATTTGTAACACTTTAAAACCTAAAGTTGTACTTGTGACCTGGATATATTAAGCAGCTCAAAGGAGAAATCTAGCCACATTAAAGGCATTTTGGTTCAAACTACTTTTTCCAAGGCTGGAGTGCAAGTATACTCTCAAACAGCTGGTTATGACAGTGAGGACGTCAAATGTAATACTAGGGGGCCTCTTGTAGTTATCAGTATTTTAGCCATCAGTGAAGCAGGTTAATATAATTTACCTGAAAAGCTATTCGCTCTGCTAGAGTATGTCCTTTATTCCAAGTTTGAATCTTCTCTCGGAGCTTTAACTTCATGGTAGTTACGTGCCATCAAGGTCTTCCCTCCCCAAGGTCTTCCCTCCCCCATATCACTGACACCATTATCTATTTACATTCACTGTTGTGGCTGGTTCAATGATGTTTCTCTGTCTTCTAGATCTTCTTTCTGCCAGTCATTTCGAAAACCGAGAAGCTTGTTAGCAATTGACCTCATTTTACTGTTTAGCCGTTTGTATACTCGGTAACTTCACAAATCATGATATTCATTTGCTTTCGTTTTGTTTTGTTTCAGGAATCTGATGTACATACATTCGTACTTGTGGACTACGTATGACCTCAAATGGACTGAGGGTATCCCGATGACCTTGCACGAAGTTTTCGAGAACAAGATCAAGAAATTCAAGTTCTTAAAAAGTTTCTATGAAAAGCGGGCTCACCAGTATAAGAAGACTGATAAAAAAATGCAACACCTGTTTTTCATGAGGGATGCCAATCACCACTTGGTCAATTGTATGTGTTTGACGTTATTTTAATTAGAACTAGTTTTGATTAAAGGTAATGTTTACGTGTGGGGATGTGGTGCAGTGCATATGCAAGTGATTGAACATGATTACATTTCAATTGCAGAGATGCTTGATGGGTACTTCAAAGGATGACGAGAAGACTTTCAGCAGTTTGAAGACTTCGCCATATGTGATTATAATACACCACCATAGATTTATAATTACCTTTTTCTCTTCTACTTTGTATTATGGTTCGTGTGGGCGGTGTTTGTTGCTGCCAATATAGTTGTTTTTCTTGGATGTTGATGATAGTATAGTAGCATTATGTACCTCATTATTGATTGATATAGTGGATTTGAGTCGGAGAGTCGGCTCAGTAGTTTTTCCCGTTTGGGTTTCCACGTTAACATTTGGTTCTTGTCACACGTTTAAGTTTATTCTCTACTTGTTTTGTGTGGCACTCCCTTTTTAGTTGCACGTTTGTGAGGAAAATTCGATTCTTAGATTTGATCACTTCCGCTACGACTTCATCATGTTTTGAGTCTGGTTTTTCAACAAGTGTATCAGAGTTGCGTTCATTGTAATAGGCTTGGTTGATTGTGTTGACTAAAACTTCTTAAGCCTAGTCTTGGCGGCACGATGATTAAATTGATCTCGATATACTGATCAATTTGGAAATTGAGGATAGGGGATTTGTTGTTTTGCAAGGATTTGTATGATCTTCTCGAAGATGATGCTTCGAAGTGTCCAAGCGTGCATAGGAAGACTTAACCAAGAATGAGACACAGTGCATAGGAAGACTTAACCAATATTAGACATTAAATTGATCCAAGCGTTTTTCACAATGTTGCGAAAGAGACAAGGGCGGATATACTGTAAAAAGAACTCGAGTCATACCGACCGAGCAATCCCTCAACGACTTAGCAGTCACAAAACACAACGAATAACATGAACATACTTCCAAGAGGTAAGCGATCTCTCACATAATAATGAGGAAAACACCGAATTGCCCACAGGCTTACAATAATAGAAGAAAAAAATTTGTTAAATATAATTATATTTCCAAAATTATAAAAAAAATAAAATAAAACTTAATAGATTTTAGGATATCAAATTTAGCGAAGTTAATTTGGACATTCCTACTAGAATTTGTTTGATAATCAAATAATTTCCAATTTATCCCGACCACAATCCACATTCCTTCAACTTTTTGCCTCTTATTTTCTCGTTTCACCATTCTTTTCCATAAACGTTGTCCTGCATCATCTGAGTTCTCGGTCGTCTTCCTTTGAAGCGCCACATGATTTATTATTCTGCATCTTGTCCCTGCCATAGCATACGTATTAGGGATACATGTGAAGTTCAAAATAACTTTAAACAAAGTAACAAGGAGGCATGAAACACAAAACAAGATCTAATGAAAGGCATACCAAAAATTTTTGAAGCCTCCAATTTCTTTAGGAAAATAGTCTGCACAACCCAATATTTTGGCTCTGAGGGAATCTTTATGTTCACGCCGGCGTACATGAAGCTCAAATTTGCAGGCGTGAATATGGCATTTGTTGTCCTCGTCGTCGTCATCAGCAAACTCAATAAATAAATAAACTACACAAAATATATTCCCTGCCAGATGAGCTACGAATCCAGACGTTGAACCCACCTTACCACCGAGGTCATTTATGTGATCCAAACCATGAACGACAAGGTATGGGTAATTTTTGGGCGGTACGCTATAATAATAAAGATCACACGTATGATCTTTTCTCATCCTTCTACTATCAACCTTGGCGTTCATATCGCGAGCACGCACCCTGGTCCCTCTAACATGAAAACCCATCATGTTGCCATCAAAATCTTCCCTTCCGTACCAATTCTTGTAGTTACCGTACACGGTCAGGTTAGTACGGATTGTATCCGACTCGTCTACGTTGATTCTCTCCCACTTATCATTAGTCACCGAGTAAGAGTAGTAGTAAAAATCCCGGCCGTGCATCTTATTAGGTTCTAAAGTCACATACAAAGTTTTGCCTACCACTTTATGCGCGGTGAGATAAGCCTTCTCGTTATAGTAAAAATCGTTGAAGGGGGGAGTCGAAAGCGGCTTCCAGCAAGGATCATCACCATAAGGATCAAAAACTTCGAAAGCAGGATCCGGAATATCGTATTTTGCACGTTCGGTAGAGTAGAACGTACCTGCGAGGGCGTATAAGCGGTCGTCGACGGCGAAGGCCACCGGGCAAGGCTTTCCACCCTGAGGTTCAGGACCTTTCAAACACGTGAAATCCTCTCTGTCCCTGTTCCTCCAGTTTGTGAGATCAACCATCAAGAATTGTCTCGAAAACTTGTTCGTCTTCTCATCCAAACCAGCTCCAATCACACAGAGATTTGAACCACAGACAACAATGCGCATATTGTCTGGCTCGGAAGGTTTGAAATTGAAAAGCAGTTTGATACTGAGATCGCCGTCGGTAGTGTCCACGGCATATACATCATATCCATCACCGGAACACAATATTGCATGCTTGACCAGGAATACGAGATCCGGGAGTTCCTGTTGTTTGTGTTGCTGGTGGTGGTTACAACCCGTGCCGCTTCCTAGAACCTCCATAATTTTTTAAATACGGTAGACCTGGTATGGAGCTTTCGGAAGAAATCAAAGACGTAGTAAGTATTTTTAAGACCCTTAATGTATCTGTTTAGCCATGTACATATATATAGAGATGATTATTTTATAAATCCGAATCTTATTAAAATCAGGAATGGGTCCAGGCCCATAAGACCATCTATCTGCAGCACCGACATAGAATCCAATTAGACGATCTAAACCCAGCCAACATCAAACCCAAACCCAACCCCGAAAGCCGCTCTGTTCCAGATTCAATCCTCCTCGGCTACTCCTCCTCCTTCCTTCTCTTGTCTGCATCTTCCTCACATAAAAGACACTTTCACCCCTCTAGTTTGATTGAATGGCACTTTCACCCCTACACTTCTACCCCTTTAGTGTGTTGAACATCACGTAACTTACACTACCAGGTTGTGAAGTCATTAGTCTAGAGTTGGGAGCAAAGAGTTTGGCCGCCTTTGACCAATTCAAGGCACCAACTCAACGAATCTTCACCTTGACTTGAATTGTCTCGTCAACAGCAGCTGCTCCTCTTATCGTAAATAAAGCTACGTCTTCTCCGCACCCAATGTCTCTCGTCACAGAGACTCACTGGACCCCCACCGGGTCCGACATGCCCCGAAGGGCTTCACTGACTCAAGATGTTGAGCAATCCAGACAATGCTGGAACTTGCTCTCCGGAACCAGCTTGGTGAACATATCCGCGGGGTTGTCAGAAGTCCCCACCTTCATCACCTTGATCCTGCTTTCACTTCTCAGAAAATGATACGGTGACGTCAATATGCTTGGTTATTCCATGATGAACATAGTACTTATTCAAGCAAATTGCACTCAAGCTATCACAGTAGAATATCGCTTGATCTTGATGTAGCCCTAGATAATTGACCATTCTCTTGAGCTAAATTGCCTCCTTTGCTGCTTCCTTTAAAGCCATATACTCCGCCTCCGTGGTGGACAAAGTCACCGTCGGCTGTAGCGTAGCCTTCCAACTCACAACAGATGCTCCCAGAATAAAAACATAGCTTGTCATTGATCTTCTATTATCAATATCCCATGCATAGTCCGCATCCGATAAACCATCTACCAAGATGTCTTCACTAGCCCCATAACATAGGCCAATGTCTGACGTACCCTTAAGGTACCTGGATATCCGCTTCACCGCCTGCCAATGGTCCCTACCCGGATGAGCCATAAAATGACTAACTACACTAACATCGAATGCTATGCCCGGTCGAGTACATACCATAGCATACATGAGGCTTCCAACTGCGCTAGCATATGGAACCTTGGACATGTACTCCTTCTCCTCCTCAGTCTGAACGGTGTACATTCCTAACTTGCTGTTTGTTTCCATAGGAGTATCTATAGCTTTAGCTGATAACATTCCGAATCTTGCCAAGACCTTCTTGATGTATCCCTGTTGTGATAAGAAAAGCTTCTTCTTCTTCCTATCTCTATAGATCTCAACTCCCAATATCTTCCGAGCAGCCCCTAGATCCTTCATCTCAAATTCCGCACTGAGAGACCTCTTCAGTTCTCTAATGTCCTTGAATATCATCCACATACAGAACTAGGTAAATACGCGATCCACTTTGCAAATCTTTGTGATACACGCAGCAATCATACTCGCACTTGTGGTAACCAATCTTCATCGTGAAGCTGTCAAACCTCTTGTACCATTGCCTCAGAGACTGCTTAAGTCCCTAGAGATATCTCTTCAGCTTGCACACGTGTTCTTCTTTTCCGGGAAACTGGAACCCTTCCGGTTGGCTCATGTATATCTCCTCTTCAACCTCTCCATGTAAAAAAGCTGTCTTCACATCCAATTGCTCAAGCTCTAGGTCGTGGTGTGCCACTAAATCTAGTAACACACTGATAGATGTATGTCTGACCACCGGTGATAAGATCTCGTTGTAGTCATCTCCCTCTTTCTGACTGAACCCTCTTGCAACTATCCTTGCCTTATAATTGATGCCCTCTCCAGATGTATTTCCTTCCTTTCTTCTGAAAACCCACTTGCAACTGACTATCTTCCTTCCCGCTGGCAATTTAACAAGATCCCAATTCGAGTTCATGCTAAGAGACTCCATCTCCTCTCCCATCGCGAATCCATTGTGCTGACTCAGAACTAGATATAGCGGCCTTGTAGGCGGATGGCTCATCCTCCACCTCCTCCGCTACCTGTAATGCATATCCCACCATACCGTCATCTCTGTATCTCGCCGGAGGCTTGATGACTCTTCTTTGTCTTCCCACCGCAATACTCTGATGATCTGGTTCCTCTGGTAGAGACGCATCCTCACTATCAGACTTTTCTGCTTCTTCCTCTTCGGCTTTCGGCGACGATGTATGGATTTCGGAATCCTTGGGATCAATAGGACTCGACTGTCCCTCCACCTTCTTCTCTGCATCTCCAAGCTCCACCTCCATGGAATTCTTCAACATAGGACTCTCATCAAATACTACACTTCTGCTAAGTATAATCTTATTGTCTTCCCATATCTTGTATCCCTTCACACCTGTTCCGAATTCCATGAATATTCCCTTCTTAGCTCTTGGTTCTAGTTGTTGGAATTGTGCCCTAGAGGCAATCAATTTATCGTGACAAATATATATGGACTTACTATTCATTATGTTATCGATATGGAGATATGTTAACATGAATGAAGTCCTTAGAATATAAATGTTATATTCTTAAAAATCCTTAGTCGATTGTATTGATTAACAGGACAATCAACTATAGACTAGTATGGGGTTGGATTCATATGGAGATATCACGATCCAACACATGTGTATGCATTAAGAGTAATGGCATACAGGATTGACCCACGACGAGAAGGCTACATTAGATTATGTTAAAGTCACAAGCGCTTCTCGTAGTACTAATGGTATTGTAATCCTTAGACTTGAAGTCACTAGCTACCCTAGTTGTGAAATATCATGCTTTGATATTATCAAACGTCGCGCCTTAATCGGGTAACTATAAAGATAGTCATCGGGCATGATAGGAAGCAATCTTATAGATCGTAGTGACGTAAACATGATTTTTCCCTCCCACATAATGGGAGTAAATATCCGTGGTCCACTCAAGTGATGGTGCTTATACAATGTCTGGCCAGATTCAGATAAATAAATATGGAGATATTGATGTTATCTGCACGGATAAGCATATTCCCAGGATCGAGGAACTATGGATTGGATATACGAGTGTGACTGATATGTCTCATGTCCAATCCGGATATGGAGACAAAGAGATAATACAATACATGAACATTGGGCACAAGATTTGTCGGATGACTATTTTCTATTAGTTAGGTAGCGTGGATGTCTTGCTAGAGGCCGCTCCATGTTAGTATTCATTACTACCAACTAATTAGAAACCTATGGGGTCACACTCCCTATGGATTATACCGGACTTGGGAAATGATTAATATGATTAATTAATTATAATGATCAATACGCAACTACTTGCAAATTTAGTATGACTAATTTGCAAGTCGGACTAATTCATGTATGGACATGATTAGGATAGGGGCGTTTATGCAGTCAACAAGGAGTTGTTGGACTATATAAAGGACACTCCCAGATTCCTTCCCAGACTAATTCTCATAACACATTGAGTGGGAGAGAAAAGCAAGGAGAGAGAGCAAGACCAAAGAGGGTCGAACCCCTTTGGTCCGCCCCTACCCCGTCGGCCACACAGAGGGCCGAGCCCTTCTTTTTGGTGTTCGTTGTGAGATCTTGTCCTTCTTCTTCCTTCAATCCTAGCTAGCACAAAGGCTTAAAGGATCCAGTTTCAATCATAGGAGTGGACTAGTCATAGAGACGTGAACACTATTTCACGTGTGAAGTCATCACAGGAGAACCCAAAGGTATGTAGATACTAAAATCCTTTACTATCGTTATGTAGTCTCTTCCTGCGATCCTTGGTGGGATTTGAGCAAGATTAATTTTGTTATTCCGCTGCGTAACCTGCATCAAAACCCAACATTAGTTTGCCATCATCAACGTGATAATAGGCAACACAACCAAAGACTCTCAAATCCGAGTAATCCACTGCTCTACCGGACCAGACTTCCATAGGAATCTTGCATCCTATACTTGTGAGCGGGCTCCAATTTATGAGATAGCATGCCATGGTGCCCCCCCCCCCCACAAAATCCTCTAGAAAGACCTGCATTTGAAAGCATGCACCTTGATTTCTCTAGAAGTGTTTGATCATTCTCTCAGCTACACCATTCTGCTACGGTGTGTGTCGGACGGTGCGATGGCGTGCTATTCGCTGATCCTTGCAAATCCATCAAAATCTGATGAAAAAAACTCTAAGCCGTTGTCCGTGCGCAGCCTCTTCACCTTCTTTCCTACCTGATTCTCTACTAGCGTCTTCCACTCCTTGAATCTTGCGAAGGCTTCTCTCTTGTGATTCATCACGAATATCCAAGTCATCATGGAGTAATCGTCTATGATGCTAAAAAACCTGTACCCTCCAATCGCCTCGACTCGAGATGGACCCCAGCAATCCGAGTTGATATAATCAAGAGTACATTTTGTTCTATGAACTTCCTTAAGGAACTTGCTACGCTTTAGCTTCCCATACACGCAGTGCTCACAGGACCCTATGATCTTGGGCACATTCCCGGTGAGATATCCTTACTTGTGAAGTTCCCGCATTCCACGTTCACTCATATGACCGAGCCTCATATGCCACAGCTTATTTAGGTCAGCTTCCTTAATCTCGACTGAGACAACTCCACCAGAACCTGTGATCGTCGAACCTTGCAAAGTGTACAAAGTCCCGCTCTTGACTCCCTTGAGTATCACCTTAGAACCCTTTCAGACTTGTAGATCTCCACCATCACCTTTGAAACTGTATTCCTTGCTGTCGAGTAGGCTCAAGGAGATCAGATTCTTCTTAATAAGTGGTACATGCCTGAATTGCTCCAAAGTTCATAACTTCCCTTCAATCGTCTTAAATCTAACTGAGCTGCTCCCAATCACCTTACAGACGGCTCCGCTTGCCAGGTAGACAGACCCTCCATCCGTTTGGTTGTACGTCGAGAATAGCTCAATGTTAGAGAAAATATGATAGGAAGCTCCGGAATCAAGGACCCACGCATCCTGAGAGTCTGTGACAACATCCGCCATTAGAACGTAATCATCCTCGGACGAGTTACCTTGTTCTGTTACGGCAGCGGATCCATTCTGCCCCTATTTACCTCGTTTCGGGAAATCTCTCTTCCAGTGCCCCTTTTCCTTGCACCAAGCACAGACATCCTTGGGCAACTTAGAACCAGAAAACTGCTTTTTCTTGTTCTTCTTACCCTTCTTGCTTCCCCCCGTCGCCAACAGTCCGGAAGCATGGTCCTCTGTACCTGTGCCTGCACCCTTATGGCGTAGTTCCCTAGCATGGAGAGCCGATCTAACCTCCTCTAGGGATAAGTCGTCATTGTTCACAATGAACGACTTCACGGAGTTCTCATATTATGGAGGTAACGAGATCAATAACAAAAGTGCAGCATCCTTATCGCCCACCTTCTCACCAATACTGCGCAAATCTAAAAGAATTTTATTTTGTTGATCAAGATGGTCCTTGGGATTCGCACCTTCGAGCACCCTCTAAGTGAAGAGCCTTTGCTTTAGCATCAAATTGCTAGTGAGACTCTTCGTCATGTAGAGACTCTCCAACTTGTGCCAGAGCTTCGCTGCTTCCTTCTAATCTGCGGCCTCGATGATCACGTCATCTGATAAGCACAACATAATGTTTGAATGTGCCTTCTCCTCCATTGTCTTCAAATCAGCTGATGCAACATTCGTGCCTCCCTTGTCTGCAGTCGAAGGTGCCCATATGCCTTGCGATTTGAACAAAGCCTCCATCTTTATCTTCCACAAACTGAAGTTGTTCCCTCTCGTGAACCTGTCGATCTTCAACATCGATCCGGACATCGTTCTTGGTGGATCTTGAACCCTAGTCGCGTGCTCAACCTATATGAAAAAACCCTAGCTTTGATTTCACCAAGTTGTTAAACCCTAGCTTTGCTCCGCCTTGATATTGATCTTGAAACACCGCCAACCTTGGCTCTGATACCAGTTTGTTATGACAAACCACCTCACGAACAATGAACGAATAAGGAAGAACACAGGATTTTACGTGGTTTGCTAGCAAAATATTCGCTAACTACCTCCACGGCGGAAAAGCACCCTTTATTCACTTAAGAGGAACAATTACACTTGGATGATTGCATGCCTAATGGTGTGACTACTAGCCTCTTTATATAGTGCTAGGAAATCCCTAAAGTTTCCGTATCCGATTTGGAAACAAACTTGTTTCCTAACTAATCCTCCACCGCCTTTGACTTCCAATGTTTCCTAATCAAAGTTGGAAGAAAAGATTTTGACCTCCTTTGACCAATTCAAGGCACCAAATAGACACAAGTACGACGAGGTTAGACGAATTAAAAGATACAAAAGGAATGTTGGTAGTCGAAGGCTGAGCACGAAATGAAGGGTTGGACAAGAGCTCTTCTCCAGTAGCAAAATTGGATATTTTCAACATGTTCTTGGCTTTAGCAACTTAACAAGGCTGTCAAATTCTACAATTAGATGTCGTCATTGCCTATCATGGAGGTTCCCACAAAGAAGTATGCATGACAAACAAGTCAACATATTTAGTTCACAAGATGCTCAAATCATTATATGGCATAAACAATGTTCCAGGAAAATGGGCTTCCAACAATGTAAGTCATACACTGAACTCCTTCTCAAGAAGAATTGGTTTTCTATCACTATGCTACTACATGTTCATGTGGAAGACACGCTCTTGATGGGAACTAATCTTGCTCATCTCACTGCAATGTAGACTATGTTTAAATAATGAACTTCAATAACTTGGTCTGTTTTGTTGGTCCTAAAGTGCATACCACCATGTTCCCTCTCTTTGTCCCAATTTGACTTTCACCACTATTCACCGAGTCACTTTGACCCGTTGATTTAGATAGCAATATGATGTAATTTTTTGGTAATCTTTTCTTGGTGTTGTAGAGTAAAAGTTACTCTATAACCCGGTGAAAAACTTAGGAAAAAAACACAACGTTTTGCGATCCAAATCACCCGGTCAAAGTGACCCAGATACGAGTCAAAAAGTCAACATGGGGACAAAGAGATTGAACAGAGTGGTATAACAGGGCAGGGTTTCTTTTGGTCCCAACATTAATTTGTATTAGAGGTCCTAGCTGCCACAAACTATCTAGAGTGCAAGTCATTCAATAATTCTTTAGTTCCTTCTTACAAATTGTGGGCACACATTACTGATGTTCAGAATTTGACCAAGGAAGTTAGCTATAGAAATTTATACCGTCTCTATACGTCAAGGACCATTTGGGCTAGTGATGAATTGTCTTCTGACTTAGAGCCCGTTGGCTTTTAATGACATATTTTCCCAAAAAAATACATATCTAAAATCTTAAGTAATACATAACAACCCGATGAAAACTGTTCTGGCTAAGAGTTTTGAAACACAAGTATTGTAGAACAAAGAGACTACTTGAGTCAGATGAAGGAAGAAGGAGTTATTATCTGTGGAAGAGCATTCATTCCAGCAAGAAACTGGTTGTCAGTGGCTGCAGGTGGAGATTGGGAAACGGAGAAAACCTGGATGCTTTTAAAGATCCATGGCTATTTCGACCGTTCCTCTTCAGAACCATTACCCCTAAGCGAAGTAATATGGTGATCAAAGTTGCAGATTTGATTACAGAAAGCCGAGAATGGGATGAACAAAAGCTTCAAAACTTTTTTTGGCAAGAAGATATTGAAGAAATCATAAGGATTATTATCCCCCAACACAACACCACAGATAGACTCAATTGGCATTTTTCAGATAAAGGGGAGTATACGGTAAGATTGGCGTATAAGCTTTTATGTCATCAACAAAATTGTTCAAAGTCAAAACCTTTTGGAAGTACATCGGCCGAGCCACGGGACTGGTGGTGTCTCTTTTGGAAGAAAAAATTGCCAAAGAGAACACTTTACACAATTTAGAGAGCCATCAACAGAGGGCTTCCAGTCCGTACAAACCTCAGCAGAAGAGGAATTGAAATCGACAGAAGTTGTGTTTTTTTGCAAAAACGAAGACGAAACGGAGACCCATCTGTTCTCTTATTGCAAACAAGCCAAAAATTGTTGGAAATTAATTCTTGGTCATGAATTTTCTCAACAAATCAAAGGTGATTTCCAAATCTGGTTCCCAGATCTCTTTCTCAAATCAAAAGAAGGAGAAAGAGAAGATGTGTATTCTGATTTGGAAGATATGGCAAAACAGAAACAATCGTATCTTCAGAAACAAGAACTTGAATCCCACGGATCTGGTAGAAGATGCAAGTATGTACCTGAATGAGATTAAAGACTACTTGCATGGTGCTTATTTGAAGGCTCCGGCTCAGATTGGAAATACTCACCGGGAAACAACTCGACAGTTGCCTCCCACAGGGTGGTTTTCGATTAATACCGATGCAGCTTGGAGTCAAAAGACTCGAAAAGCAGCGATTGGGGTAGTAATCAAAGATCTGAACAATATCTTCATCGCCGATAGATCTAAACCCATTCCGTTCACCATCTCCGCCATGCAGCCGAAGCAGAAGCGCTATCGGAAGGGGTAAAGATGGCGGTGGAAATGAATTTAGACAGAGTACAGTTCGAGACTGATTTTCTCTCTCTAGCAAGAGAGATGAGAAACAAAAAATGGGGAAGGAACCAGAAGACCACACAGAGATAGAGAAATGTATTGAAGAGTGTGAAGGAAGACTCTGGAACATGACAGAGCATAAATGCATTCATGTATCTAGAAAATTCAACCGTTGTGCTCATCTGTTCGCAGCATATGGATTAAGGGTTTTGGAGATGAAAGAGTGGAAAGCCCAACCACCAGATTGGGTTATAGATGAATTATCAAATAATGTAATCGGCTCTTCAGCCACTACCTATTCTTAATGAAAAGGTTCCCTTAAAAAAAACTGTTATGGCTATTATGTTTTTTGATATTTATATTGCACTGCTGGAGCAAATGGGGAAAGATTATATAACTATACTTCTAAATATAACTAACTTTCAACCACTATTATTGAAGATTCTCCGAGTACCATTGAAGAATTTTGCGAAAATCACAGTAAGTTTTTAACGAGGCAGTGATTTTTGTTGGCTTTTAGGATAGAAGATGTAAAGTTGTATTGGGGTTAGCTATGGTTTCCATTTAGTTAGAGTGTCTTAGGAAATCATTCATCGTAGTTTGATACGGATCCTAAAGAGGTAGGAACATTTAATTTTCAAGTGTATAGTTATTATGTATATCTAGAGATGCAACTTGGACGGGCTGAACCCGACCAACCTGTACCCAGCCCGGACTAAAGTCGGGTTTGGACACATGTTTTGACTAATTTGGACGGGCTCGAGCTAAAATTCTCAACCTGAATAGCAATTAGGGTCAGGCTTGGGTACGAATGTCAAACGCTGGGTTAGCCCGAATTACCCGATTTGTATACTCATTACCTATAAAGGCTATTTTTAGAAAGTATTATATATCATATTTATCAAGAACCTATTATTTTTCTATTAAGTATTAGTGATTATTTTTTGAGAGAGTGATATTTTTCATTATATTTATGTTTTTAACTATTAGTTTTTTTCATAAAATATTGGGTCAATTACTTATTATCCACATCCAATATGGGGTAATGATCTATGTACAACCTCCAGTTTAAGAATTCTCTTATTACCACCTATGGTTTATAATTGTTAACAGTAAACAACAATGGTAAATTCCTTCCAAAAGATATGAACATGAAGAACACACCCACCTCCATCACCGCGACACCACCATTACCGCCACCATAAAACGGCAACTGGCCACCATGAAACCAAACACCGGCAACTCACCGCCATGAAACAAAACACCTGCAACTTAGCAACCTTATCTCTCCCTCAGTCAGTCCCTCCTCTCAATTCACCTCCCTCCAGTCAATTCCCCTCTTGTCTTACAATCGACCCAACCAAACCAACAATTCATAAATTCTTTGTTGGAATTAGACCCTTCCCAATTCCCATTCCACCTTCAATTTAAACAAAGCTTAATGCACCACTTATAAAAGATTTGAACATGAAGAACGCCGCCGCACGACTGCCAACGTCGCCTCATAAACACAGAATCCGGCGAAAATTCTGGCGGCAACCACCCCATGACCGCCTCCAACATCGTCTTTATCAATTGGTAGCGAGTTTCGACCATGTTAGGTTTTTTTTCCAGCTGAGGATGAAACCTGTTCGTCGGCTTTAATGGCAGATGGATGGTTGTGTGTTTTTCAATTGGTTGCGAGATTCAAGAAGTGAAATCCAATTAGTTTGTTCGTGGCTGAGAGACGGAAAGATAAATCAAGGGAGATTGTGATGGACCTAGGCTTAGTTTGGGTGAAGCTGAGGTCGCCTGGCTCTTTATGGTGGCTAGAGGAACGGCAGTGAGAATATGAATGGGGGCGATGAGGCTAGCGTTCTCCACCTATGCTGGTTCTAGTTGGAGATTGAGAAAGATACAAGGGAGAAAAAAAAGCAGATGGAGAATCAAATTTTGTTACCTAAATACTTTGTTCTTTTAGGAAAGTTTGACTTGATTCAAATTTGGCAAGAACTTGAGGTCAAAGGCAGTGGTATATTTGTTTCCATGTGGCTACATGGTTTCTTTGGTAGAATGTTACCAAAGTGGAATTGTTCCACCGCCTTGTCATTAGTATATAATGCACATGGCTGTTGCTCAATAAACACACACAGGGACGTTTTTTTTAGAGAGCACTTCGCACTTTGAGAGATTTTTGTGAGTGTGTCTGGTGCGGTGTTTCGGGTAGCCGCCATGGCCGTTGTGGCCACGACATGCATTGTAATCAGGTTCTCTTCTCAGTAAAATATCTGGTTCTGGCCGTGGATTAGCTAGCGGGTTCGTTAGGAATTCGCTAGTGAACCACGTTAAATATCTGTCTCGTTCTTGTTTTGCTTTCGTCGTTCTTGCTCGAATACCCCCAAGTTATAACAAACTGGTAACAGAGCTCTGAAACAGGAGTTTTGTTACAACAAACTCGTATCACAGCCAGGTCAGGGGATCACAAGTTTTAACATGTTCCATGCGTTTTGATTTTCATTTCCTTCGTCTTCATTTCCTTCTTCGTCTTCATTTCCTTCTTCTTCTTTCTCTTCGCTACTTCTTCTTTTACGTTTTCCTCTTTCTTTCTTTTTTTAACTTTTTTGTTAGTGTTTTTGCTCTTTTTCCAATTGTTTTTGGAAGCATTTTTTCCTCTCTTTTCCTATCAGTTGTTTCTACTCAGAGCATCTCCAACCCATTGCTTTTTCCCCCTCCCCTCACCTCCCCCTCCCCCTCCCCCTCCCCCCACGGGCCCACCATTTTCCCCCTCCCCCTCCCCCTCCCCTTCCGCCAAACTACTAATCGTCTCCAACCCATTTCTTTCCCCCCACCCAAAAAATTATTTTGTAATATATATTTAATGATTTAAAAATGTATTGTTAATACCGAAAAAAAGTAAACAACTACGTGATGACTTAGTTGAACATGTTTGGAATGCACAAGGGAAAAATTATGAGTGACGTCATTTGCTTTGTATCTAAATGCTATATTTTGTATCGTTATCATTCAAAAAAATTGACGTTTTTAACTGTATTTTTTAATTATTGAAATTATAATTGTTAACCGTATAAAAAATAAGTTTTATTAAATTTCAAAAAAATAAGATAACGATGACTTTTCATAAAAATACTTTCCAACAATCGTGAATACATTATTAATTTTAAAAAATAATACAAAATAAAATTTATTAATCATAATAATTAAATACATAATATAATCACAAAATATTAGTATGTGTAATTTAAATTATCAAATATTCAATTAATTAATCATTTCATGTAGGGGGAGGGGGAGGGGATGTCCATGGGAAAATCCCCCCTAACCATCCCTCACCCAAGACAAAATTTATCCCCATAGCACCCCCTCCCCCTCCCCCTCCCCTCATGGGGTTGGACATGAACCATATTTTTATACGATTTTCCCCTTCCCCCTCCCCCTCCCCCCATGGGGTTGGAGATGCCCTCAGGCACACCCACAATTGGTGTATGGCATTTCAATCAGCTCAAACAACGTAGTTTCTACTCAGGTCTTATCTCTTTTTTTTTTACAATACTTTTTAAAAATTAGATATTGTTATTTCCTATGGACAAAATTACCCCTGACGGCGTTAACTTTTTGACATATTTTTTCCCCAGTTGTAGATTGTGAGCAATTAACAACTTGAGGTGGTATTATGTGAATTATGAAAATAGAGGTGGTACATGGATATTTACCCCATACTGGAGGTGGTAATACGTAATTAACCCTAAAAAATTTAGTATTATCTTATATAAATGAATAATATTTCAATCTAACAATATATAGTCATTATTTTTTAACCTTAAATAAAATAATAAAATGTCTCATTCTGTATCTATTTTTATATGTAAGTTATTAACTTAACTTTGAGGGGACAATTTTGATTGAGTTTAATGTGATAAGTATGTTAATTCTTTTAGTTTAATGGGCTAGTCCGAATTCAACCCGAATTCGAATTGGTTTGTTCTAATTTGGGCTTGGGCGGGCTTGCGATGTTCCTAACCTGGGCTGGGTAGGGCTTGGGCAACCCCGACAGAACTCGGGCTCGGGCTTGGACAAGGGTGTCAACCCACCCAGCCCACCCGAGTTGCAGTCCTATGCAATGGCAGAGCCATGACTTGAACGGGGGGGGCACAATTATGCTGAGCCAATATTTGTACTTTAAATCCAATAAATATCACAATGAAATGGAAAGCTCTCTGGCTTAGTTGATAAAACACTCCCCGATCGACTTTGGCCACAAGTGTTCGAATCTTCCTAGGTACTTTCTATTTTCGAAGTTATAAATTTTTGTGGGAAAAAAAATAAAAACCGCGGACAGAGGGAGTCGAACATACGCCACTTTAATTTTAAACCAAGAATTTTACCAACTGTGCAGGATGATTGTTTATGTTGATTGGGGGCACTTTAATATTTATACATAGGCTAGGTTATTTTTCTTTTTATAAACTAAGGGTTCTCTAGTGTTTTCAGAAAATTTGCCCCTCCTCCTACATAGCTCCGCCCCTGGTCCTATGTATATCTGTTTTTAGGTGTGAAATGGCATGCTAGAAGTTTATCTTCCCACTCCACATGCCTTAGATTTATTCTTATCGTAAACTTTTGGTTTTAAGTGAACTTACAAGAATAAAGCCTTTTTTTTTTTCAAACAAAACAAATGTTTACAGTAACTTTTATAAACACCAAAGTACATAGAGAAGGAAAACACATGTAAACAAATGAGCCCGAAAGCCCGATAAAACTGGAAAGCTAGAATTTGGTGGTGGGGAAACAACGAACCTGGAAACAACGAACCAGACATGGGCGATCTTGAGGAACCCGAAGCTTCGGTTACTTAACTAATCTTAGCATCTGGAGACTCCAAAGAGCGACAGAATGGAGTGAAGCTGGACCGCCGGTGATTGGCGGTGGGAAATGACGAGTGCGCATGGACGGACCTGTGTAGAACCAAGCTGGGGCCATGCCTCCCCCCACTTTGAAAAACAATAAAAGTTACCCTTGTACTTTTAGATATTTACAAAACTGAATGCTAGTGGCCACCCCAGTAATCTCTGAAATAACATAATGAACTCAACTTTTACCTCTTGTATTTAACAACCCCCCCCCCCCCTCCGAGGAAATTTTCTGGATCCGTGATACACGAATGTATCGGGTTGTTAGGGTTTACCTAACATTAGGGGTGTTCATAGACCGACCGCACCGGTAAAACCGAACCGCACCAAACCGAACCGTACCTAAACCGATGGCTCAACAAATATTTTTCTTAAAGAACGGTTTTATTATTTTGAAAACCGAACCGGGCACCAACCGAACCGAGACCGAACCGACAAAACCGAAAAAACCCGCACCGGACCAAGAATTTGTTTAATACAAATTTTAGTTTGAGACTCACTCTTCACAGTTTGAGTTTAACATTTTAAGACATACAACCACACCATAGTCCTAATTTACTAAACAAAAAAATCTTTTTTCTCCATGTTGAGATAAAAAAGAAGTAGGAAACCATCTTTTTTTTTAAATGTTAAGTTTATCTTAGTTATTTTAGATGTATTCGGTAAGTAACAAGTATATAAGTAATTCGGTCTTTTTGTTATGGTTAGTTTACTTTGCGTCGAAGTTCGGAATTAATACATAATATAATGGATTCCAAACCGAATGGTTTAACCGGACCGAATCGAAATTTTTTGTGCGGTTTTTTAATTTATAAGGTTTAAATCGAAGGTATTTCGGTTTCGAAAATATTGAAACCGAACATTTCAGTTTAGGTGTCTCATATCCTCTAAAACCGACCGAACCGGACCGTGAACACCCCTACCTAACATGATAGTAATTCTAGACACTATCAAGTCTCCACACACACGAAGACAAAACACTCTCAAACTTTGATATTTTTCATTGATAAACATAACAATGAAATCACAATTGCTTAAATAGAAAACAATAAACCTAGCCCGAGACTCTTACGGGCTTGACAATGCCCGGTCTCTACTAAATAACATAATTAAACTAATTAACTAATACTTAAGAAAACAAATAATTAAATAACTAATTAACGGAATACTAAATAAATAATACCGATACGGTTGAGCCGCATCAACTCCCCACGGTTGAAAAAAACCTTGTCCTCAAGGTGGATGTGTAGGAAAGTCTTCGAGAAGTCCGGGATTATTTTTGCCCGTATCAAATGGGCGGGAAATGAGCTTGAGGTTCTCACTTTGTGGGCTCAAAGTAGCATGAGCCCAAATATTTTCGGCCCAAAAATAATGTGGCATATGGTAGCTGGTGGGCTAAGAAATGGACGAGGCCCAAATAATTTCTGAATAAGGCAGCCCAAAAATGAAATGGCGCCCAAAATTAGCATTAGGCCAGAAATAAGTACCAGCTGAATTTGGTCCGGAACCTGAGTCGAGCCCAAAAGTGGAACTCTAATTGGGCTCAAAAATGCAATTAGATCCATAAGCTGAATGTTTCCCACTAGAGTCCACATATGAATTGTGTGGCCTAAAACTTGAAGGAAGCCCACACGAAGATGCATTAGTAGCTGATGGGGGGTGAACAGAGGTAATGGCGTCATGAAGTCTTGGTGGCGGCGATATCAGCGGCGGAGAGGACTGGAACGGAGGTGTTGGATCGGGTTGGAGTTCGGGTTTGGCGTCGTTGGTGCCTTGTGCGCCTGAGTTTGGTTTCGCCGGCATCGAAAGAGACGACCCGAGCAGAGGTGATGGCGTCGGAGATACTGTGGACACTGGACGACGTGTGCCCGTCGTTTCTGGGGGTTCGGGAGTTAGAGCGATCGGACCCAGCGCCGTTGTCGGTGATTGGAACGGAGTCTTAGTTGGCGAGTTTGACGGATCTGGTGGTTTGGGTGGTGCAGAGGGTGGTTGTATGATGGCCTCGACGGCTGTGGGGACATCTAACGCCGGTGGAGGCCTCGGTTCTGGAGGTTGTTTAGATGGGAATTGCAATGGCGCCGTTTGGGTCGCGATATCGGGGAAGACGATCGGAATAGCGGCTGTGATTGCTTACCCCGATAAACCACATAGCTTAAGACTTTTACCTTGGGATGTCAATATGGTCACTTCCATAATTTACAAAGGCTTGTACCTTTTATAATATTAAGGTAATTTAAATTTTCCTACAAAGCCTCCCTCAGGTTTCCCTTAAAACAAGGCTCCCTCAGGTTGGTAAAGTACTCCCTCCGTCCCAACCAAGTCTTTAAAATTTTCTTTTTGGGACGTTCCAACCAATTCTTTAAACTTTCTTAAAATGGAAAATTTTTACACCATAAAATACCATCTTACCATTTATGTAAAAATGCTCTATCATATTTTATTGGACCTAATTGATCTGACCCAAATATAATTAGAAGACTAGTTAAACTAACCCAACCCAAAAGGCCCAACCACACATTTACCTAACCCTAATTTGTCTACAGATCTTATCCCTTCTTTTCACTTGTGTTCTTCCACAGAACCGACGCTCTTCTTCACAACGGAGAGAGAGAGAGGGAGAGGGAGTGGGAGTTAGAGTGAGAAACCATCGGAAGAAACCGACGCCGCCTCCATCTCCATCTCTCCATCTCTTCTTCTTCGTCAGTAAAGGGTCGATAGTGAGCGGCGACTTGGTTTGGGAGCAGCTTCTGTGATAAGGAGGAAGGGGGAAAGAGAGAGAATGAGAGAGAGGCCAACGGTAGAATACCGATGCCGCCTCCATCTCCATCTCTCTGTCTCTCTTCGTCTTCAGCAGATCGAAGCGAGCTGCAACAACGGCATTGGCGACGGCGACGAGTGGCAGATCGTTATTCCAGAAGGTATAAACTATAAACTGTAGATCTTCTTCTCTCTTCCTCTATTCTCCTTCTTCATCTCTTCCTCATTAAGTTGTTGTCATTTTTTATATCAGATCTGATTCTGGATCTATTTTTTGGTTTGATTTGGAAGTGGTCTTGATAATGTAAAGCTGTGTTCTTGATATTGTAAATGTCCAGAATCATCAGATGAAGAGAGAGACGGAGAGATTAATGGAAAGATGGAGAAATTTGATGAAGATGGAGATGGAGACCTTTTCAGATTCAGATTTATCTGTTGTTTTGTAAACTGTGTTTAGGGTAATGGCAGTGTAAATTTGTTAGCAATAGAGAGAGAGGTGGAGATTAATCTTGTACTCATATGGCAATTACCTTAAAATGACAAGGGCATTATTGACTTTTTGCACCATTTTTAATAAAGCAACTCCACCCAGTTTTTCAAGAACTGGGTGGGACGGAAGGAGTAAACCTTAAGTTTAAAAAATTGAAATGACTCTTATACCCTTTAGTCAACGTAATCACGACCAATTGGTCAACTAATTCAAACTAATTTCCGGACATCATAACTTATATTTGATACGGATTTAAATTATAAAATTTAATTTTTTGTTTGACATACACATAGTTTTTTATACTTTATGGATTCTCTTTCCGTTAGACAGCGAGACTTTTATGGAACTATTTTAAAAAAAAATGATGATGTCGACGGTGATTATTGATTGAAAATCTGTAATTTATCATACTACATGGCTTCTTTTGTACTTTTAACAAAATACTGTTGTTTTCAGCCAAGAGCTTACTTGTTGTACTTATAGCATCTCCAATAGATAATTCAAAATGCATAAATATAGGACGAAGTTAGTGAAATAATAGATCCAACTGGTTATGCATATGAACATGCATTTTACAAAACATGCATCTTCCTTGTTATATTTAGAGAAATAGAAAGTAAGAATGTAAAAAACTATGTCTCTCTCCTTTCATGCATCTCGGAATTGCATAATTTAAAAAGCTAACTCGTAAAATAAATTTTATTGTCGGAGTGGACCCAGAATGTTTTTCATGCAAAATTTAAAACAAGTAAATTTTACATTTTTTCACCTTATACTGCTGGAGATGCTCTTAATAGATCATTATCATTTAAGGAACAAATTGATGCTCTCTAATATGTTAGTGCAGGCATGGTCCCTTGTAATACTATTGGTTAGTTATTTAGTTAAGATTAGATAGAAACAAACATTTCTATTCCACAAAATTTTACTTGAAAAAAAAGTTGTGGATATAAGGCTGTTTGATGAGCTGAAATAAGTGAGCGATTGAAATTAAAAGCTCATTTAATCAGTAGTGTTTGGATGCAGTAGATTATTTGTAATTTTTTTTTTGAATTGACGTTGTTTTTACAATCCGGAGTTTCTCACCAAAACAATCCGGAAATCACCCAAAAAAACCAGGAACTCCCCAAAAAATCTAAAATTCCTGAGTTGTTTGGGTTTGGAGAGGTTTGACCGAAAGTTTCGGATTATTGACTTTAAATTACCTCTAGCAATGTATAGTAGATAAGTAGGATCATGCAAGCATGGTTGTTATGGCAGTGTATTGTTGGTAATTCTCTTTAGTCCCGTGTAAATATAAATAGTGATTTGTAACACTTTACAACCTAAAGTTGTACTTGTTTTACTTGTGACCTGGATATATTAAGCAACTCAAAGGAGAAATCTAGCCACATTAAAGGCATTTTGGTTCAAACTACTTTTTTGTAGGCTGGAGTGCAAATATACTCTTAAACAGCTGGTTGTGACAGTGAGGACGTAAAATGTAATACTAGGGGGCCTCTTGTAGTTATCAGTATTTTAGCCATCATTGAAGCAGGTTAATATAATTTACCTGACAAGCTATTCACTCTGCTAAAGTATGTCTTTTATTCCAAGTTTAGATCTTCCCTCCGCCATATCACAGACACCATTATCTATCTACCTTCATTGTTGTGGCTGGTATAATGATGTTTCTCTATCTTCTAGATCTTCTTTCTGTCAGTCATTTTGAAAACAGAGAAGCTTCTTAGCAATAGACCTCATTTTACTGTTTAGCCGTTTGTATACTCGGTAACTTCACAATTCATGACATTCATTTGCTTTCCTTTTATTTTGTTTCAGGAATCTGATGTACATACATCCGTACTTGTGGACTACGTATGACTTCATTTACGTAACTGAGACCATTAAAATTGCCTACAAAATGGATCGGGCTGCCATCATCTAATGGACTGAGGGTATCCCGATAACCTTGCAGAAGTTTTCGAGAACAAGATCAAGGAATTCAAGTTCTTAAAAAGTTTCTATGAAAAGCGGGCTGACCAGTATAAGAAGACTGATAAAAAAATGCAACCCCTGTTTTTCATGAGGGATGCCAATCACCACTTGGTCAAATGTATGTGTTTGACGTTATTTTAATTAGAACTAGTTTTGATTATTTGATAAGATTTCTTACGCACGTCCATAATTTGTATTAATATGACAGATCAAGGATCCCAGCGAATCTGGTTATTACTGTGTTATGCGTTCTACGAGAATGGCTCAGCTCGCTTTCCCCGGTTACATAGTCCAATTCATGCAGGTGATTGTCAATAAGATTCGAGACGGCAAGATCTCAGAATCTCCAATCAGTAAAGGTAATGTTTACGTGTGGGGATGTGGTGCAGTGCATATGCAAGTGATTGAACATGATTACATTTCAATTGCAGAGATGCTTGATGGGTACTTCAAAAGATGACGAGAAGACTTACAGCAGTTTGAAGACTTCAGCATATGTAATTATAATACACCACCATAGATTTATAATTCCCTTTTTCTCTTCAACTTTGTATTATGGTTAGTGTGGGCGGCGTTCGTTGCTGCAAATGTAGTTGTTTTTCTTGGATGTTGATGATACTGTAGTAGCATTATGTATCTCATTATTGATTGATATAGTGGATTTGAGCCGGAGAGTCGGCTCCGTGGTTTTTCCCGTTTGAGTTTCCACGTTAACAATTGGTTCTTGTCACACGTTTAAGTTTATTGTATACTTGCTTTGTGGCAATTCCTTTTTAGTTGCATGTTTGCGAGGAAAAATCGATTCTTGGATTTGATTACTTTCGCTAAGACTTCATCATGTTTTGAGTCTGAGTTTTCAACAAGTGGCATCAGAGTCGCTTTCATTGTGATGGGCTTGACAGGTTGTGTTAACTAAAATTTCTAAAGCTTAGTTTTGGCTGTAACACCCCCGACTTCCAGAGCAACTGGAAACTGGGATGGTGCCCTCCGTACTGAGAATTTTACCCTTTCGTACAAGTAGTGGTAAAAACAAACAAGTGAAAGAACATCCAACTACTTATTAATTACGATAAAAGTTTACAACATTGGTGACTGATTCCAAACTGGACACAGAGTCTTACAAAATATATTTTTACAACAAAAAGGCTCTTCGGTTAATTACTAAGATCTACAGTTTACATGAGAGAACGGATTTGTGATCCCAGCGTGTTACCCCAAGCAACCAATCATATACCTGCGAGGAATTTATAAGAAACACAAGGACGCAGTTTTACGAGTATCAGTGAAAACTATGTGAATAAACAACTTAGCATGTAAAACAGAATGGCTAAGACAGGTTACGGGGTTCCGTGTTTAAAAGAGTTTGAACAGTAATAGAGTATAAGTGTAAACATCAGAGTAAATAATTTGAATTATTTTACAGAAATATCTATACGAGTATATGTGATTATTGCAAGTAACAGATTTGTTTACCGAGATATTTATAAGTTCCCCAACGTGGAATGAAACAAGTCATATTATTAAGTCGCAGTATCCAGGAGAGACCAGGGTAAAAGTAACAGATGATACTGGCTTATAGGGAGTTCTGATAACCTGGCCTCTCTGCCAAGCGTTGTGGATCGGGGTTTCCGATCCCGCTAGTCATCATACAAGCCAATTACTAGACCTTAAGTGTCGACACCCCCTCAAGATTGTAAGTCACAAGGGTTGTACTAGAATGTTGGAATCCAGCCTACGGCGAAAGGATTCGAGGCGCACGGAGTCCCATGTATTTAGGGGCTTGGTCCAGGCAATCGTCACCCGATAGTAATGTAACGTAAAGTAAAGTAACACGACGTAGGTGTATAGCTCTGTCGTAGACCCAACTGGTTCCGGTGACACAATTCTTTCACTTTACGTTATTAATGAATTCTGATTTAGTGATATTTGAACAATTAGTTTTCCGATTTGAAAACAAGTAATAAAGTGACGATTTAAAAGCAAGTACGATATGTTTGATAAATAGAGAATAAAGTATGGCAGTTATTTTCAAAGGAAGCAAGTAGATTACATGAAAGAGTTTGGCAAGCAAAACCAAGCATGTAACTCACATGCATATTTTGAGACAAGGCATAATCACGTTTGACACGAAAGAAGATAAGTACCCAACGGTAAGCATGTATACTCACCGTAAGAGCCGTAGAGCGTTAGCTAGCCAACTACTCGCGAATAACGTTCGGATCAACTAGCTCGTCGAAGACAGGATCTACAATCATATACATAAATTCCTAATCACCAACCATTCCGTATCGCGAGTAGATAATGGATATCCTATATGGAATATAAGCAAAAGCCTAATCGGATACCCCTAACGTATTTATAAACTCCTAATTTATTTTAGAAAATTAACCAATAGTTTTAAGGAGTGAAAATTATTTAATAGTCTAATTTAACTGAACTTATTTATTGATAAAAAATAAATAATAATATCAAGTTGTTTACTTTAATGAAATCTCAAAAGTAAATTAACTAAAAAGAAATTTAGATTTCAATTATCTTTTACACAACATAATCTTTATTGAATATACATATATAGACGTATTTACAAAAAAATATTTTATTAACTTATTTTTCAAGAGCTAATTATAAGTATCTAATTGTATCCAATTTCAAATTTACAAAAATATCATCTTTTAGTTTACATTACAAACTATTTGTTTTTATTTATTCATTCTAATATATAATTACCACAATTTAAACAAAAATTTGACCTAATTGAAAACATTTAAATACACACACACACAGATATTTATATATATATATATATATATATATATATATATATATATATATATAATAGTTTAGTGGTAACTACAAGGAGCACCCTCACTATAAGAATTGCTTTTGAAATGGGGATATATATAGACTTAGGACAGATTTTTATCTGCCAAATATTCAGAGACACAAAGTCTGGACATGCTACACACCAAGTCATTACATTTGGTGTACCAGAAGCATAAAAACACAACTTGTCTGCCACGTGGTTCCCTTCTCGGGCAACCCAGCTAAGCTCCTTAACATTTAAGAGGAGTAGTTTTCTAGAAATACACTGAACCAACTGGTTCATTTCCGATCCAGTGTGATGAAAAGAGGGCGAAGAACAGCGTTCAATCTCCATCGCCTTATTCACCAACATCTTCAAATTCTTTGAATCAATCTCCACAATCACCTTTCTGAAACCGAACTGATAGACGAGATCCAGTCCGGTGTTAAGAGCTTAAGCTTCAAGAGCAGTTGAATCTCCGGTGAAAGGGATTGGAAAGGTCCACGCACGAATGAAGTCTCCATTCGAATTTCTGATTATAGCTGCTCCCGAAGCCGTCTTGGAAGACATGCAGCAGCCTCCGTCGATGTTACACTTGAGCACACCCGGAGGAGGAGCCTCCCATCTTCGATGATTTGAACCCAGATCTGCAGAAACAGAAGAACCCCAAGCATAAGTCGATTCAAAAAATTTAATATTGTTTGCTTTGCTGTTATGAATAATAGTTTGCTGTGAAATTTTTACTGATTCAAAAACTATTTTGTTCCGAGAGATCCAAATCTCCCAAATTAGGAAAGCAAACAGGGATCTATTATCAGCTTGAAGATTATGCAAAATATCAAGAAGGCTGATAGATAAAGGAATGTTTTTTGGCGCAATTTTGAAAGACATTTCTGGTGAATTCCAAAGAGCTTTAATCCATGGACAACTAAAGAAAATATGGTCAAGATTTTCAGGATTGATGTTGCAGAACACACAGTGAACAGGTAAAACAACACCTTTTTTCAATAAATTATCTTTAGTTGGGATCAAATTGTTAATTATGCGCCGAAGGAAAATTTTAATTTTTTCAGGAACTTTTAAATTCCAGATTGTCGATATGGCATTAGTATATCTGCTAGAACTAGTGATATTAGAGATAAGATTTTCATTTTGAATAGAGAAAGCAACGTGATAACCTGTTTTGACAGTATATAAGCCATCCTTAGTTTGAGTCCAAACAAGGGAGTCGCTACCGTTAAGATTAGCTCTATGGATGCTAAGAATGGCCTCGGCCTCTTCACTGGAAAAATGATGTTGAACAAGACTTCTATTCCACTGCCCATTTTGAGTAAACAGATCTTTGACAAGGGTGTCATGGGGTAAGGTAGGGGTAGATAAAGAAGTACGTCCATAACCTATAGGTATCCACCTATTTTGGTAAACTAGAGTATTGTGCCCATTCGCAATACCATGTCTGAAGCCTTTAAACACAATATCTCTAGCAAAGACAAAACCTTTCCAAATGGTAGAAGAACGGTTTGAAGGGTAAGCTGCTAAGACATTGGAGTTATGGTAGTACTTGCCTCTCATGACTTTTGATACTAGGGAGTTTGGATTTTCCCAATGCCGCCAAACTTGTTTGGCTAAAAGAGAAAAGTTAAAAGATTGAAAATTGCGGAAACCCATACCACCATTCTTCTTAGAAGTGCAAAGCTTATCCCACTTTCTCCAAATAATGCCTTTAGACTGGGAGTTGCTAATCCACCAAAATTTTGAGAGAATAGTGTGAATTTCATCACCCACCGTAGTCGGGAGGAGGTACATGGACATGATGTAGGTCGGTATAGCTTGAGCAACAGCTTTTATGAGGTTTTCTTTACCTCCGAAAGACAGGAATTTGCCTTTCCAAACACTCGTCTTATCTAAGACTCTTTGCTTAAGGTTGTTATAGAAACTCTTGGTATTTCTACCTAACCAGGAAACCCAAATACTTTTCATGGACCAAAGCTATAGGTATTTGGAAAATAAAGAGATATCTCTTTTGATAGTATTGGGAACTCTAGGGCTAAAAACAAGAGACGAATTATCTTTATTTATCATTTGGCCCGATGCATGACAATAGCTATTAAGAATGGAATTCAAAGTGGCAGCATTATTACTAGTAGCCTTTTTGAAAAGGAGACAGTCGTCAGCAAAAAGGAGATGCGAAATACTCGGACTATGTCTACTAGCTTTAACACCTCTAAGACTTCCAGCTGCGAAAGCTTGGTTAACAAGACTAGAGAGACCCTCAGTACAAATAACAAACAGATACGGGCTCAAGGCCATTTATAAGAATAGTAAAACTAACCGTAGAAACACAACTCATAATTCTATCAATAAACATAGGAGGTAAACCCAGTTTCTCAAGGACAACATTTAAAAAACCCCATTCAATTCGATCGTAAGCCTTGGCCATATCTAATTTTAGGGAAAATGTACCAACATTACTTCTCTGATTGTGCATAGTATGTAAAGTTTCCATAGCAATAATGGCGTTATCAGAAATAAGACGATGTTTAATAAAAGCGGATTGAGATTCATCAATAATATAAGGGAGAACACTTCTCAATCTATTAGCTATGGTTTTAGAGATTAATTTATAAACAACATTACACAAGCTAATAGGGCGGAAGTCAGTAACTCTAGAAGCATCCTTCTTCCTAGGTATCAAAACAATACAAGTTTCATTAAGAGTAGTAATATCATTCCCATTGTTGAGAAAATTAAGACAACAATTAATCACTTCATCACCTATATCTTCCCAGTACGTTTTGTAAAATAAAGCCGGGAGACCATCTGGACCGGGTGCAATATAACCCCCCTGCAACCACATTATATTCACAAACACTCTCTTCTCCAACATGTTTCTTCCCGATGATTCATACACATGAAGCCACTATACATGATCAGAGAACAATTGTAGCTAAGAAATCGACAAGAGGGAGTTCAATTTACCAGAAAACAGAGGAGAACGGATCGAAAATTTTCCGGCGAAACGGTGTCACGGTGGTCGGGATGGCCTGAGTTCCTTCATCTGAGTTGTTGCAGTGGCTGGATTCGTCGAAATCGCAGTAGAAAGGCGGAGAGAGGGAGGCGACGGTGGTGGTGTAGTGTCTTCGGGTCAGGTGGTAGTGGCGGCGTAGGGGCTCACCGCCTCTGTTGCCGCTGCTGCCATTGTTGTTGTTTCTGATGGTGCTTCCACGGGGCAGAGAGGGAGTGAGGCCGTGAGTGAGAGGGAGAGATGAGGGTGATGATGGTGGTGGGTGGTGACGGTGGTTGGAGTGGTGATTGGCGGTGTTGGTGCTCTGTTTTTGCTGGGTTTGTTCTCGGCAAAAACAGGGCGTGGTGGTTGGATTCGGGAGAGAGCAGAGAAGAGAGTGGAGCAGAGGTAGAGGAGTGGTGATGGCAGTGAAGGTGGGTGGTGAAGGAGGTGGTGTCAATGGTGACACGGTGGTGGTGTTGATGGAGGTTGGAGCTGGGTGATGGTGGTTGAATGGGGCTGGGTTTCTTCTCGGCAAGGTAAAGAGAAAAACAGAGTTATGGTGGTGGTATTGGTTGCTCTCGGCAACAACACGGAGGGGGAGAGTTGGAGGTGAGGAAGATGAAGAAGAAGATAAAGAAGAAACAAAGTGAAGAGAAAGACAGTGATGGACGTGGAGGTGAGGGAAAGGCAGGAGAAATGAAATAGAGAGAAGGAGAAAGACGTGGTCCAATTGTGGCCAAGTGAGGGAAACTTGTTGGGTGAGATAGTTGCGCGGAATAGACGAGTGATTCGGTACGCGACAAATATATTAAACGTAACGGTAAATTTAAATATGCGGCGAAGTAAAAAATAAAAATACAAGACGATAAAATTGACACAAGATAATAATCAATTCGGAATGAATTAATAAAATGACTAAAAATAGTTTGTCTGATAAAATTGACTAACGAACATAATTCGATAGAAAAAATTGACTTCGACTGATAAAATCAAATTTGACCGTTAAGCGAATTTTTGATTGATAAAAATGGAACGTTTACTGACCAAAATAATTTAGACTGTTAAAAGTAGTTTAACTGCTATAAAAGTAAATTTACATAATAGTTTTAAGTTCAACTGATATTTTTTACAAGAAATTCAAATGCTATTTTTCAGGCAAACTCCTAAACGTTTTATTTTAATAAAAATTTACCACACTATTAATTTAAAATTTATAGTTCACTTTATTATTTAAAATAAAATGATATTATTATATAACATTATAAGAATACACAAATTTATCAAGATAATTAAAATCGAACAGTTTATCACTACGATATAAAATCACACACAATATATGCTGCGTCTCATTACGACTAACACTAACATCAAACAATACGATCCTCGCATTCTCTAATAATAAATATGTCGTACAAAATTACTAAAATAACCCTATAGTAAAATACTGGTTGTTACATTGGCGGCACGGTGATTAAATTGGTCTCGGTATACTGATCAATTTGGAAACCGAGGATAGGGGTTTAGTTGTTATGCGTGGACTTGTATGATCATGTCGAAGATGATGCTTCGAAGTGCCCCCTATGAAAGACAAGGAATGAGACACAATGCATATGAAGACTATGACCACTATTAGATATTGAATTGACCCAAGCGTTTTTCACAATGTTGCCAAAGAGACAAGGGCGGATATACTGTGAAAAAACTCGAGTCATACTGACCGAGCACTCCCTCAACGACTTAGCAATCACAAAACACGACTTAGCAGTCACAAAACACAACGAAGAACATGAACATACTGGTAAGCGATCTCTCACATAATAATGAGGAAAACATCGAATTGCTCATAGGCTTACAATAATAGAAGATAAAAATTTGTTAAATATAAATTATATTTCCAATATTATCAAATTAAAAAAAAAAATAATAGATTTTAAGATATCAAATTTAGCGAAGTTAATTTGGACATTCCTGCTAGGATTTTTTTGATAATCCATTATTCCCAATTTATCTCGACCGCAATCCACATTCCTTCAACTTTGCCTCTTATTTTCTCGTTTCACCATTCTTTTCCATAAACGTTGTCCTGCATCATCTGAGTTCTCGGTCGTCTTCCTTTGAAGCGCCACATGATTTATTATTCTGCATCTTGTCCCTGCCATAGCATACGTATTAGGGATACATGTGAAGTTCAAAATAACTTTAAACTTTTCGACCAAAAAAAAAATAACTTTAAACAAAGTAATAAGGAGGCATGAAACACAAAACAAGATATGGTGAAAGGCATACCAAAAATTTCTGAAGCCTCCAATTTCTTTAGGAAAATAGTCTGCACAACCCAATATATTTTGGCTCTGAGGGAATCTTTATGTTCACGTCGGTGTACATGAAGCTTAAATTTGCAGGCATGAATATGGTATTTGTTGTCCTCGTCGTCGTCATCAGTAAACTCAATAAATAAATAAACTACACAAAATATATTCCCTGCCAGATGAGCTACGAATCCAGACGTTGAACCCACCTTACCATCGAGGTCATTTATGTGATCCAAACCATGAACGACAAGGTATGGGTAATTTTTGGGCGGTACGCTATAATAATAAAGATCACAGACTGCCATGTGATCTTTTCTCATCTTTCTACTATCAACCTTGGCGTTCATATCGCGAGCACGCACCCTGGTCCCTCTAACATGAAAACCCATCATGTTGCCATCAAAATCTTCCCGTCCGTACCAATTCTTGTAGTTACCGTACGCGGTCAGGTTAGTACGGATTGTATCCGAGTCGTCTACGTTGATTCTCTCCCACTTATCATTAGTTACCGAGTAAGAGTAGTAGTAAGAATCCCGGCCGTGCATCTTATTAGGTTCTAAAGTCACATACAAAGTTTTGCCTACCACTTTATGCGCGGTGAGATAAGCCTTCTCGTTATAGTAAAAATCGTTGAAGGGGGGAGTCGAAAGCAGCTTCCAGCAAGGTTCATCACCATAAGGATCAAAAACTTCGAAAGCAGGGTCCGGAAATATCGTCTTTTGCACGTTCGGTAGAGTAGAACGTACCTGCAAGGGCGTATAAGCGGTCGTCGACGGCGAAGGCCACCGGGCAAGGCTTTCCTCCCTGAGGTTCAGGACCTTTCAAACACGTGAAATCCTCTCTGTCCCAGTTCCTCCAGTTTGTGAGATCAACCATCAAGAATTGTCTCGAAAACTTGTTCGTCTTCTCATCCAAACCAGCTCCAATCACACAGAGATTTGAACCACAAACAACAATGCGCATATCATCGTAGGGGTTTGACTCGGGAGGTTTGAAATTGAAAAGCAGTTTGATACTGAGATCACCGTTGGTAGTGTCCACGGCATATACATCATATCCATCGGAACACAACATTGCATCCTCGATCACGAATACGAGATCCGGGAGTTCCTGTTGGATAATCTCGTGAGTTGAAGTTTGAGCTCAACTTAAGCTCATGAGATAACGCGGTGATTGAGGGTGTTACAGTACAATGTTGTTCAGGTGAATGAGCAAATTATCCGTGTAATTTGTGTTGAGATGACGTTCATTAGGTTGCAATTTTGGGGAAGAATTGTGTTGAATAAAAACAATAAACACACGCGCGGACCGCTTTGGCGGGTCTGGGTCGTGGGTCGACCTAGATATAATATGGTGTTTATGTTTTTATTCCATACAATTAACTATCTCAAAGGAAATTGAATGCCCATTTAATTATCTCAAATGAAATTGAATGCCATAGTTAAAACGTACAAAACGTACGTGAATTGAAGATGAAGAGAGGGCATACTTTGCCCAAGTGAACGATCTTCTAGAGGCTATAAATTGAGAACTGAATTCTCGATCCAAAAAACACACAACGATCATCTCTCCCACTCTCAATCTCTCGCTCTCAAATCTGTTCTTCAAGTCATCCCGCTCGGGAAATCAAGGGCAAGTGCTATGCCAGTTGATTGCAACAAGAGGAGTCCTGGGAGGCGATTGTTCCGATCAAACCGATAGCACCGGGGGCCAAATCGCTTTAAGGAAAGCGTTCGTCAACGCGTTCCTCTTCGATTCTTCAGTCCGCCAAGTTGGTGACAGGTTCATCGTCTATTTTTGAGTTTTATTATTATGCAGTTTGAATATGCTAGTAATCTTAAAGCGTTTTGTTGTTTCTGGATATTTAATCTGCATTGGTATTCAGTGATTGTTGAATATGTTCGGTTTTCCTTTCTTTGGTTCAGGTTGTTAAGTTCTTGTAGGTGCTTTCCTACGTGTACTGAAAAAGTGTTTGGAGTCAGTCCATTTTTCTCATAAAGGATCATTACTTTCTGTTAACTCGAATCATATGCCCTTTCTCATTAACCTGTTCTTGAATATGCTGAATTCTCGGTGGTTCAGATTAATTTGTGAAACTGAAATTTCTCTGTCAGTTTTTGATACCTGCTTTTAGTTTCAGTTTAATTATGAAAACTTTGTTTCTGACTCGTGGTTAATCACTGTAGATTAAAACCCTTGCTTCAGTAAAACTGCTTTTTGGCTTCTCATGTACATGTTGTTTACTGTTAACATTCTTTTTGTACTATGTTGGTACTTCTCTATACAATCTGTTCAGGCATGGGTTTGTTTTAATATGTTAATTCTGAATCAGAGTCTGAACTTTTCTCCGGTTAAGTTTTTCTCAAGAATATGTCCAGGTTAAGGCCTAAGTGGTTAAGTGTGAATTTTTGTTCGTTAATTTTCTAGTAATCAGGAAATTTCTCTCTAGTTTATTTACTGAATTTTCAATTTCTCCCTTCTTCAGTGCATCTGTTTATGTCAGATTAAACTTATTATGGTGCATTATCCTATTTATGTTTTTCTTTTGCTCCGGTGTTTCAAGAAGCTTCGTCTAATTGTATTGACTGTTTTGTGAAGGTTTCGTTCTTGCTTCATCTGGTCTTAGTCTTTAAGTCCGAATCAATTAATGTTCTTGTTTCATGTTTAAATGCTTGTATGGCAAACTTGTTTATTCCTGACTGTTATCTTGTCTTATATGCTTGAGGAGTTAAGATTGTGTTCATATGGTATTGGATAACCTTATATATTATTCTTCTGGCCTTATAATTTGTTGTAGCATGTCCTGAACGTTGTTCCATAGTAGGTTTACTTTTGGAGTATATATTCTAATGAACTGGAGGAGTTCTCTTTTTTCCTGTTTAACTAGTTCGTATTAGCCTTTTGTCATGTTTGAACTATTTGTTTAGCATGTCCTGTAAGTGATTCCTAATGCTCATTCACATGTTTATGTTGCTTTACTTGTTTGTTACCTCATGTGAATTCAGTTATCAGAACTCAAATAGTTTAGTTGTGTTTTATTTATTTTTTTCCATTCTGTCTACATGATTGGACACTCTGGGATACATGGAACATACTAGAGACTGGCTGCATTGTTCTTTTGGGAAGGGATGCATAGAGATGTGAAGACATGGGTGCAGGACTGTGAAGTATGTAAAAGAATGAAGGTGGAGCATGTGCCCTATCCAGGACTCCTCCAGCCACTCCCAATTCCGGACACACCTTGGAGACACATCGGCATGGACTTCATTGAGGGACTACCAAGATCAGATGGCAAAACAACAATTCTTGTGGTGATTGACAGATACTCTAAGTATGGACATTTCATTTCCATGACTCACCCTTACACTGCTGCAGAAGTGGCTCAACTCTTCCTTGACAATATACATAAGCTGCATGGACTTCCTGATACCATCATCTGTGACAGCGATACCATTTTCTTAAGCCATTTCTGGAACACCCTCTTCAAGGCTTTGGGTACTAAACTCCATTTCACTAGTGCTTACCACCCCCAAACTGATGGCCAAACTGAAAGGATCAATCATTGTCTAGAGAATTACTTGAGATGCATGACTTCAGATAGACCTCACAGATGGGCTAGATGGTTGCCACTTGCTGAGTATTGGTATAACACTTCCCACCATACAAGCCTAAAGATGTCTCCATTTGAAGCTCTTTATGGACATGCTCCCAAAATACTGTCATTCCATCAGTTGAATGCCAGTGGCAACACTGACATTGACCAGTTCTTGGAAGAGAGAAAGAGGGTGATGGTGCTGATTAACGACAATCTGGTAAAGGCCCAGGAGAGAATGAGACACTATGCCAACAAACACAGGTCATATAGGGAGTTTCAGGCCAATGACATGGTGTTCCTTAAATTGCAACCCTATAGGCAGACTAGTGTGGAACTTAGAAATAATTTAAAGCTCTCTGCTAAATTTTATGGTCCATTTCTGGTGATCCAAAAAATTGGCAAGGTTGCTTACAAACTGAGACTTCCTCCAGAGGCCAAGATCCACCCAGTTTTTCATGTTTCACAATTGAAACTGGCCAAGGGACAAGCACTTACTAGCTCAGTGACTTTGCCTAAAATTGGCCCTGAGGGTCAACTTTTAATAGAGCCTGAAGCCATTCTGGAATGAAGCTGGTTAAGAAAGGTAATGCCCAGTTGTGATGGTTTTGGTACAATGGACAAACACAACTCCTTCTGAGGCTACTTGGGAGGATTATCATGCTCTGAAGGCTCAGTATTCTCAGTTTGATTCATGAGGACGAATCATTTCAGCAGGGTGCATTGTCATGAATGGAGGTGGTGGAATTGAGAATTGAAATTGGTTCATTTACCAAATGAACAGTAAAGTTACTGTTCATTTGGTAATCACTCAAAAGGTTCCGTATCCGTTGGATTAGGAAGAGTAGGAAATAATCTCAGCCATTCATTTAATTAGCCGTTGGAGGAGCCGGTTCAAGTGGGACGATGTCGTTTCACTAATGGCCAAGTCACTAGCTTCCTATTGGTCCAGCTCAGCAGGGGACGGTCACCTATGCCAGGTAAGGAGGAGGCAGTTACCAATTTCTTCTATTTCTATTAAGACCCTGAAGTTTTATTATTTACTTTTATGCCTAGCTTATATATATAGAGACGGTTGTAATTGGTTCATTATGAAAAATTAATGAAATATATTCTTCTCTCATGCCTTCTTCCCCAATTCTTCTACTGAAACCCTAATCTCTCTCTTCTCAATTCTTCTCAACTCTCGTCAATTTGGGTCAGGAATTCCCTAATCCTGACACAAGCTTCTTCCACTGTTGGATTCGTTGGAGGATCGTTGGATGCACCAGTGTTCGCAGCAGTTTCCGGCATCGGTGAATCCTCCTGTGTATTCGCCATCGAGAAAAACCTTACGGTGCCTCCTTCGGTTACGACTTAGTCGGAGCTAGGTTACGCTGTTAAACTTAAACGTCCCTGGTAAGGATTTGGATTCCCAAGTTAAGTGGTATTCTTTGGAGCAATATAAATAAGTTCTCCCAACGAGGGTAGACACCCACCCAATTCGAATTCCCCAGCCGGCTCAAGAACCAATATTTTTAGTGCCTTTAAAGGAGAGATAGGGTTTCGTAACATCATATCCGCGACTCGATGAGTTCTAGAGCTAAGCATCTCCCCGATCTCTTCTTCGTGCTCCAAGGACCCGTTCCCGACAAGGGATTCGATGTCTACGCCGTCGACACTAATAAGGTGGGTGGCGAGCCCGGCATCAAATTCCTTTTTAACTTCAAGCCTTGTAACCCTCTAGTCTGCCGCGATGATAATATGGCCGTTGTTGTTTGTGGTTCGAAGCTCTGTGCTGTCGGAGGTGACTATGACCGCAGGTTCGGAACTTACACAAGGGAATTCCTCCAGTTCGATCTCACAAACTGGAAGAACCGGAAGGATGATTTCAAGCCCGACAAAAAAGCTCCAAAACCTAAGGGTGGGAAACCTTACCCCATTGTATTTGTCCACGAGAAAAAATTATACGCCCTCGCAGGTGTACACGTCTATTCTAGAGACGACCCTGATGCTCCAGATCCGGCTTTCGAAGTTTATGACCCGTATGATCCATATGGTCCATCCTGGAAGCCACTTGAAGCTCCCCCTTTCCCAGAATTTTACCCTGGTCCACTCAACACTCGTTGTCTCAAAGGTTATAAGTTTGTCAACGAAACCTTGTATCTGGCTTTGTGTAATTCCTTGGAACCGGACATATACTTCACTTACTCTGTCAGGAATCGTACATGGGAGAGAATCCAAGTTGACAAGTCTGATACACTTCTATCTAACCTGACCCTCTATGGCCTTTACACCGATTGGAAAGCAAGGGAAGATTTTGTGGACTTGACGGGTTTTCACCTTAGTGGTAAGAAGGTGCTTGCTTACGATTTGAGAGCCAGGGTGGACGAAAGCATGATAACAAAGGATCACAATGCTCGCCCTCATTGGGAAGATGATGATCCTGTTATTAAGGAGGGCGAAGATTATCCTTACCTTCTTGTGCATGGCTTGGATGACATCGGAAAGCTTGGTGCTAACAATTATTCAACTGGATTTGTGGCTCATTTGACAGACGATATATTCTGTGCAGTTTACATCATTAACTCCAATCGCAAATGTAATATTCATGCCTGCACATTTGAGCTTCACAAACAGTGCAGCAAACAAGGTTTTGAGCTCACAGACACCCTCCAGGCTAATGTCTTGGGTAATGCAGATTATTCTACTGATTGGAACTGGATCTTTCGATATCAATGGTATGTCACTGTACTCATAACTCTTTATCTTGCAATATTCTGCTTACCGCTCATGAGAATTGAGGTTAATTTTTTTGGGAGGTCTTGTTTCGTTTAGAAATTAACGTTCGATGCAAGAATGGATCATTTGATTGTTTTGAACAATGGAATACTAAGTAAAGATTATTTTATGAAAATGAACTATTAAAATCTATAAATTGGTGGAATGTAATAAGGTTTAAAAAATTTAAAGGAAACAAAGTGATACGGATGAGCTAGATTCGTCACGACGCACCATGCGACGTCGGAGTAGTCGTTATTCGAATTCCCATATGTTGAAAATGGAGGCTACAGAGTTCAACTAGCTGACCTGAGAAAGTATCACTTGGTGCTCAACTACTAGATACGTGCGCGGTCTCCTAGAATTACTTGAATACAACCTGAAATTAGAGAATTTTACCTCGTGCAAAGTATGCCCATGCGATGCGAGTATGAGAAAAGACCTGTAGGACTAGGAGGTTGCAGTGTTCACTTTTTTGTTTGTTCTAATTTACACAATTTGTCTATGTTTGTCTAATCTTATGTTACATTTCACCTATATCTTGGATACAAATGCTATGGCAGGGGCAAGATGGATTACAAATCTCATGGTGCACGAAGGGGAAGAGGAAGAACGTAGAAGCGCGTGTACACATTCAGGTGCATCACACGGCATGAAATAACATAGCACGTTGCATATGGTTCGCTATTATGAGATCAGTTAAATCCGCACATTGTTTGTTGTTAATGTTTTGATGTGGTGTCAATAATGTGATAACCTACTCGCCAACTAACTCACAACTTACTAGGTACCCTAACTATGTTATATTACACCCTTGGACAACTTACGTCTACCTCCCTGCATCTATTTGTGTAGAATTTTAACCACACCCACCCCCCCCCCCCCCCCCCCCCCAGTGAAACTTGCTAGGTTTGACAATTCTACTTTTTGAAGAAGAAAATGAATATTGCTGAAGGAAGAGGCTTGGTCAACGTCCGTGCTAGCTGATGTTTAGAGGAGACATGAATTAATCTGGTCTTCCATTCATGAACTTGATCCCTCACAAAATGGCAATTAACATCTATGTGTTTTGTTCTTTCATGGAACACAGGGTTTTCAGCTATCTGTATTGCAGATTCGCTATCACAGTAGCTCAAAGGAAGGGACTTCAAATTTGCTTGCAAATCGCTCAATAAATATGTCAACCGTTGTAGTTCACATGTTGTAGAAGCCAAACACCTATACTCTGCTTCAGCAGAACTTCTTGACATAATGTCCTGTTTCTTTGATCTACAACCAATAAGAGCATCTCCTAAATATAGTAGGACTAGCAAATGACCCGTGCCCGTGGGCACTTATAATATATCACTCGACTCACCCGTGGCCGTAGAAAAATTATAAAATATATATTATTTGACTATACTTAATGTCTTCAGATAAATTTTGATAATAAATGTATATATAAAATTATTTTATTTATGTTAATAGACAATTAACAATTAATTGGATAAAGACATGTTCTTCTAGATCTAAGATACATTTCAAAAAAGTTATCCAAAATAGGATTTTAAAATAATTAGTTAGATGAAAGAGAGATTTCAAGATATAACAATATCTTATCATTTATACGTTTTAATTAATTTGTCTTTTTAATAATGTCTCTAATAAAAAAGAAATATAGATCAACGGATCAAAATGTCTTGAGACATTTTTTAAGATTGAATGGTTAGGATGATCCAATTAATTTTTTTTGGAGGGAAACACCTAGCTGATTTATTATATAGATACCTGATGTAGATCTTGTATTTGGGCAACCAGCCCAATCAGAATCTGAGAAAGCTCTAAGAACCACATTGTTGGTTGAAAGGCAGAATAAACCTTGATATGGGTTACTTTTGAGATATTTCAGTACCCTTTGAACTGCAAATAGATGTGTGGCATGGGTGATGATACATATTCATTGAGCTTATTCACAATGAACCAGAGATCAGGTCTAGAATTGCATAAATAAAATAGCCTACCAACTAATCTTTTGTATGTGATGATTTCTTTTCCTTGTAATTCCACACGGTGAGACCTATTTAATTTCATCACTTGGTTCATGAGTGTTGTCTGGTTTGATTCTAGAAAACCAGCATCCGTTAGTATGCCGAAGGCAAACTTTGTTTGACCCAAATTAATTCCTGCATTACTTCTTGACACTTCAAAACCAAGGATCGCCAAGAGAGGATCCGATCGGCTGGCACCGATAACTGGACAAATCGCTTCCTTTCCGCCTACCGGCCCTTCCCCCCAACATTCCTTCACCCAATCATCCCCTGCCTCATTCTTCGCACAATACCACCATGATCATCACCAAGAAGAACAACGCACCGTCGCCGATCCCAAAAATCAATGTATGTTTTCTTTCTTTAATCATTTCTACCTTTGCATTCTACTATTCAACATCAAGAAAAAGTCTATCCAATGGACACACGTGTCCTAGTCGTGTTCATTTGGGTCCCAAAAGTGTCTCCCACGTGTCCCTACTTAGTTTCATTTGGGTCCAATCATAACATTGGTAGTTTAATCAACCGAATACTCCCCCTTGTCCTAAAATGAGTGTCATGCTGTTTTATTATTATTATTATTATTTTGAGGTGATTGTTTGACTAGTGAAATGATTCCGAAACTTAATCTTTTCATAGCGTTGTAGAGTTCAGATTACTCTACAATAATGTGAAAAGATTAACAAGTTCTTGTATCATTTGGTAAGTAAAAATCATTACGGCGGATGGAGTAGTTCTTTTAATTTCCATGTTTATCGGTACCCCGGAACTAAATGAGTAATTTTTTGATTAACGTAGACAACGATCAAATAGTTGGAAATCACAGTCCCAATCGCGACAAAGCTGGGCGGTTTAGCTAGGTCGACCACTTTTAACCTACGAAAAAAAGCGGGATCACATTTGCAAAAACGCGAAACGAATGTAGAACGAGCACCAATACCACCTCCTCAACCATCAGCAGAACCAAAGCATACAACACTACCACCACAACCCTAGATCCCCAAATTTCCCAAGCAGCCACCACTAGTCGAAAAGGACGTGCTTCACAATCCGTTCCCAATTCAGCTGAGTTTCTTCACTGCGAAAGACATCAATTCGTGCATCATATCCTCTGAAAACATCTGCGTCTGCTGTTCCGCCGCGATCGCGCTCTTGGTGGTTCTATCTAACATCGGTCTACCTAGGGAAGTGGTCAGATCGCGAAGCATTTTAGGTTCAAAGCCTCTGTATCTAGTATTGTTGAGTGATGTGACGATTGTGGTGGCGCGATTGCTAGAGAAGCTAAGAAGTGAGGAGAGGAATAGAGGAGAAGCTACTATTACAGCTCCACATCAGGCGAAACGTGATTGGTCCGATGCGACACGCGTTGGTGAAGTGAGCTTGGTTGCGTACCAGGTGATTCGCGCTATTTTTATAGATTTGACATTTGAGCTGCTACATGGTGGTTGTCATCAGTGGAATTTCTCTAGTTTAGGTGTATGTGGAGGACTAGGGAACATGGGCTGGTTGGCGTTTCCTGGTTTCGACCCACGATCATAGTTTGTTGTTTTCAATACTTTATTTGATATTTATTTGTTTATTTGTTTGTTGTTTTCTGGTTTTTTGACCCCAGATCATAGTTTGTTGTTTTCTCGGCGCATTTTGATTGGTTTTCCATGATACGGGAACATAGGTTTTGGCCACTGCTTACTAACAGAAGTATTAGAGTGTGGGTCAACGTGCTATTTACAGAAGATAAAGACCTTGAAGACAAATGCTGTGGATCAAAAGGAAGTCTAGACAACTAAAGTCTCTGGACTTAATTGTCGTCTAGTGAAAACTGTTGAGGCATCCTTGTTATTATGTTCTACCCTAAATCCAACGGTCTAGAATCATACCGTTGGTTCAGCTGTACAAAGCTCATGCGTGTATCTTGTTGGGGTGGAGCCCTGGTTCGTGGGCGAAGCGTTTTATGAATCGGCCCGGTTCATGTTTTGCTACGACCCGAAAAAGGAGACATGATTCGTGGAGAGAAGGCTTGTTGATGGCACTCCCTACACTGCTCACAGCTCATGCGTGTACCTTGTTAGGGTTCGTAGCAAGTATGTTGAGCGTTCTGATTTCGCTCGTAATTTTCTCTGAGACGTTTCGTCTGTTTTTAGTGAAAGCTCCGCAACTTAGTAGACGTAGAATGTTTTGCCGGACCTCGTAAATTTGTGTGTATAGTTTCTTTCTTTCTGCATATTTCGTTTTTCACAACATATCACTCCTCCGTAGGGAATCAATACACTGAACATTCCATCGTTTCATTCTATGTTTATTCTCTTCATTTGTCTGTTACATACACTGAATTAGACGTAGACTGTTTTGCCAAACCACGTAAATTTGGGTTTGTTGATGGCACAATTCTACCTTCGCCGCCTCAAATCACAACGTCTGATGGTTTTCTCAGTCCGAATCTGTCCCATGTAGCTTGAGTTCTGCAAGATTAGGCGGTTCAAACCATAATCAATGCCACCCTTCCTTTTCGACGTGGTCTGTTCTCGAACGTAGGTACGCGTCTCTCACTCGCGCTAATCTTCTTCAACTCAAAACTAAGTTGCAATCCCTCAAGAAGGGATCTGATTCTGTGGATGTTTATATGCAAAAAGAAAGTCTATTAAGGATAAATTGGTTGTTGCTTCTTTTACTGTTGATGATGAAGATATGTTGCTTTTTACCCTTTCTGGCCTTTCGGCTGAATATAATCCTTTTAAATCCTCTCTTCGCACTAACTCTCCACTAATTTCTCTTGAGGATCATGTTCTCTTAAAATCCGAAGAACCAATGGATGGCAACTCTACTGTTTCTGATTTAAATGTTGCATTTTCCTCTCTCAATACTGGATCCACCAATTTCAATTCCTTCTCTAGGTTCCGGGGTTCTCGTGGTCATGGTGGACGTAACCCTAATCCCACTAGACACCAAAGAGGAGGTGGAAGGTCCAATGGAGGTTACTCTGGTTGATTTGATTTCGTTGTAGTGGTAGATCTGGTTTTCATCGATAGGGGGGTGGTCGTTTTGAAACCCTAGGGGGAGGTATAACAGACAAGGCACCACCAGCCAAAGATCATTTCCTAATACCTCCACTGCTACGGTTAATTGTCAAATATGTGGTTTGGATTATCATACTGCTGTAGACTGCTGACACCGTATGTATTACTCTTATCAAGGGAGAAAGCCCCCTTCTCAACTCACTGCCTACACTGCTCACATATCATCAATTCAACCTCAACCTCAGGTATGGTTGTCTCATACTGGAGCTACTAATCACATGACCATCAATGCTTACAATCTCTCTGGAGCTGAATCATACACTGGATCTGATCAGGTTCTATTGGAAATGGCCAAAACCCCCCCATCACCCACTCTGGTAATGCTTTACTATCTACCCCCACTCATAAGTTTAAACTCTCAAATACCTTGTTCCCTGTCTTGCTGCTAATCTCCTTTCTGTGCATAAATTGTGTTTTGAACATAACTGCAAATTCACATTTGATGCTCTTTCATTTTCAATTCAGGACATGGATTCGGGTCAAATACTTTATCAGGTCAGAGTCCTAATGGTCTCTACCTAATTCATTCTAATCCCTTCAAGAAGTCAAAAGTTAAAGTTGCTGCTTATTTGGGTCACAAATCACATCTCCTTTATGGCATGCCAGGCTTGGGCACCCTACTAATGTTATTTTAAATCAAATTTTTCCTAGTTGTTCTTCTGTTAAAGATCCTGCTACTTTGTGTCAGTTTTGTCTTGAAGGCAAAATGAATAGATTGCCTTTTAAATTATCTGTATCTACCTCTTCTAAACCATTGCAATCGCTACACTCAGATGTATGGGGTCTTGCGTCATCTAAATCTCTGAATGACTTTATATTTTATGTCATTTTTATTGATGATTACTCTAACTAGACGTGGTTGTTTGGTTTACCTCATAAATCTGATGTTGCTGCATTATTTTCAAAGTTTAAACTTCTTATTGAAAAGCCTATAAGAACCTCAATTAGTGTTATTAGATCTAATGGTGGAGGTGAATAGGTTTCCTATCAGTTTCAAAATATATATATCTGATAATGGTATATCCCATCAAAAATCTTGTCCTCATACTCCACAACAGAATGGAGTTGCTGAAAGAAAGCACAAACATATCATTGAAACTGCTGTTAATGCCTAAATTTAGGTGGTTTCATGCTGTTGATACTGCTATTTACTTGATTAACTGAATGCCCAGTAAGAACACTCACAATAAGTCACCCTATGAACTATTATTTAAAAAAACTTGATTGTTCTCTTTTCAGAGTCTTTGGATGTGCTTGCTGCCCTTACCTGAGACCTTACACCAAATCAATGTTAGATGCAAAAACCAAACAATACATTTTCTTTGTCTTTGCTAATCGTTACATAGGTTATCTTTTTCATGATATAAGTGAAAATAGAACCTACCTTAGCAGAGATGAATTCTTTAATAAGCAAGTTTTTCGTTATTCTATCTCTTCTACCACTAGTTGTGAAGCTTCATCCTCTTGTATCAACAATGTTTCAGGTACTTACACTCCGCACTCTGCTACAGCATCAGCAGTTGTGCCAGGTGACCTAGTTACCGGAGCTGACCACCCTTCTTTGAATGCTTATCCCTCACCAATGATGATACACACCTCAAGTCCAGTGATGCACACACCTAGGTCCTCCAGTCATGTGAGGGTACCTAATCAAAGAAGCAACACACCTGGAGGATCCATCTCTGTGAGGGTATCTCCTCTGGAAACAACACAACACTCTGAGGTGCCAATTTATCAAAACACAAACACTCAAGAAGAGTTACCTTCTTCAGTAACAAAGGCACCCAGAGCTAATGATCATCCAATGCAGACAAGGAGCAAGTCAAGTATCTCTAAAAGGAAACTTTGTTTTTCCGTTGTTGTTTCAAATAAAGATCCAATTTTCTTCACTGATGCTGTTAAACACTCTCAGTGGCAACAAGCAATGACTGAAGATTATAACAACCTCATAAATCAAAATACATGGATTTTAGTTCCTTTTCCATTAAATGCAAACATAGTTGGAAATAAATGGGTTTATAGAACAAAATATCCTCCCAATAGCACTATTTCAAGATTTAAAGCAAGACTTGTTGCCAAGAGTTTCATCAAACATCTGAAATTGATTTTGATGAAACTCTCTCTCCAGTCTTCAAACATACTATTTGTCAGAATCATTCTGTGTTTAGTTGTCAAGTTTGGTTGGAATTTAAAACAACTAGATGTTAAAAATGATTTCCTTCATGGACATCTTAAAGGAATTGTTTACATGACTCACCTCAAGGCTCTGTTAAAAAAAAAAATCCCTAACTATGTTTGCAAACTTCAAATATCCGTATAAGGTGGAGCTTGGTTTGAAAGATTCACCACTTATCTTCATTCTCTTCGCTTCAAAACCTCTACTGCAGACTCTTCCTTTTTTATCAGATACTCTGGAAACAAAATCACTCTACTACGGTTGTATATTGATGCCATTATCATCGCTGGAAGTGATGTCTCATACATCACTATGCTGGTAAGAAAGCTGAACTCTGAATTTGAAATGTCTGATCTTGGAAATTTGAATTATATTTCTTGGTCATGAAATTAAAAGAGACAAAGATAGTATCTTTATTCATCAATTAAAATACATATATGATCTTCTTTCGAGATTCAACATGAATCATTGCAAGCCTAGTAATACTCCTTTGGCTCCTGGAAGTAAGTTTCATGCTCTTGAAAGAGAACCTCTTCATGATGTTACTCCTTATAGACAATTACTGGGAGCACTTAAGTATCTTCCATTTACTAGACATGACATTTGCTTTGCAGTCAACCACTTGTGTCAATTCACACATTTGGTGGTTAAAAGAATTATCAGATATCTCAAAGGCACCAAAAACCATGGCATTATGTACAAGAAAGTTTACCTTCCCATTCAAGCATTTAGTGATGTTGAATGGGCAGGTATTCCACTGATAGAAGAAGTACTACTGGCATTGTTGTGTATCTTGTCCATAATCCAATTCATTGGATTTCAAAAAAGCAACCTGTAGTAGGCAGGTGTTCTACTGAGGCTGAATATAGAGCCCTAGCTACTGCTGCTGCTGAGATTTCTTGGCTTATAATGCTCTTCAAAGATTTTGGCATTTATGTGTCACAACCTCCAACATTGTGGTGTGACAATGTTTCAGCCATATTCATGACTGCAAACCCTATCCTTCAAGCCAGAACCAAACACATAGAGATAGATTATCATTATGTCAGAGAAAAAGCATTGCAAAAACTAATTTCTATTTTGTTTGTGTCTAGTGCAGATCAGGTTGCTGATCTCTTCACCAAGCCTCTAGGGATGGCAATATGGCCCGATCCGATCTGAGATCCGAGAGATCCGAGCCGAATGGATCGGATCCGAATCCGATCCAATTGAAAACGGATCGGATTCGGATCAGGAAAGCCACACCCGAACGGATTTGGATCTGCAGACAGGTCCACCGGGTTCCGACCCGATCCGATCCGACGTATATATGTGCTTTACAAATATACCTCGATTACCTCCCCACTTACACTTACAAGAATAATACTATAGTAACTCCAACATAAAAAGCTATTTTTTTATAGGCTTCATAACTTACGAAAATGCCTTAGCATATGAAATAGTGTTTCTTTTTTTACGTTATTTTTTCTACTTTAATGCAAACTTCAGTCGGATCCAATCCGACCACGTACTATATGGATCTACGGATCGGATTTGGATCATCTGAATGAAACCCGATCCGATCTGATCCAAATCCGATGATGATCCGAACGGATCTTGATCGGATGTGGATCTCATTTCTCCTAGTCGGATCTGGATCGGGAAGGACCTGATCCGATCCGGATCCGACCCGTTGCCATCCCTACAAGCCTCTGCTGAACAATCAATTCTGGACCTTGAAGCACAAACTCATGGTGCAACAACCACCATGAGATTGAGAGAGACTAATAATGAAGTATTAAAGTGTTGGGATCAAAGTGCTATTTACAAAAGATAAAGACCTTGAAGAAAAATGTTGTTGATCAAAATGAATTCTAGACAAATCTTTGTGGTCTCATCTAAAGTCTCTGGACTTAATTGTTATCTAGTGAAAGCTATTGAGGCATCCTTTTTATTATCTTCTACCCTAAATCGAACGTAGAATCAAACCGTTGGTTCAGCTGTATAAAGTTCATGCGTGTATCTATCCTCGTTATGGAATCAATACACTGAACCTTCCATCGTTTCATTCTATGTTTAATCTCTGCATTTCTCTGTTATAGAAACCTATGGGTTTCATCTTCTTACAATGTTTTTACTGCTAACACTCTTTGGGTGTAGTTGAGTTGGTCGGGTTAGCATTTGACATTTTCCTTGAAGTCTTGAGTTCAAACTTTGATAATTCATAAGAGGTCTTGTCTATTGGCCTTCTCAACTGCGAGCCTGTTAGGCCGAATTTTCTTAAGCGGGTTTACCTCTAGTGTGGTTTGTAGGTTATTGTACTAGAACAAACGTGTATCCCGTGTATTATCACGACAAATCGGTCAACTAATTCACACTAATTTTCGGACATCCTAACATAAATTTGACACAAACTTAATTATAAAAGATTTTTTTTTTTAAATCGATGTTTGATTCAATGACATACACAGAGTTATTAGTCTATATTTGTTTGGATTCTCTTTCCATTAGACAACAAGACATTTATTGAACTCTTTCTAAAAAGAAATGATGATGTTCACGATGAATGTTGATTGTGAAGGGCATGAAGGATCTATCGCATACAGATCTACAACATGAATTATAGCGGAAGATTCATGTGTTTACCTTGTCTTACTAAGCTCCTTAATGCAGCGGATGATCGTTTGTTGTTTGCTTTCACGCGCCTCCTTCTTGATCTTGCTCCCACCAATCTAGTGTGAATCTCGAGGACGAACACTTTGATCCACACCACGTTCCACCTCCTTGGATGAAGTTGGAGAGAGACTAGGGTTCTCTACAACTAGTATGAATCTAGATAGAGTAACTTTACTGTGTGGAATAGCATTATAATATGTAGGAGGCTGCCTCCTTATATAGGCAAAACTTCTCCTAGGTTTGCACATAAACCCCTAGGGTTTGAGCCTTAGCTACTAACCCCTCTAGTTTGTGCATTAGTGCAACTAACCCCATAAGGTTACGATAATTGCATTGGGCACCCCACATGGGCGCACCAATTGCTAACATCTCCCACTCGCACAGTGGGGTTGCACAATCCATCCAGTCTCTATCAATCTCCAACTTTCTATCATCTACAAAAGAGTATTGTGTGGCCGTGGCGTGTGACCAGTGAAAGTACCTACATTTCGGGAGATCCGTACACCAAACTCGTATAGCCAGCATGGGAAGGCACCCTCTCGGGAGATCCACATACCAAACTCGTATAGCCAGCGCAGGAAGGCACCCTTAAAACATATAACAGTGATAATGCTCTCCGTAACTCTCGTATTCCCCAGATTCCTCCGATTGTCATCTCGTGGATCATGAGCACCTGCCTTGTCCCGAAGGCCATGCTCCAATGAGTCCACATTTCCTTTATATTTTCATATCCTACATGATCCCATAAGATCTTGCAGGTGGGCCCAATGAAGATAATAAATAGCGATGCAACGAGAATCTTTCCTTACATACATGTGTCACTCGGATTCGGCTCAGCTGCTTTCCCAGCAGTGTCCGGAAGGCCGAATCATCCATAGCCGTAAGGTGTCACGCCAAAGTAGCACCACCAACCCGTCTCCTCATGACACAGACGTAAGTACAAAGGGTATACAGTGTCAATCATTTTTATATGATCGACGAGGCTCACACGATGAGGAATCCCAGGGACTAATTCTACTCATCACCTCATGGTCACTCATAAGCGTTCGTTATTCAAGGGGGGATATGCGCCATAGTGTTTAGACTCTGATCAGAGCGCATGTCATATCCTTGCAAAGGACCACTATGCAGATGTCTATCTGATAGCCCTTATGGCCACCAGCCCGAGTGCTGCGATGTCACACTATTGTGAACAATTATCAGCTCTCGCATCTGGCTACTTCTACACAGACTATACATGATTCGGGGTAATAACCATGTTCGATTGGCCATAACGAACCTCACCTTGGAACTTATTTCCAATGCGACAGTTGAATCCGTCTGACAGGCTCCTAGCTCTACTGATAGACATCTAGCTCTTACCATAGGCTATATGCTCGTATGATAGTTATCTCATATCATATCGCAGGCTTTCAGCGCTTATCGGGATTCTGTCTCATCTTCCGCCACACCCAGACATATCCAGGATATTGCGAAGGCGGTCGCTCGTGTGAGTGAGCCGACCTAGTGTTTGTGTGACATGCTCTATGCTAGTACCGGAAATGTAACATATCATACATGTATCAAAACCACATGCTGCTTAAAACAAATCCAATTAAAATCCAGTCAATCAATGTCTCGTGTGCTCATCAATCATATTGCTAGTTATCGACTAACGAGTCCCAATTCTCTAAAGCAATCCACAAAGACGACTCTTAAGTGGTTTAGGAATGGGATGAGCCAACAATCTGGCCCATAGTCGATCCACTCCAGGATTACTCTCTAGGTAGTCATTTCACCTTTTGTAAAACAGTACCCATGTCTATGTGTTTGACTTCACCGCAGTGCTATTGCCATATGCTAGCACTACTCATGGTAATCGGTTTTGTCGATAGCTCATAAGCTTACAAGAAAACCTTTTTAGTTAAACACATTTCTGCCCTATGGCAGAACAGGCAATCGTGCTTCGCTTCCATGGTCAATGGAGCGGTCCAATACAATCATGCAACACTTATATTGCATTTGTTCCATGCGAGTCTATCATCGAGCATGGACGGTAGCCTGAGTTGGATCCATGTGCATCTAGGTCCCCATCCTAGTTAGCATATATGGCTAACTAGTCGAAGCATCATATTTGATAGTCATAGCACGTGATCCGTCATATAGAGTATCCTGGTTACAATCTTGTGTCTTAAATTGGAATATCCTGAAATCCAATTCTTCCGATTGCGTAGCGTTCGCTAGGTATGAGTACATACCATAGAGTATATAAGACTCATACTGCATCAGGCACTCTGGTTATCTGGTCATTCTTATATGGTGTCTTTTAGGGCACATGTCTTGGCTCGTAAAGTCTTGCGCTGAGCTACAGGAGTACAGTTACTCCTTAGGGGACTTGAACAATCCCTAAGCTCCACTAGCCAATAGTGTGTCATCGATATTAAGTGACGTGATCATCAACTCTCTACTAGTGAGAGTGATACACAGCGGTTTTCATTTTTTATCGTAAACATATAGTAAACGATCCCTGATGAAATACTGATGTCCAGAGGACTACATAAGATCCCATATGGACTTAAATAGCTTGCACACGTTCTGTGCATTTGACCTTAGTCACCTCTAGGATTTCTCCATTGAGAAATTCAGTCATCACGTTTATCGAGAATGGATCCACAACTATTGATGCTACCAAGCGAATCAACGTAATCCTTACAACCCAAACCTTTGGGAAGGATACCTTGTTGAACCAACGCAAATTCGTCGGATCGACTCAAACTAGTCGATGTCTACTCTCAGAATGAGTGTAGCCTTATTCGCTTCTACGCAAGTCGTATGCCTTACCACGCTTCCGTCTGGGTCTCTTATTGACCTTGGAAATCCATTAACCTCCAATAGTCTTCCATCCAGTTGGAAGTCCAACCTAGCCTTAAACTCGGTTGGCCCTTTATAGACTCTAATTCATCCTGTAAAGCTTACTATTCATTCTTCATAATTAGGGAACGATAAGGTCTAGGATTCTATCCTATCGTTTATGCAAGGTGATCCTTAAGATCGTCCCTTCGATCTCAAATAGTCGATAGGGTATGCTCCTTATGAGCAATTCCTTTACATAGGAGGATCATCATTTGCTTTCATCCCTTATGGATGGAGCACCCTGCATGGAAAGTCACTCCCACTGTCCGAAGGATCCTTGAGGAACTAATTCCTCATAATCAAGTAAGGAACAGGGTATCTTCCAGCGGTTCCTCCATGCTCGTGGAGATCATCATCTCTACGAAAATATCCCTTAATTATGGACATCTCCCATGAGAGATCACATATTGCGTTTCAAATACGCACCCCCTAGAGCGCTCCGAATAGCATAAGAAGATGCGTTACTCCATGAAGATACGTTTCTTCCATCAAGGGTCTAACTTCAAATTCCTTCTTGTCAGGTGATGCAATATCCTGGGATAATATCCTAGGTTCATCATTCTCTTGCATAGTGACCCTTATGGTCTTCCTTTCGATGTCAAATCATCGACGGGGTAAGCTCCAAAGAACGTTCCTACGCAAAGAGGGTTCCTCCACATAGTCATAATCTATGATGGGCTGTTCACTAGGCATGTTACTCCCACTGTCCTGAAGATCCGTAGGAACTATTTCCTGTTGATCATTCAGGGATGGGGTGTCATCCATTGAAGCCTTTATTTCGTAGAGACTTACTTCTCAACGAACTTCTTCCTGACTTGAAATTTAGCTAGTACATAAGCTGCAGGTCCCCATGGCCTAAGGTGACCTCATATAGGTTGCCTATTGGTCCACATCTCGTAGGGTGTAGTGGCTACAGACTTGGTGGACTTATGGTTGAGTGTGTTGATAGCCGTTTAGCAAAGTGTCTCCTCCGAATAGGGGAATTTTTACTTTGCATGCTCTATCATACATCAGACCATTTCTTACAGTATCCTATTCCCATTTATCCTCTACAGCATATTGCTGGGGCGTGGGGAGAGCCAACTGCCTTACTATTTCTCTCCATCACATAGCTCTTGCTAAGATAGATACTTCCAGCCTCATTTTGGCCAAGGACATATCCTATTATCCAGACGGTTTTCTACCTTTTGTAGAGACCTGTCTGAAGCACCCTTGTGCCTCAGACTTATGTGGCCCAAGCACACACAGTTGAGACGTGGACAATTATCTACGAATGTGATGGAACAGTAAGCACCATGTCTTAGCTCTAACAAATAATGGAACACAATAATAGAATGAATAATATACAAAGACTCAGTAGTCCTTAATGCCCTACTGGATGATTTTGCGTTTTTGCCTTTCATGTCCGGCAAGAATCACACACAGGTAAGGGTACCTTGGGAAAATCCAAGCAGGCCTGCCCTAGCTAGCCTGAACATCCTTTCCTGTCATCGTGTGTCTTAATCTAGCGCGCCACATATCAGAATCTTAAGTAATACTCTTAAGTTGACATCCAAGAATTCTGAGGCATCATTCATGCTAGAATCTTAAGAACGCAAACACCATGATATAACCATATCCAAAGTTAAAACTGTGACCAAAACAAATTGGTGGCTACTCCCTCAAAGATAATCCTTTGGATCCTTAGATGAGAAGTCAGTGCCAGGTCTGGCCTTTTCTCTTGTCTTAGGAAAACTCCTTTTTCTTCATTTGCGTTTGCCAGTCTTGGGCTGTTTGGTCTTATATCAATATTGCCCCTAAATTCCCTTATCCTTGCCCCACATGTTGCCTTGGTCCTAATACCGAGCTAGGGACTATATCTGCCTATCATACTTCACTAAGTATGATCATACTTCACCAACAGCCTTTAGCAATCTTTTATCACTTAGACATCCGAAGTATGCTGGACTAGTATTCTTAGCAAACTCCTTTTGCTTAGATCCTAGAACAGGGTGATGTTTGGCCTTATCCAAAAATCTTGAAACTTACAAAGTGTGTCATATAACGTTTCATGAAACGTGGCAGAGGTTGCAACAAATTGCAAATCGGATAGCTTGTACCTGACAACCCTTAACTCTTTTATCATATATGGCATCAATCTCAAACATTAAAGTCGAGTGCTCAATATTTTGACATGAGCCATAACTCCTAGTTAAGGTAGGATTATTATGAGTCATTACTCACAATTTATGTACGCAAATGGCTAAGATAAATCCAAGATTCTTCTTTGACTTCCTACAATTTTAAAAGTGGTCTTGAACATTTTAAAAGTGGTCTTGAACATGCTGATGAGGTCATTTCCCCACCTTTTCATAGCATGCTCCATGACATTATCTTGACTGCTGCCTCCCACTATTTGTGAGCCTAAAGATAATGTCTATGTGCTGCTGTGACAACTTATTCATCACAGGTTCGACCATGTTTGTAGGTGGTTGACAACCTATGTCCAACGGGTGGTTACATAGTACGACGACTCATCATATCGTTTGTTGTCACCATTTAGCCTTCACATTTTAGATTTAGACACGATTGATAGAGACATTGTGGAAGTTAATCACTATCATTTACTTAGCTCCAAAATAACATTTGACATCGATTAAAACTTAATAGTTCCTCACAAGGACTCCACCAAAACCTAGCGTATATCCTAGGAATCAAATCTCATCACTTGTGATTTCCTATCAATTTTAATCATGTCATCATATGAGCTCTTTTGTTTTAGTTCTTTAGCATGCGAGGTTAAACATATATATCTAATCACACGCAGTTATAACGTAAAAAAAGCATAAGCATAAATAAATATGCAATGGATGTGGCCCCTAAGGTGCACTCCCACTATTGAGAGTACTCCTTGAGCAAGTCTTGAACTCCATCTCATGCCATCTCGCCTACTTGAGGACTCCAAGCTTGAGGCTCCTTTAGACCATCTATTTGCTCCATGCACCTTGCGCCATAGCTTTTGGTTTGGCCACCTCTCTTGAAGCTTCAATCTTCAATCTCTACTAACTATCTTACTTCTAATAAGAAGTAACCTCATAGAGGCGAGTGGATGAGAAGAGAAGACACTAGAGTATAGAGAGGCACGACACGCAGGCCGTATTTTGATTACATATTCAAAAACCAAAACCAAAACCAAAATATAAAACATCTATGCCACATCCATGCACCAAACACATTCATTCAACCCACAACAGCATGTATAACAATATAATAAACATACTGGAATTTTCTGGAAATTTCCGGAATTAATCTATAATTACTGGAAATTAATAAGCAATAATCTAATCAACTAAAAAGATCGAAAAAATCTCCCTACCACTTAGGGTCTCACCAACTATGGCAAAACGTAGGGAAAAATGACCTAAGTCTCCAGAAAAGATTTGGGCTCAAAACAGTGTGTTTAAGGTCGTCAAACTGCCTCGGGAAGTGTGCTAAACACTAATTAATTAATCTGGAAATTACTAAAATTTTCCGTCGCTCCAAAAATTATGAAAAAATGTCCACAAAATAGGAAAATTAATTTGGAGTCCCTAGGAAAAAACCGGACGAAAAATGACGGCGGGCGGAGGCCGCACGCGCCACCGCGCGTGGGCGCGTCCGCCTCCGCCACGCGCCGACGTCGGCCATGTGCCACGTCAGCATTCCACGTGTCATGCCACATCAGCACCTATGCCGACGTCAGCTGCCACGTCAACCCGCCACGCCAGACGACATGTGGCTGCCACGTCATCCGCCACGTCATCCCTAGGCCACGTCAGCAGCCGCCGCCAGCCCTTTGGCGCGTGGCGGCGCGTGGCCGCGCGTGGAGGCGGCGTCGGTGGCGCGTGAAGCCCACGCGCCGCCCTCCGTTCCCGACGAAAATAATTTTTCCGGGATCGTCTTTTCGTCCTGATCCCGATTATGTGGTCAAAATCCAATTTTAACAAGTTTTGAAAAAATGCGTTCTACTGATTGGCTCTAGCAGTCCAGATTAATACAGTTCCGAATCTTAAAAAATTCATAACTAATTCATCGTAATTCCTTACAAAATTTATATTTCTGGAATCCTCGTGAAAAACCCTACCTAACCATATAGGTTTCGTCTACTGGTTATGAAATTTCAGAAACTCGATTTTTTAAATCAGATTCGGGAACGCATATTGAGGCACGAAAAACAAACTTATGGCTCTGATACCAATGAAGGGCAGGAAGGATCTATCGCATACAGATCTACAACATGAATTATAGCGGAAGATTCATGTGTTTACCTTGTCTTCCTAAGCTCCTTAATGCAGCGGATGATCGTTTGTTGTTTGCTTTCACGCGCCTCCTTCTTGATTTTGCTCCCACCAATCTAGTGTGAATCTCGAGGACGAACACTTTGATCCACACCACGTTCCACCTCCTTGGATGAAGTTGGAGAGAGACTAGGGTTATCTACAACTAGTATGAATCTAGACAGAGTAACCTTACTGTGTGGAATAGCATTATAATATGTAGGAGGCTGCCTCCTTATATAGGCAAAACTTCTCCTAGGTTTGCACATAAACCCCTTGGGTTTGAGCCTTAGCTACTAACCCCTCTAGTTTGTGCATTAGTGCAACTAACCCCATAAGGTTACGATAATTGCATTGGGCACCCCACATGGGCGCACCAATTGCTAACAGATTGAAAATCAGTAATTTCTCATACTACATGGATTCTTTTGTATTTTTAACAAACTCCTGTTGTTTTGAGCCAATAACTTACTTGTTGTACTTCATCTCCAATAGATAATGTAAAATGAATTATTAAGTTTTCAGCCAAGAGCTTACTTGTTGTACTTCATCTTTAATAGATAGTGTAAATGACATTATTAGCAAATATATGAAGTAGTTAGTGAAATATTAAGGTCCAACTGATTATGCAAATGAACATGCATTTTACAAAACATGCATCTTTCTTGTTATATTTAGAGAAATAGAAAGTAAGAATGTAAAAAAATTGTGTCTCTCTCTTTAATGCATCTCGGAACTGCATAATTGAAATACGTAACTCACAAAATAAATTTTATTGTTGGAGTGGACCCAAAAAAAATTGTCATGCAAAGTTTAAAACATGTAATTTTTACATTTTTACCTCGTACTACTGGAGATGCTTAGGAGATCATTATCTTTTAAGGAACAAATTGATGCTCTCTAATATGTTAGTGCAGGCACGGTCCCTTGTGGAACTATTGGTTATTTATTTAGTTAAGATCAGATAGAAACGACATTTCAATTCCACAAAATTTTACTTGAAAAAGAAGTTGTAGATATAAGGCTGTTTGATGAGCTGAAATAAGTGAGCGGTTGACATTGAAAGGTACTTTAATCAGTGGTCTTTGGATGCAGTAGATTATTGGTAATTTTTTTTTAATTCACATTCTTTTTACAATTCAAAATTTCTCTCCAAAATAATCCGGAAATCACCCAAAAAAATACAAGATTCGGGATTTGTTTTGGGTTTGGAGAGATTTGACCGAAAATCTTGGATTATTAACTTTAATCTACCGCAAGTAATATATTGTAGATAAGTAGTACCACTCCGTCTCTAATCTTTCTACTCATTGCGGCTGTGTACAGGAATTAAGAAAAAAGTGTTTTTGACCAAAAAGCCCCTAACAAAGACTGAAAATTAAAGTCTACCACTTACAGTACACCACCATTGACATCACCATAACATCACATCGGTCACAACCACCACCACCACTGATACATCAAAAAAAAGATTCAAGAAAAAGGATCCATAAATATAACATATCCAGATTACACACTCTGGACAGATCCAAAATACAGATCCATCAATTTACAGATAGATCTACCCTAAAAAATTACATATGAAGAAGTTAAAGGGAAAAAATTACCGTCGCCTCACCACCGCCGCTGCTCACCATCGCTGCTGCCTCACAGCCGACGCTGCCTCTATCTGAGAAAAAAAAGAAGAATAAGAAGAATGGAAAGAAGAAAAGAGGCAAACAGATCGAGAGAGAGAGTATATCTGACCTGGGTCGCCGCAACCGTCGTTGGCGTCCTCTTCCTCGTCTTCCACCGCCATATCGGAGATGAAAGCATCATTTTCTTCACCGGCCTCCTCTGATAAGGTTAAACTAAGGTACTGCCGTTCATTCCCCATCGCCGATCGAAGGAGATAAACCACCACCTTTCGAAGCCATGACCATAGCCCGATAGGATAAGTTTTCCACAGCCATTGCAGCTAATCGACCGTCGATTGGTGGTGGCTCTCTCTAGAACTAATTCAGCCATCAATCAGTTTTCTTTCTCTCCGCCTCTCTCTCTCGAGCAATTCTTAGGTGCTCTTAGAGCAAATCACACGTGGTTCTCTATTCCATTCACATGTCGACATCTACACTAGAAGTGGGGTGAGTGGGAGAGAGAAAATAGCCATGTAGGAATTTGATTTTTTTTTCTATAACCTATAGGGGTAGTGGTTAACCCTAGTGGGTATAGGTTTCAGTTACTGAATGGTGTAGAGCACCACTTGTCATGCTGACGTGGTGCTCTTAGAGCAAATAAAAATTTCTCCTCTCTCTCTCTCTCTCTTTCTCTCTGTATGTGGGGGGAGACAAGGTAAGTCAGATAGGGTTGAGGAAAATGGGGTATTTCATGTAAGGGTAATTTGGTCTTTTAATTTCATTAAAGTTACCAAATAATGGAAAGGATTGAAAGAGTGGGGATGAACAAAAATAGAAATGGATAGAAAAGAGTAGAGACAGAGTGGTATCATGCAAGCATGGTCCTTATGACAATGTATTGTTGGTAATTCTCTTTAGTCTCGTGTAAATATAAATAGTGATTTCTAGCACTTTAAAACCTAAAGTTGTAGTTGTGATCTGGATATATTAAGCAGTTAAAAATGAAAATGTAGCCACATTAAAGTATTTTTGGTTCAAAATACTTTTTCCTAGGCCGGAGGCAAAATATACTCTTAAACGGCTGGCTGTAAGGGTGGGGACGTCAAATGTAATACTAGGGGCTCTCTTGTAGTTAACAATGTTTTAGCCATCAGTGAAGGAGGTAAATATAATTTACCTGAAAAGCTATCTACTCTGCTAAAGTAATTTATTTATTCCAAATTTATATCATATCTACGAACTTTAACTTCATGGTAGTTACGTGCCATCAAGGTATTCCCTCCCCCATATGACTGACACCATTATCTATCTATCATCACTGCTGTGGCTGGTCCAATGATGTTTCTCTGTCTTCTAGATATTCTTCTTTTTGTCTGTCATTTTGAAATAAGAAAATTTTGTTACCAAGAGACTTCAGTATATTGTTTAGCTGTTTGTATACTCGGTAACTTCACAATTCATGACATTCATTTGGTTTCCTTTTGTTTTGTTTCAGGAATCTGATGTACATACATCCGTACTTGTGGACTACGTATGACTTCATTTACGTAATTGAGACCCTTAAAATTGCTTGTAAAATGGATCAGGCTGCTATCAATGAACGGATAAAGGATATCCCGATGACATTACACGAATTTTTCCAGAACAAGATCAAGGACTTCAAGTTCTTAAAAAAGTTCTACGAAGAATGGGTTGACCAGTATAAGAGGACCGATAAAAAATGCAACTCCTGTATTTCATGAGGGAGGCCAATCACCATTTAGTCAAATATGTATGTGTTTGACGTTATTTTAATTAGAACTAGTTTTTATTATTTTACGGGATGTATTACCCACATCCATAATTTACATTAATATGATAGATCAAAAATCCCGGCGACTCTGGTTATTACAATGTTTTGCGTGCTACGAGAATGGCTCAGCTCGCATGCCCCGGTTATTTAGTCCAATTCATGTAGGTGAGTGTCATTAAGATCTGTGACGACAAGATCTCAGAATCTCCAATTAATAAAGGTAATATTTACCGTGTATGTGGGCTTGTGGTGCAGTGCATATGCGAATGATTAAACATGATTATATTTCAATTTCCAAAATGCTTTATGGGTACTTCAAAGGATGAAGAACGTCGAACACGAGAATCGGGCAATGTGTAAAGAATGACTTCAATTGGTTTTTTTTGGTTAATGGAAACTGGTGGAGGAACAATCTTTTTATAGGTGGATGTGGAAGGAATATTCCTAGCATCATTCCTTCCACGAACTTCTTCCACCAAAATATCAAGGAAATTCTCTACAAAATTCTACATGATCTCATATCGCGAATTATGTCCACTAGGTACAATGAATCTAGACAAGCTATTAGTTTTGGCTTACTAATACAATTTTCGCTACTCGGCAGATCCAAACCGGACGAGTGCACTCGTTCGATTCTCATATCTGCGAGAGTGATTCAACTTCCCTTACAATTGATTCAAATTCATACATGATTTACAAGATTTACAAAGAGTTTTTGAGAGAGAGAGAGAGTTGTTTCATATGGTTCACCTTCTCGTTGCCGATGATAAGTGTGGCAAACTGTGGATTTTGGATGTGGTCAGTGGCCGTTGGGACAGTGGAGTTGGGATGGAGGCGGAGGACGAAGCTCCGGTGGGGATGGGGGCAGATGACGAAGCTCCGGTGGTGTCTATGGTAGATGAGGACATCATTTGTGTGTGAGAGAGAGGGTTGCAGAGGAGAGTTGGGCAAGAGAAAGAGTTTGCCGAGAGTTTTGAGAACATGGGTTCGAAACTTCAAATGACGGTTCAATTTTAAGTTATATAATTTTTTTTAGATTTTGATTACTTTTCATTAATTATGTGTATTACCTTCACTCAGGGGCGTAGCTGCCCCTCTCTATCAATTATTGCCCGACTGCTGACTCGATTTCCTAGCTCCACACTGCCGTCACTTGAGGTCAAAAGTTCATACAAAGTCAACCGAGGGTAGACACCCAATATGAATTCCCCAGCTGGCTCAACAACCAATTTTTTAGTGCCTCTCCCCACACAAAAGATCTGGGGTCTCGTTTTCTACGTCATACGGGCAATGAGTTCTAGAGCGAAGCATCTCCCCGATTTTTTCCAACTAGTAGAAACCCACGGGGTCACACTCCCTATGGATTAAACCGGACTTGAGAATTAATTATTATGATTAATTAATTAGAAGGATCAATACGCAACTACTTGCAAACTTAGTAGGACTAATTTGCAAGGTGGACTAATCCATGTAAGGACATAATTAGTAGATGGGATAATATGTAGTTAACAGGGAGTTGTTAGACTTTATAAATAACACTCCTATCGTGTTTTCTCATAATTTGTGCATAATTGTTATCACACAAAAGAGAGAGCGAACAATGCAAGGAGAGAGCCAACAAGGGCCGAACCCGACCCCGTCCACCCCCTCCTCGCCGTCGGCCAAAGAGACGTGGTCTCTTTTCATCTCGTTTTGCGTGATCTTCTTCTTCCTCCTCCTTCCCTAGCTAGCCTAAAGGTGTGGAGGATCCGGAGACAATCCTAGGAGTGGACTACCATAGAGACGAGAACACTATTTTGCGTGTGAAGTCATCCAAGAAGACAAGAAATGTACTTGATGTTCTCATCCTTTACCATCGTTATGAATTTTAGACTTGTGATCCTTGGAGGGTCTTGAACTGATGTTTATTTTTGTTATTTCGCCGCGTAATACGTACCAAACCCTACAGTTTTCACCTTGCGTAATACGTTTCTTTGCATCGTTGAATACATGCTGAAAATTAGTTTTACCCTTCAACTTGACCCCCACTAAAGTCCGCCTGCTAAAATTTTCCACCCAGTGGTGGTGCATTGGAACGCTGGGCCCTACTACTCAAACGCCAAATAATGCGCCCAGTATATCTCCTGCTTCTCTTCTTAGGTGGGTACTAGAGTATGAAATACTTTGCCAATTGATTTCCATACTTGGACGGCTTGACTGAATACAGGGTTATATTTCCTCTATCGCAACATGGTCATACGCAGACGCTGTATCACATTCGACCTCATACTTGACAACAAATCCCATAACCGCGGTATGGCCTCGCAAATCCAACGAAGGAATATGTGGTGGAAACAAGTTATGTTATACTTCCGCCTTCCTTCTTTGTTCAAAGTAACTTCCCAATACCCTGGCTTCACCATGTCAATGAAATCTGGAAACAAGTACCTTACCCAACTGTAGATACTGCTTTCTGACATGACAGATCTTGGCCACGTGGCAGCCATCCAGCACACCATATTGTGCTCCATACACACTGGATCACCAGCCGAGCTGATCCATGTGGGGGCTGCGAGACAGAGCCCTCGCATACCACTGCACGGGACTTGTAGGGACTTAGTGGTTTGGAGGCTAGAGTAAGCCCTGTCGCGTGTGAGCCAAGCCCGCACGCGACCTTTAGTAACTGTTTTGAGAGATTTATGGCACGAGCTCCATAAACCCGGTCAATCCGGTCAAACCCGGTCAACCTCGTAACGGTTCCGGTATTCGCGCACCACGTGCTGTAACGGTCCCTATATACTCGGACGAACGTGCCGTTATGGTTAAGCTAATTAAGCCGCCATCAATGGGCGCATTAACCACACTACAACGGTCACGTTCTCCAGTATATATAGATCGTCAACCTTTCCATAAAAAGGAGAACACACTGCCATACGCGGAAGCTCTGCCAAACCTCTGTCTCTCTCTCAGACATTGCTACTGACTTACTCTCTCCCTACACACAACCCCACTCTTCCTGTGCGATCCTTGATCCACTGCACACGGTGCACACGGAGGTCTCCCCGCCGGAATCTCTTGTGCACATTTTGGTGAACCCGATGTGAACTTACCAACAAAAGAAACCATGTCTCAGGAGGATGATGTCAGCAACCGATCGCCTTCCACCGAAACTCCCTCCGGAGACGAGACCCGCCGTACTCCAACGACTCCCGGCGAAGCACCGACGTTAGAGTCTTTGGACGCTACTGTCCAAAGTCAGGCGAAAGCTCTCAAGTCTCAATCTGCGCAATTAGAACAAATCTTGGCCGTTCTGGGCACCCTTGCGCCGAATCCTCCACCAGCCACCGCTATCCCTCAGGGAGGAGGAACCCCTACCGCTCCAGGATTGGGAGTGTCAGCCACACCTCCCAACCCTCATCTGCAGACTCCACCGTCGGCTACGCAGCTGCCTTCGGTTCAAGGATCGACGGCACAGATGCTGCCTCCTGCCGCCCACGCTCCTCAGCCCTCGGCTTTGGCGTCCAACCCAACTCTGCAATACCCTTTGCCTCCCCCGACGATGATCTGGGGAAACGCGGGCAGTCAGTATGCTCCCAATCCTCCAGCGGCGTATGTGTCGCCACCGCCTACGGCAACCCCTGCGTCAACTACCGAGGGGAGCATTCCAGAATGCATGACGTCTCTACAGAAGCGTGTGGACACTATTATGGCTCATCAGTCATTCGCGGATACCATTATCCCAAAGCTAGACAACGATCCACCCATTCCACGGGAAATCTATCTCATGCCTAACCCGGCGGGGTACAAGGCTCCTAAATGGGATAAGTTTGAAGATGTTAACGGAAACGCGCATGAGCATGTCATGCGTTTCATTGATGTCATGGGTCCGTACGGAGCTGATCCCAAACTGCTAATGCGAGAGTTCCCAAAATCTCTTGGGAACGTAGCATACAAATGGTATCGAACATTGGAGGTTGGATCCGTGAAGACTTGGGACGACATGGTCCAGAAGTTCTATACCAAGTTCTTCCAGATGGAAGAAAAGGTGACAATGATCCATCTCTCGCGGATGTACCAGAAGCGCGAAGAGGACGGAATCACCTTCATCAAGAAATTCAGGGCGAAATCCTTGGAGTGCAAAGATCCAATGCCCGAAAGCCGTCTCGTAGAGATATGCCTGCAGTGCATGCGAGATGAATACAAAGGTATGCTCATCAATTTGCAAACACCTACGTTTTCAAAACTAATCGAATGCACGAAGAACATCGAGCCCATAGTCGAGAGACAGAAAAAGAAGAACGCTCCAGAGCGACCTGCGAGCGGCACCACTTACAAGATCGGAAGGTTTAGCTACAAGCGGGGACGCGAAGCTGAGGTCAATACAGTTTCGCCCCAGAAACAAGCGAAGGTTGTGAACTTCGATGTACCGCCTCTGCCATGCTCGGTAGAGGAAGCAAGTGACCTCTGCAAATAGTGGCGCAAGGACGGCGTCCTGCCACCGCTCGAGAAAACACCCTCCAAGGAGATGGTGAGGGACCCTAAGTGGTGTGAGTACCACGGCAAGGTCATGCATCCCACCGCCGAGTGCAAGAAACTCAGGTTCGCGTTCGATCAGAAGATGAAGAACGGCGAGCTCATCGTCAGCGACCACCGGAAGGACGTGCGCAACAACTCGCTTCCCGCGCATGCGGAACCGGGCTCGAAGGGCAAAGAGGTCGCTATGATCTCAATCGTCGACTTGGAAGAAGTCGCAGAGGATGGCCTACCCATCGTCGCCGAGATCCATGAAGACGAAGATTATAGCATGGACACGGAGGATGAACGTGCCGACCGCATGAAAGGGTCGCACGGCTTCAACAAATTCTTCGACGAGATGAATTTCTCCGAGAAGTGCCGGGCTGATATGACGAAAGCAATCTTAAGGATAGCGGAGGACTACGAGGAGGACCTTGTAGTCTCCAACGGGAAAGTCATCAGAGCATCCCGCTCTGTGGAAAAGATTATGACCTTTTCTGCCAGCGACAAAAAGACGGATGCGAGTCACCAAAGACCTCTGTACGTGACCGCCATCATCAACGGTGTCGAATTCAAGCGAGCATTCGTCGATGGAGGAGCAGCGGTCAATGTTGTTCCACTCCACACACTGAAGCTAGCAGGGATCCCCGAGCACAAGGTAGTCAAGCGTCCATCTCCACTGGTGGGATTCGGAAGCGACTCTAGAATGACGATCGGATGGATCCGCCTGGGCGTCCAGATTGGCAAGATCAAGTGCTCGGCGAAGTTCTATGTCATAGACGCAAACACCACATACCACATGATTATAGGTCTAGCCTGGATTCATCGCTTCGACGCAGTCCCTTCGACGGCTCACCAGGTTATGAAAGCCATCTGGAACGACAGAATAGTCGAGATACCGGCTTCAACAAACCCGTTCAACTTGGACGAAGCACATCTCAGTGAGGCGGTATGGTTCACTGAAATGGCAGATGAGCAAACACCCGGGCCATTCAACCCTACTCCTTTGCCTCTCTGGGAGGACATCATGGACCAGTCACCTGCGGGCGTGATGGTGACAAGGGAAGATGCCAAGGAAAGGCCGCCTACACGCGAAGAGGCGCCACGTATCGCATATCATCGAAAGAATGTGTACACCTTGAAGAGGATCGCAAAGCATGACCCCGAGGGCAAGGAGATAGAGAGCTTCTACGCCAACGGGAAGAAATGCTACCGCATATGAAGGTGCGCGGGGATGTCCTCACGCGGGCATGGGGATATCCCTGGGCAAATCAATCAAATCGAGCAAGTTGCGCTGACGGAAGAGCCAACACAAGGCACTCCGGCGAGAAACTCAAAGAAGCGCCTGAATGCTTGGAAGACAGGCCAAGACCACAAAAGCAAGAACTAAAGGAAGTGTTCCTTAGCCCGAACGAGGAAAAGAAAAGGCCAGTCTTCCTGAGTGCGGACCTCACAAGCGAAGAGGAACAAGGGCTGCTACAGCTCCTAACTGAATACAAGGATGTGTTCGCATGGGAATATGATGAAATGCCAGGTCTGGATACAAGCATCACCATGCACCATTTAGATATCATTCCCGGGTCTAAACCGGTCAAGCAGAGCACGAGGAGCTTCAGGCCGGAGCTTAACGTCAAGATCAAGCAGGAGATTGTCAAACTCCTAGATGCCAAGTTCATAGAGCCGAATCATCATCCCACATGGCTGGCCAACATCGGGCCAGTGGTGAAGAAGAACGGACAGCTCCGCATCTGCGTGGACTTCCGAGATCTCAACCGCTTCTGCCCTAAGGACGATTTCCCACTGCCCAACATCGATTTGCTCATCGATTCAACAGCAGGCCATCGCATGTTCAGTTTCATGGACGGTTTCAGCGGGTACAATCAAATCAATATGGATCCCGAAGATGCGCGCAAAACTGCATTCATCACTCCTGTAGGGGTATTCAACTACACGGTGATGCCGTTCGGCCTTAAGAACGCGGGCGCGACCTATCAGCGAGCCATGATGGCTCTATTTCACGACATGATGCACAAAGAGGTGGAATTCTACGTGGATGACCTGGTGGTTAAATCCAAGCACGAAGCAGACCACCTCGCAGACCTGCGAAAGGTGTTTAATAGATGCAGGAGCTTTCAATTGAAAATGAACCCCATGAAATGCGCATTTGGGGTAACCTCGGGGAAGTTCTTGGGATGCGTAGTCCATCGCCAAGGGATCGAACCTGACCCTGCGAAAGTATCAGCCATAACTGGCATGACGCCGCCCCATAATCAGAGTGCATTGAAGACATTTTTAGGAAAGCTATCCTATCTGCGGAGATTCATCCCAGCAATTGCCGAAATCACATGTTGTTTCAGCACTCTTCTCAAGAAGGACGCCGCGTACAACTGGGCTCTGGAGCACGAAATCGCATTCGAAAAGCTGAAGGATTTGCTTACGTCCTCAAAGATAATGATCGCGCCTCAACTGGGATCACCGCTTCTGCTATACCTGACATCTACAAGGAGATCTATAGGAGCGCTCTTAGCTCAAGAGTATGAAGGCCAAGAGAGGCCCATCTACTATATCTCTCGCATTGTGCAGCCTGCTGAATCAAGGTACACAGACATCGAACGTCATTGCCTTGCCTTATTCTTTGTGATAGAAAAGTTGAGGCACTATTTTGCATCACACAAAGTAGTAGTGGTCACCAAGAGCGACCCCATAAGATACTTGCTAACTCACACTACTCCGGGAGGAAGACTGGCGAAATGGTACATGACCATTTCCCAATACGATATCACATGTGTGCGACCACGAGCGATCAAGTCGCAGGCGGTAGCAGATCTGTTGGCGCAGTTCCCCGATAACAGCCATGAGCCCGTGATCGAAGAAGAGCTCGAAGGCCCTGAGATCTACACAATCGATGTGCCCTATTGGACCCTCCACTTCGACGGTTCGTCAACCCGGAAAGGCGGAGGCATTGGGATAGTCTTGACAAAGCCAGATGGGGAAGTCATACAGATGTCCGCAAAGCTCAACTTCGCAGTCACAAACAACGAAGCGGAATACGAGGCTCTCATTGTGGGGCTCCGTGCGGCGAAAGCTTTGGAAGTAAGCAACTTAACGGTCATGGGAGATTCCAAGCTGATTGTTAAGCAAGCCTCGGGCGAATATGGTTTGAAGGAGATCAACCTCCTGTCTTATCGCACCGTAGTACAGAAACTGATGCAACAATTCTGCGATGTGAAGTGCGAACAATTCTGCGATGTGATGCAACAATTCTGCAGACGCCTTAGCAACTCTGGGGTCTAAGGTCAGCATAGACAAGTTCCCCGCAAAGATTTCCATCGAAGTGCGAACATCGTCGGCATTGACAGAAGATGCGTGCGACGACGAACGCATGGATGACGCAGACTGGCGAAAACCAATCCTGCAAGCTATTGCGAAAGGCACCAGCAGCGAAAGCTGGGCACTCACAAAAGGATACTGCATCCACAACAACACCCTTTACTACAAGGGTCCTGGGGGAATACTCATGCGATGTGTCTCCGAGCAAGAGGGACCACAGCTGTTAGAAAAGATTCACCAACACGTTTGCGGAGAAAGCGAGGTGTCAATCTACAGAAAGGCTCAGAGATATGGCATTCATTGGCCAGACATGTCGACAGCTGCAGCCCTGATACAAGGGAAGTGCGAAATTTGCGCACTAATCAAAGATTCTCTACTCGTCGCCTTAATCGACGACGACACAGACTGGAGGAAGCCACTGTTCGATTTCCTCACCCAGGGCACCGTGCCTGAATCGAGAAAGGAAGCCGAAAAATTGAAAAGGAAAGCGTCTCGATATGTGGTACAGGAAAACCTACTTTGGCAAAAGGGCCACGAGGGCAACTTGCTGCGATGTCTAGACGACAGAGAAGCACAAGAAGTCATGGACCTTTCTCATCAGGTGGAACATCAAGGAGGTGCGAAATTATGCAGACAGCTCCTCTCAATCGGATACTTCTGGCCCACGATGGAAGTCGATTGCCGCACCAAAGTGCGACGCTGCCAGGAATGCCAATTCAAAGGGAACCTAGTGCACGCTCCCGCCGTGGATCTACATGCACTAGGGACGCCATGGCCATTTCACACATGGGCTCTGGACTTCATCGGTCCCATCCGACCGACGTCGCACGGGAACCATTTCATCCTCACCGCAACCGAGCTGTTCACCAAGTGGGTGGAAGCAATACCACTAAAGACGGCAAATGCGCTGGCTGTGGTCAATTTTATCCAGGAAAGCATCGTATGCAGGTTCGGAATCCCAAACACCATTCTTTCAGATAACGGTACTCCTTTTGTTAATCGCCAGGTAGCTGCGAAATTAGCGGAGTACAATATCAGGCAGATATGTTCTACCCCTTATTACCCAAAGGGAAACGGACAAGCCGAAGCGACTAACAAAACGCTGTTGAGAATTCTGAGCAAGATGGTCGCAGATGACCACAAGAAGTGGGCCGACTCCCTTAGCATAGCTCTGTGGGCCTACAGAACTTCTCCAAGGACACCCACAGGGGCCTCGCCATTTCTACTATGTTATGGGGCCGAAGCTGTAGTACCCGCGGAGGTTAGAGTCAATTCGGTAAGACTGGCCTTCCATGCACTCTATGAAAATCAACGCGATCATGAATTAGTCTTGCTGGAAGAAAAGCGAGAACAAGCCAAAAGGACCAACAAGCGGTACCAGGAAAGAATCGCTCGCGCTTACAACAAGACAGTCCAGCGAAGAGATTTCGCAGTCGGAGACCTGGTCTTGCGCGCATCTGACCACTGTATGCGAGAAGCAACTCACCCAAAGTTCGCAGCTAATTGGGAAGGACCCTTCGAAGTCACAGAGGTCTTCGATAGTGGCTACTGCAGCATACGAAGGTTGCACGGCACAACCTCGACTCCAAGTTCAGTCAACATGCGCTGGATTAAGAAGTACTATCCCTGACTTCTCTCATTTCATACGTTTTATGATAACGTGCTTAATGTCTCATGTGGCTATGATTTACGCAATCTCCTCTCCCATATGAGAGGATTGTAATCCCATCTCTCCCATATGAGAGCGTTATAATAAAAGAATTCTCCCAAATGAGAAGTTCATATTTCTAGCTGTTTATGTTGCTCTATTTAATTTGTTATTACTGTTAACAATAGTTTATTCGCCGCAATAACAACCAATGCAAATGCGATCTTAAGTGATCATCTAAGCCTATCTCTCGCGATAGCAGCCGATGCAAATGCGATCTTAAGTGATCATCTAAGCCTATCTCTCACGATAGCAGCCAACGCAAATGCGATCTTAAGTGATCATCTAAGCCTATCTCTCACGATAGCAGCCAATGCAAATGCGATCTTAATTGATCATCTAAAGCCTATCTCTCACGATAGCAGCCAATGCAATGCGATCTTAAGTGATCATCTAAGCCTATCTCTCACGATAGCAGCTAATGCAAATGCGATCTTAAGTGATCGTCTAAGCCTATCTCTTACGATAGCAGCCAATGCAATGCGATCTTAAGTGATCATCTAAGCCTATCTCTCACGATAGCAGCCAACGCAAATGCGATCTTAAGTGATCATCTAAGCCTATCTCTCACGATAGCAGCCAACGCAAATGCGATCTTAAGTGATCATTGACAGCGTAAACCTATCTGCTTTTTCGCAAGTGTACGATCAAGTAATATAGAGTATGTAATTGTGACTCTGGTTGTCGAACCCACGAGAACAGTTTAATTTGTTGCTAATTAGAATTAGAATTAGACACAGAGTTTGTAAAAAGGAGGAAGATTTGGGATTTGACTCTACTAAACCGTAATAAATAAAAACAGTAAAAAGCTTATTTTATTTTTCTGTTGAATATTTTGCAGGAATTGTTGTAGTTGTAAAAGTCGATAATTCTGAAAATCTAGATTCCAGGATCCCCTAGGGTTACTTTCCAGCTTTCACGGTATATTTGATTTCAGAAACACACAGTGGTTTTGTTTATGCCAGCATACCAACAGTACAATCTCCTCTCGGTCTCATGCACTTATCACTCGACTGCAGATTTTCGGGTCCTCTCGGTCCACCTAAATCTGCAGGTTCGTTCTAAGTCTGCTAGGGTTACAGGTTCTCCTCTCGGTCTCCCCCTAAACGTCTAACAGTTGGTCTAATGCATCTGGGCTAGTCCCCTGATTCTCTTCACCTCTCGGTCCATCAAGGCAGAGTACTAAATCCTGTCTTTTCTTCCTAACGTTCACTGGTCACTCTCGCGCACCAGATCCTGTCTGTAACACTCCTGGGTGATCAAGCCATTCATGTATGTAAATAAAATCAAAGACAGAATAATAAACAAACCATCCTGTATTAAGACTTAGCTAGCCATGCATCTGAAAATCAAAACAACCAAGCCTGCTGAATTCATAAACCCTAGGTTCACCGAGAACCTAGGCAAAAGGTCTAGCTAGCTTGCATTATTCAAAAACAATGTTTCATAAAAAAGAGAAAAGATCAAACTAGTTATTTTTCTGAAGATACTGGAAAACTGCTCCAATCCTGCCCTGCTCCAACTCCTGGCTGCTGTAAAACTGGCTGCTGATGATAATAGCTGTGAGTGTGTATGTGTTCGTAACCCTAAAACAGTGCTGGGACACCTCCTTTTATACTGCCACAGTCTCCAAAACTGATGCACGAAATTCCTGTTTTACCCTTGAAAAGACCCGTCCTGGAAGCTTCTGGAACCCGTCTGTGCGTTCAAACGCACACTTCCTGCGTTCAAACGCAGTGCGTATGAACGCACACCCTTCTGCGTTTGAACGCAGGACTTAGCCGTTTTTCCTCTTCTGGCTCCTGCACCCATGCGTTTGAACGCAGCTCCTCTGCGTTTGAACGCACCCCTTGGCCGTTTCTTCTCTTGAGTGTTGAGCCCTGCGTTTGAACGCACATCGCCTGCGTTTGAACGCAGGACTTAGCCTTTCTGCACTTTTGTCTCTGACTCCTGCGTTTGAACGCAGCCTGCCTGCGTTTGAACGCAGGACTTAACCAAATTTCTGCCATTTTCCTGCTGCTCCTGTCTTTGTGCGTTTGAACGCAGCTCCTGCGTTAGAACGCACAACTTAGCATTTTTTCCTCTTTTTCAGCTCAGCTCTCCTGACACGCTGCCTCCCATCCAAGTTAATCTCATGCATTTTTCGGCACCTGTTACCTGCACATCATAACACGCACCCGCGATCATATCCAACAAACAAAAGTATGCATAAAATTACTCAAATTTTGCAATCATGATTTATAAATCTCTACCTCGTATCAGGTGGAAAATAAGCTGAAAATGGCCAAACTCAACTCTCACAGGGTTAAAACCAATGGTAAAAAGATGTCCCAGACTAATACATTTTCAAGCTGTCAAAATACCCCCACACTTATCTCTGCTCGTCCCGAGCAGACCCTTGCATACTACCTTGCAGACCCATTTTTGCATACTTTAATTGCATACTTCCCCTCTTTCACAGATTCAAGACACAGACCAAAACACTCAATAGACGACTGACTCAGATACAGAATATACACAAACTGACTCAAGACACAACTAATTTTTTTTCTTTTTTTTTCTCTTTTTTTTTTCTTTCTTTTTTTTTATAATTTCTGAAATTGGGCAACCTCTCTATCATAAACTGAAATCATCAAATCCTCACAAGCTTATTTCGAAATTTCACAACACGCAGCAAGAAATGATATAAACTGATCCTATGCACAAATTCACTAAGATATCCCCAAACATCCACCAAACCAACCAAGATAAGGCACGTCTTTTGACTTTGAGGGTCCAGGCATCTATAGTCAACAGATAATTTTTCTTCGCCAAGTCATTTGAGGTTTTCAGACCCTCTTAGCCGCTATTGCGTTTGACTTGCAAATTGTCCCATTGCTGGGAGACACAACTCCTGTGTAATACGGCTTGACTTTAATTTCCCTCTTAAGCTCTAAATTGGATTGAATCCAAATTTTCCATGTGAATGGAAACACATTATGTTGTTTCTCCGTTAAGCGCAAATTATTATGTATTATTTTTTTTTTATAATCACCTCTGTTTTTACAACTGTGCTGTAGAGCGTTAAGAGTGCGGGCTTTTTAGGATTTTCTCTTGGAACCACCTTAAGGGATGGTGGTGTACATTCTCCAACTTCGCTTAGGCTACAGATTTGTACCACATAAAACCGACTCTACACGAAGGTCCACCCCAGATTCCAAGAGTCCACCAGTTTCCACGGGAAACAGAATATTCAATTATCTAAAGACCAAATCTGCCTAGCACACTAGAGAAGTCAAAAGTATGCCTGTATCTACTTTCCACATTCCTGAATACCCGGGATAGCCTGTCGTGAAAATTGTGCACAAAATACTAAGATTTGAGGTATCCCTACTACGGTGCTTCCTACTCTCATAAGCTCTTTCATTGGATTCTCTTCAGTTTCTAGGTCCTAAGTTGCCCTTTCTCAGAAAATTTTTTTTAGAATTATTTATTTTTTTATATATATATTTTTTTTTTATATTTATTTTATATTTTATATTTGTTTGTTTTTTTTTTTTTTTTTAAACATCATGCAAGGTCAGAAAGGTTGGTGGGTAGACTCAACATAAAAAACGTGCTGACTCAAAAAAAAAATTAAAATAAAATGAAAAATAAAATTGACAAAAATATGCTGACATGGCTATGCAGGAGGACACGATTCCCCACCCCCACACTAGAGGTGGCGCGTCCTCGCGACTCTACTGATCTGGTCGGTAACTCGAATCTGTGTTCTCTGGAGTAGACTGGTCAGTCGGCTCGGGAGATGGTGAAGGGGTTCGCCCTCTGGCGCGTTTCCTCGCAGCATGGCGTGCTGCGGCAGCGGTACCAGCGTGGCTGGCACCGGGATGGGCACTGCTGGCCCCTGGGTCTGCATGATCTCTCCTAGGTGGGTACTGGGTACCGGGTCTGCCGGGGTCACCGACACTGTCTGCATGTTCAGGGCTCGGTGTGGGGTCATGGCCAGAGAAGCTATCATATGGCCGGCTATCCTCCATTGTCCAGCTTGGACAATTATCACTCGAATAGCGGTCCGGAAAATTAAACCGCTTACCACGCATGTTGCTCTGAATTTCAGCAAGTGCCGACTCATGAGCTCTCATAGCGGCTGTGTGAGCGTGGTAGATATGCTTCTGGGTCTTGAACAATTTGCCAAGACCCCTGGCCATTTTCTTGACCGTCCTTACCAGGTAGTTCTGTACTTTTTCTTGGGCCTTAATTTTCTTTCTGACCCACTCCTCATGCTCAGTCCTCTCCAGGCGCCCAAAAGAGCTGCGCCTGGCCCCTCTGCTGGACTGCCCCAAGTCAGGGTCGGCCTGCCTGTGTTCGCTAGAACTGGCAGAACGGGGCAGTGGGAAGGGACCTGGTAAGGCTGGTAAACCCCCATCACCGGGAGGAGGCGGTGGTGGCATGCCACCACCCCCACCCTGAGGTGGAACAACATCATCATCATCGTCCACTTGGACATATTCAGGAGGCCCGTGAACGGCCTCATGCAGCGCACATCTCATGTTCTTGTACTTGCGTACTTGAACAGGTCGAATATCTCTCAGCTCGCCAGGAATGACTACAAGATAATCCTGCGCCATTTTTGTTAACATCCCCAGAAGACCCAAACCCTTCTTGCTATGAGTCTCTCTCCGTTCCCGGAAAAACTCACAAATAATCTCCGGGAGACTCACAGGCTCACGGGCCATCAGACAGTAAACAAGCAGGGCAATATTATAATCAATGTGGGTAAAGTGTTTTATACCCACAATTCTGTTGTTCACCCACTCTGTCCACCATTTCGCCTCTCGAATCAGGTAGGTCGATGGCAGTTTCCGGTAGGAAGGACTCCTCTCAGGGTGGTACCAGACAGCGCCGGAGACACCAGCACACAGGGTGGTCAGGATCTGCTCACTCAACTGCTCAGATGGATGACGTCTCAGTTCCTGAAACTGACAGTCATCCAGCACTAACTCCAGACCCAGACTCTCTCGGATACTCTCTGGGGTTATTCTAATCCATCTCTTTCTGCAGTAAATCCAGTCAATTGACTGGACTTCACTGTTCATGCACTGCTGGAGATTGCTGTAAATCTCCTTAGCCAGCACAGAACTGACCTGCAGATTGGTAAACCCAGTAAACAAATCCCAAAAATGATCCTGCCCAGTAAATTCGAACAGCTCATCCCCCATGGCTACCCTATCACGGGGAAAGGTCCTCTCAGCGGGTATGTCATACCGAATCTTTTTGTCTTGCAAAAAGAAACGGTGAGCCTCCATGTTAACAAACCTATGGTCGCAGAAATAGTTGGGCCTAAGCAAACGGCAGTCTATGATATTCAATGGTGCAATAGCCCTATCCGGCCTCATGTAAGGTTGATCCACCTCCAGTTCAGATGCAAACAGTTAAAATTGAAAATACTCAAAGAGAACGAAAAGATAGAACCTGGGTACCCGGAGTGAATCTTACGGGTACAGATCTGGAAATATCTCTCTGAGATGAATCTGTTGGTGTTTGGATCGGCTGAGTTGGATCACCCCCACACTGTTCCTGACCTTCTGGTGGTCCTGCGGTGGTCGTCGGAGGCTGCTGGCGGCGGACTGCTCTGGCGGCTGCTAGGGCAGAGAGAATTTTCTAGAGAGAGAGTTGAAAACTGGAAGACTTGTGTGAAAATGAGTCACTGTCATCCGTACTGTATATAGGCAAACTTTCAAAAATTGCAGAATGACCCCAAAATTTCAAAATTTTTCAAAATTTTCCGAAATTTTTTGATCCCGCTCAAATGTGCGTTTGAACGCAGCTCCTGCGTTTGAACGCACTGCTTAGTTTTTCTGGAAATTTTGAAGAACTGATGATCTGTGTTTGAACGCACATTCTGCGTTTGAACGCAGTGCTTGAACTTTCTTTGAATTTTCTGGGTCTGATGAGTTGCGTTTGAACGCACATGAGTTGCGTTTGAACGCAACGCTTATCTTCTGCATCTCGGATGAGCTGCGTTTGAACGCACATGAGTTGCGTTTGAACGCATGACTTTGTCTCTCTAGAAAATCTCTGCTGATTGGGTCTGCGTTTGAACGCAGGATCTGCGTTTAAACGCACGTCCTTAGATTTTTCCACCTCTTCTTCATCTTCTTGCGTTTGAACGCATATGAGCTGCGTTTAAACGCACCACTTGGTGGCTGGAAAAATTTTTTCTGTCTGATCTGCGTTTGAACGCCGGTCCTCTGCGTTTGAACGCAAAAGTGTTAACAGTTTCCAGTGCTTTTCCTGTCCGTTGGTGAGGCTGCGTTTGAACGCAAGGTCTCTGCGTTTGAACGCACAGCGTTTGAACGCATGTCTTCTGCGTTTAAACGCACGCCTCTGCTTCCTGAAACACTGAGTTCAACATTAAATCCCTCTTTCTCACTTTTCTCTCAAATTATGAACATTGTAAAAATTATATAAAAACAACTAATCTATGTTGGGTTGCCTCCCAACCAGCGCTTGTGATTTACAGTCGACAGCCCGACTTTGTTACCTCTGCTGTAATCACGGAATGTCGAGGTAGAGTGCCTCTACCTCCATGATTTCCTGAGGATCCCTGTATGGCTTGACTCTGTTCCCATTCACCTTTAAAACTGTGTTATCCCTCGGGTTCTCCAGCTCCACCACTCCCCATGATGTAATGTCTTTCACAATAAATGGTCCAGACCATCTTGAGCGCAGCTTCCCTGGATAGAATTTCATCCTTGAATTGTAGAGGAGAACCTTCTGCCCGATTTCTATCTTCTTTGGTAGAATGCGGTTGTCATGCCACTTCTTTGTTTTCTCCTTATAAATTTTGGCACTCTCATATGCAGTTTTACGAAATTCCTCCAGTTCAAGGAGTGCCATCTTCCGTTTGTTTCCTGATAAACTGTGATCCATATTCAGCTGTTTGATTGCCCAGTAAGCTTTGTGCTCCAATTCTACTGGTAAGTGACATGCTTTTCCAAACACCAGCTGGTACGGGGACATTCCCAGTGGGGTTTTGTAAGCAGTTCTTTATGCCCAAAGCGCATCATCCAGCTTTAACGACCAGTCTTTCCGTCCAGGATTCACAGTTTTTTCCAATATGCTCTTTATTTCCCTGTTGGACACCTCTGCTTGCCCGTTTGCCTGAGGGTGATAAGGCAGTGATACCTTATGGATAGACACCCCGTACTGCTTTAGAACCTTGGCAAAGACTTTATTGATAAAATGAGAACCTTCATCACTGACCATGGCCCTCGGTGTTCCAAATCTGGTAAAGATGTTACGTTTGAGGAACCTCTCTACGACTGACGCATCATTCTTCTGGCAGGCTATTGCTTCCACCCATTTTAACACGTAATCTACCGCCAATTAGATGTAGAGATTTCCCAGAGACGAAGGAAAAGGACCCATAAAATCGATACCCCACACGTCAAAAGGCTCGACTTCCTGCCACAGTGTCATGGGCATTTCATTCCTCTGGGAGATATTTCCTGTCCTTTGGCAGCGATCACAACTCTGCGCGTAGTCATGGCAGTCCTTAAAAACTGTTGGCCAGAAAAATCCTGACTGCAGCACCTTGTGAGCTGTTCTTGGTCCGCTGAAGTGTCCCCCACACTGTGCTGAGTGGCAGTGTTGAATTACCTCCAAAATTTCATGACATGGAATGCATCGACGGAGAATATTATCTGCCCCTTGCTTGAACAGATAAGGGTCGTCCCAGAAATATTGCCTGCAATCTGAAATAAATTTCTTTTTCTGCCAAGGGGTGATATCTTCAGGGAGTGTTCCATTGACCAAATAATTGGCAATGGCGTAGTACCAGGGCCGTCTATTGGTCTTGATCTTCATAATATGTTCATCTGGAAAATTTTCTTGAATTGGCACCACTTCTTCTGTAGGTTTTTCCAGACGAGATAGATGATCAGCTACTACATTTTCAACTCCCTTTTTATCCCTGATTTCGACGTTAAATTCCTGCATCAGCAGAATCCAACGCAGCAGCCTTGGCTTTGCATCCTTCTTTTCCAGCAAGTATTTCAGTGCACTGTGATCTGTAAAAATAATGACTTTAGAGCCTACCAGGTACGATCTGAATTTATCCAGGGCAAAAACAACTGCCAGCAACTCCTTCTCTGTAGTCCCATAATTAATCTGCGCCTCATTCAGGACCCTGCTGGCATAATAGATGACGCTACACACCTTGTCCTTCCGCTGTCCCAGTACTGCAGCCACAGCGTAATCACTGGCATCGCACATCAGTTCGAACGGGAGAGTCCAGTCCGGTGTTGTGATAATGGGTGCAGTCGTCAGCCTCTCTTTAAGCACGTCAAAAGCTTCTTTGCAGGCTTCGTCAAACACGAAGGGCACATCTTTTCCCAACAAATTACATAGTGGCTTTGTAATTTTTGAGAAGTCTTTAATAAACCTTCTGTAAAATCCTGCGTGGCCCAAAAAGCTCTTGATTGCCTTCACTGTGGTTGGATATGGCAGCTGCTTGATCACCTCTATTTTTGCTCTGTCTACTTCCAGTCCTTTACTGGAAATCCTGTGTCCCAGCACTATTCCTTCAGTCACCATGAAGTGGCATTTTTCCCAGTTGAGTACCAGGTTTGTTTTTCTGCAGCGAATCAGAACTCTGGCCAGGTGGTATAAGCAATCTTCAAAGCTGTCTCCGAATAACGAAAAATCGTCCATGAAAACTTCCAATTTTTTTTCTATCATATCAGAGAAAATAGCCATCATACACCTCTGGAATGTTGCTGGAGCATTGCACAGTCCAAACGGCATTCGTCTAAAGGCGAACGTTCCATACGGGCAAGTGAACGTCGTCTTTTCTTGGCTTCAGGATTTATGTAGATCTGGTTGTAGCCCGAGTACCCGTCCAGAAAGCAGTAATAAGCATGGTGTGCTAGTCTGTCCAACATCTGGTCCATGAATGGCAGCGGAAAGTGGTCTTTCAGTGTGGCATCGTTCAGCTTCCGATAGTCCATACAGATTCGCCAGCCAGTGACAGTCCGCTGGGCGATCTGTTCCTGATCAGCATTCTGCACTACTGTAATACCCCCTTTCTTCGGTACACACTGGACAGGACTCACCCAGGTGCTGTCTGATATGGGGTATATAATTCCTGCTTCTAGCCACTTCATGACCTCCTTACGTACCACATCTTTCGTAATTGGGTTTAATCTTCTTTGAGGCTGGATGACTGGCTTCTTTCCGTCTTCGATTCGTATTTTATGCATGCAATAATCAGGACTGATTCCCTTGAAGTCTGCAATGGTCCATCCTATGGCTTCTTTATGCTCTCGGAGTACCTCCAGTAGCTTTTGTTCCTGTTCCTGAGATAAAAGAGAAGAAACAATTACTGGCAGGGTATTATTTTCACCAATAAAAGCGTACCTGAGGTGTTCTGGCAACTGTTTTAATTCCAGGGCTGGTGGTTATTGGAGTGACGGGACCAGTGTCATTTTCTGCTCGCCTCCTTCATCCCTGTATAGCCTGACCCAGCTTTCTGTTCCCATGATCTGCTCATCCTGTTGCTCTTCTGTTTCCTCCGGAAATATGTCTTCAAATTCCTCCCATAAATCTTCTATCTCATCGCTTTCCAGATCATCAATTACCTCCACTGCAAAACAGTTTTCATGCGCATAATGATCGGGAAGCTGGAGAGATTTGAAAACATTAAATTTTACTTTTTCTTCATTGATTTGCATGGACAGCTCTCCACTTTTGCAGTTAATAATGGCTTCACCAGTCGCCAGGAAAGGTCTGCCCAGGATCAGCGGAACCTCTCCTGCCTCCATATCCAGTATCACAAAATCTGCTGGAAAAATAAGCTCTCCCACTTTTACCAGGATATCTTCAATTACTCCATAGGCAGGTTTCACAGATCTGTCAGCCATTTGAAGCATAATTCTTGTTGGGCGTGGCTCTCCGACTCCCAGACTTTTAAAGATGGTCAGTGGCATCAAGTTGATGCTGGCACCTAAATCGCATAAGGCTTTTCCTGTGTATGCACTGCCCAGGGTCACTGGAATAACAAAGCTGCCAGGGTCTTTCTTTTTCAGTGGTAGACCATTTTTTACACAACTGCTCGCTTCTGCCGTCAGATTCACTGTTTCGAAGTCACTCATTCGCCTTCTACCATACAAGATGTCTTTGAGAAATTTCGCATAAGTAGGCATTTTGGCAAGTGCTTCAGCAAAAGGTATATTTATCTGTAATTGCTTGAATACCTCCAGAAATCTGGCGTAGTCTTTGCTGTCATCTCTCTTGCGTGTCTTCAGAGGGTAAGGAACCTCCTTGGAAATTGGCACTGTTTCTTGAGTACCCTCATTCGTCTGCTCTGCTTCCTGCTCGACCGAACCCCTTTTCTGAGGGTTAGCGGTTGAACTGTCTTCCCGGTCAATCACATCCTGCTCAATAATCTTGGACTTTTCTGCGCGTGCATGACTGGGATACGGTGGATCCTGCAGTGCAATTCCACTCCGAGTTGTGATAGCATTGATTTGAGCGCGTGGATTGTTCACTGTGTTAGATGGTAAATTCCCTGAGGCTCGTTCTGCCTGGTTCTGTGCAAGCTGTCCATTCTGTACTTCCAAGTTGCGGATAGCAATCTTCATCTGGCTTACATCAGCAGTTAATGAGTCCATCTGTGCGAATCTAGTTTCCAACTGCTTATTGAATTTCTCCATATAAGACTCAAAATGTTGCTGTGACAGGTTTAGTTGTGGTGCTGCTTGTGCAGGCTGAGCTGGAGCTGTCTGTTGTGCCTGCGGCCTGTGCTGGAATCCTGGTGCATACACTGCTGCATTGGGATTTCCGTAGCGAAACCCTGGATGGTCACGTGTGCCTGGTCTGTAGCGACTAGGATCCCACTGCTGCTGAACATAGTTGGCATCTTCGGTCTGAAGCTCCAGAATTGCTGCGTCAAAGTCAGGTTCGTCCACTGATGCCACCGGCTTCTTTTCTGTATACACCTTCTTGACTAAGTCCTGTACCACTTTCGTGAGATTGTCAATCCTGTCATCAACCACTGGTTCTGCTGCTGCTGCGAGCCTGCGGTCATCAAACAGGCGAGTATCCTGTTTGGCTAATTGCTTCATCAGTTCGTATGCTCCATCTTTATCCACATGGTATAGAAAGTTACCCCCAGCTTCCCTATCAATCCTGTCTGCATTCTCCCTGTCAAGTGCGTGGTAGAATACCTGCAGAATCTTTGCGTCCCCGAAGCCGTGATTGGGGCATTTTTTCACAAGTCTCATTAGCCTGTCCCATGCATCTACCACTGTCTCCCCCATCTGCTGTTTGAAAGATAAGATCTCACTCTGCAGCTTGATAACGCGGGATGCAGGGTAGAATTTTGCCAAGAAATCAGCAACACACCCCTCCCAGGTAGTGATAGACCTCGGTGGTCTTGCCTCCAGCCAATCCTTTGCTGTTCCGAACAAACAGTATGGGAATAAAATCAGCTTTAGCGTGTCCGCTTCGACTCCTCTATATTTAATCTTGTTGCAGTAATCCTCAAATTTTCCAAGGAAGTCGTTTGGATCTTCATCTGCTTTCCCATTAAAAGGAAAATGGGTCTGGGCGGTCTGAATGGTGGATGATTTCAGGTCGAAGTGCTCTGCTGTAATTGGAGGCACTACAATAGCTGGTTGATGTCCTCCGGTTGGGACTTCAAAGTTTTCGACCAGCGCCCTTCCAGACCTGTTATAAATCCTCTGATTGTTCCTGGCAGCAAAACCTGCTGCTATCAGCTCTTCAATGTAAAGAGCCATCTGTGCTGGAGTACGTTGCGGCTGTCCTGTGGGTGTTCCTGTTTCGGTTGTGGTGTCTTCTCCGTGCTCAGACATCGCGGCTCGGTGTCTGCGACTTTGCTCTCTGAAAAGTTTTTCGGGATCTTCGAGTGGTGATACCAGTTTGCGGGGCAATCTGGGCATAAACTAGAATAGCCTGAAAATCAGATTTCAAGAGCAGTAAGTCGAAAGAAAGTAACTGTAAAAATAAAAGAAAAACTCTGAGACTTATTCTAATGTCTCTTTAACAAAAACTGTAACCGTTCCCCGGCAACGGCGCCAAAAACTTGACAGCGTAAACCTATCTGCTTTTTCGCAAGTGTACGATCAAGTAATATAGAGTATGTAATTGTGACTCTGGTTGTCGAACCCACGAGAACAGTTTAAGTTGTTGCTAATTAGAATTAGAATTAGACACAGAGTTTGTAAAAAGGAGGAAGATTTGGGATTTGACTCTACTAAACTGTAATAAATAAAAACAGTAAAAAGCTTATTTTATTTTTCTGTTGAATATTTTGCAGGAATTGTTGTAGTTGTAAAAGTCGATAATTCTGAAAATCTAGATTCCAGGATCCCCTAGGGTTACTTTCCAGCTTTCACGGTATATTTGATTTCAGAAACACACAGTGGTTTTGTTTATGCCAGCATACCAACAGTACAATCTCCTCTCGGTCTCATGCACTTATCACTCGACTGCAGATTTTCGGGTCCTCTCGGTCCACCTAAATCTGCAGGTTCGTTCTAAGTCTGCTAGGGTTACAGGTTCTCCTCTCGGTCTCCCCCTAAACGTCTAACAGTTGGTCTAATGCTTCTGGGCTAGTCCCCTGATTCTCTTCACCTCTCGGTCCATCAAGGCAGAGTACTAAATCCTGTCTTTTCTTCCTAACGTTCACTGGTCACTCTCGCGCACCAGATCCTGTCTGTAACACTCCTGGGTGATCAAGCCATTCATGTATGTAAATAAAATCAAAGACAGAATAATAAACAAACCATCCTGTATTAAGACTTAGCTAGCCATGCATCTGAAAATCAAAACAACCAAGCCTGCTGAATTCATAAACCCTAGGTTCACCGAGAACCTAGGCAAAAGGTCTAGCTAGCTTGCATTATTCAAAAACAATGTTTCATAAAAAAGAGAAAAGATCAAACTAGTTATTTTTCTGAAGATACTGGAAAACTGCTCCAATCCTGCCCTGCTCCAACTCCTGGCTGCTGTAAAACTGGCTGCTGATGATAATAGCTGTGAGTGTGTATGTGTTCGTAACCCTAAAACAGTGCTGGGACACCTCCTTTTATACTGCCACAGTCTCCAAAACTGATGCACGAAATTCCTGTTTTACCCTTGAAAAGACCCGTCCTGGAAGCTTCTGGAACCCGTCTGTGCGTTCAAACGCACACTTCCTGCGTTCAAAGGCAGTGCGTATGAACGCACACCCTTCTGCGTTTGAACGCAGGACTTAGCCGTTTTTCCTCTTCTGGCTCCTGCACCCATGCGTTTGAACGCAGCTCCTCTGCGTTTGAACGCACCCCTTGGCCGTTTCTTCTCTTGAGTGTTGAGCCCTGCGTTTGAACGCACATCGCCTGCGTTTGAACGCAGGACTTAGCCTTTCTGCACTTTGGTCTCTGACTCCTGCGTTTGAACGCAGGACTTAACCAAATTTCTGCCATTTTCCTGCTGCTCCTGTCTTTGTGCGTTTGAACGCAGCTCCTGCGTTTGAACGCACAACTTAGCATTTTTTCCTCTTTTTCTGCTCAGCTCTCCTGACACGCTGCCTCCCATCCAAGTTAATCTCATGCATTTTTCGGCACCTGTTACCTGCACATCATAACACGCACCCGCGATCATATCCAACAAACAAAAGTATGCATAAAATTACTCAAATTTTGCAATCATGATCTATAAATCTCTGCCTCGTATCAGGTGGAAAATAAGCTGAAAATGGCCAAACTCAACTCTCACAGGGTTAAAACCAATGGTAAAAAGATGTCCCAGACTAATACATTTTCAAGTTGTCAATCATCTAAGCCTATCTCTCACGATAGCAGCCAATGCAAATGCGATCTTAATTGATCATCTAAAGCCTATCTCTCACGATAGCAGCCAACGCAAATGCGATCTCAAGTGATTATCTAAGCCTATCTCTCACGATAGCAGCCAATGCAAATGCGACCTTAATCGATCACCCAAGCCTATCTGCTACGATAGCAACTTATATGCAAAGTGATTTTCGTTAATCATATAAGCCTATCTCTTACGATAGCAGCCTGTACAAATACGATCTTAATTGATCATATAAGCCTATCTCCTACGATAGCAGCCTGTCTAAATGCGATCTTAATTGATCACCCAAGCCTATCGACTACGATAGCAACTCATATGCAAAGTGATTTTCGTTAATCATCTAAGTCTATCTGTTAACGATAGCAACTTATATACGAAGCGATTTTAGTTGATCGCCCAAGCCCATCTGTTACGATGGCAACACATGCGCAAAATGATCTTATTAGATCTTCTAAGAGTCTATCCGTTGCGATAGCAGTTTATGTGAGAAATGATCTCAATCGATTCTCTAATAAAGCCTATCTGCCATGATAGCAATTTGCACCATTTAACGATCTTAATTGATCTGCTAAAGACTATCTACTACGATAGCAACGTTGTGAAAATGATCTTAAATGATCCACAATGGCCAACCACAAGCCCATCTGCCGGGATGGCACAGCTGCGAAGATACGATCTCGAACGATCTAGCGAAGCATTAGCAAATCAATATATCGCAGATGCGAAACAATTACATAGCATTATGCAAGGCGAAATATGCCGAAACGCATGCGAAATTGTATTTTGTTGTAAAGAGACAGCAGATAATACAAAAAGCTATTTATCATTACGAGTCAAATGATTTACAATTTATCTGTCTAGATAGCAGCTTACAAGCGAAAAGCTCGAATCTAACTACGCAGCCAACATGGCTTACAATACATTCGAAAAGTGGCTGGTAAGCCAGCAGAGACACAGTACGGAAACCCGGACTGCAAAGGATGAACCCACCGGTTTCAAACACCGGCTACGCAACGCTCAGATCTGCGGGTGAACATCTGTAGCAGGGGGGATCTTGCTCTAAAAGAGCCACATGAAGCCATACGCTCAAGATCCCGGTATCCGACAAGACCGTTGTCAGATATGCACCCCATAACATTTGCCCAAGGAACCACCGGTTCCGGCGATCCACAGGCAAGCAGAAGCTCCAAAGGGCAAGGGCTCCTTGTAGACGGGGATGAACGCGACGGTTCGTCATCCCGAGCTCACAAACGTGAAAGTGACGGATTCTTCTCCGGAGATGCTGAAGAAGAATTCCGCCGTTCATTACGAGACGGTAGCACGGTCACTTCGGCGCTGCACCTCACCACGAGGCGGCCGGAAACATGACCTGCACACATAATACACGAAGAAATTTCTTCGAACACATATGAGATATTATCTGCATCTTCTTTATGATGGTTATAAAGAGCATAAGCCTCATAAAGTGGATCTTGGAAACTATTTCTATAGCACAAAGCGCAAACTCAGGATTCAAAACTTGAAGTTGCCATGAATCAACGAAAAACAAGCGTTGAAGCCAGCAGTCGTAAGGACTCACGGCAAGCACATGTTTGGGATGAAGAACCCAAATAGCAAAGACAGGGTTTATATAGACCCTGTACAGACTCTTCGGTTGCCTAAGATGAGTCAGCAAAATTCAAAAAGAGGGTAAGTTCAATCACTTACGCCTTGAAAAGCGGTAACAATCAATTACCCTACTAAAGGCTACGACGATTCAGTTACGTATCCTAATAAATGACGGATAGTCATGATTCGGATGGACTTCCCAACGGAAGCGTGCTTATCTGCCGAGAAATTAGCGCGAAAATCAAGCAGAGAATCAATTGCTGATGTCATAATTGGATATGCACAGAAATATCCAATCAAATCCCAGAAAGGGGCAAAACGGGAAAATTCATTGTTCTTGTTAAAAAAAAAAGGGAGAAACCCTAGCAGCATTACATTAATGTTCAAGACATTACATTAATGTTTCAGCTATTTTTCTTGCTATTTTTGCAAAATTCGAAAAATCAAAGCAAGTTCTTGATTAAAGAGTCTTGGGGCGCGAACTGCTCGCTCAGCTTCTCTACCTGCTCCACTTCTTGCTTCAGTAGCTCGCACCAGGCATTCATCTCATGATACAGCTTTAGAGCTTCATCAACCTTTTGCTTCTGCTGCTCCACCTTCTGCATCTCGACTGCGAGATTCTGGTGACCGAGTTTCAAAGTTACGGCCGCGCGAATCAGCGTGACTCTGTCCTTAAGAAACTTGAAGCCCATTCTGCCTTGGACTTTGGTCACGAGGTTTTGGCACATGCCGCATAACAATTCAGCACTCTGGACCGAAATGGTCGCGGGTGTAGCTGCAGACAGCTGCTCCAAAATCCAAATGGCTTCAGTAAGGAACAGCCTCCTGTCAAAAGGCCCGATCTCCAGAGATCTCACAAACGAGCGAGGGTACCTGAGACGCATTCGAACCACCCAGTCTACATCAGTTTGCTTCAAACCTGAGGAGACGTCAAAGATAAGTTATGATGTCAAAGCTCGCAAGCGAATAATGCGACGTGCGAACAGTAAAGCTCTACTTACCAGTTCCTTCCAGAATCTCATGAAGAGAAGGAATGCGGGCTGCCGGGTTGTTCGAAGATTGCCCTCGCTCCATAGCTCTCCTATCGGCTGCGAGCTCCAATCTCTCGTAGTCAGGAGGAAGAGTGTAGGCCACACCAGCTGCGACTGCATTCCCAACCTGCGAGCCCCAAATGCTCCACGCAGGAATAGGCGTCTCGGGCTCAGTCGTCGCCGGAGGCGAAGGGACAGTCGAAGTCGCTTGGCGAAGGACACTCTCAGATGCGAACGCATTAGCAGCATTTGTCCTCACTTCCTCAACACTAGCATGGACATCTTCGTCCATCAGCACAGCGTCAGCTCCAGCATCGTCGGAAAGCTCGATGATGTCCTCAAGAGGCTCACCCGCGTGGTCAGCAGCTGCGACGGGCTTCTCGGTATGGGAGCTCGGGATTGGAACATAGGACGCAGAAGGCTGACTTCTCTGCTCCAACTCTGGTTCTTCAGTATGACCTGCGACATTAAATGCGATGACATGAGGTAACTTGCGTTATAAGTTATTTTGCTATCTTTGCTAAAGCTAAGAGAAAGCACCTCCACGCGAAGGTGGGATTGAGGTATCCTCATCATACACTAAGGACGTGGAACCATGCCCTATCAGTGTGTCCTCACTAAGCAAATCTTTAAGAGAAGCGTGACCTGGGATGCGAATAAGCCGGTCATGATTCTGCCTTAAATTGCTAAAAGCCTAGTACGTGCGAATCACTCAAATAGTTACCTGAGGGTTCTCCGCATTTGCTTACTAACCAACGGCGAATGTCAGCCTTTGACACACCATGCTTTAACGCACCCACAATAACATCTCTATAAGTCACTGCGAGATTGAAGATCTCACCTTTATCGCTACCTGCGATCTCTTCGAAGTCTGCTTGGACTTGCTCCAAGGCCGCTGCATCCTCTTCGGGAACCTCATCTTCCTCTTCCACATGAGGAGCCACTTCTTCGGGAAGCTCGTCTTCCTCGCCAACTGGACGCACTAAGTCGTCAACATGCTGCTCTTCAAGGCTCCGCTGTTTCACGCGCTCGAGCTCCTCTTCCTCTCGCCGCCTTCTTCTTTCAGCAGCTTCCGCGGCTGTCTTCCGGGACTCAGCAAGAACGTCCTCGCTTATGGGCTCATCTGAAATGCCAGAATGGGCATCTCTCTTTTGTCTCTTGGCCACAAGGCCACCGATGGTTTCATCATCATCATCTGCGAATACCCAATTGGTTTAAAGAAGAGAAGTGCAAAGAAGTTACGATAACGGGAAAAGAAATGCGACGGAGGTACCTCCTGATTCTTCCTCATGCATCACAACTGTTACTTCTTCTTCATCACTCGCTTGGGGCTCCCCCCTCTCTTCTTCTTCCTCTTGATTGAATGGAACAAAGGTCTCAACGGCGAGATCTTTCCGCACTTTGCTGGGCATGCGACCTTTGCCTTTGTCCTTGATAGAAAGGGACCTCACTGGGGGAGAAGCTGGGGCATTCATAGGGGAAGAAATCGTAATTCCCTTTTGCCTAGGTCTCTTCACTCTTGGCGCCGCAGTTGCTGGAGGAGACGGGTCATCCCCAGGAGGAGACGGAGCCGGAGGATTGTCTATCAGCGAGTCAGCAAAAGCATTCATGACCGCGCGAATCTTCATTTCGAGCTCAGGTTCCATCCTCCACGATAGCCGGAACGACTTCCCTTCTCTCCTGGTGGCAACGATGGCGTTGACCAATGACTAGGAGCGATCGCCAAATGCGAATCGCCGCACATGACACTACAACCATACAGAGTAAAGATGTCAGCATAAGGAAATCAAGAAGCTTAAATGCACGCGGAAAAAATTGCTTACCTCAGCAAATGCCTTGCTATATCTGACGACATGCGTATCGCCCTTCTTAATTGCGGCGACTTGCTCCTTCAGAATGACATCAGGGCACAAATGGTTCTCACGATCCCACAGTGAGTAGCAACCATACTCAGACTCGTTTAGACTGCAAGTGGGGCGAAACGGAAAAGAGTTCCTTTTAATCAAATGAGATCTACCTGGCTGCGCGGCCGACTCCGTCTCAATCCTCGTTTGCTGGGCAACCCAGTATGCGAGCCAGTTCTGGGAACAACCACCCTCACGGGTTCCCGCGGGCTGCTCAAAAGGAAGGTTGTTCATAAAAACCGTCTTGCACTCCTTTGTTAGCAAGCGCTTGTAGCATCCTCTGACAATGGACTGGGGCCAGATTGATGGGGCCACCGCATCAAATCCAAACTGAGGAGAGACTCGAGTGGGGTCAACGTCCACGGTAAGCTTTTCATACCTCGGCGCGAGCTCACAAATATGCTCTGCAAGGGCAGGAAGGGAACCTCGCAGACACCAGCAAAAGAACTCGCGATAGCGCTCATGAAAATGAGGTCCCCCTTCAAAGAGAAGCTCCTCTGAAAAGACCATGCCTTTAGAGAGGTACAGCTTTGGGAACCATCGCACATTCTCAATGCGCTTGGCATAGGGCCTGGCAGTAAACTCCTTCCGTTTGTCGCATATCAAACTCCAAACGCACTTGGGGTTGCCTGTTCCGAACCATCTCGCAGCTCTTCCGCTGTTGCGTGCTTCTGTCTCGCCTGGGGGACACCACTTATCAAGTTGGAGAGCAGTTGGAGCATAAGACGGCCAGCGCTCGAACACCCACATTGTCAAAAAGGAAATATTGACAAAGGTCAGTACATCGAGGCGGCCACGCGACTCCCTCATAGCCAGAACCAGCTGATCAAGCCTATAGTACAGCGTGCCCAAGACCAAGGGTCCGAGTGCGACCCTTTGGCCAAGAGCGAGCCTCACAGCAAGTGGCAACACATGGTAGAAGACTCCGTCATGGGGGTGACCATCAATCAAGTACCTCGACAGCCAGGCACAGAGAAAAGCACAAAGGGTCAAGTGATAACCCTTGCCCTCTACGTAATTCTCGGCCTCTGGATCTTCACTCAGGAGTTTCTTAGTAATGCTGCTGTTCGCATAATCTCGAAAGAAGTACTGCAACCATTTGTTCCAGGTATTCTTCGCGGATGTATCAACCAGCTGCCAGTTAGGAAGAGGCTTCGTAGTGGCCCACCGAGTGGAGATTTTCTTCACCTCTGCTAGGCATTCCTCCATCTGCGTGTACAAGGCAATCTCCGCAGATGTCCTCAAGGGACTCAGAGGGTCCACCTCGCCCATGGGGGAAAGCTCGTACAACATTTGAACGTCCTCGAGTGTCGGGGCAGCCTCGAACTCAGCAAAATGGAACGTATGAGTCGCAGGCGAGTAACGGGACAGAAGGTCTAGAAGCATGGACTGATCCAACTTCACGGCAGCACCCTTCATAGCACGGATAGCAAAGTATACGCCGGCTTCATTAAGAGTCTCGTCGTGATGATCCAACACGTGGTCAATCCACTCATCCATATAGTCCAATTTCTGGACGAACGCCTGAGTAGAAATCACAGTATATGGGAAGTGCCCGTTCTCGATCCCCAATCGAACTACATCCTCGGAACCAACCAACTCGAGCAAGGCTGAGTTAACTGGGCGAGTCAGCGTCAGCAATCGCTCAACTGGAACAGGATCAGGCATCCTCTTCGCCTTTACCCTCGCATGGTAGAAATCCTTGCCGCCTAAAAAGGGGGCTTTTCGCCACAAGGCCTGCGGAAGGTCGGGTATCTCTTCATCTTCCTTCACGGGTCTGGTTACTCTTGTCTTGGCCATTCCTGTGGAAGAGCAAGAAAAAAGGGGGGAGAAATACCACACTTCAGTTTGAATTTTGGAATTCAAAGATCTATGCAAAGGAAGACGAACAGTTCCGGTATCGATTTCAGAAATTGGGGAGTTGCAAGATCCAATATTGTTGAAAGATTAAAACGAAGCAGGTTTAAAGATCAAAGCCTCTTCACAAATTTCATGGGTTTACATATTCAACGCAGTTCAAGGCAAACACTGGTATCTTAAATCAAAAGTAAACAAGGCCAACCTTGTTTTCTTGAAGCCTGCTTGGATATGCACAATTGAAGAATACGATTTGCAGTTCTGAACTGGTGATTGATTATCTGGATCTGCTCTCGAAGATCTCCGGGTACCATTCACTTTAAGAGAAAGAAGTGATGCTTTGAAATAATGGGGGATACAAGGTATTTATCCAAAACAATGAAGGGTTGCGTCCTTTCGATAGTCGAATCGCAACCGTCACCGTCGAATCGCGCAATCACAGGACAAGCTGACGTCACGCCTAAAACCCTAAAGGTCAGACGGCACGACTCTAGGGGTTTTAGGTCATAATGACACGCACGGGGGCTGAACTTACCCGTATTTGAATTGGTGCGTGGCGGCGACGCGTATGTTGGTTTCCGCGCATGGAAGTCTATACGGCTATGAGTCTTCACGCGCAGAAAGGGGGCTAATGTAGATACTGCTTTCTGACATGACAGATCTTGGCCACGTGGCAGCCATCCAGCACACCATATTGTGCTCCATACACACTGGATCACCAGCCGAGCTGATCCATGTGGGGGCTGCGAGACAGAGCCCTCGCATACCACTGCACGGGACTTGTAGGGACTTAGTGGTTTGGAGGCTAGAGTAAGCCCTGTCGCGTGCGAGCCAAGCCCGCACGCGACCTTTAGTAACTGTTTTGAGAGATTTATGGCACGAGCTCCATAAACCGGGTCAATCCGGTCAAACCCGGTCAACCTCGTAACGGTTCCGGTATTCGCGCACCACGTGCTGTAACGGTCCCTATATACTCGGACGAACGTGCCGTTATGGTTAAGCTAATTAAGCCGCCATCAATGGGCGCATTAACCACACTACAACGGTCACGTTCTCCAGTATATATAGATCGTCAACCTTTCCATAAAAAGGAGAACACACTGCCATACGCGGAAGCTCTGCCAAACCTCTGTCTCTCTCTCAGACATTGCTACTGACTTACTCTCTCCCTACACACAACCCCACTCTTCCTGTGCGATCCTTGATCCACTGCACACGGTGCACACGGAGGTCTCCCCGCCGGAATCTCTTGTGCACACCAACCGAATTTGTTCGCCTAGTCTAAATTGGCAAAGAACCCGAATACATCCATAGTTATCTCTTCATTGTGCCTTTGGGTGTATATTATTTTGCCCATCAAGCACACGAACAATAGCCTGTTGTAATCATACAGTATCTCGGGACTCAAGACATTATATTCGTCCATCCCTTCAACAATTTTTCAATATCCGAGATTTACATGTTATTTCCCCTCCGATGTTCAATGAATATCTTATATGCCTATTCTGTTTTTCCCGCTGCTTCGCCTTCACCTGTGGTTTTGTTAAAACTCAAACCCCGGCACGAGACAAAATACTTCTCGTCCAAACAGAGCCAGCACTCCATTAATGTTAAACCAAACCTCATTGTCGCCGACGCTCATATGGGAGTACAGAACGGGGGTTACAATCTTCCCCGGAAAGAGATAGTCACCGCAACTGGTGTCCAGCAAAAAGGCCAACCTGCGAAGTCCTCAGCTCAATGAAGTCCCTCACATCATTCCGAATGTACGATACACTTTGCTTGTAGTGGTTCAAGTTCACTCACGTCGTCATGTTTCCTTTCTCGATCAGAATATCGCAAATCGGACGCAGTACCGCCTACGAGGCGATCAGAATTAGCTAAACAAGAAAAATTATCAGAAAACTGTAAGTTTATCAAATAAATACATTAATAATTGTTTGAAGTTTTTAAAAATGTTATTTAAAATGTTATATTATTGTTCCAATAAGTGTTATTTCATAATATTTTATTAGTTGAGTGTCCTTTTTATATGTTATTATTTTACATGTATTATTGTTACAGTGTTCTATTACAAAGTAATTATTGTCTGTGTGATTAAGTGTTATCTTTTCTTGGCACTTGTTCATTCTTAAATTGTCAAAGTTTTTTATTATCTAAGTGTTAGCTTTTTCCCAATAAAAATAACTTTTACTAGCAAGTTTTAGTCTTGCTCGCCTGGTTCAAAAGTATGCTCGCCAGATTTTACCATTAACACTGGTCTGGTATCATCATAAAACTCGTCTATTTAACAAAACACTCGTCTGATTACAACATAGTACTGGTCTGTTTTTATCTTAACACTCGTCTAATTTCATATTGTTCACTTGCTATGTTTTGCACTAGACGAACAAGACCACTGATCTGGAACCAAAACTTACTCGTCTAGTTCCAGACGGGAAACTTAATGACCACTCATTTGGTTCCAGAGAGTGGTTCACTAACTTGCTCGTCTGGTTCCGGAAGAGAAACTTAATGAGCACTCGTCTGGTCAGAGAGAGAGTGGTTCACTAACATACTCGTTTGGTTCCATAGACTCTGCTCGGCAGATTCAAATTGGACGAGTGCACTAGTTCGATTCTCAGATATGCGAGAGTGATTCAACTTCCCTTACAATTAATTCAAATTCATATATGATTTAGAATATTTACAAAGAGTTTTGAGAGGGATTTGCTTCATATGGTTCACCTGCTCATTGCCGACGATAAGTGTAGCAAACTGTTATTTTGGATGAGGTCAGTGGCGGTTGGGACAGTGGGGTTGGGGATGGCGGCGGCGGAGGAAGCTCCGATAGGAATGGGGGCAGATGACAAAGCTCCGGTGGCGGCTATGGAAGAAAAAGATGAGGACACCATTTTTGTGTGTGAGAGAGAGAGTTGCAGAGGAGAGTTGGGCGAGAGAAAGAGAGTTTGCCAAGAGTTTCTAGAAAGTGGGTTCAAACCTTCAAATGACGGTTCAATTTTAAGTTATACTCCCTCCGTCCCAACCATATTACCCTCTTAAAAAGCAACATTTTGCAGTTAAAATACCATCTTACCCTCACTTACTGAGGCTATTATGGACTTTTCATGCCATTTTTAATAAAAACAACTTTCAAAAAAATTCAAGAACTGACCGGGACGGAAGGAGTATACATTTTTTAGCTTTTGATTACTTTTCATTAATTATGTGTATAACCCTCACTCAGGGGCGAAACTGTCCCTCTTATCAATTCTTGCCCCTTCTGCAAACTTGATTTCCTAGCTCCGCGCTCCCGTCACTTCAGGTCTATAGTTCATAAAAAGTCAACCGAGTGTAGACACCCAATATGATTTCACTAGCTGGCTCAACAACCAATTTTTTAGTGCCTTTCCCCACACAAAATGATAGGGTTTTGTTTACCCAAAAAGAGACATCATACCGACGATGAGATCTAGAGCGAAGCATCTCCCCGATCTCTTCTTCGTGCTCCAAGGACCCATTCCGGACAAGGGATTCGAAGTCTACGCCGTCAACGCTATCAAGACCGGCATCAAATTGCTTTTTAACTTCAAACCTTCTAACCCTGCAGCCTGCCGCGACAGTGAATGGTCGTTGTCTCTTGTGGTTCGAAGCTCTGTGCTGTCGGAGGTGGTGACCGCAAGTTCGGAGTTTATGCAAGGGAATTCCTCCAGTTCGATCTGACAAACTGGAAGAACATGAAGTTTCCAGATGATTTCAAGCCGGACAAAAAAGCTCCAAAACTAAGGGAGGAAAATCTAACCCCATGGTCTTCGTCCACGACAACAAATTATACGCCCTCGCAGGTATATGCTGTTACTCTACAGACCCACCTAATGCTCCAGACCTGGCTTTCGAAGTTTACGACCCTTTTGATCCATATGGTCCATCATGAAGCCACTTGAACCTCCACCTTTCTAAGAACAGTGCCCTAACAATGGTGGTGGTCTATTCAATACTCATCTGACAAGGAATCCCATATTGCTCAAGAACCACATCTTAAATCTTCGAAACGAAGATATTCCTTCAGCAACAGTAGCTGCAATGTATGCTTTCAGGGCCGGGCCTAGACTCTCTGGGGCCTAAAGCAAGTATAAAATTGAGGCCCCCGTTATATAATATACCATTACACAATATATTATAAATATTTTTATATTTCTTTTTTATGCAAAAAATAACCATTCTTCACGAAAGTAGACGAAATGTTCAACTTTTCCAGTGTGTTCACAAGATATTTATTTATGATATGACTCAAACAAGGACATAAATTCAGATGTTAAACTTAACCTTTTTTACTAAGTTTCAATAGAAGAACATATTGACAATATGTTGAACATACTTCTCTACAAACAAATTAATTCCGTAACTTCAAGACGAATTTACTATTTTATATTTCTTTAGGAAAAAACTATTTTATAGTTGAAAAAAATAGTTAAATTCCAAAATGTATACTACACATATCATAATTCCAAGACAAGGTAATAGATTGTCAAATAAATGTGTCTTTAAATGTGTGGAGTTCAGAAAGTTATACAAAAAAAAGGTAAAAGTTTGACATTTGTGCCAAAGAGGAGGTGTCTTTATTACGAAAATGCTAACATACCTCTTCTAGTGTATATGGGCAGGGGCCTTAGGGGCTGGTGGGCCTAAAGCAAATGCACCACCTGCTTTAGAGTTGGGCCGGCAGTGTATGCTTAAGGGATGGCAATATGGTCCGATCCGATCTGTGATCCGAGCGATCCAGGCCGAATGGATCGGATCTGAATCCGATCCAATTGAAAATGGATCGGATTTGGATCTGGAAAGCCAGATCCGATCGGATTTGGATTTGGATCTAAGGGTAAATCCACCGATTCGGATATGAATATATTGTGTGCTTTACAGTATATTCATATTACCTCCCCACTTTCACTTCCAAGAAGAATACAATAATTATTCTAACCTGCAAAGCTATTTCTATTGTGTTTTAGGCTTCATAACTTGCGAACATGCCTTGGCGCATGAAATAGTGTTTGTTTCTTATGTTATTTTTTGTATTTTATTGCAAATACAAGTCGGATCCGAACCGAATCCGATCCGACCACGTATTATATGGATCTACGGATCGGATTTGGATCTGCTGGATGAAACCCGATCCAATCTGATCCGAATCCGGTGATAATCCGAACAGATCTGGATCCCATTTCTCCTAGTCAGATCTGGATCGAATCTAGCCTGAACCAATCCGGATCCGACCCGTTGCCATTCCTAGTATGCTTTTGATTTCCTTTTAAACGAAAGTAAAATTGAAGTTTTACAAGCTTGATAACTCTTTCGTATGTAATTTCTTTGTTATGGTATCCCTACAAAACAAAAGTCATGATTCATGACCATTTGGTACTGATTTTAAGAGGTATTACATTTCTTGAGTTGCTCTAATTTCTATCTCGGTTATCAAGCCACAAAACTCCAAAAAATAGCCTCTCTATTATTTGTACCTCAATTCAGCCTCTCTATTATTTGTACCTCAATAAGGCACACTTTAGATTTACATATTCTTATACTATATATTTCTCATATTTATTCTTTTTAGTTGACTGTGAATTATACCTGCGCGTGTTTGCCCCATTTGAGAGAGTTCATGTCATCCTTGAGATTTAATTTTCCGCAGTAATGAGTGAGTACGAGTACTATATGTATGGGCTGTCGGCATTGAGATTATTTCTTTTTTATCACTTCTGTTCTGTTCTTCTCTTTTCTTTTTGTTTTGGAGGTATTCAAACTTAGATCTGGGCTATTGTTCTGGTAAATCCTGGGTTTTTGTATTCATTGGTACTGATGGAACTGGCAGAAACCAAAGTCATGTCTTTGTGGTGGCAAGGCGCTTCCTAATTGCTCCAACTACGTACTTTGCATGGCAATACCCAATATAACTCTGTCCCAGCTCTTTCTCCCTAATTTGACTTTTATCATTATTCACTGGATCACTTTGACCCGATGATTTGGATAGAAAAATGATGCAAATTTTTGATAATTTTTTCATTGGTTGTAGAGTAAAATTTGCTCTCTAACATGGTGAAAAAGTTATCAAAAAATCGCATCGTTTTGCTATCCAAATAACCCAATAAAAATGCCTTAGGTACTAGTCAAAAAGTCAACTTAGGAGGAAAGAGCTAGGACAGAGTGTTGTGTATGTATCAACAAATTTTAATATGATCAGTATAATATGCGTACACACATGAGACATTTTTCGAATATAGATATACAAATTCAGAACATTAACTTTACTCTAAGCTAGTTAAGAATGTAGTGCCGATAGGAACGTTACATTGCAACTACTAGCACTAGGATACATTGAAGCCCGCACATATGCGCGGGTCATCGACTAGTAGTTATAAATTTAGAGTAAATGCTCTTTATTTATGAAAGTAAATTTTAACTAGCATGACCTATAAACTATCCATGCGGTTTGTCATTAAAGCGGATAATACCCCTTTTCAATACAAAAATACCTCAAAATTTTGGAAAGGCATGAAATACTTATTTTATCCCACCCCGCATCTCTCAAACAAATCACCACCACCCACACCACTTTCTCAACTGGTTGCGCTGCCATAGTAGCAGTGATGGCATACCAGATGATCTAATGCTCCAAACCCTTCCTGACCACTCTCAGTTGGTGACCTCATGGTGGCCATGGTAGTCGTGGAAGGAGGAGAAGTGGTGGCCCGATGGTGGCCATGGCAATCAGGTAATGATGAGGTGAGAAGAAAAACTAAAGAATTTTGTTTCCTTTGAAACATCTGTATATATCAGTGTCGTTATCCACAATTTTCGGTAGTTAGGTAAATAACATTTAACAGTGTGGATAGGTTCGGAATATGAGATATTGTAGAGTACATTCTGCTAGAGATTAAACTTGGTTTAGCCCAATAAATAAAAGGCACAAGTGTTCTATTATTACAATTTTTTTTTTAAGGTAAACCTTGCTAAAACAACTCAGGAAGGAGCATCCATTACATCAGTTTCTACTGCTCTATCTAACCAATCTGGTAAAAAAGAGTCCCAATATTCCTCCTCACTAAGTTGTTTCGACCTTGCAGCTAGTAGATGTGCTGGATAGTTGAGTTGCCGTGGCACCCAACACACTTCTACAGCTTCAAAATCACCAGAGAGCACCACCGAATCTTGTAAAAAGTCTGCTGAACTTGACAAATCTTCCATCTTGGAGCCATTTCTGAGCTTGACTAAATCCTCTAGGAGAACTTTTGCATCCCCTTCAATGATAACTTTTCTGCAATTCTCCATTTTTCCTAGCTGAAGCCCCATATGAAGAGCAACAGCTTCTAAAGCCTAGGACTATCTCCTCTTTTGCTTCTAGCTGCTTTGGCTGCTATGACTTCTCCATTACTACCCCTGATTATTGCTCCAGCCCCCATAACATTATTTTGCCTATCAAAGGCGCCGTCAAAATTTACTTTGACAAACCCAGTAGGTGGTTTGTTCCATTTGGCCTCTGTGTTTGTTCCTCAATGTTTCTGTTAATACCAGCAGTGCTGCCTCCCCATTCACTGGTTTGGGCTTCGACTACTTTGCAGAACTCTTCGTTTCCTTTTGCTCACCCATTTAAAATCAGTTCGTTTCGAAGCTTCCATATCTCCCATAAAAAGAAACAAATTCTACTCCGGTCGCTTTTTCCCGCTTGAGTAAGAAGAGCCGCAAGCCAATATTTGAAGTTAACATGAATTTTTAAGAGATTAACTTGAAACCCCATCTGCATCAACAAACTTCTAGTCTTCGTGCACTGAGTGAGCTTCATTCTGCCCATAGCAGCCACACATAATACAGGTGTTAAGAATACTTACATTCCGGCAGACTAGATTTGAGGAGGTAGGGAGGGATTCATGGAAGCTACCCCAAATTAAATGGTGAACTTTCTTCGGACATTTAATTTTCCAAAGCAAGACGAAGAAACCTGACCATGGGCACTGTGAAGTATTTGTCAGAGCATCTTGTAGGCTGATAGCAAAATTGTAACCCGATCTAACCGTATAAATATCCTTATCCTCGTAATTCCATACCAATCTATCCGGTCTAGGGATTTTGGGTAGAGAAATATCCCCAATGGCATAGGCATCTACATCCCACAAGTAACCTTCGAGCGCATTTATATTCCATGTCCTATCATTATTGATGAAATACCCCATGCATGGCCCTGCAATTAAGTTTGTAGTAATAGCTTTGAAGCCAACATGGTTCGGGAAAACTGGACCCGAGATTGGGGCTGAAACGCCATCCCCAATATTCCACCTAAGCCCTTGTTTCAAAACATCTTTTCCCTCTTGAATACTTCGCCATGCATACGATGCTCCTGTACTTAATTCTGATTCCAGAAAGGATGAGTAGGGAAAGTATTTTGCCTTTAAAAGACGAGTCAATAAAGATTCCGGACGTTGGAGGATCCTCCAAGCCTGTTCCGCCAAGAGCGCCTGGTTGAACTCCTTCATCTTCCTGGACCCTAAACAGCCATCTTCTTTTCCCTTCTGAATCTTGTCCCATGAAAGCCATGGAATTCCCCTCTCTTTATGTTGCTTGGACCACCAAAACTGTCTGATCAAACTCTCCATCGTCTCACAGATACCATCCGGAAGTATGAAGCAGCTCATGGTGTATATAGGGACCGCCTGTGCCACTGCTTTGACTAATACCTCTTTCCCTCCCACTGATAATGCTTTCTCCTTCCATCCTTTAAGTTTTCTGCCGAGTTTGTCCACCAATGTGTTGAAAGTGATCGATTTATTGCGACCCATTGTTGAAGGAAGGCCCAGATACTTATCGTAGCGATCTACCTCTTGTACCCCGGCCATGGCAAGAATAGATTCTTTGTCTGCCGTAGTAACACTCGCCGAAAAGACCATAGCTGATTAGTTCAGGTTCACCTGCTGACCAGAAGCTTTATCATAAACCTGCATGATCTGTAAGAGAGTGTTTATGCTGTCCAGATTGGCACCTGTAAAAAATAACGAATCGTCATAAAAAAAAGGTGGGAGACCACTGGTCGTCCCCTTGACGCCGTTACCCTTTCCAACCTTCCCTCCTGAACTGCTTTAGAGATTGCTCTGGACAAGAATTCACTACAAAGGAGGAAGAGATAGGGCGATAAAGGGCAGCCCTCTCTCAAACCCCTCTCCGGGATCACCTTCCCCACCACCGCACCGTTTCTTATAAAAGCATAATTAACGGTTGATATGCATTTGAAGATCAGATCTGTAAATTTAGGGCCAAATCCTAGATGGATCAGTGCATCAGTCAAAAATCTCCATTCCACTCTGTCGTAGGCTTTACTCATATCAATCTTTAACGCCACGTAACCCTTCTCCCCCTTTTTCCTAGTTTTTAACGAGTGTATTACCTCAAACGCTGTCAGAACATTGTCAGTAATCAACCTTCCAGGAACAAAATCACTTTGATGCTCATCTATAAGCTCAGGTAAAAGTTTCTTTAACCTATTTGCAATAGTCTTTGAAACAATCTTGTATAGGACAGAGCATAAGCAAATGGGACGGTACTCACCAGGGGTCCTTGGCTGCTTAGTCTTTGGAATCAGTGCAATAGTTGTGGCATTAAACTCGCTAGGGTCTTCTCCCTTATTGAGAATGTTTAGTATTGTGTTCGTCACTGCTTCCTTGACTATTTCCCAATATTTCTTAAAGAAACCTGCATTGAAACCGTCATAACCGGGGGCTTTATCCGGAGCCTTTTGAAACAATGCGGTCTCGACTTCATCAGCCGAATATTCTATCTCCATCCACTCTTTGTCTTCATCAAAAATTTTATTGTCAACCACGTCGAACATAGCTTCTATGTCTTCTTTGTTAGGTATGATCGATGTAAAAAATCCGAAAAATGAGATTCTAGGATTTGAGTTACCTGACTAGGATCCGCAGTCCATTGCCATTCACATCTTCAATTCCTTGGAACGAATTACGTGCTCTGCGAATAGTAGTTTTTTGATGAAAAAACTTAGTGTTTTTATCACCAGATCTAAGCTAGTCAACCCGAGACTTTTGCAACCACATTATTTCTTCACGCCTTAAGAGTTCGTTGAAATCTATTTTTAATAGCTTCAACTGTTGTGAAACCTCGCTGGTCTGTTGCCGTGATTGAAGCTCTTCAATCTGTAGTCGAAGTTGTTTAATTTTCCTCTTCACACGACCAAACACTCCCATACAGTGCAGGCTTCGGCCAGGCCTTTCAGTGCTCTAGCAGTGGGTCTTGCTGATTGGCCGGACCATGAAGTACGGACCAGGTCCCTGAAATCAGCGCGGGAGTCCCACATTACTTCATACTGAAACCTCCTCTTCCCTACCCTTTGCTACTGCACACTCTGCAAAAGTAACGGAACGTGGTCCGAATTCGGATCACTGAGGTGCTGGACTACTGCCCCTTGGAATTTATCCATCCACAACGAGTTTGCAACTATTCTGTCGAGCCTTTTTCAAATGTTATTCTCGTCAGATTGATTATTACTCCATGTGTAAGGGTTCCCCGAGAACCCTAAATCAAGAAGCTCCAAGTCATTAAGAACAGAACGAAACTGGTAGAGCTAATTGTAATTGACTCCCGCACCACCTTCCTTCTCCGAAAAGGTTGTTAGCGCGTTGAAATCACCAGCAACACAACAGGGACAAGCTGGTTGGGGGGCAATACGACACAAAAGCTCCCAAGAAAGATGTCTGTCTTCTTTGCTCGGATCTCCATAAAAACCTGTAAACCTCCATGTAAAATTATTTTTATCTTCAGTTATAGTAGCATCAATAAATCACTGAGTGCTGCTATTAACCTGTGCTTTCATACTTTCCTTCCAAAGAAGTGCTAATCCACCACTCCTACCTCTACTTGGAACTGTAGCACAATTTTCATACCATAACTTGCAACGAACTTGCTCCATCTCAATTTTACTTGATTTTGTTTCGATTACAAAAACCAAGTCAGGATTACATCGCCTCACAAGGTCGCGAAGCGACAGGAACGTGCTCGGGTTCCCGAGACCCCGCACGTTCCAACATAGTAGACGCATTATGTTTGGCGGGGTGCTCCGCACCCGCCGCCAATATTGCGTTTTGAGACTGCAAGGCACCCTCCACCTGATTGTGTATCGACCTCTGCTGACCGTTGATCTGTTCGACATTGCCCTGTGTAACTTCCTTCCCTTTCTCGGCCATAGGTTCAGCGGTCAAAGACTTAGCAGAAAACTCCATAACCTTTTGATTTGGCGTTGGGTTTGGGAAACCCACACTGCCCGTAGCCCCCTTAGATTTTGGAAGCACTTCCATCCCACTAGCCACTTTCTATGAACTGCCACTCGAAATACTCCCACTTTTTGCATCACTGGTAGTTTCCTCCGCCTTTTTGTTTCTACTATTAGAAACGCGAACATTGTGACCCGCCTGTGCTTTCGGCTTGGACCCTTGTGTATGCTGATCATTCCCTTTACCATTACTTCCATCACCGCGTGCCGTGTTACGTCCCCGGCCATGTCCTTTTCCTATTCTACCTCCGCCACCTCTAGTTGGTATACCACTATGATATGCACTGTTCCGATCCACATCAAACTCCCTGATCTTGATAGTGGGGTTCGGTGATAAATTTGCATCGCTAACTGTTCATTTAGAGCCTGGTATTGCGGTTAAGCTCTCGGCAGTAACCCCCTTTGCCTTCACCGTCGTAGTAAATCTCACCGGGTTATCAGGTGCCTCCATAACAGCTTCCGTCCCAGAGTTGACCAACGGATTAGTGAAGGAGGACATACCAGGTGGAGTTTGCTTAACACCGCTTTTATCAACGTCCATTGCATTGTCTACAAAATCTTCTTCCCCTTCAAACCCCCAATTCGAACCTGCATTGGATTTTTCCTCACTAACAGACCCCTTGTCTTTCGTATCATCCACCTGTGCCGTGTTGCGCACGGTTCCAGGTAGTTCCCCTGAAGCTCTATGTCTATCTTCATCAAACAACTTCTCCTGGCTTGTGGTTTGAAGAACATCCAATCACCAAACCCTGGATCTGTTGTCATCTTTGTTTGATCATCCACTATACGACAATCCGTACTATAGTGGCCAACTCTACCACACCACTCACAAGCACCAGTAAGTCTTTCGTACGTGAATTTTAACCACCTTTTCTTTTCAAACAACTTGATGAACTTACCCCTCATGAGCGGAAAATTTATATCAATCTTTACCCTAGCGATAATATAATCCCCAGACTTTCCGGACAAAACCCTAGAATCTGTTTTTGTTACCGGTCCAATTAGCTTGACTGCTTTTTGTAGTTCTTCATCGGTTTGAAGGTAAAAAGGAAGATTGCTTACTTGTACCCATACGTCGATCCTTCCGAGATTAGCTAGGTCAACCACCCCATTCACCGTCCATGGTTGCAAGAGAAAAAGGTTTTCATTGAATAGCCACGGGCCGCCGTGAAGGACTTTCTCCATTGCATCCTTTGTGGGAAACTCGAATATGAACTTGTTTGGCGATGGTTCGTGTATTCTTGTTTCTTCCCCTTCCGGCCAAATATTTTTGAACAAAACCTTCATTGCCCATGTGTTAAAGGTAATCGGATGGAGGAACGTACCTAGTAAACACGGTCCACAGTTTTGGATCGCTTCTAGGCAGTACTCGTCCTCATACTCCTGTACGTGTTCTTCTTCCATTGAGAGTTTACCAAACTGTCTTGCGAAGTTATCATCTTCTTCCATCCCCCCTGCTGTTGTGTTCAAGTGAGCGGCCATGCTTTGGTTACTGAGTTAGACTGGAACAGTCGGAAAAAGACCACCTGCAGCGCTTGAGAGCTTCGCCGAAGAGTTGCCGCCTTGTGAAACCCTAGATCGCCTCTGTTGAGCCCCGAATAATACGAAGCAAATTTTACCACGTGAAAACTGTTATAAAAGAAGTAGTAGTTGATTGACTTGTAACATTTGACATTATTACAAATAGTTAGTGGTCAAAATATTATATTTTTAGTAGCCCAATTTCATTAATTAACCTGTAGCCTTTTATGTTAGTAATAACCCAAAATAATTATCTTGCCCAAGTTCATTTTATATAGCAAGAGAATTCTAGAGAATAACTTGTGTAGAAGCTTGTGGAGAAAGACTATTTTGGTGAAAGAAGTGTGTGGAAAGAATGATTCTTGGAATATTCCTTTCTCATCCACCTATAAATAGATTGTATCTCACCACTTTGCATCAAGCAAAACTTGAAGTTCTCCTTTCACATATTACTCTGCTTTCTCTCTCTAGAATTTCCATCACTCTCCTCTCCCACTATGCGGAGTTGGTGACTTGCTAGACTTCCTCAATACCTCATCTAACAGTTGGTTACCTTTAGGAAGTAAATTACAAAAATATTGTCACTAACCAATCTTATATATTTAAAAATAAAAAGTGTGTGGATCTAATATAGTATCCTTACAAGAACTCCTTTGCTGATGCCATTTATAGAACCAGATAAGTCAGCATCCCTTTTTTGATCAATTTCTTTCACTTTTTCAGCAAAATCATTCACTAAATTAGGAATGTCGACATCTTTCCCGCCATCGCATACGTGCTCCTTCATCTGCAGCGCTAGTTCCATATGATTCTTGTCAAGAGCATTATTCTGTAACCATGCTAGACAACTTTTTCGATGAAATCAATTGGTTCCTTTCTCGCTTGGTTACAGGAGTGATGACCCAACCTAAATAGACCACCTTCGCCACCGAAAGGATTCTATTTCATCCTCTTAAAAAAGTGAAAAGTCTAATGAGCACAACGAGGGCTTTCTTTCTTTCCCGGTCCACTTCTGTACTCTCCAATTGTTTCTGGAGCTCCCCCAGCCTTCCAAAAAGTAATTTGATATCCATCATTCCTGTTTCCAATAGAAAAATTAAAGTTGGTGGTCTTGGTAAACATGTCCGAAGCTAAAATTTAGCTTGTGTGGTTATTATATAACACTTAGTTTTTTTTTTTTAATCTAACTGTAAGGCTTTTTTCCAATAAAAACAACTTTTACTCGTGTATTAGTCATGCTCGCCTGGTTTCAAAAGTATGCTCGTTTGATTTCACCATTAACACTCTTCTGGCATTACCACGACACTCGTCTGATTCCACAATTAACACTTGTCTATTCAACAAAGCACTTGTGTGATTACAACACAGTACTCGTTTGTTTTCGTCGTAACACTCGCCTGATTTCATATTGTTCACTTGTCAGGTTTTGCACTAGGCGAACAAGAAAACTGGTCTAGAACCAGAACTTGCTCATCTTGTTCCAGAATGGAAACTTAATGGTCACTCGTTTGGTTCCAGAGAATGGTTTACTAACTTGCTCATCTAGTTCCAGAATGGAATCTCAATGGCCACTTAATGACCACTCGTCTGGTTCCAGAGAGTGGTTCACTAACTTCTCGCCCGGTTCCTGAAGAGCAACTTAATGACCACTCGTCTGGTTCCAGAGATTGTTTCACTAGCATACTCGTCCGGTTCCACAGACTCTACTTGGCATATCCAAACTGGACGAGTGCACTTGTTCGATTCTCATATATGCGAGGGTGATTCAACTTTCCTTACAATTGATTCAAATTCATACATGAATTACAAGATTTACAGAGATTTTTTAAGAGAGAGTTGTTTCATATGGTTCACCTGCTCATTGTCAACGGTTAGTGTGGCAAACTGTGGATTTCGGATGAGGTCAGTGACGTTTGGGACAGTGTGCTCATTGTCAACGGTGGCAAACTGTGGATTTCGGATGTGGTCAGTGACGGTTCGGGCAGTGGGCTTGGGGATGGCGACGGAAGACGAAGCTCTGGTGGCGACCATGAAAGAAGAAGATGAGGATGCCATTTGTGAGGGAGAAAGAGAGTTGTAGAGAGGAGTTGGGAAGGAGAGTTGTGAGAGCGTGAGTTCAAGTGACGTTCAATTTTAAGTTATATGTTATGAAATATGTTATTGGACTGATGTGAATATCCACCACATAGTTGGATGTATTTTGTATTATTACATTCTGGTCCACAAGCCAACCTAATGCCTAGATAAGGAGGTTTAGGGTAGGAGTAATATTCATCTCAACACTATTCTCCCTACATCTTGTCTCTTTCTTTATTTCTTGTCTCTCTTAATTATCGTTTCACAACACGTTATCAGCGCGATAGTGCTCTATCAGACAAGAACGATTGGTGGAAAAAAGCTAGACGAGATGAAAGAAAAAAAAAGTAGGAAACGGTTCGTCTTCTGAAACCTTTTTGTATTGGATTAAGTTCTTCTTTGTGATGTGTAGTACTACCTTACAAGTAATTGTACATACTTCATAGGCTAGCCTTGTTCTAATTTGTTATACTAACTAGAGCTACTGCAAGGCTACTCTGTTTACACATATTTGTTATTTTTCGTAACTCGGGTGGACGACGAACCAAAAGGTTCAAGAAAAAGGCTCCTTTAGTTATGTGTTTGGAGGAATAAGGCTGATTTAATTATAGTTATTACTTGTTGGCTTTTTGAGAAAAATATATATATATTAGGATAATAAAATCTGTCTCAATCTGTTTTTACTAATTGAAAATCTGATATCTTTTTGTAAAGGAAAAGAAATACCATCCAGTATCTATGTAGTTCCTATTATCGTGTATATAAGTTTTTTTGTTTTTTCCTCTTTTTTTGTAAACACAGAAATTTTAGTGTATTGTTATGAAGTGTTCACTCATTTTTACTTACTGTTTGGCTACTTGAGATGAGTGGAACCTCCAGAGGAGGGTTTTTAACCAATGATCATATGTTGGGCTAAGCTTTATATGCTTACAAAATTACTATGTTTTTGACACCTGGAGTTGTGAATACATGAAACGTGTACCGTAATCAGAAGTTGCGGTAGTATCCTTTTATGACATGAAGTCATAGTTGAGCTATGTTCATACCAGAAGCTATAAACTTCACGACGATTCAATTGCAACCTGAAGTTGTGATCTATCTTATATGACCTGAAGTCATAACATATTTTGTTACATCTACAAAAGAGATGTCTGAAACAACTAAAATAAAACTAGTTATTATACAGCCTCCTGAAGAGGTTGCGTCACTTGTTCTTTAATTTATTTTACGCACTTAAATTTTTTAGTACTTAAGTTTTTTTTTTCTTACTATGGATCAATACCGGAACTCCAGAAGAGGTTTCGTAGTGGCTATTGATATGAATGTATAGCCATATAATTTGTTATTGGAGTAACAAATTACATGAAATCACTCATAACCCGTAGTTAAGAGTTTCGTAACCTGAAGTTATGAATATTATAAATAGTGATCCCCTGAAGAGATTACTAAAATTCAAATAATGATTCACCCTCCTTAAGAGGTTATATTATGTTAATTTCTAGTATCATATACGTATTTATTATTAACCTTGTCTAGTTCTTTGCCGTTTATACACTTGTTATTGATTCAAGTAAAGCATCCAGAAGATGGTTTTAGTCCATGAGGGTATATTGGACAAACGTATTTTATATGCATAGAAAGTGATTTTCATACCAGAAGTTATGAAAAATAATATTATAAGATGGAGTTATAAAATAACATTAACAGATCTCCCTGAAGAGAGAATCTACAACCACTCATTTTTTAATAAATGTATTGACATTTACTTCCCTTTTTGGGTTTCCTGAAGAAACTTTGATTAGAGAACTACGACATCCAAGAGATTTCTTATTGTCAATGTTTTTATTTTAATTTGAGGATTGGTTTACACAATGTACATATGAGACAAATTGATGCCTGAAGCATCAAAAAAGTATTATTATGGTTATGATCATACTGCTCACATCATGAAGGGGAGAATGGGTCCTATTGCATGACGTGAGCCAAAATATCATTGTCTCTACGGGTATGTACTAATGCAAAATCTCAACAAAATGGATAAGTTTCTCGACTAATGGGTGTCGATTTGGGTATACACTTTAAGCAAAGTGTACATATGTTGATCATCCAGAAGAAGAACATAAATCTAAGCATCCAAAAGAAGTTGAGATATTGATATATTGCTCTACAAGATGGGAACACAAATTATGAGGAAAGTCTTGAAGGTTATCACTCATATGGATCAAAGCCAACGTTGGTAGTTGAATAGCCCTGGAAGAGACTCATAGACCTGGAAGAGGCATAAAGCTCTGGAAGTAGCTAAAGGTACCTCAATACTACATATGATCCTACAATTAATAATTATTATATTCAGCGCTTTAAAAATTATACGGGTTAAAAGAAAAAGTGTTGATTAGATAATCAATGGCCAAAACAAAGTCAACACACGCATAACAATTGATCGGGTTACATAAATATGTAGAGCAAAACATATAGTACTAAAAGTACTAACAACCGAAGCATAATTACAATATATGCGAATACTACATATCCGCTGTTCAGCGTGTGATCCATGTAGATATTACAAATCCGCTACGAAGCGTGGGATATATGTCCGCTGTTAAGCGTGGGACTTACGTTTGGGTTTATGTCCGCATTAAGCGTGGGACTCATATATGAGAACATGATATGGTATTCATGATGAATTCTCATACCTATAATCATCTCGTGGTGAGAATGATAATAATGTTGTGTTAGTCTTGGGGACTAAAGCACAACAAAATATGGGTTGAAAAGTAACTAGTTACAAATATGATCGTACGAATCAAAAATTTGTGAAATTCCATAGAAGTTGGTTCACATGAGAAAATATTTGCCCGAAGCAAATAAAAAGTGTACACTCGCGAGTAGTTTTAGGTGCATATGCATTTTATTATGTTTTAGTAATTATATATTATTAGATTGTGGTCTTGCAATGGTTATGTTTGTCAGGTACAAAGGTGTTACCAAGAGGGGGAGAACCAATCTAGATGCGACACACTTTTTCCTTCGCTATGATTTTTGTCCCACATGATTTTTTTCAAGCAAGGTTTTAACGAGGCTGGAAACATTATTAAGATGCGTTCCAGAAGAATGTCATCACCAATGCTGAGCAAACTATTCTCCCTACATCTTGTCTCTTTCTTTATTTCTTGTCTCTCTTAATTATCGTTTCATAACACGTTATCAGCATGATAGTGCTCTATCAGACAAGAACGATTGGTTGAGAAAAGCTAGACGAGATGAAAGAAAAAAAAAAAGTAAGAAACGGTTGGTCTTCTGAATCATTTTTGTACTGGATTCAGTTCTTATTTGTGATGTGTAGTACTACCTTACAAGTAATTGTTCATACTTCATAGGCTAGCCTTGTTCTAAATTGTTATACTAACTAGAGCTACTGCAAGGCTACTCTGTTTACACATATTTGTTATTTTTCGTAACTTGGGTGGACGACGAACCAAAAGGTTCAAGAAAAGGCTCCTTTAATTATGTGTTTGGAGGAATAAGGCTGCTTTAACTACAGTTATTACCTGTTGACTTTTTGAGAAAAAAAAATTATATTAAGATAATAAAATCTGTCTCAATCAGTTTTGACTAATTGAAAATCTGAGATCTTTTTGTAAAGGGACACAAATACCACCTGATGCTCTAGTGACCCACCTGATGCTCCAGACCCGGCTTTCGAAGTTTATGACCCTTATGATCCATCCTGGAAGCCACTTGAACCTCCACCTTTCCAAGAACAGTACCCTAACAATGGTGGTGGTCTATTCAATACTCGTTGTCTCAAAGGTTATAAATTTGATGGTGCAAAGTTGTATGTGGCTTTGTGTATTTTGTGGAACCGGATATATACTTTGCTTACTCTGTCACAAATCGTAGATGAGAGACAATCAAAGTTGACGACAATTCTGATACGCTTGTATCGAACCTGACCCTCTATGGCCTCTACAGCAATTGGAAAGCAAGGGAAGGTTTTGTTGACTTGACGAGTTTTCACCTTTCTGGTAAGAAGGTGCTTGCTCGCGATTGGAGAGCCGGGGTGGACGAATGGAAGATAACAAAGGATCACAATTCTTTCATATGTTTTGAAGATGATCCTGTTATTGAAGACGATTATCCTTACCTTCTTGTGCATGGCTTGGACGACATTGCAAAGCTTGGCGGTAACAATAACAATTCAACTGGATTTGTGGCCCATTTGGCAGAGAATATATTCTGTGCAGTTTGTATCGTTACCGCCAATCGCAGATGTAATATCATGCGTGCACATTTGAGGTTCACAAGCAGTGCAAACAAGGTTTTGAGCTCACAGACACCCTCAAGGCTAAAGTCTTGGGTAATGCAGATACTTCTACTGATTAAACTGGAGCTTTCGATATCAATGGTATGTCACTGTACTCTTACCTCTTATGTCTTGCAATTTCGATGTACCGCTCATGAGAATTGAGGTTAATTTGTTTGGGATTCAAATTTTTTAGGTCTGGTTTCGTTTAGGAGTTAACGTTGGATGCAAGAATGAATCATTTGATTGTTTTGAACTATGGAATACTAAGTAGAGATGAATTATGAAAAAGAATACTAAAAAATATTTAAAAATGGTGGAATGTATTTAGGTTTAAAAAATTCGAGGAAAAAAAGTGATACGGATACGCTAGATTCGTCACGACACGCCATGCGGCGTCAGAGTAGTCATTATTCGAATTCCCATATGTTGAAAATGGAGGCTACAGAGTTCAACTAGCTGACCAGAGAAAGTACCACTTGGTGCTAAACTACTAGATACGTACCGGGTCTCCTAGAATTACTTGAATACAACATGTGTTGGGTTTTTTCGTTGATTCAAAATCCTAGCATGGGATGGTCAAAGGAGGCTAATAGTTTTGGAAGTAATTACATTACTTTGGCAGCAAGGAATCTCTTTGATTCCTTGTAGGGGTCTACTTTGACTAATATATTTGGTAGTGTCCTTATTGGGTTAGGAAACAATTTAGGATGAATTATTTCCTAGTTTGTCTCGGATTAGTTTTGAACATTACTTGGGCTCCAAGTCTTGTACTAGTATATAAGTAGATGCTAGGGTCATGACTTGGTGTGTGCTTGTAATTGGTATTGGCTTCTCATCAATAAATTGGTTGGTTTGGCCGTGGATGTAGCTAGTCTCAAAACTAGTGAACCACGTAAATTCTTGTGTTCTTGATCCTACTCTTGTTTATCCTTGTTTTCTCTTGCCTCTCACGTATTGGAATCCTAACAAGTGGTATCAGAGCCTGGTTCGTTGAGATTCAAGAGGAGCAATGGCGTTGGTTCGTGATCAAGATATGGGTCTGATGGGAAGATTGGGTTTCCGCTGGTTGACCTCTGAAACAGGGGGTGCAAGCACACCAAGCCTTTGTTGGGAGGCTATCGAGTTCCTTGTTGGGGGAGCTATCGGGCTCTTGTGGTGGAGCATTAGAATTGTGGATCTGGCTATAGTACATCCGGCACGCTTTCGCATCCGGCATGCGTCAATCGATATGGCGTGCTCAACCCGGCGAGTGATCTGGATGTATATCTGGATTTGGCAGCTTGGAGGATTCAAGTCTAGGTGGAGTCAACTCGAATCAACTAGCAAACTGAGGGAGAAACGTCATTGGAAGAGGGAGTGTCCTAAAAATTGTTCACCTGTAGATCTCGCTTCAAGTGGAGGAGGAGAGACGCTCAAGGTTGGTGATGATCTCTAGGCCCCTTAAGGGCGGTTTGGTCTCCTGGCATGGAGCATGGGAGCGTGTTATTGGGCACGCGGGGTTGGCGGCGTGTTATCGTGCATGCATCGGTTGGTGGCGCGATTGGATCTTGGATTGGCGCGCATCGGGTTATCGGTTTTGTGCGCATTGGTGCGGGTGGCGGCGCAAATTGTCATGACATCGTTTGATAGGCACTTTGTTGCGAAGTGTCATTGGCGCAACGTTGGGGTATGCATTGTGTCATGGTGCATTAGTGGAGCGTTTATTGGGATGCATTGTCTTTGTGTTTGTTGAAGACGCATAGACGCACTTGTTGGGGGCGTATTAAGAGTGTGTTCAAAATTCCGTAAATTGGGAATACACTCGGGTCGGGTTTGTTGGATTGATGAGAAGAATTGGTTTGGTAGCTATGGAGTTTGAATCAAGGTGGAGTTTTGTTGGATTTTTTGGTTGATTCAAAATCCTAGCATGGGATGGTCAAAGGAGGCTAATAGTTTTGGAAGTAATTACATTACTTTGGCAGCAAGGAATCTCTTTGATTCCTTGTAGGGGTCTACTTTGACTAATATATTTGGTAGTGTCCTTATTGGTTTAGGAAACAATTTAGGATGAATTATTTCCTAGTTTGTCTCGGATTAGTTTTGGACATTACTTGAACATCAAGTCTTGTACTAGTATATAAGTAGATGCTAGGGTCATGACTTGGTGTGTGCTTGTAATTGGTATTGGCTTCTCATCAATAAATGGGTTGGTTTGGCCGTGGATGTAGCTAGTCTCAAAACTAGTGAACCACGTAAATTCTTGTGTTCTTGATCCTACTCTTGTTTTTCCTTGTTTTCTCTTGCTTCTCACGTATTGGAATCCTAACAACCTGAAATTAGAGAATTTTTACTCATAGGAAGTATGCCCATCAAATGCCAATATGAGAAAAGACTAGTAAGGACTAAGAGGATGCAATGTTCACTTTTTTGTTTGTTCTAGTTTACACAATTTTTCTTTAGATTGTCTAATCTTATGATACATTTCACCTAGATCTTGGATACAAATGCTATGGCAGGGGCAAGATGGATTACAAATCTCATGGTGCACAAAGGGAAAGACGAAGAACGTAGAAGCGCGTGTACACATTCAGGTGCATCACACGGCATGAAATAACATAGCACGTTGCATATGGTTCGCTATTATGAGATCAGTTAAATCCACACATTATTTGTTGGTATCTCTTAATGTGGAGTCAATAATGTGATAAAAACTTACGCACCAACTATTTATTATCAATTGCAGTAAGAAGAAATTGATAACTCCATATATATGGCAAAACTTCTACTACATTCATAAAGAACCACTCATCTCAAACTCTGGCTCCAACTAAGACACTGCATGATGTTCTCTACTTCGGTAGTGCTGTGTTCTATACTGCAGAATATCTACATCTTCATTACACAAATGCTAGAATGGCTCCGGATATTGGGGCCTTGATACGGGTATCGTATCAATAATATTTAATTATTTAAGTTTATTAGTATTTTATTATGCTATTTGGTTATTTAATAATAATCCGGGCTTGGCCCGTTAGGTCTAGGGTTAGGTTAAGATAGGTCAGTTTATCTATTTAAAGAGTTGTAGTCTCCCCGCATATTCAATCAATCAAGAAGAATATTATTGTTTAGTCTTTTATTATCGTGTGTGTGAGTGTGTGTGCCCGATTCGTTACCCGGGTGGGTAACAATTGGTGCTTTCATTGAGAGCGTCGGTCAGACTTTTTGTTCGCGGCGCTCGCCCCTGGACTCCATGGACCTCCCCTGCGCTATTCTCGATCTTAGTCGCGGAGTTGTCCAATTAGTGCTTATTGATGATATCGATGAGCTCTACCAGCAAGCAGGTGAAACAATAAATTACATCACCAATGCAGAACTCGAATACTTCCAAGCAAGAGGGTATCTCACCCAGACAGATCTGGAAAACATCAACGCGAGTCGGAGACGATTCCGACTGATTTCAACTGATGAGTTCTGCCGCCTGCAGAACATTATTAGAGACGGCGATTTGCCGCTAGATGAAGACCAGAGTCAGACGCCGTTGCTAGAGGAACAACAACAGCGGCTACAGCAAGAACAATCCAAGCAGCAACAGCTCCAGACCAGCGACCCATGTCCGCATCCCACGTCGCAGCCTCTGCTCCGTCCTTCCCCAACGCCAGCCGCCCAGCAGACCGCCTTCAGCAGCACCCAGAAACCGGCGCCGATCCAATCTCCGGTGGCTGCAAACCGCCAATCGTTTCAACCACCGTCGTCCTTCTCCCCGTCCAAACCACCGCCATCGCCCAATCTTCCTCCACAAACCAAGCATCCCATTGAGAAATTACCCATTGCTAGCCCCAAATCGGAAAACCACCCGACCATAACTGCCGACGCCGACCTCCAACTGACCGACCCCAGCCTCTGCAACCATCGACCCCCATACCCGATTCCGAACCCACCTCCTCAGCCGCTCAATTTGAAGCCACCCGAACCACCTGACCCGGTTCGCGACCTCCTAACAACCGTTGGCCCTATCTCCGTCCAATCAGACGACCGTCCATCGAAGCCTCCAGATCCGAACCCCCAATCGACTGTTCTACCACCGGTCGCACCACCGTGGCCGCCAGACGAATCGGGTCTCCGTCCGAAACCGCCTCCACCGCCGTCTGCGCCACCACCGTCGCATCAACCGCAGCCATGGCCTCCCCCTTCTCCGCCGTACCCGCCTTTTCCGGCGCTCAAAACTTCGACCGGACCTCCCCGAATGCCCGGCGACCTCAAGCCACCCGACCCGCCACCATTACAAACCCTTACGGGTTCTGTTCTTCAGCAGCAAGTGGTTAGGGCAACACTTGGGCTGGTTTACACCAATTGGACTCATTTATTGCCTTGGCCCAACAAAAGTTGTGGACTTGAGTTTAGTTTGTTAGTTGGGCTTCAACTTACAATTGGGCTTAGTTCAATTGGGCATACTCGATCTGATGGTCAGCAGATATTTGAGCTTTGTTTTGATTTGGGCTACACAAGTCATCATGTGGGCCAGTCACATTATGTGAGCCCCACCAACTTGGATCAACTAATTTTTGGCGCAACTACATCCCAGCTTCCCGAGATAATTCGCTGTCGTCCATTTGATCCGGGCAAGATTAGTGACAAGTTGAGACTCCGAAGTGGCGTTTTGAAGACCGTTCGACGTCAATTCGACCCGGGCAAGAGTAAGAAGGATTTTTCGACATCCGCCTTGAGGGCAAGGCGATTTTCAAGCGTGGGGGAGTTGATACGGGTATCGTATCAATAATATTTAATTATTTAAGTTTATCAGTATTTTATTATGCTATTTGGTTATTTAATAATAATCCGGGCTTGGCCCGTTAGGTCTAGGGTTAGGTTAAGATAGGTCAGTTTATCTATTTAAAGAGTTGTAGTCTCCCCGCATATTCAATCAATCAAGAAGAATATTATTGTTTAGTCTTTTATTATCGTGTGTGTGAGTGTGTGTGCCCGATTCGTTACCCGGGTGGGTAACAGGCCTTCGGGTAATTAAAGTTGTTTATTTACTATTTCACTCAAGTATATTACAGAAGTACAAATTATAGAACAATACTCATTTTGGAACAGAGTACAAATTATCTTTGTCATCTTCATTGTGTCAACGATATAAACTCTCCTGAATTGGTGTTTAATTCTTCAATTTACAGAAAAGATTGAGAGGGAAAACAAGAAAGGAGGAAAAGTTATGTAAATTTCATCTTTTTTACACATACACAGTACGAGCCCGTTGGGTAATGCTTTTGCTTTCTAGATTGCTACTTTTCTAATCTAAAATCAGTATTAATGTGTTTAGTAAATTTATTTTTACTGCTTTCTGGAAAGCAGTTACTTCCCCACAGCAGCTTTTGAGGCAGGGGAGGGGTTGCTTTTCAGGATCTACTTTTCGATAAATATATTATTTGACATTCTTATCCGTTAAAAAAATATCAATAATTGTAATAGCACACTTTATTATATCATGTTTGATATTGTCATTTCGACAATAATATCAACTCTATAACACTAATTACCAAACAAAAAATATCAAAACTGCTTTCCCACAGCTGCTTAAATACGGAATTTACCAAACACTTTTCGTGTAGATTTCCACAGAAACTTTCTCACAGTACTTCCTACACAGCAGCGTTCTAAAATACTACAGCATTACCAAACTAGCCCTACTTATACAAGAGTATGAAAATCTCAACTAACCTAACCACGATGTACACTTATTTACAAAACACCTCTATACTTTCTTTATATTCTCTAAGTACCCTAACTATGTTATAGTACATTGTATTACACCCTTGGAAAAATTACGTCTACCTCCCTGCATCTATTTGTGCAGTATTTTAACCCCCTTCCCCCAGAGTGAAACTTGCTAGGTTTGACGAGCCTAATTTTTGAAGAAGAAAATGTAATATTGCGGGAGGAAGAGGCTTAGTTAATATCCGTGCTAACTGATGTTTAGAGGAGACACGGATTAATCTGGTCTTCCCTTCTTGAACTTGATCCCTCACAAAATGGCAATTAACATCTATGAGTTTTGTTCTATCATGGAACACAGGTTTTCAGGTATATGTATTGCAGGTTTGCTATCACAATAGATCACGGGAAGGGGCTTCAAATTTGCTTGCAAATCGCTCAATAAATATGTCAACCATTGTAGTTCACATGTTGTAGAAGTCAAACACCTATACTCTGCTTCAGCAGGATTTCTTGACACAATGTCCCGTTTCTTTGACCAAAAACCAATAAGAGCATCTCCTAAACATAGTAGGATACCTGACACAGATCTTGTATCTGGGCAACTAGCCCAATCAGAATATGAGAAAGCTCTAAGAACCACATCGTTGGTTGAAGGGTAGAATAAACCTTGATCTGGGTTACTTTTGATGTACCCTTTGAACTGCAAATAGATGTGTGGCATGGGCGATGATACATATTGATTGAGCTTATTCACAAAGAAACAGAAATCAGGTCTAGAATTGCATAAATACAACAGTCTACAAATTAATCTTCCGTATGTTATGATTTCTTCTCCTTGTAATTCCACACCATGAGACCTATTTAATTTCACCCCCTTAGTTCATGGGAGTGTTGTCTGTTAGTATGTCTAAGGTAAACTTTCTTTGACACAAAGTAATTCCTGCATCACTTCTTGACAGTTCAAAACCAAGGATCGCTGAGAGAGGATCCGCGGCTGACGCTTATAACTGGACAAATCGCTTCCTCGCCGCCTATCGGCCCTTCCCCGAAACATTCCTACACCCAATCATCCCCTGCCTCATTCTTCACAGTTCACACATCACCAAGAAGAACAACATGCCGCCGATCGCTCGGACCAAAATCAGTGTTTTTCTTTTTTAATCATTTCTACCTTTGCATTCTACTGTTCAATATCAAGATAAAAGTCTATCCAGTGGACGCACATGTCCTAGTCGTGTCCATTTGGATCCCAAAAGTGTCTCCCACGTGTCCCTGCTTCAACATTGGTAGTCTAATCAAACAGTACTCCCTCTAAAATGAGTGTTCTTTTTTTAGGTGATTGTTTGACTAACAAAATGATTCCAAAATTTGTTCTTTTCAAAGTATGGTAGAGTTATGAGTGCTCTGCAACAATGTGAAAAGATATTCGTGTATCGTTTGATTAGTCAAAATCATTACCTCAAAATGGTTGCAAGACAACACGACACTCATTTTGGACGGAGGGAGTAGTTCTTTTAATTTCCATGTGTTATCAAAATTATGACCCGAACAGATTGTGAATATTCAAACAGTACCCAAAATAATAAAACAAAGAACGAACTTACTGATTGTGAGTTTTCCGAATTGTGTACAAAGATGGAAGACAGTTTCGTTTATAGAACGAGGATCCTTAAAGCAGATTCGTCCCCCACACGTGCATGTTGCGGAACAATCGGACGACTGCCTCCCAGGATGAAAGAACCGAGACTAAGAAGATGTTTCTATCTGGAAGTTTGAGTGCTGTGAATTTCGTTGGTTTCAGTTGATCCAAATGAGGGACAAGTCAGATTATTTATTGAAGAAGTTGTGTCGGTTGGGAGCGGTTGCAACTGTTCAATTTGAACATACAGTTGCAACTGTTTGTAATTCGTAAAAAATAACAGAAACTAAAATATGTTAATTAACAAATTACTTTGTTAGTTCTGGCCCAAAAAAGTTAATACTTGTTGAAGCCCACTAACAAGCCAGCCCAACACCACACCACACCACGTCACGGCCCGGCCCGTGCCCGAACCCGAGACCGAGACCGAGCCGGCCGGATGGACGGCGGCGGCGGCGTGCGCGGGCGTGTGGTGGTTCGACCTTTGTCTAGGTCCTCTCTCCTGCAATAAATTGCTCCACCCAAAGGGTGTGCCCTATAGTCCAAACTTGGAGTAGATAAACTCCAAAATTTCCTCCTTGAACCAAGATGTGGTTTCTATTTTCTTCACAACACAAGTTTGATCATGAAGCCATTTTGAGAGCTCAATTTGATCACTCATTTCTTAATGGTTTTTGACGAGTGAGTGACCGAAACAACCACCAAGTTGCCCTCTTTCTAAGGATGCGATTGGTGTTGTTAACCCTCAAGTGAGTCGGATTCAAACCGATCTCAAAGTCGGGTATAAAATGTTATCGTCTAAACCATTTCTTCCAACAATCCCCCACATGAATGACAAATTCACGTCTCAAAGCTGAAAATGTCTTTATGTGGTTGAAACTCCATTGGCGGTAGTTAATTGCGTAAAGGAGGGTAGCCATAGACTTTGAATCTTCCCCTTAGTGAGATACTACAGGGTATACTGGCTTGACAGTGAGCGAGACGCCTTGAACTGCTTGCCGCGTTGTATACCTAGTCGGTAGATCGCACACAATTAACAACCTTGACGTAGTCCGTTCTCACGGTTGTGTTCATTTCGGCCTTGAAACACTTTTCCTGGTTTCATGAGTAGACTTAGAGGAGTGTAGCCACGTCATCCTCCTAGAACCGGCCCGTTCCTACTCACATAGGTGAGACACACAACGAGTATCCTACCATACTCTTATCAAGGAACCTTGAGATGTGGTCTCATTAAAAGCCTTTAGCTTACCCTGTCCCATCACTCGGTGTTCGCCCTAGGAATGAGTTTGGAAAATTTATTTCCGGGTGAGTGATTTGTTTATTTGCACTGGTAGTTGGGTTGTCCCTTTTGAACCTAGTTCTTGGGATCTCCAGTCACCTAGGTTGGGTTTGCCGCTACGTGCAACTCTTACGAGATTGGCTTTAATCCCATTCGCCTTGACGAACTTGCAACTAATTCTCTCGATAAACCTTTAGTCAACGGATCCGCTATATTTTCTTTTGACTTTACATAATCGATCGATATTATTCCTCTTGAGAGGAGTTGCCTAATGGTATTATGTCTCCGACGTATATGTCTAGACTTACCATTATACATGCTACTTTGTGCTCTACCTATTGCCGATTGGCTGTCGCAATGAATGCAGATAGGAGGCACTGGTTTTGGCCATGTTGGAATATCTTCGAGGAAATGACGAAGCCATTCTGCTGCTTCCCCTGCCTTGTCTAACGCTATGAATTCCGCTTCCATAGTAGACCTTGCAATGCACGTCTGCTTTGAAGATTTCCAACATATTGCCGCTCCACCAAGAGTGAATACATATCCACTTGTGGACTTGGAGTCTCTTGAGTCAGAGATCCAATTGGCATCGCAATATCCTTCCAAGACAGCTGGATAGTTCGAGTATTGTATACCCATATTCTTGGTATAAGGAAGATACCTCAGCACTCGAATTAAGGCTGTCCAATGATCCTTACCAGGGTTGCTGGTAAAGCGACTCAATTTCCCGACAGCTTGTGCGATGTCCGGCCTTGTACAATTCATGATGTACATGAGGCTTCCACTTATCTGGGCATATTCCAATTGCCTAACACATTCGCCACGATTCTTGGTGGGATGTAAACTCACGTCTACTGGTGTGGTAATCGGTTTATTATTCCCTTTGTCGAACTTTTCGATCACCTTTTCTATGTAGTGAGTTTGAGAAAGTGCGTAACCATCTGGAGTCTTTGTAATTTTAATCCCTAAAATCACATCCGCCACTCCTAGGTCTTTCATGTCAAACTTTGTGGACAATAATTTCTTGGTTTCAAGAATTATTGTCTTGCTGCTCCCCATAATTAGCATGTCGTCGACATATAAGCATATTATGACACATTCCTTTCCTATTTTCTTATAGTATACGCACTTATCACATTCATTAGTTCGAAATCCATGACTGCTCATGACTTTGTCGAACTTCTCGTGCCATTGCTTGGGGGCCTGTTTTAGTCCATAAAGGGACTTCTTTAGCCGACAATATTTGTTGTCGCTTCCAGGAACTTTAAACCCTTCCGGTTGTTCCATATAGATTTCTTCCTCTAGTTCTCCGTTCAAAAAAGCCGTTTTAACGTCCATTTCGTGTATTTCAAAATTGAATAATGCATCAACTGCGATAAGCATCCGAATAGACGTTATTCTGGTCACAGGAGAATATGTGTCGAAGAAATCTAGTCCTTCTTTCTGCCTATACCCTTTTGCGACAAGTCTTGCCTTGTACTTGTCGATTGTTCCATCGGGTTTAAGCTTCTTCTTAAAAATCCACTTACAACCTAGGGGCTTGGAGCCTGGTGGAATATCTACTAATTCCCAAGTATTATTATGTAAGATGGATTCAATCTCGCTGTTTATAGCTTCTTTCCAATAAGGAGCATCGACACTGGATATGGCCTCTTTATAACTTGTGGGATCATTTTCCGTTAAATATGTTAGGAAATCAGGCCCAAAAGTTTTTGCCGTTTTGGCTCGTTTACTCCGCCTTACCTCTTCCTCCTGGTCTTCGCCAATGGCGGTATCATGCGACCGTTTTGCAGACGCTTCTACTTCCTTTATCTTGCAAGGAAATATATCTTTGAAGAAGGAGGCATTGGCTGATTCAATAATAGTGTTCTCGTTAATATCCGGTATTTTTGATTTGTGAACCAGAAATCGGTGAGCACTACTATTAGCCGCATATCCTATGAAGATGCAATCTATAGTTTTAGGTCCTAACTTGACCTTTTTTGGTAGTGGGGTTGCTACTTTAGCAAGACACCCCCATACCCTCAAATGTTTGTATGAGGGTTTTCGGCCTTTCCACATTTCATATGGGGTTTTATCTACTTTCCTTTTAGGTATTCTATTTAGAAAATAGTTGGCGCTTAATAAAGCTTCCCCCCACATGTTTTGTGGTAGACCTGAACTTAAGAGTAATGCGTTTAGCATTTCTATTAAAGTTCTATTTTTTCTTTCCGCAACCCCATTTTGTTGCGGTGTGTAGGGTGCCGAGGTCTGATGGATGATTCATTTTGCGAACATATTTCAGAAAATGGAGAATCATATTCTCCTCCTCGATCGCTACGAAGGATCTTAATCCTTTTATTCAATTGATTTTCCACCTCGGCCTTATATTTTTTGAATGCGTCTAACGCTTCATCTCGACTATGCAATAAATAAACATAGCAGTATTTAGTGCAGTCGTCGATAAACGTTATAAAATATTCTTTCCACTTCTTGTCTGCACAAATTTCAGATCACATATGTCGGTGTGAATTAATTCGAGAGGGCTCGTTGATTTCGAACCGATAGGTTGAAATGGTTTACTTGTCAATTTTGCCTCTACACATATTTCACACTTGTGATCAGGATTAATCGCGCTTTTGGGAAGATGGTTCATTTTCATTAATTTACGAATCGACTCGTAATTAACATAACCTAATCGTGCATGCCATAAACAAGAAGTAGAAGAATCCGACAAATATTTAACTTGCGCTTTCTTATTCATAGTCGGAAACACAGTCATTACATTGAGCTTAAATAGCCAATCTTTGAGATACCCCCTACCTAGATATTCTCCACCTTTAGTCAGAACAAATTTGTCCGACTCAAATACAAGCTTAAACCCTTTCTTGCTAAGCACTGGTCCTGAAACTAGGTTCTTCCTAATATCGGGAACATAGAGAACATCATTGAGGGTAAGGGTTTTTCCGGAAGTCATTTTCAGCGTTATTTTCCCTTTCCCTTTTATGGCGGAAGTTGCTGAATTTCCCATGTACAATGGTTCTTCATTTTCAGTCGGCTCGAACGATGAGAACATAGCCTTGTCGGAACATATGTGCCTTGTGGCACCGGTGTCGATCCACCACTCCTTGGGATTGCCTCCGGCGAGGTTCACTTTCGAGACTACGACTGCAAAGTCGTTTCCGTCTTCTCCATCCTCGGCCATGTTGGCTTCGGATTTCTTCCCTTTGGAGGTGTTCTTCTTTTTCCGACAATCTTTTATCTTGTGCCCGGTCTTTCCACAATTGTGGCATTTACCCGTGAACTTCTTCTTCTCATTCGTAGCCTTCCTCTTCAGATTTTTCTTCGGCTTTTCCTCTACGAAGTTTGCCTTAGACTGATAGCTTGTTGACGGCTTGTCTTCGGCTAGTCGATTGCCTTCTTCAATCCGAAGTCGAACGATGAGCTACTCCATCGTCATTTCTTTTCCTTTATGCTTCAAGTAGCTTTTGTAGGTCTTCCAAGCGGGAGGCAACTTGTGAATCATAACGGCTACAAGGAATTCCTCAGGGAGATTCATTTTCTCCGCTATTACATCATGTATTAAACATTGAAATTCCTGAACTTGCTGCATGATCCCCTTGGAATCTACCATCCTATATTCCATGAAATTCTCGACTACGAACTTTTTAGCACCGGAAACCTTTACTTTATATTTATTTTCGAGCGAGCGCCAAAGTTCCTTAGCCGTTTTTACAGCGCAATAGACATTGTACAACTGATTATCTAAACTATTTAAGATATAGTTGCGTGCAAGGAAATCGGAGTGATTCCAAGCCTCCACCGCTGCAACGGTTTGTCTATCGGCATTTTCTGGACATGAAGGAGCATCTTCGTTGAGAAATTTTGCAAGACTCAAAGTCGTTAGGTAAAACAACATCTTTTGCTGCCAACGTTTGAAGTCCTTGCCCGTAAATTTCTCCGGCTTTTCAACAAGATGAGAACCAACCGGTATAACGGGATTAGTAGCGGGAGTGAGACCCGCAGTCCCTGCCGCATCAGTTCCGGAATTGTCTCCCATTTCTACAAATAGAAATGTTTCCGTTAATTTTCGACAAAATAACAATATAAGTAATAGCCTGAATTGAAGTTGCAGTACTATAAATCTTATATCAAATAGTACTAAACAGAAGTAAAAGGATACTTGCTGAATTTATTGAAGCAAGTCGAGAGAATAAGAAACTGATATGCAAACTGCAGCACTATAAACTTTGATAACCAAAAGTAATGGAGAAACAGAATAAACCAAAAACTTGCTGATCAGCTTGCTGACAATTAATAAAGCAAGTCGAAAAAGGCTAAGCAGTTTGAAACGATATGAAACTGTAACTATGAAACAGAAAATATACTTCTATACTAATCAGGGATGAATATGATTAACAGAAACTGTAAATCAAACAGTTAAAAAAAAAATGCTAACCAAAGATGCTTTCACACAAATGATTAAAGAAGCAACAGATGGCATATAAACTAATAGACAAAAACAAAGGACCAAAATGATGCGAAATGAACCAGGCAACAGGACATGTGATGGTCGCAGTGATTTTGAGAGCAATTTGAGAGCAATTTTAATACTTAAATATGACAATACTCATGCAAAGGAGAGACTGATAGTAAATCAATACACCAATAAAGGCACTGATTAAGAAAGGAAACGGTTCAGTGCAAATATTGATCACAGGATTAAGAAAGAAGAAAACAACGTTCAAAATTCAATAAGTAATACGCAAGAAGACTCTGTGTAGTTGACAGAAACGAGAAACAAACCAAACTGTACTGATTAAATGTTTCTTTTCTGACAGAAAATTTAGAGATATTGACTGATTATATCACAATACTGAATCTGCTTTAAGATTGTTATCAAAATTATGACCCGAGCAGATTGTGAATAATCAAACAGTACCCAAAATAATAAAACAAAGAACGAACTTACTGATTGTGAGTTTTCCGAATTGTGTACAAAGATGGAAGACAGTTTCGTCCATAGAACGAGGCTCCTTAAAGCAGATTCGTCCCCCACACGTGCTTGCTGCGGAACAATCGGACGACTGCCTCCCAGGATGAAAGCTTCCTTGTGCGGCGGTGGAAAGCACGGCGTACAGCGCCGCACACGACGAACCGAGACTACGAAGATGTTTTTGTCTGGAATTTTGAGTGCTGTGAATTTCGTTGGTTTCAGTTGATCCAAATGAGGGACAAGTCAGATTATTTATTGAAGAAGTTGTGTCGGTTGGGAGCGGTTGCAACTGTTCAATTTGAACAGACAGTTGCAACTGTTTGTAATTCGTAAAAAATAACAGAAACTAAAATATGTTAATTAACAAATTACTTTGTTAGTTTCTGGCCCAAAAAAGTTAATACTTGTTGAAGCCCACTAACAAGCCAGCCCAACACCACACCACACCACGTCACGGCCCGGCCCGTGCCCGAACCCGAGACCTAGACCGAGCCGATCCGAGCCGGCCGGACGGACGGCGGCGGCGGCGCTTCGACCTTTGTCTAGGTCCTCTCGCCCTATAGTCCAAACCTGGAGTAGATAAACTCCCAAATTTCCTCCTTGAACCAAGATGTGGTTTATATTTTCTTCACAACACAAGTTTGATCATGAACCCATTTTGAGAGCTCAATTTGATCATTCATTTCTTAATGGTTTTTGACGAGTGAGTGACCGAAACAACCACCAAGTTTCCCTCTTTCTAAGGATGCGATTGGTGTTGTTAACCCTCAAGTGAGTCGGATTCAAACCGATCTCAAAGTCGGGTATAAAATGTTATCTTCTAAACCATTTCTTCCAACACCATGTTTATCGGTACACGGAACTAACTGAGTAATTTCTTGTTAAACACATACGACAATCAAAAAGTAGGAAATCACAGTCCCATTTGTGACAAAGCAGGGTGGTTTAGCTCGGCCGACCGCTTTAAACCCTCGAAATAAAAGCGGGATCGCATTTGCAAAAAAGTGAAACGAATGTAGAACGAGCACCAATACCGCCTCCTCAAGCATCAGAGGAACCAAAGCAGAAGACACAAGAACAACCACCCGATATGCTCAAATTTCCCAAGCAGTCACCACTAGTGACAAGGACATGCTTCGCAAATAATTCCCTATTCAACTGAGTTTCTTCACCACGAAAGACATCAATTCATTCATCATATCCTCAGAAAACATCCGCGTCCTCTCTTCCGTTGCAATCACGCTTTTGGTGGTTCTATCTACCTAGGGACGTGGTAAGATCGCGAAGCATTTTAGGTTCAAAGCCTCAGTATCTAGTGCTGTAGAGTGATGTAACGACTGTGGCGGAAACTAAGAAGCGAGGAGAGGATCAGAGGAGAAGCTAAGTTTACAGTTCCACATTTTAGGTTATTCGCGATGTTTTCAAAGATTTGAGCTGCTACATGGTGATTGTCATCGGTGGAATTTCTCTAGTTTAGGTGAATGTCGAGGACTAGGGAACATAGTAGGTTCAAACCCACGATCATAGTTTGTTGTTTCCAATAATTTGTTTGATATTTTTTCGTTCATAGTTTGTTGTTTTCTCGGTGCAATTCCCTTTTCCGCTCAGTTTCTTCACCGCGAAAGACATCAATTAATTCATGCATCATATCCTCTGAAATCATCCGTGTCTGCTGTTCCGTCGCGATCGCGCTCTTGGTGGTTCTATCTAACGTCGGTCTACCTAGGGAAGTGGTCAGGTCGCGAAGCATTTTAGGCTCAAAGCCTCATTATCTAGTCATGTTGGGCGATGTGACGATTGTGGTGGCACGGTTGCTGGAGAAGCTAAGAAGCGAGGAGAGGATCAGAGGAGAACCTAAGTTTACGGCTCCACATCAGGCGAACGTGATTGGTTGCGTACCAGGTGATTAGAGCCATTTTTATAGATTTGAGCTGTTACATGGTGATTGTCATCAGTGGGATTTCTCTAGCTGTCTGTCGATGAATAGGGAACATGTGCTGGTTGGCGTTTTCTGGTTTCGACCCACGATCATAGTTTGTTGTTTTCACTACTTTGTTTGATATTTATTCATTCATTTGATGGCCTTTTTTTTAAATCATGATCATAGTTTGTTGCTTTCTCAGTGCATTTGATTGGATAAACACTTTGTTATACTTTCATACTCACTTTTTCAGTTTTAGCATACGTATTAAGTAGTACGTAAATTTTGAAATTTTTCAGTTTTAGCATACGTATTAAGATCGGTTTGTGCAATGTGACAGTTTGACCTATTGAAGTACATCAAAAGTCTATTTGAGTCATTTCATAGACACGGTCACTTTAGTTCAATAATAATGAAGAGATTGTTAAAGGAAATAAAAGAAAATTTAAACTCGGAGTACAGAAATAGATACATCAATTTCTGCGGTTTATTTTTCTCACCATAAGTCTATTCTTATGTTTTAATCAGCAAAATGGCTGTTTTCTGTCAAGTCACATTCATTCTAACTACGGCCTCTGACAAGCTTGCTCAACATGCATATGGTTCTTGTTATGTCATTCTGAAACCGTTCTTCATCTTCTGCAACATGTTCGACATGTGAAACCTTTGCAGGGGTAGCAGAAAAAGGAACAAACACTTGATCATTGCTCATATATGGCTCCACCTTTGCAATCATCTTCGAAAGCTTCCTACCCATGTCATACAACACTATATCTCTCTTGAGTTCTGCAGTTCTTAATAGAAAAATGAGTTGCTCACCATCAAAAAATTCTGGAGTTGCGATACAGTGATTGTTTCCCGGGCCACCCAGGTTACTGATCCGAGTTTGAATCCTCCACCTCTGTTTCTTGTAATCATAAAGCTCGCAGATAACTATTTCCAAGTCAAAAGCAGATAACACACTTATCGAGTCTTTACCCACATCAAACCACATGGAATTGTGAAACCCCATACGTGGAGGCTTCTGAATAACATGAGAGACTTGTCTGTCTACATCGAAACAATGAATATCTCCACATTCCTTAAGCCAGTGCAAACACTTGTACAAATAAATAGGTTGACACTTGCTGAAATCACTGTATTCGTGCTTTATATTAGCAGGATTGCAGAAATGGAGAACTCAAGTTGCAGCAGCAATGAAGAATTCAAAATCAAGAAAGAAGTCAAAGAAAGCCCAGATAAGTCAATGGAACAAGTCTTCTCAAAATAATAACAGTCAAGGGGTCAAATTGTCTTTTCTCAGAAGTTGTTCTTCCCCTTCTGTTTTATCTCAGAGGTCATCTTTGTCTTTCTCAAAACTGCTGAGGCAGAGTTTATATTATTAAGACTTGTTTACATTTCTTGCCAAAGTTGTTGGGCAATAGTAGAATTAGTGAAAGATATGTACGGCTGAGATTTGATCTCTTTGATCCAACGGTCTGAAATAAGGCCGTTGGTGTACTGCCTTCATATACCCTTCTTCAACAAGGGTTCTGTAATTTTTCATCTTCTTCGTCTGCCATAACCATGTAGCGAAGCTCTGCTGAAATTTTCAATGAAATTTGATTTTGTTTGTTAAGTTTGATTTCTGTTGTTTCTGGAATCACTTGATTCCTTTCATGGTATCAGAGCCATGGCTCTCTCTACGAATCAATCTCAGGGGTCCTCAAATCCCTTCTATCTTCTCTCACAAGTTCATAACCTAGTCCCTTTCAAGTTGGATAACACTAATTATGTTATCTGGCGTTATCAAATCTCTACTCTCCTCAAAACCCAGTCTCTCTTTGGTTTCGTTGACGGTTCTCGGGTGTGTCCGTTCGAGTTCCTGACCGACGGTGATGGAACAGTCACTGAAAATCGCAATCCAGAATATGACGCTTGGGTTACTCAAGATCAAATCGTTCTATCTCTTCTCACAGCAACTCTCTCTCAAGAGGCCTTGGTTCAGGTGGTTGGTAAGCCCTTCTCTCGTGATGTTTGGATTTCTCTGGAGAACAGGTACTCCTCCCTTACTAGATCTAATATCATGCAATTAAGATCTGAGCTACAAACTATTAGAAAGAAATCTGATTCTGTTGATGTCTACATGCAAAAGTTGAAAACCCTAAGAGATAAACTGTCTTCTGCTATGGTGAATACTGATGATCAAGATATGATTCTCTATGCCTTACATGGCCTGCCTCCTGAATATAACTCTTTTAGATCTGGTTTGCGTGTTACTATGTCTGTGTCTCCTGATAAGATCAATTTTGAAGAATTGCATGTTCTGTTGAAAGCTGAAGAACAGATGATTGAATCTCAATCTGTTATGGGTAATGAGTTAACTGGGTCTGCTGCTTATGTATCTAATGTGTTTAATGGTGGAAGAGGAAAAGGAAATAGTTATGATAATGTTAAAAATCAAATCAATGGTTATGGTAGAGGTCAAGGAACTGGGAACACTGATCAATCAGTTAAGTTTAATTCTGGTTCTGGTTATCAAAATCAAGGGTCTGGTCAAAACCCTAATTATCAAGGTCAAAACTATAACCCTAACTACTCAACTGGAAGAGGTAACTATAATGGTGGAAGATTTCAAGACTCTTCTAGAGGTGGTAGGGGTTATAATAGAGGAGGTAGTCAATCTAAGAACAGAGGACCTAGCTTTGACAATGCAGGTAATCCTATCAATTGTCAAATATGTGGTATGGATTATCATTCTGCTATTGACTGTTGGCATAGATTGGACTATGCATATCAAGGCAAGAAGCCTCCACCTCAGTTAGCTGCTATGAACAATGTTGCTTCCCCAATCATGAATGTGAATCAACACCAGTACTCTCCAACCAATGTGTCTGCACCTAACACTGGACCTCAACCTCAACTCAATGCCTACAATGCTAGCCTCCTTGGACCTTCACCTAGTATAAGTCCAAATTATTGGCTCACTGATTCAGGTGCCAATAATCACATGACAGCTGATTTTGGTAAACTTAGTCTGGGGTCTACCTACAATGGAAATGACAAGGTTTCAATTGGAAATGGCAACACTCTACCTATATCTCACACTGGTACTGCTCTTCTTATAACTTCCTCACATTCTTTCACTTTACCTAATACCTTACATGTTCCCAACCTAGCTGCTAATCTTATATCTGTCTATCAATTGTGTAAACAACACAATTGCTCCTTCTATTTTGATGTTGATATGTTTTATATTCAGGACAAACTTCAGGGCACCATCCTCTACCAAGGGTTGAGTGAAAATGGTTTGTATCCCATACATACTCAACCCTTCCTTGGTGATCATCAAGACAAGACTACAAAACATGTCTATTTAGGAAAACAAGTCAAATGTCCTCTCTTGCATGCCAGATTAGGACATCCCTCTGAAGAAATTTTGAGACTTATATTTATTTCATCTTCTCATATGTGTAAAGACCTTAAAGTTTCTGATATTTCTGCTAGTACTGTGTGTGAACATTGCTTGTTGGGAAAAATGACTAAACTGCCTTATAAGTCATCTACTACTCAGTCCAAAGCTCCACTTAATCTTCTTCATAGTGATGTATGGGGGCCAGCAAATGTGAAATCCTATCTTGGCTATAGATTCTATGTGTTATTTGTTGATGACTATTCTAAGTATACATGGATCTTTCCTTTACATCATAAATCTGAAGTTGCTCTTGTTTTTCCAAAATTTAAAACTGAAATTGAAAAACAATTGAACTCCTCCATTCAAATTCTGAGATCTGATGGAGGTGGTGAATATGTCTCTTATATCTTTCAAACCTTTTTAAATTCACAAGGCATTGTTCATCAAAAATCTTGTCCTTATACACCTCAACAAAATGGTGTTGCTAAGAGAAAGCATAGACACATTGTTGAAACTGCAGTTACCCTTCTTGCTCATGCTAAATTACCTAAATATTTTTGGTATCATGCATTTAGTACTGCTGTTTATTTGATAAATTGTATGCCAAGTAAAAACACTTATAACAAATCTCCTTGGGAATTACTTTACAAAACTAAACCTGATTATAGCAGATTTAAAGTCTTTGGGTGTGCTTGTTATCCCTTTTTGAGACATTACAATGATTCTAAACTAGATCCCAAGACTAGACAATGTGTGTTTCTTGGATATGCTCACAATTACAAAGGATATGTATGATTTGATAAAAACACTCAAAAATTCTTCATTAGTAGAGATGTAATATTTGATGAAAACACTTTTCCTTATAATAAAGAGTGTTCTAATTTAAACTCTGATTCTATGAATTCCTCTAATGAACTGCATATTGGTGACATTCCTATTTTACTGCCTTCTGATTTCTTGAATCATGACTCTTCACCTAACATTGTTAATTCTTCTTCAGGTACAATTGATGAGAACAATACTACACATGATTCATGCCACAACACAGAACATGATACTCACTTGATTCCACCAACTCAACCTGATGAGAACAGATCATACACCACTGATGAGAACAGATCACACACATCTGCTGGAGACTCTCAGACTCAGGATGTAACTATCTCTCAGTCTTTGCAGCCAGCTTCTACAAATGATGATCACACCATAACTGATGATCCATCCACAAGTGACATTGGCATGGCAACTACTGAAGCAGATAGACATCATCCAGCTGGGGGTCATCCTATGCAGACAAGAAGCAAGTCTGGAATTTTTAAGAAAAAGAATTTTGGATTCACAGCTATATCTGGTAACTCTGAAATTTCTCCTTTCTTAACTGAACCAACTTGTTTCACAGAGGCTAGAAAACACTCTCAGTGGCTACAAGCAATGACTGAAGAGTTCTCTAGCCTCACAGAGCAAAACACTTGGACATTAGTTCCAAGACCCTACAATACAAATATTGTAGGGAACAAATGGGTTTTTAGAACCAAATACAACCCAGATGGTTCTGTGTCTAGATACAAAGCCAGATTAGTGGCTAAGGGGTTTAGTCAAACTCCAGGAATTGACTTTGAAGAAACATTTAGTCCTGTTGTTAAACATGCAACTGTTAGAACTGTTTTGGCTCTTGCTGCCTCTTAAAATTGGTCTCTTAAACAACTTGATGTCAAAAATGCTTTTCTGCATGGATTTCTCAAAGAAACTGTTTATATGCAACAGCCACCTGGATTTAAACATCATCTCTTCCCTGATCATGTTTGCAAGCTTAACAAAGCTATTTATGGCCTCAAACAAGCTCCTAGAGCTTGGTTTGAGAGATTCACTGAATTTATATTGTCTTTAGGTTTTACTCAATCTCAAGCTGATACTTCTATGTTTGTTAGACACAATTCACACACATCTTCTCTTACTGTTTTACTCTTATATGTGGATGATATTATTTTAACTGGCAATGATCAAACTTACATTTCTTATCTTATTTCCAAATTGAAATCTGAATTTAATATGAATGATCTTGGACCCCTTACTTATTTTTTGGGTCTGCAAATTGATAGAAATGACAAAGGCATTTTTATTCATCAGTCAAAATATATTCATGATTTGCTGCAAAGATACAATATGCAACATTGTACTCCTTGTCATACACCTACCATATCTGGCATTAAATACACATTTAATGATAGTGAATTGTTGTCTGATCCTACTCCCTTCAGACAACTTCTGGGTGCTCTTCAATATCTAGTTTTCACTAGACCTGACATATGCTTTGCTGTCAATTATCTCTGTCAATTTATGCATTGCCCTACTACACAACATATGTTGGGAGCAAAGAGAATTCTTAGATATTTAAGAGGCACCACTAATGATGGTCTCTTCTACAAACCCAGTGAATTGAAGTTCTGTGCCTTCTCTGATGCAGACTGGGCTGGTAATCCCACTGACAGAAGAAGCACAACTGGATTTGTCCTCTTCTTAGGCAACAATCCAATTCATTGGGCTGCAAAAAAACAGCCAACTGTATCCAGATCCTCTTCTGAGGCTGAATACAGAGCCCTGGCTACCACTGCAGCTGAAATTACATGGTTTCAATATTTATTTCAAGACTTACATATTTTTTTGCATTTTCCTCCCATTCTTTTCTGTGATAATGAATCTGCCATTCATATGACACCCAATCCTATTATGCATTCTAAAACAAAACACATTGAATTAGATTATCATTTTATAAGAGAAAAAGTTTTAAGGAAACAATTACTGGTTGACTTTGTTTACTCTGCAGATCAGCTTGGAGATCTATTCACCAAAGGGTTGGCTGCAGCTGCTTTTGATTATTTGAAGTCCAAGTTAATGGTTTCACCAACACCATTAACTTGAGGGAGGGTATAAGCAGGATTGCAGAAATGGAGAACTCAAGTTGCAGCAGCAATGAAGAATTCAAAATCAAGAAAGAAGTCAAAGAAAGCCCAGATAAGTCAATGGAACAAGTCTTCTCAAAATAATAACAGTCAAGGGGTCAAATTGTCTTTTCTCAGAAGTTGTTCTTCCCCTTCTGTTTTATCTCAGGGGTCATCTTTGTCTTTCTCAAAACTGCTGAGGCAGAGTTTATATTATTAAGACTTGTTTACATTTCTTGCCAAAGTTGTTGGGCAATAGTAGAATTAGTGAAAGATATGTACGGCTGAGATTTGATCTCTTTGATCCAACGGTCTGAAATAAGACCGTTGGTGTACTGCCTTCATATACCCTTCTTCAACAAGGGTTCTGTAATTTTTCATCTTCTTCGTCTGCCATAACCATGTAGCGAAGCTCTGCTGAAATTTTCAATGAAATTTGATTTTGTTTGTTAAGTTTGATTTCTGTTGTTTCTGGAATCACTTGATTCCTTTCACTTTAAAACTTGAACAGGTTTTCTCCATGTGTTTGTCTCCAGTGAAAATGTGTTGAATTGGCAGCGCACTGAAAACTGTTCCTCCTCTCTTGATTCGCGAACAAACACCACTTTGTATCTGGGCGCTGAAAATATGTCATTCAAGTCTACCGCCAATCCACTTGTGTGTGTGGTGAACTCAGATTGGTCGAAAAATGATTGTGGGGGTGTTATCGGTTGATATGTTTTCATAACTGGGTTGACAACGTAATACTCTTTTTTATTGATGAAATTGAGTAGAAGAATACCGTTGCAAGATGCCATAAGTCGCACTACAAGTGGAGCTTCTATGTAGGAACTGGGGGTCTCCAAGGAATGAGGCGGAATGAGAGCGAGGTTATAGTAAATTTTAGGTCGGGAAAAAGAGAAATGTAGGAGATTGGTGGGTTTAGGAGATTGTTTGAGAGCAAACTTAGGATTCACAATGAGATTACATAGATCCTTGTTTAAGGACCTACATTGTATTGCCTTCTTCAATTCTAACCATGATATGATTTCCAGGAGGAGATCATTGCTAAAGGTAGGATGAGGTTCACTCGAAGCCTCTTTTACTGGATTCCTTTCACTTCCATCATGTTGAGTGTTTCCCGCGCTTCCATCACGTTGAGTGTTTCCCGCGCTTTCAGTACCGTGCTGAGTACTCATCTATGTCTTTGGTTTTGGGTGATTTTAGCATCTGATATGTGAATATCACGTTTGGTTTTTATGTCTTATATAGCACTACAGTTTTCGATATCTTTGGGTAGGATACGGAAAATATTTATGACTCAGAATTTGTCCCGAAAATCAATTGTCCCGAAACTGTGACTCCTAAAGAGAATGTAATTTCCCAAAACGGTCAAATTACCATACATTTCCTTCCCAAGCTATGACAGATTTTTATGGCTATCGTTGAGCTTTATCATCTTATATCATTCATATATGCACCGGAAAATAAGAGGCCACGTGTTGGAAGTTATCGGTACTTGGAAAGGAAATAAATGGCTTTTTCAGTACTAAACTTTCAGAGGATAATACTTTACGAAAATTTTCCTTATTCGTGTACCTTCACTTGTAGAGAGGAACAGCTATAAGAAAATTAAATTGTTTCCTTGTTGTGTAGTGGCTCAAGTTCATTCCCCATGTGTCGCCATACAATAATCCGGACAAGTATTTCTAAAAGTAAAAAGGTTATATCATTATTTGTTTCCTTTAGCTGGCCAGTGACCCAGCGCAATTTGAAGAAAGTTATAAATCAACAAACTTTTGTTGTTGACACCTATCTTCTTTCCATTTTTAAGACGAACAAGTACATTTTCTAATTTCTCAAAAAAAAAAAAAAAAAAAAAAAAAAAAAACTTTTTCTAAATGGAGACGGTACGAAAAAAGGTCTGGTGGTTCTAAGTTTTCGACTGACTATTGCACCAGAAGTCTTTTATCCCGGGAAAGAGAAGCATACGTTGTTGATAAATAAAACACCGCGAGATGGTGGGGGCCTCCGCTGTTTCAAGGGACCAGTACGAACAAATGTACGAGACTGTCTTCAACGTAACATTTTCGGGCGGGAAGCTTCGATCAATAAATTTACAGTTTTTGTTCTTCATACTTCGTATTTTAGGTTATTACAGAAACAGTAATTCGCCACCACCTTTTCTAACAACTTAAAAATATTCATGTGTGTGATTACCTCTATCCTAGACGCATGTCTTGGATTAAAGAAGAGACTAAGAGCTCATTTGGTAATGCTTTTTTAAACTAAAAGCCGTAGTTGATGTGTTTGGTAAATTTTTATTTATATGTTTTCTGGACATTAACTGATTTCCCCCTGCAACTTTTGAGAAGTAGGGGAGGGGTTGTTTTTTCAGGCATGCTTTTGATAATTTTATTATTAGACTTTTAACTATGCCAAGACAATAAGTTCTAGTATTACCTATCCAATTTAAATAAAACTTAATTTCAACAATTCCAAAGAAATAATAACGAAATACAAAATGCAAAAAGTGATTGTCTAAAATAATTTAAAATTTACCAAACACATTTTAAGTTGATGTATGCACTTCTGGAACAGATCCTTTTTAAAACGCCACATCATTTATAAACTAGCACTAAGTCAAATGGTATAGGGCGTAATTGTTGCACCGGACACCTAGGCACAATTTGCTGAGTCCCCGTGACTGTAACCTGTTATGATCTCGAACGAGCACGAGAACGATGATAAACAATGACCATGCCCGATGTGATGTGATTCACTAGCACAATGCTAACTACTTCCACGGTCCCAAAACATCCGTTTATTGAGAGAAACGTTACAAATACAATTTACGATCTGTAAAGCACGACCTATAGTCTTTATATAGGCCTACTGTACAGCTTGTGACAAAAAAATACCAAAAATCGAGCTCAAACACAACAAGGAAAAAATTATGACCGCATGCAGGAAGTGTTCGTACGAACACCTGATGTCTTCGCACGAACATGCAGACCACCCCGGCTTGTTATCTTTTTCTTGCTCCTCCATTTGGTCCATTTCTATTCCTCGCTTCGTAGCCAACTCCTCTCCAAGCCCAAGTCCATTCAAGGCACCCTTGATTTCCAACAAATCTCCACCTTCGCTTGAATCCTCTCATCTTCTTGCGCTTGAATTAGTCGCCTCTCTTGAATTCCACCAGTTGGTCCATCTTTGCCAAGTTCCTGCAACGAGTGCCCCCACCGATGCTCCAACTCACATCAAGTTCCTGCAAATGAACCCTATCAATGCTCCAACTCCAGCCGAGTTCCTGCGATCCAATCCCATGTTTGTTGTTCCAACTCCCACAGAGCTCCTACAACAAATCGTTTTTATTCCGACTCCCACTGTGTCCCTACAACTGTTGGGTTTTGACGTAGGTAACGCAGCGGAATAACAAAAATTAATCCTACTCAAAGCCCACCACGGATCGTCAGGAGGAAACATCATAACATGATAAAGGACATAGTATTGTGTACCTTTTTTATTGTGAGATCACACGAAGAATGATGTCCTCGTCTCTACGGTTGATCCACGTCTAGAGGTGAGATCTAGATTCTTCCTTCAACAAGTGCTAGCTTGAACCGGAGGAAGAGGGAAGAGGAATCAAAGCAACAAGGACAAGGAGGGGTTCGACCCTCCTTTGGCGCCGACGGGAAGGGGGCAGACGGGCCTAGGGGCGTTCGGCCTCTAGGTCTTGTCTTGCTCTCTCTTTTGTTCTCCCCCACTCTCTTGTGTTGTGTCTAATAACAAATCACAATTGGTGGGAAGGAAGCTAGAGCCTCCATTATATACTCCAAAATCTCCTTGTTGTTTCCATAAATGTCCTTCCTAGTTCAATGAACTAGGATTAGTCCCTTCCTTGAAAATTAGTCCTACTAAGTTTGCAAGGTGTTACACAATGATCCTTCTCATTAATTAATCATATTAATTATTTCCAAATCTAGCTCTACTCTATTTGACGTGTGACCCCATAGTTTCTACTTAGTTGGTAGTAACTTTTACTAACATGGAGCAGTGTCTAGCAACACATCCATGCCACCCAACTAATAGAAATAGTCAGTGATCCCGACAAACCTCTTGTGCCCAATATCTTATATTGCACTTTCCCTTTGTCTCTATATCCGGATTGGACACGAGACATAAATAGTCACTCGTATATCCAATCCACAGTTCCTCGTGTAGGGTTTTGATCATGGATAGGCAGCGGAAAAACAAATTTTATCCATGCAATACCCTCCAAGGATCACAGGACAAGATACATAACGATGGTAAGGGAAGAAATCAAGTTACACACCTTAGGGTTCTCCTGTGATGACTTGTAACGTGAATTGTGTCACGTTCTCTGTAGTTGATCCACTCCTAGAGTTGAGATCTAGATATTCCTTCTCCTTTGTGCTAGCCCGGAATGGAGGAAGAAGAAATCACACAACACGAGGCAACAAGGAGGTGGCGTCCTCCTTGTTGGGCCGACGGGAAGGGGGCGGTGGCAAGGGGGACGTTCGGCTCCTCTTGCTTGCTCTCTCTCCTTTTGTTTTCTCCCACTCATGCTATGAACTAAAGGCTCATAAGTGTCGGAAGGAAGGAAGGAGCATCCTTTATATAGTCCAACAAATCCTTGCCAACTACCTAAAGGGCCCATTCTAGTCCTACTAGAATTCGGTTTAGTCCCTTCCTTGCAAATTAGTCCTACTAAATTTGCAAGGTGTTGCAAAGTGATCATTCTAATTAATTAATCCTATTAATTAATTCCCAAATCTAGTTCAACTCTATATAGCGTGTGACCCCATTGGTTCTATCTGGTTGGTAGCAACAACTTGCTAATATGGTGCGGTTTCTAGCAGAACATCCATTCTAGCCAACTAATAGAATAGTCATCCGACAAACCTTGTACAAGTAATTGTCTCATCCCTTTATCTCTATATCCGGATTGGACACTAGACATACAAGTCACACTCGTATATCCAATCCATAGTTTCTCGATCCATGGAAATAGCCTTATTTGTGCAAATAACATCAATATCCTATATTGATTTATTTGAGTCTGGCCAGACATTCTATGAGCACTATCCCTCGAGTGGCCTAGGATATTTGCTCCCGTTATGTGGGAGGGACAAATTTTATCTACGTCTACTACGATCTCTAAGCTTGCTTCTTATTGTATCCGGTACACGCCTTTATAACTACCCAGTTACGGTGTAGCGTTTAACGCTACCAAAATCACAATAATCCACAACTAGAATATCTAGCGACTTCAAGTCTAAGGATTACAATACCATTGTACCACGAGAAGAACTTGTGACTTAACATAACGTGTATGTAGCCTTCTCGGAGATGGGTCAATCCGGTGCGCCATTACCATTAATACACACCCATGTGTTGGATCATGATATCTCCATATCAATCCAACCCCATACTAGTCTATAGATGATTGTCCTAGTAATCATTATACTGGACTAGGGATATTTAAGATAAACAACACAATTGTAAATCTAAGGACTTCATTATATTAAATATCCAATAAATAACACAATGAATGTTTTAGCCAAAAAAAATCATACTAAACTAGATTGCCTCTAGGGCATCTATTCCGACAGTCTCCCACTAGCACTAGAGCCAATCTGACGCATCTCGTATGCCCATGCTCCTAGTGTGCCCTTCATGCTTCCACGGAACAAGCGGCTTTGTTAAGTGGATCTGGCAGATTCTCATCTGTAAGAATCTTGCATATCCGAACGTCTCCTCTATCGATAATATCTCGAATCAGATGGAACTTACTGAGCACGTGCTTGGATTTCTGGTGTGACCTGGGCTCCTTTGATTGAGCGATCGCCCCAGTGTTGTCACAGTACAAATCAACTGGATCCGCAATTCTAGGAACCACACAAAGTTCAGAAACAAACTTTCTGATCCAAACAGCTTCCTTTGATGCCCCATTCGCAGCAATGTACTCAGCCTCTGTTGTAGAATCAGTCACCGTCTCTTGCTTGGAACTCTTCCAGCTCACCGCTGCTCCATTCAGGCAAAACACATATCGCGATTGTGATCTAAAGTCATCTCTGTCAGTTTGGAAGCTTGCATATGTGTAACCCCTTAAACGCAACTCTTCCTCACCGCCAACTATCAAGAAAGCATCCTTGGTTCTTCTCAAGTACTTTAGGATGTTCTTGACCGCATTCCAGTGACTCTCACCCGGATTGGATTGGTATCTGCTTGTCATACTCATGGCATATGAAACATCTGGTCTAGTACATAAAATGGCGTACATGATAGATCCTATGGTCGAAGCATAGGGAATTCTACTCATGCGTTCCTTCTCAATCTCATTGGAAGGACAACCACTCTTCGAAAGAGTGATTCCATTGACATGGGCAAGAATCCCTTCTTGGAATCTTGCATGTTGAACCGCTTCAACACCTTGTCAGTATATGTACTTTGACTTAGGCCTAGCAGTCTCTTAGATCTATCTCTATAGATCTTTATACCGAGTATATAGGCTGCTTCCCCTAAGTCCTTCATTGAGAAACACTTCCCTAGCCAATCTTTAACAGATTGCAGCATGGGAACGTCGTTTCCAATGAGTAGTATGTCATCCACATACAAGACCAGAAAAGCTACAGAGCTCCCACTAACCTTCTTGTAGACACAAGACTCATCTTCGTTTCTGATGAAGCCAAACTCTTTGACTACTTCATCAAAACGTCGATTCCAACTCCTAGAAGCTTGCTTCAATCCATAAATGGATCGTTGCAGCTTAGAGACTTTGTTGGCTTGCTTTGGATATTCAAAACCCTGTGGCTGTATCATATACACGTCCTCGAGGAGGTTCCCATAACTGAATGTTGTTTTGACATCCATCTGTCAAATCTCATAGTCGTAGTATGCTGCAATTGCAAGTAGGATTCGGATGGATTTGGTCATAGCGATTGGTGAAAATGATTCATCATAGTTAATACCATGAATCTGTCTGAATCCTTTAGCCACCAATCGGCCCTTATAGGAAATCACATTACCATCCATGTCGATCGTCTTCTTGAAGACCCACTTGCACCCTATGGACCGCGCCCCTTCGGGTGGTTCCACCAAAGTCCATACTTTGATGGTATACATGGATTCCATCTCGGATCTCATGGCTTCTAGCCACTTATGAGAGTCTATCCCTTTCACGGCCTCTTCATAGGTAGTAGGCTCATCATATATGAGCATTGTGTCACCGGAATCGGTCACGAGAAGTCCATACCTCTCGGGTTCCTGGCGCACTCTACTAGATCTACGAAGCTCTTGTGTTACCTGAACAGGCTTTTCCACAATTGCTTGTGGTTCCTGTTCTTGTTCCATAATCGGTTCAGTGATTTGTGGTTCTTGAATCTCTTCAAGTTCTACAGTCCTCCCATTTCGTTCTTTAGAGACAAACTCTCTTTCTAGAAACACGCCGGTCCGAGCAACAAACACTTTGTTCTCGGTTGGATTGTAAAAGTAGTAACCCTTAGTTTCCTTAGGGTACCCCACAAATTTACACTTATCCGACTTTGTCCCTAGCTTGTCTGATTGTAAACGTTTTACATAGACAACGCAGCCCCAAATCTTCATGAACAATAGTGTGGGACGCCTCCCACTCCACATCTCATGTGGTGTCTTCATGACTGATTTAGATGGAACACGGTTAATGGTGAAAGCTACACTTAATAGAGCATAGCCCCAAAACGATAATGGAAGATCGGCTTGATACATCATAGATCGAACCATATCTAATAGGGTTCGATTCCTCATCTCGAACACGCCATTCCATTGTGGCGTTCCGGGTGGAGTGAGTTGGGAAACGATCCCAAACTCTCTAAGGTAGTCGTCAAACTATTGGCTCAAGTATTCTCCTCCACGATCTGATCGTAGAGCCTTAATAATTTTTCCAAGTTGCTTCTCTACTTAACTTTTGAATTCTTTGAAATTTCAAAGGATTTGGCCCTCATGAGGTACACAAATCCATATCTACTGTAATCATCAGTAAATGTAATGAAGTAGACGTAACCACCCCTGGAAGGCGTGGCAAATGGCCCACACACATCATTATGTATGAGCGCCAATTGCTCACTAATCCTCTCACCTTTCTTATTGAAAGGGGACTTTGTCATTTTTCCCAATAAACAAGCCTCACACATGTCTCATATGATTTAAAATCAAATGAGTCTAGTAATCCATCCTTATGGAGTCTAGATACACGCTTCTCATTTATATGGCCTAAACGACCGTGCCATAAGTAAGCAGGATTCAAATCATGTATTTTCATCCTATTGGTATTAACGTTGTAGACAGGATTGCTTAGATCAAGGACATACAGTCCATTAAATTGCGCACTACAATAGTGAATATTATTAAAATAAAAGGAACAACAATTGTTCTTTATTGAAATGATAAAACCTTCCTTGTCCAAACAAGAAATAGAAATAATGTTTCTGCTCATAGCAGGCACAAAATAGCAATTATTTAATTCTAAAACTAATCCTGAAGGAAGAGATAGCTCGCACACGCCCACGGCCAACGCAGCAACTTTTGCTCCATTCCCAACGCGCAAATCTATCTCCCCTTTAGCAAATCTTATACTTCTCTTTAGATCCTGCACATTTCGACAAATGTGAGATCCACATCCAGTATCTAATACCCATCCACTATTTAAGTCTAAAACGATAGTTCCTCCCATTAACCTGGTTATTCACTTGCTGCCTGCCATAATTGTTGCCTTCATTATTCTGGTTGTTGTAGTTCCCATAGTTCGGTTTCCGCCCTGATTGTTGTTGTTGAACTGTTGATTCCCTTGGTAATTGCTTCCTTGGTTTCCTTGTTGATTTCCATTTGGTTTCGATCGGCACTCAAACGAACGATGACCCTTCTTGCCACAGTGGTAGCAAGTGACAGGGTTTCCTTGACAGTCCTTTCTTGGATGATTCTGTTGACACCTCTTGCAGATATAACAACGATGTTGATCATCTCCATTATTCTGCTTGTTACCATGGTACTGAACCTCGTTAACTCCTCCATGGTTGGGCTTAAACCTCTTGTCCTGACTACCTTGGTTAATCCTACCCTGATTGTTGCCAAAACCCCCATCGTTCTCAATCTTGCGCTTTCCATGCTTCTCATCTTGCGCCTCTTGAATGCGCCAAACAGCTGCAGCTCTATCATATGCCTCCTGAAGAGTATCATACGTTCTGCACATCAAGTCTTTCTGTATATGGAGTTCAAGACCAGACATGAACTTCCTAACTTTGGTCGCTTCGTCAGGCATCAGCTGACCTGCGAATCGGGATAATTCCATGAACTTCTTAAAGTACTCGGTCACATAACCGTTTCCCTGCGTCAGATTCACGAAGTATATGTAGTTTTGATCCTGGACATGGTCCGGGTAAAAGCGAGTGCGAAGTGCAGTTTGAAGAGCCTCCCAATTAAAATTGGGTTGAGCCAAAAAGTTCAGACGTGTGCTCCTCCACCATATATTAGCTTCGTTCTTCAGGTAGAATGCCGCGCAAACAACTTTGCGGTTTTCAGGGCACTCAACCAGTTGAAGGATCTTATCCATCTCATCGATCCAGTTCTCGAGCTCAACAGGATCCTCATTGTCTGTAAAGTTCCCAGGCTTCATTTCAGCCACTTTCTTCGCCCATTTAGCTGCATTCGGCTCTTCCTGGTTCACTTTCTGAGCCATTTGAGCAAATTAAGCAAATAATTGCTCCATGTTGTTGTTGTTGTTGTTGTTGTTTGGTGCTGCCTTTGGTACTTCACGATTTCTCCTGGTGTAGTATTGATGTGGTCTATCAGTCATTATCCCTACACTATAGCCTATTGTATTACTTATAAAGTATCAAGAAGTACAAATAATCATGCATACATGACATTTATTGCACAATTAAACAAGTAATGTCACACATTGATCATCATTTACATCAATTACACATACATCTACATATATGCTGATCACCTCTCATTTCGTAATCCTTTTACAAAAATTGTGAAAATGATCAATCGGACAGTCAAAAATTATGAACTTTTGGTGTGCTACAACATCTCTGATTCTAATTTCATAATCAAGAAGAATCAACTCAAAATCAATTGTAGAACTCAAGATACACAGGAAATACTACAGCTGCTGTCACAGACCAGAATAGAAACTTTGACTTTGAAAAGCTTTAAACTGACTTTAAAATTCTCACAATGAGCTAGGTTTTCTCCCAGAGTTTGAAAATCGTGTCTACTAGCTTCCATAAAAATTTGAGATCAAAAAAAGATCTGGAAGATATGTAAACATGAAAACTACTACAGATAGTCACTTTGCAATTCTGCTACTGAACAACCAACTTTGAAAATTCGCAAATAAGTCTCCAAAACTCATATAGGCCTGAAATATTTATGGGAGTTACCTGGGTATGTCTACTTTCTGGGAAAAATTCAGGGAAAAATATATCCAAAATTGAATACGTCTGCTACAACAAAAACTCACTGTTGCGCAGAATCAACAACACCAAAAATCAAAGTTTTCGCGTTCCAACCCCATGAACACTTTCTATGCACTTAATCAATGATAACAAAACACAAAATAACCTTAATTCATCAAATTATACTCCAAAATCAGAATAAATTTGTTAAACTCCCAAATCGGGTCCTCAAAGCATAAACATTATTCATCATCCTAAAGTAAAACGCTAAAAATTTAACTCTAGCCCAAAAGTGACTATTCAAAATCGTTCTAAAAACTTCAAAGTATTGCTTGGCATCATAGCCTTATTCAAACCATTAATAAAACTCACAATGCATCAAGTCTAGGAAATCTAAAGAATTCTAACAAGCTCAATCCTCGTCCTCATCGCTTTCATCCAACTCTTCATCTTCATCGGCATCATACTCGTGGTCTTCACCTTCACTCGGGTCTTCTTCACTCTCTTCATACTCCATGGGATCTTCCTCAATCTCGGGGTATTCATAGACATCTTTCATTGGATCCTCTTTGACCTCCTCATCGTCACTAGAGTCTATAACGATCACTTCTTCATCATCACTAGAGTCTATAACTATCACCTCCTTGGCTTCAATAGGATTCACTTTAACAACCGTATAGCCTTGCCACTTCATGTGAATTAACCTCCATCAACAACTTGCATATGAAATCGGCGCTCACCATCCATTCGCCTTGGTAGAGATAGTCCCTAGAGTTCATTCTGTTGAAATTGTCCATGAGATCGCTATACTTTGCTATAATGTCTCCAAACATACGTCCTGTAGGAAGTGCTTTCACCATACAATATGCCTGAAAAGCTGGATTATGGTACCGAGGAAACTCCAATGCAACGAATCTTTGCTCACAATACTGAACGGAGAAAGTATTCATTGGGGCATGCCCTGCCACTGTGGCACGCCTGCATGGTGGGGCGCGCCATTCACCTTTTGACAAGCATGCAAAATTTGGTGGGTTCCATCTGGCTAATGCATATTTGTAAGAAGGTGAATGGCGCGCCCCACCACGTAGGCATGCCACAGTGGTGGGGCAAGCCCCAATGAATACTTTCTCTACTGAACGACGCGATCACGAAAAGTCGTGAGATCTTCACCCTGGACCCAAGGTGTCACAACCGGGTGCTTCTCAATGGGCAACACACGTTTCCTAGCGGTGGTTTTGGTTACGACCATCTACAAAAAGAAAACAACTCCATAAGTATCTTGCTCCACAAATATATGTCGTAAACGAAATGACTACTCTTCGCAAACCAATAATTATTCCCAAGAATCCAAATTGATAACGACAAGACTGTTGAAGCAATTTCCCAACAACATGCCTTAAAAGTAAGGCTTCCAACCCGAACTCCAATGAAACGCCTCAACAATACGATCTCTTAGTATCTCAGATAGGCTAAGGCTCTTAGTTAGGATTGGGTGGGTGGAAATACTTGTTTCTATCCTATTTTCTAAACACTTACACATAATAGTCCTATCCATACTACCCAAATTCCCACGGCTTGTCAAATTTTAATTACTTTTCCTATATTCATTTTAGTTAACCTAACAAGTTTCGAGTTCCTTTTTGAAATGCCGGCTCTGATACCACCTGTAACACCCCCAAATGGCCCAAGCCGGAGGCCCGGGGATGTCACTCCGTACCCGAGATTAAACCCGGATACAAGGAGATTTTATAACATGATTCTAAAGAAAAAACATCCACAACAATAAATTAAAACTAACCGTTATTACAATCCAAATTTTTCTAGCCTCAAACCGGGCATAAAGCAAACTAAAGTGTTTGAAATACTAAAGAGTTCAAATTCAAAATAAAAATACTAGTGATCCATATGATGATACGCATCCCCTTCTACGCCAGATAACCATCCTCTAAACCTGTGGTGCGGAATCAAAAAGAAACATCACAATACAAAATCAACATGAAATACTGGTAAATAAACACCCAACACATGTAAAATGATGATGGGATAGATGTAAAACAAAGTCTCATTTACAAGTAAGAGTTTTTCTCAAACGCAACTGAAATAAAGTTGACCCTTGTAAGAAAACATGAGAGTTCCCAATTCCATAATTCCAACCAATTCCATAATCATTATGAAATCCAAAATCACACATTAACTCTTTTTCCATTAACAAAACCAAAATCCATCATTATTAACTCGTTGTGACGGGAGAACTCAAATAAACCACAATTTCCATGACCTTAAGTGTCGACACCCCCCTACGACTGCAAACGGCTAGAGGAGTGAGTACATGCCGCTATCCGGGGACTTGCAACCAGACCAAAAGGGACGGGAACGCAGCCAACACGCCCAAAGATAATAATAATGGCCCCGCACAACTTCTTCCACTTTACGTTATAGTTCATTAATATCATGGTGATGTTTTCAGCAAAATCATTAAACAAGTAGAAATCATGTATTTCAAGTCATGTAGCACGTGAACACATTTTGAGACGTAACAAATCAAAGTATTCATTTGACACAAAAGAGATAGGCGCACTATGCCTGGCATGTTTACTTACCTCAAAGCAAATCCACTATCGCAATCAATCAAAGTACTCTACGAACTCGTCACCTACACGTAACAATATCCTAATTAAACAAAATATTCTAGCAATACACTTGCTATACTAGCTACATGCATATGATAGTCAATGGTTTAGGGTTTCAACACCAACCTAACATCCCACTTAATGCATACTTCAAAACAAAACTCAAAACTTTGCCCCAAAATCCTCTAACCAAAAGCATACATAACCTATCATAACTCCACCAATTTATTAATCCAGTTTCCCAAACAAATCATAGCTCAAAAACAGTTTCATTGGATTCAAAACATTATGAATAATAAGTCTAGCCTAAAACGGATCCGAATTTCGATTTTGTGGATCAAAAGATATGCTCGTTTCAAGTTTCCGATTTCACTCAAAATACCCATACGGGAATTTTCAATTTCCATGAAACTTTTCTCCCAAGTATCTAGTTCATCTTATTTTCAAACAAAACATAATGTAACGTGAATAACCACATCAAATCAGGTTACTACCCACAAACTATGATCATCCAATCACTCAAATTACTTAATCAAATGTCTTTTCCATAACTAGGGTTTTTCCCATAAACCATAAACATGTCAAACCCTAAAACTTGATTATCACTCCTACGAATCCATGAATATTGAACCGAACAATATCAAACTGAAAATTGAAGATCACATGCAACTTACATGAATCATAAACAAGTGATCAAGAGAACAAGAGATCAACAAGAGAAAAGAAAAGAAGAAACAAAACTAGCTCAAACCCGCCGCCCATGGAGGCCGGACGGGAAGATAGAGAGACGGACGGAGAGAGAGAGAAAGAAATAGAGAAAGAAAGAAAAGAAAGAGAGAGAGATTACCTGATCGGAGGAAGAGAGAGACAACGGCGATGGCGGTAGTTGTAGCCGTCGGGGAAAGAGAGAGGGAGCCGAGAGAGTGAGAGAGAGGGTCGGGCGAGAGAGGGAGAGACGTGAGAGAGATACAGAGAAATAGGGAGAGTGAGGGATTTATGAGAGTTTAAAAAAAAATCAACTTCATAAGGAAGGAAACCCTCTTGAATTAGGAAACTTTACGTTGGAAGAAAAGTTGGGTCAAAAGACACTTTTCCCCCTTTATTTTTGCCAAAAGACAACTACCTCCCCCAAACTCAAGTAAAAGACACTAAAACTCTTGGATTAACGTCACAAAGATCCCCCAAACTCTCGTAACCATTATAATTAACTCTCGACAATTAAATTAACTCCCCAACACTTATAATAATATCACAAAATACCCATAGTCGTAAAACGGGGTATTTCACCCGCACCACCTTCCTTCTCCGAAAAGGTTGTTTCCGCGTTGAAATCACCGGCAACACACCAGGTACAAGCTGGTTGGGGGGCAATACGACGCAAAAGCTCCCAAGAAAGATGTCTAACTTCTTTTCTCGGATCTCCATAAAAACCTGTAAACCTCCATGTAAAATTATTTTTATTTTCAGTTATAGTAGCATCAATAAATCGCTGAGTGCTACTATTAACCTGTACTTGCATTATATCCTTCCAAAGAAGTGCTAATCTACCGCTCCTACCTCTACTTTGATTTGGCGTTGGGTTTGGGAAACCCACACTGCCCGTAGCCCCCTTAGATTTTGGAAGCACTTCCATCCCACTAGCCACTTTCTATGAACTGCCACTCGAAATACTCCCACTTTTTGCATCACTGGTAGTTTCCTCCGCCTTTTTGTTTCTACTATTAGAAACGCGAACATTGTGACCCGCCTGTGCTTTCGGCTTGGACCCTTGTGTATGCTGATCATTCCCTTTACCATTACTTCCATCACCGCGTGCCGTGTTACGTCCCCGGCCATGTCCTTTTCCTATTCTACCTCCGCCACCTCTAGTTGGTATACCACTATGATATGCACTGTTCCGATCCACATCAAACTCCCTGATCTTGATAGTGGGGTTCGGTGATAAATTTGCATCGCTAACTGTTCATTTAGAGCCTGGTATTGCGGTTAAGCTCTCGGCAGTAACCCCCTTTGCCTTCACCGTCGTAGTAAATCTCACCGGGTTATCAGGTGCCTCCATAACAGCTTCCGTCCCAGAGTTGACCAACGGATTAGTGAAGGAGGACATACCAGGTGGAGTTTGCTTAACACCGCTTTTATCAACGTCCATTGCATTGTCTACAAAATCTTCTTCCCCTTCAAACCCCCAATTCGAACCTGCATTGGATTTTTCCTCACTAACAGACCCCTTGTCTTTCGTATCATCCACCTGTGCCGTGTTGCGCACGGTTCCAGGTAGTTCCCCTGAAGCTCTATGTCTATCTTCATCAAACAACTTCTCCTGGCTTGTGGTTTGAAGAACATCCAATCACCAAACCCTGGATCTGTTGTCATCTTTGTTTGATCATCCACTATACGACAATCCGTACTATAGTGGCCAACTCTACCACACCACTCACAAGCACCAGTAAGTCTTTCGTACGTGAATTTTAACCACCTTTTCTTTTCAAACAACTTGATGAACTTACCCCTCATGAGCGGAAAATTTATATCAATCTTTACCCTAGCGATAATATAATCCCCAGACTTTCCGGACAAAACCCTAGAATCTGTTTTTGTTACCGGTCCAATTAGCTTGACTGCTTTTTGTAGTTCTTCATCGGTTTGAAGGTAAAAAGGAAGATTGCTTACTTGTACCCATACGTCGATCCTTCCGAGATTAGCTAGGTCAACCACCCCATTCACCGTCCATGGTTGCAAGAGAAAAAGGTTTTCATTGAATAGCCACGGGCCGCCGTGAAGGACTTTCTCCATTGCATCCTTTGTGGGAAACTCGAATATGAACTTGTTTGGCGATGGTTCGTGTATTCTTGTTTCTTCCCCTTCCGGCCAAATATTTTTGAACAAAACCTTCATTGCCCATGTGTTAAAGGTAATCGGATGGAGGAACGTACCTAGTAAACACGGTCCACAGTTTTGGATCGCTTCTAGGCAGTACTCGTCCTCATACTCCTGTACGTGTTCTTCTTCCATTGAGAGTTTACCAAACTGTCTTGCGAAGTTATCATCTTCTTCCATCCCCCCTGCTGTTGTGTTCAAGTGAGCGGCCATGCTTTGGTTACTGAGTTAGACTGGAACAGTCGGAAAAAGACCACCTGCAGCGCTTGAGAGCTTCGCCGAAGAGTTGCCGCCTTGTGAAACCCTAGATCGCCTCTGTTGAGCCCCGAATAATACGAAGCAAATTTTACCACGTGAAAACTGTTATAAAAGAAGTAGTAGTTGATTGACTTGTAACATTTGACATTATTACAAATAGTTAGTGGTCAAAATATTATATTTTTAGTAGCCCAATTTCATTAATTAACCTGTAGCCTTTTATGTTAGTAATAACCCAAAATAATTATCTTGCCCAAGTTCATTTTATATAGCAAGAGAATTCTAGAGAATAACTTGTGTAGAAGCTTGTGGAGAAAGACTATTTTGGTGAAAGAAGTGTGTGGAAAGAATGATTCTTGGAATATTCCGTTGATGTCTACATGCAAAAGTTGAAAACCCTAAGAGATAAACTGTCTTCTGCTATGGTGAATACTGATGATCAAGATATGATTCTCTATGCCTTACATGGCCTGCCTCCTGAATATAACTCTTTTAGATCTGGTTTGCGTGTTACTATGTCTGTGTCTCCTGATAAGATCAATTTTGAAGAATTGCATGTTCTGTTGAAAGCTGAAGAACAGATGATTGAATCTCAATCTGTTATGGGTAATGAGTTAACTGGGTCTGCTGCTTATGTATCTAATGTGTTTAATGGTGGAAGAGGAAAAGGAAATAGTTATGATAATGTTAAAAATCAAATCAATGGTTATGGTAGAGGTCAAGGAACTGGGAACACTGATCAATCAGTTAAGTTTAATTCTGGTTCTGGTTATCAAAATCAAGGGTCTGGTCAAAACCCTAATTATCAAGGTCAAAACTATAACCCTAACTACTCAACTGGAAGAGGTAACTATAATGGTGGAAGATTTCAAGACTCTTCTAGAGGTGGTAGGGGTTATAATAGAGGAGGTAGTCAATCTAAGAACAGAGGACCTAGCTTTGACAATGCAGGTAATCCTATCAATTGTCAAATATGTGGTATGGATTATCATTCTGCTATTGACTGTTGGCATAGATTGGACTATGCATATCAAGGCAAGAAGCCTCCACCTCAGTTAGCTGCTATGAACAATGTTGCTTCCCCAATCATGAATGTGAATCAACACCAGTACTCTCCAACCAATGTGTCTGCACCTAACACTGGACCTCAACCTCAACTCAATGCCTACAATGCTAGCCTCCTTGGACCTTCACCTAGTATAAGTCCAAATTATTGGCTCACTGATTCAGGTGCCAATAATCACATGACAGCTGATTTTGGTAAACTTAGTCTGGGGTCTACCTACAATGGAAATGACAAGGTTTCAATTGGAAATGGCAACACTCTACCTATATCTCACACTGGTACTGCTCTTCTTATAACTTCCTCACATTCTTTCACTTTACCTAATACCTTACATGTTCCCAACCTAGCTGCTAATCTTATATCTGTCTATCAATTGTGTAAACAACACAATTGCTCCTTCTATTTTGATGTTGATATGTTTTATATTCAGGACAAACTTCAGGGCACCATCCTCTACCAAGGGTTGAGTGAAAATGGTTTGTATCCCATACATACTCAACCCTTCCTTGGTGATCATCAAGACAAGACTACAAAACATGTCTATTTAGGAAAACAAGTCAAATGTCCTCTCTTGCATGCCAGATTAGGACATCCCTCTGAAGAAATTTTGAGACTTATATTTATTTCATCTTCTCATATGTGTAAAGACCTTAAAGTTTCTGATATTTCTGCTAGTACTGTGTGTGAACATTGCTTGTTGGGAAAAATGACTAAACTGCCTTATAAGTCATCTACTACTCAGTCCAAAGCTCCACTTAATCTTCTTCATAGTGATGTATGGGGGCCAGCAAATGTGAAATCCTATCTTGGCTATAGATTCTATGTGTTATTTGTTGATGACTATTCTAAGTATACATGGATCTTTCCTTTACATCATAAATCTGAAGTTGCTCTTGTTTTTCCAAAATTTAAAACTGAAATTGAAAAACAATTGAACTCCTCCATTCAAATTCTGAGATCTGATGGAGGTGGTGAATATGTCTCTTATATCTTTCAAACCTTTTTAAATTCACAAGGCATTGTTCATCAAAAATCTTGTCCTTATACACCTCAACAAAATGGTGTTGCTAAGAGAAAGCATAGACACATTGTTGAAACTGCAGTTACCCTTCTTGCTCATGCTAAATTACCTAAATATTTTTGGTATCATGCATTTAGTACTGCTGTTTATTTGATAAATTGTATGCCAAGTAAAAACACTTATAACAAATCTCCTTGGGAATTACTTTACAAAACTAAACCTGATTATAGCAGATTTAAAGTCTTTGGGTGTGCTTGTTATCCCTTTTTGAGACATTACAATGATTCTAAACTAGATCCCAAGACTAGACAATGTGTGTTTCTTGGATATGCTCACAATTACAAAGGATATGTATGATTTGATAAAAACACTCAAAAATTCTTCATTAGTAGAGATGTAATATTTGATGAAAACACTTTTCCTTATAATAAAGAGTGTTCTAATTTAAACTCTGATTCTATGAATTCCTCTAATGAACTGCATATTGGTGACATTCCTATTTTACTGCCTTCTGATTTCTTGAATCATGACTCTTCACCTAACATTGTTAATTCTTCTTCAGGTACAATTGATGAGAACAATACTACACATGATTCATGCCACAACACAGAACATGATACTCACTTGATTCCACCAACTCAACCTGATGAGAACAGATCATACACCACTGATGAGAACAGATCACACACATCTGCTGGAGACTCTCAGACTCAGGATGTAACTATCTCTCAGTCTTTGCAGCCAGCTTCTACAAATGATGATCACACCATAACTGATGATCCATCCACAAGTGACATTGGCATGGCAACTACTGAAGCAGATAGACATCATCCAGCTGGGGGTCATCCTATGCAGACAAGAAGCAAGTCTGGAATTTTTAAGAAAAAGAATTTTGGATTCACAGCTATATCTGGTAACTCTGAAATTTCTCCTTTCTTAACTGAACCAACTTGTTTCACAGAGGCTAGAAAACACTCTCAGTGGCTACAAGCAATGACTGAAGAGTTCTCTAGCCTCACAGAGCAAAACACTTGGACATTAGTTCCAAGACCCTACAATACAAATATTGTAGGGAACAAATGGGTTTTTAGAACCAAATACAACCCAGATGGTTCTGTGTCTAGATACAAAGCCAGATTAGTGGCTAAGGGGTTTAGTCAAACTCCAGGAATTGACTTTGAAGAAACATTTAGTCCTGTTGTTAAACATGCAACTGTTAGAACTGTTTTGGCTCTTGCTGCCTCTTAAAATTGGTCTCTTAAACAACTTGATGTCAAAAATGCTTTTCTGCATGGATTTCTCAAAGAAACTGTTTATATGCAACAGCCACCTGGATTTAAACATCATCTCTTCCCTGATCATGTTTGCAAGCTTAACAAAGCTATTTATGGCCTCAAACAAGCTCCTAGAGCTTGGTTTGAGAGATTCACTGAATTTATATTGTCTTTAGGTTTTACTCAATCTCAAGCTGATACTTCTATGTTTGTTAGACACAATTCACACACATCTTCTCTTACTGTTTTACTCTTATATGTGGATGATATTATTTTAACTGGCAATGATCAAACTTACATTTCTTATCTTATTTCCAAATTGAAATCTGAATTTAATATGAATGATCTTGGACCCCTTACTTATTTTTTGGGTCTGCAAATTGATAGAAATGACAAAGGCATTTTTATTCATCAGTCAAAATATATTCATGATTTGCTGCAAAGATACAATATGCAACATTGTACTCCTTGTCATACACCTACCATATCTGGCATTAAATACACATTTAATGATAGTGAATTGTTGTCTGATCCTACTCCCTTCAGACAACTTCTGGGTGCTCTTCAATATCTAGTTTTCACTAGACCTGACATATGCTTTGCTGTCAATTATCTCTGTCAATTTATGCATTGCCCTACTACACAACATATGTTGGGAGCAAAGAGAATTCTTAGATATTTAAGAGGCACCACTAATGATGGTCTCTTCTACAAACCCAGTGAATTGAAGTTCTGTGCCTTCTCTGATGCAGACTGGGCTGGTAATCCCACTGACAGAAGAAGCACAACTGGATTTGTCCTCTTCTTAGGCAACAATCCAATTCATTGGGCTGCAAAAAAACAGCCAACTGTATCCAGATCCTCTTCTGAGGCTGAATACAGAGCCCTGGCTACCACTGCAGCTGAAATTACATGGTTTCAATATTTATTTCAAGACTTACATATTTTTTTGCATTTTCCTCCCATTCTTTTCTGTGATAATGAATCTGCCATTCATATGACACCCAATCCTATTATGCATTCTAAAACAAAACACATTGAATTAGATTATCATTTTATAAGAGAAAAAGTTTTAAGGAAACAATTACTGGTTGACTTTGTTTACTCTGCAGATCAGCTTGGAGATCTATTCACCAAAGGGTTGGCTGCAGCTGCTTTTGATTATTTGAAGTCCAAGTTAATGGTTTCACCAACACCATTAACTTGAGGGAGGGTATAAGCAGGATTGCAGAAATGGAGAACTCAAGTTGCAGCAGCAATGAAGAATTCAAAATCAAGAAAGAAGTCAAAGAAAGCCCAGATAAGTCAATGGAACAAGTCTTCTCAAAATAATAACAGTCAAGGGGTCAAATTGTCTTTTCTCAGAAGTTGTTCTTCCCCTTCTGTTTTATCTCAGGGGTCATCTTTGTCTTTCTCAAAACTGCTGAGGCAGAGTTTATATTATTAAGACTTGTTTACATTTCTTGCCAAAGTTGTTGGGCAATAGTAGAATTAGTGAAAGATATGTACGGCTGAGATTTGATCTCTTTGATCCAACGGTCTGAAATAAGACCGTTGGTGTACTGCCTTCATATACCCTTCTTCAACAAGGGTTCTGTAATTTTTCATCTTCTTCGTCTGCCATAACCATGTAGCGAAGCTCTGCTGAAATTTTCAATGAAATTTGATTTTGTTTGTTAAGTTTGATTTCTGTTGTTTCTGGAATCACTTGATTCCTTTCACTTTAAAACTTGAACAGGTTTTCTCCATGTGTTTGTCTCCAGTGAAAATGTGTTGAATTGGCAGCGCACTGAAAACTGTTCCTCCTCTCTTGATTCGCGAACAAACACCACTTTGTATCTGGGCGCTGAAAATATGTCATTCAAGTCTACCGCCAATCCACTTGTGTGTGTGGTGAACTCAGATTGGTCGAAAAATGATTGTGGGGGTGTTATCGGTTGATATGTTTTCATAACTGGGTTGACAACGTAATACTCTTTTTTATTGATGAAATTGAGTAGAAGAATACCGTTGCAAGATGCCATAAGTCGCACTACAAGTGGAGCTTCTATGTAGGAACTGGGGGTCTCCAAGGAATGAGGCGGAATGAGAGCGAGGTTATAGTAAATTTTAGGTCGGGAAAAAGAGAAATGTAGGAGATTGGTGGGTTTAGGAGATTGTTTGAGAGCAAACTTAGGATTCACAATGAGATTACATAGATCCTTGTTTAAGGACCTACATTGTATTGCCTTCTTCAATTCTAACCATGATATGATTTCCAGGAGGAGATCATTGCTAAAGGTAGGATGAGGTTCACTCGAAGCCTCTTTTACTGGATTCCTTTCACTTCCATCATGTTGAGTGTTTCCCGCGCTTCCATCACGTTGAGTGTTTCCCGCGCTTTCAGTACCGTGCTGAGTACTCATCTATGTCTTTGGTTTTGGGTGATTTTAGCATCTGATATGTGAATATCACGTTTGGTTTTTATGTCTTATATAGCACTACAGTTTTCGATATCTTTGGGTAGGATACGGAAAATATTTATGACTCAGAATTTGTCCCGAAAATCAATTGTCCCGAAACTGTGACTCCTAAAGAGAATGTAATTTCCCAAAACGGTCAAATTACCATACATTTCCTTCCCAAGCTATGACAGATTTTTATGGCTATCGTTGAGCTTTATCATCTTATATCATTCATATATGCACCGGAAAATAAGAGGCCACGTGTTGGAAGTTATCGGTACTTGGAAAGGAAATAAATGGCTTTTTCAGTACTAAACTTTCAGAGGATAATACTTTACGAAAATTTTCCTTATTCGTGTACCTTCACTTGTAGAGAGGAACAGCTATAAGAAAATTAAATTGTTTCCTTGTTGTGTAGTGGCTCAAGTTCATTCCCCATGTGTCGCCATACAATAATCCGGACAAGTATTTCTAAAAGTAAAAAGGTTATATCATTATTTGTTTCCTTTAGCTGGCCAGTGACCCAGCGCAATTTGAAGAAAGTTATAAATCAACAAACTTTTGTTGTTGACACCTATCTTCTTTCCATTTTTAAGACGAACAAGTACATTTTCTAATTTCTCAAAAAAAAAAAAAAAAAAAAAAAAAAAAAAACTTTTTCTAAATGGAGACGGTACGAAAAAAGGTCTGGTGGTTCTAAGTTTTCGACTGACTATTGCACCAGAAGTCTTTTATCCCGGGAAAGAGAAGCATACGTTGTTGATAAATAAAACACCGCGAGATGGTGGGGGCCTCCGCTGTTTCAAGGGACCAGTACGAACAAATGTACGAGACTGTCTTCAACGTAACATTTTCGGGCGGGAAGCTTCGATCAATAAATTTACAGTTTTTGTTCTTCATACTTCGTATTTTAGGTTATTACAGAAACAGTAATTCGCCACCACCTTTTCTAACAACTTAAAAATATTCATGTGTGTGATTACCTCTATCCTAGACGCATGTCTTGGATTAAAGAAGAGACTAAGAGCTCATTTGGTAATGCTTTTTTAAACTAAAAGCCGTAGTTGATGTGTTTGGTAAATTTTTATTTATATGTTTTCTGGACATTAACTGATTTCCCCCTGCAACTTTTGAGAAGTAGGGGAGGGGTTGTTTTTTCAGGCATGCTTTTGATAATTTTATTATTAGACTTTTAACTATGCCAAGACAATAAGTTCTAGTATTACCTATCCAATTTAAATAAAACTTAATTTCAACAATTCCAAAGAAATAATAACGAAATACAAAATGCAAAAAGTGATTGTCTAAAATAATTTAAAATTTACCAAACACATTTTAAGTTGATGTATGCACTTCTGGAACAGATCCTTTTTAAAACGCCACATCATTTATAAACTAGCACTAAGTCAAATGGTATAGGGCGTAATTGTTGCACCGGACACCTAGGCACAATTTGCTGAGTCCCCGTGACTGTAACCTGTTATGATCTCGAACGAGCACGAGAACGATGATAAACAATGACCATGCCCGATGTGATGTGATTCACTAGCACAATGCTAACTACTTCCACGGTCCCAAAACATCCGTTTATTGAGAGAAACGTTACAAATACAATTTACGATCTGTAAAGCACGACCTATAGTCTTTATATAGGCCTACTGTACAGCTTGTGACAAAAAAATACCAAAAATCGAGCTCAAACACAACAAGGAAAAAATTATGACCGCATGCAGGAAGTGTTCGTACGAACACCTGATGTCTTCGCACGAACATGCAGACCACCCCGGCTTGTTATCTTTTTCTTGCTCCTCCATTTGGTCCATTTCTATTCCTCGCTTCGTAGCCAACTCCTCTCCAAGCCCAAGTCCATTCAAGGCACCCTTGATTTCCAACAAATCTCCACCTTCGCTTGAATCCTCTCATCTTCTTGCGCTTGAATTAGTCGCCTCTCTTGAATTCCACCAGTTGGTCCATCTTTGCCAAGTTCCTGCAACGAGTGCCCCCACCGATGCTCCAACTCACATCAAGTTCCTGCAAATGAACCCTATCAATGCTCCAACTCCAGCCGAGTTCCTGCGATCCAATCCCATGTTTGTTGTTCCAACTCCCACAGAGCTCCTACAACAAATCGTTTTTATTCCGACTCCCACTGTGTCCCTACAACTGTTGGGTTTTGACGTAGGTAACGCAGCGGAATAACAAAAATTAATCCTACTCAAAGCCCACCACGGATCGTCAGGAGGAAACATCATAACATGATAAAGGACATAGTATTGTGTACCTTTTTTATTGTGAGATCACACGAAGAATGATGTCCTCGTCTCTACGGTTGATCCACGTCTAGAGGTGAGATCTAGATTCTTCCTTCAACAAGTGCTAGCTTGAACCGGAGGAAGAGGGAAGAGGAATCAAAGCAACAAGGACAAGGAGGGGTTCGACCCTCCTTTGGCGCCGACGGGAAGGGGGCAGACGGGCCTAGGGGCGTTCGGCCTCTAGGTCTTGTCTTGCTCTCTCTTTTGTTCTCCCCCACTCTCTTGTGTTGTGTCTAATAACAAATCACAATTGGTGGGAAGGAAGCTAGAGCCTCCATTATATACTCCAAAATCTCCTTGTTGTTTCCATAAATGTCCTTCCTAGTTCAATGAACTAGGATTAGTCCCTTCCTTGAAAATTAGTCCTACTAAGTTTGCAAGGTGTTACACAATTATCCTTCTCATTAATTAATCATATTAATTATTTCCAAATCTAGCTCTACTCTATTTGACGTGTGACCCCATAGTTTCTACTTAGTTGGTAGTAACTTTTACTAACATGGAGCAGTGTCTAGCAACACATCCATGCCACCCAACTAATAGAAATAGTCAGTGATCCCGACAAACCTCTTGTGCCCAATATCTTATATTGCACTTTCCCTTTGTCTCTATATCCGGATTGGACACGAGACATAAATAGTCACTCGTATATCCAATCCACAGTTCCTCGTGTAGGGTTTTGATCATGGATAGGCAGCGGAAAAACAAATTTTATCCATGCAATACCCTCCAAGGATCACAGGACAAGATACATAACGATGGTAAGGGAAGAAATCAAGTTACACACCTTAGGGTTCTCCTGTGATGACTTGTAACGTGAATTGTGTCACGTTCTCTGTAGTTGATCCACTCCTAGAGTTGAGATCTAGATATTCCTTCTCCTTTGTGCTAGCCCGGAATGGAGGAAGAAGAAATCACACAACACGAGGCAACAAGGAGGTGGCGTCCTCCTTGTTGGGCCGACGGGAAGGGGGCGGTGGCAAGGGGGACGTTCGGCTCCTCTTGCTTGCTCTCTCTCCTTTTGTTTTCTCCCACTCATGCTATGAACTAAAGGCTCATAAGTGTCGGAAGGAAGGAAGGAGCATCCTTTATATAGTCCAACAAATCCTTGCCAACTACCTAAAGGGCCCATTCTAGTCCTACTAGAATTCGGTTTAGTCCCTTCCTTGCAAATTAGTCCTACTAAATTTGCAAGGTGTTGCAAAGTGATCATTCTAATTAATTAATCCTATTAATTAATTCCCAAATCTAGTTCAACTCTATATAGCGTGTGACCCCATTGGTTCTATCTGGTTGGTAGCAACAACTTGCTAATATGGTGCGGTTTCTAGCAGAACATCCATTCTAGCCAACTAATAGAATAGTCATCCGACAAACCTTGTACAAGTAATTGTCTCATCCCTTTATCTCTATATCCGGATTGGACACTAGACATACAAGTCACACTCGTATATCCAATCCATAGTTTCTCGATCCATGGAAATAGCCTTATTTGTGCAAATAACATCAATATCCTATATTGATTTATTTGAGTCTGGCCAGACATTCTATGAGCACTATCCCTCGAGTGGCCTAGGATATTTGCTCCCGTTATGTGGGAGGGACAAATTTTATCTACGTCTACTACGATCTCTAAGCTTGCTTCTTATTGTATCCGGTACACGCCTTTATAACTACCCAGTTACGGTGTAGCGTTTAACGCTACCAAAATCACAATAATCCACAACTAGAATATCTAGCGACTTCAAGTCTAAGGATTACAATACCATTGTACCACGAGAAGAACTTGTGACTTAACATAACGTGTATGTAGCCTTCTCGGAGATGGGTCAATCCGGTGCGCCATTACCATTAATACACACCCATGTGTTGGATCATGATATCTCCATATCAATCCAACCCCATACTAGTCTATAGATGATTGTCCTAGTAATCATTATACTGGACTAGGGATATTTAAGATAAACAACACAATTGTAAATCTAAGGACTTCATTATATTAAATATCCAATAAATAACACAATGAATGTTTTAGCCAAAAAAAATCATACTAAACTAGATTGCCTCTAGGGCATCTATTCCGACAGTCTCCCACTAGCACTAGAGCCAATCTGACGCATCTCGTATGCCCATGCTCCTAGTGTGCCCTTCATGCTTCCACGGAACAAGCGGCTTTGTTAAGTGGATCTGGCAGATTCTCATCTGTAAGAATCTTGCATATCCGAACGTCTCCTCTATCGATAATATCTCGAATCAGATGGAACTTACTGAGCACGTGCTTGGATTTCTGGTGTGACCTGGGCTCCTTTGATTGAGCGATCGCCCCAGTGTTGTCACAGTACAAATCAACTGGATCCGCAATTCTAGGAACCACACAAAGTTCAGAAACAAACTTTCTGATCCAAACAGCTTCCTTTGATGCCCCATTCGCAGCAATGTACTCAGCCTCTGTTGTAGAATCAGTCACCGTCTCTTGCTTGGAACTCTTCCAGCTCACCGCTGCTCCATTCAGGCAAAACACATATCGCGATTGTGATCTAAAGTCATCTCTGTCAGTTTGGAAGCTTGCATATGTGTAACCCCTTAAACGCAACTCTTCCTCACCGCCAACTATCAAGAAAGCATCCTTGGTTCTTCTCAAGTACTTTAGGATGTTCTTGACCGCATTCCAGTGACTCTCACCCGGATTGGATTGGTATCTGCTTGTCATACTCATGGCATATGAAACATCTGGTCTAGTACATAAAATGGCGTACATGATAGATCCTATGGTCGAAGCATAGGGAATTCTACTCATGCGTTCCTTCTCAATCTCATTGGAAGGACAACCACTCTTCGAAAGAGTGATTCCATTGACATGGGCAAGAATCCCTTCTTGGAATCTTGCATGTTGAACCGCTTCAACACCTTGTCAGTATATGTACTTTGACTTAGGCCTAGCAGTCTCTTAGATCTATCTCTATAGATCTTTATACCGAGTATATAGGCTGCTTCCCCTAAGTCCTTCATTGAGAAACACTTCCCTAGCCAATCTTTAACAGATTGCAGCATGGGAACGTCGTTTCCAATGAGTAGTATGTCATCCACATACAAGACCAGAAAAGCTACAGAGCTCCCACTAACCTTCTTGTAGACACAAGACTCATCTTCGTTTCTGATGAAGCCAAACTCTTTGACTACTTCATCAAAACGTCGATTCCAACTCCTAGAAGCTTGCTTCAATCCATAAATGGATCGTTGCAGCTTAGAGACTTTGTTGGCTTGCTTTGGATATTCAAAACCCTGTGGCTGTATCATATACACGTCCTCGAGGAGGTTCCCATAACTGAATGTTGTTTTGACATCCATCTGTCAAATCTCATAGTCGTAGTATGCTGCAATTGCAAGTAGGATTCGGATGGATTTGGTCATAGCGATTGGTGAAAATGATTCATCATAGTTAATACCATGAATCTGTCTGAATCCTTTAGCCACCAATCGGCCCTTATAGGAAATCACATTACCATCCATGTCGATCGTCTTCTTGAAGACCCACTTGCACCCTATGGACCGCGCCCCTTCGGGTGGTTCCACCAAAGTCCATACTTTGATGGTATACATGGATTCCATCTCGGATCTCATGGCTTCTAGCCACTTATGAGAGTCTATCCCTTTCACGGCCTCTTCATAGGTAGTAGGCTCATCATATATGAGCATTGTGTCACCGGAATCGGTCACGAGAAGTCCATACCTCTCGGGTTCCTGGCGCACTCTACTAGATCTACGAAGCTCTTGTGTTACCTGAACAGGCTTTTCCACAATTGCTTGTGGTTCCTGTTCTTGTTCCATAATCGGTTCAGTGATTTGTGGTTCTTGAATCTCTTCAAGTTCTACAGTCCTCCCATTTCGTTCTTTAGAGACAAACTCTCTTTCTAGAAACACGCCGGTCCGAGCAACAAACACTTTGTTCTCGGTTGGATTGTAAAAGTAGTAACCCTTAGTTTCCTTAGGGTACCCCACAAATTTACACTTATCCGACTTTGTCCCTAGCTTGTCTGATTGTAAACGTTTTACATAGACAACGCAGCCCCAAATCTTCATGAACAATAGTGTGGGACGCCTCCCACTCCACATCTCATGTGGTGTCTTCATGACTGATTTAGATGGAACACGGTTAATGGTGAAAGCTACACTTAATAGAGCATAGCCCCAAAACGATAATGGAAGATCGGCTTGATACATCATAGATCGAACCATATCTAATAGGGTTCGATTCCTCATCTCGAACACGCCATTCCATTGTGGCGTTCCGGGTGGAGTGAGTTGGGAAACGATCCCAAACTCTCTAAGGTAGTCGTCAAACTATTGGCTCAAGTATTCTCCTCCACGATCTGATCGTAGAGCCTTAATAATTTTTCCAAGTTGCTTCTCTACTTAACTTTTGAATTCTTTGAAATTTCAAAGGATTTGGCCCTCATGAGGTACACAAATCCATATCTACTGTAATCATCAGTAAATGTAATGAAGTAGACGTAACCACCCCTGGAAGGCGTGGCAAATGGCCCACACACATCATTATGTATGAGCGCCAATTGCTCACTAATCCTCTCACCTTTCTTATTGAAAGGGGACTTTGTCATTTTTCCCAATAAACAAGCCTCACACATGTCTCATATGATTTAAAATCAAATGAGTCTAGTAATCCATCCTTATGGAGTCTAGATACACGCTTCTCATTTATATGGCCTAAACGACCGTGCCATAAGTAAGCAGGATTCAAATCATGTATTTTCATCCTATTGGTATTAACGTTGTAGACAGGATTGCTTAGATCAAGGACATACAGTCCATTAAATTGCGCACTACAATAGTGAATATTATTAAAATAAAAGGAACAACAATTGTTCTTTATTGAAATGATAAAACCTTCCTTGTCCAAACAAGAAATAGAAATAATGTTTCTGCTCATAGCAGGCACAAAATAGCAATTATTTAATTCTAAAACTAATCCTGAAGGAAGAGATAGCTCGCACACGCCCACGGCCAACGCAGCAACTTTTGCTCCATTCCCAACGCGCAAATCTATCTCCCCTTTAGCAAATCTTATACTTCTCTTTAGATCCTGCACATTTCGACAAATGTGAGATCCACATCCAGTATCTAATACCCATCCACTATTTAAGTCTAAAACGATAGTTCCTCCCATTAACCTGGTTATTCACTTGCTGCCTGCCATAATTGTTGCCTTCATTATTCTGGTTGTTGTAGTTCCCATAGTTCGGTTTCCGCCCTGATTGTTGTTGTTGAACTGTTGATTCCCTTGGTAATTGCTTCCTTGGTTTCCTTGTTGATTTCCATTTGGTTTCGATCGGCACTCAAACGAACGATGACCCTTCTTGCCACAGTGGTAGCAAGTGACAGGGTTTCCTTGACAGTCCTTTCTTGGATGATTCTGTTGACACCTCTTGCAGATATAACAACGATGTTGATCATCTCCATTATTCTGCTTGTTACCATGGTACTGAACCTCGTTAACTCCTCCATGGTTGGGCTTAAACCTCTTGTCCTGACTACCTTGGTTAATCCTACCCTGATTGTTGCCAAAACCCCCATCGTTCTCAATCTTGCGCTTTCCATGCTTCTCATCTTGCGCCTCTTGAATGCGCCAAACAGCTGCAGCTCTATCATATGCCTCCTGAAGAGTATCATACGTTCTGCACATCAAGTCTTTCTGTATATGGAGTTCAAGACCAGACATGAACTTCCTAACTTTGGTCGCTTCGTCAGGCATCAGCTGACCTGCGAATCGGGATAATTCCATGAACTTCTTAAAGTACTCGGTCACATAACCGTTTCCCTGCGTCAGATTCACGAAGTATATGTAGTTTTGATCCTGGACATGGTCCGGGTAAAAGCGAGTGCGAAGTGCAGTTTGAAGAGCCTCCCAATTAAAATTGGGTTGAGCCAAAAAGTTCAGACGTGTGCTCCTCCACCATATATTAGCTTCGTTCTTCAGGTAGAATGCCGCGCAAACAACTTTGCGGTTTTCAGGGCACTCAACCAGTTGAAGGATCTTATCCATCTCATCGATCCAGTTCTCGAGCTCAACAGGATCCTCATTGTCTGTAAAGTTCCCAGGCTTCATTTCAGCCACTTTCTTCGCCCATTTAGCTGCATTCGGCTCTTCCTGGTTCACTTTCTGAGCCATTTGAGCAAATTAAGCAAATAATTGCTCCATGTTGTTGTTGTTGTTGTTGTTGTTTGGTGCTGCCTTTGGTACTTCACGATTTCTCCTGGTGTAGTATTGATGTGGTCTATCAGTCATTATCCCTACACTATAGCCTATTGTATTACTTATAAAGTATCAAGAAGTACAAATAATCATGCATACATGACATTTATTGCACAATTAAACAAGTAATGTCACACATTGATCATCATTTACATCAATTACACATACATCTACATATATGCTGATCACCTCTCATTTCGTAATCCTTTTACAAAAATTGTGAAAATGATCAATCGGACAGTCAAAAATTATGAACTTTTGGTGTGCTACAACATCTCTGATTCTAATTTCATAATCAAGAAGAATCAACTCAAAATCAATTGTAGAACTCAAGATACACAGGAAATACTACAGCTGCTGTCACAGACCAGAATAGAAACTTTGACTTTGAAAAGCTTTAAACTGACTTTAAAATTCTCACAATGAGCTAGGTTTTCTCCCAGAGTTTGAAAATCGTGTCTACTAGCTTCCATAAAAATTTGAGATCAAAAAAAGATCTGGAAGATATGTAAACATGAAAACTACTACAGATAGTCACTTTGCAATTCTGCTACTGAACAACCAACTTTGAAAATTCGCAAATAAGTCTCCAAAACTCATATAGGCCTGAAATATTTATGGGAGTTACCTGGGTATGTCTACTTTCTGGGAAAAATTCAGGGAAAAATATATCCAAAATTGAATACGTCTGCTACAACAAAAACTCACTGTTGCGCAGAATCAACAACACCAAAAATCAAAGTTTTCGCGTTCCAACCCCATGAACACTTTCTATGCACTTAATCAATGATAACAAAACACAAAATAACCTTAATTCATCAAATTATACTCCAAAATCAGAATAAATTTGTTAAACTCCCAAATCGGGTCCTCAAAGCATAAACATTATTCATCATCCTAAAGTAAAACGCTAAAAATTTAACTCTAGCCCAAAAGTGACTATTCAAAATCGTTCTAAAAACTTCAAAGTATTGCTTGGCATCATAGCCTTATTCAAACCATTAATAAAACTCACAATGCATCAAGTCTAGGAAATCTAAAGAATTCTAACAAGCTCAATCCTCGTCCTCATCGCTTTCATCCAACTCTTCATCTTCATCGGCATCATACTCGTGGTCTTCACCTTCACTCGGGTCTTCTTCACTCTCTTCATACTCCATGGGATCTTCCTCAATCTCGGGGTATTCATAGACATCTTTCATTGGATCCTCTTTGACCTCCTCATCGTCACTAGAGTCTATAACGATCACTTCTTCATCATCACTAGAGTCTATAACTATCACCTCCTTGGCTTCAATAGGATTCACTTTAACAACCGTATAGCCTTGCCACTTCATGTGAATTAACCTCCATCAACAACTTGCATATGAAATCGGCGCTCACCATCCATTCGCCTTGGTAGAGATAGTCCCTAGAGTTCATTCTGTTGAAATTGTCCATGAGATCGCTATACTTTGCTATAATGTCTCCAAACATACGTCCTGTAGGAAGTGCTTTCACCATACAATATGCCTGAAAAGCTGGATTATGGTACCGAGGAAACTCCAATGCAACGAATCTTTGCTCACAATACTGAACGGAGAAAGTATTCATTGGGGCATGCCCTGCCACTGTGGCACGCCTGCATGGTGGGGCGCGCCATTCACCTTTTGACAAGCATGCAAAATTTGGTGGGTTCCATCTGGCTAATGCATATTTGTAAGAAGGTGAATGGCGCGCCCCACCACGTAGGCATGCCACAGTGGTGGGGCAAGCCCCAATGAATACTTTCTCTACTGAACGACGCGATCACGAAAAGTCGTGAGATCTTCACCCTGGACCCAAGGTGTCACAACCGGGTGCTTCTCAATGGGCAACACACGTTTCCTAGCGGTGGTTTTGGTTACGACCATCTACAAAAAGAAAACAACTCCATAAGTATCTTGCTCCACAAATATATGTCGTAAACGAAATGACTACTCTTCGCAAACCAATAATTATTCCCAAGAATCCAAATTGATAACGACAAGACTGTTGAAGCAATTTCCCAACAACATGCCTTAAAAGTAAGGCTTCCAACCCGAACTCCAATGAAACGCCTCAACAATACGATCTCTTAGTATCTCAGATAGGCTAAGGCTCTTAGTTAGGATTGGGTGGGTGGAAATACTTGTTTCTATCCTATTTTCTAAACACTTACACATAATAGTCCTATCCATACTACCCAAATTCCCACGGCTTGTCAAATTTTAATTACTTTTCCTATATTCATTTTAGTTAACCTAACAAGTTTCGAGTTCCTTTTTGAAATGCCGGCTCTGATACCACCTGTAACACCCCCAAATGGCCCAAGCCGGAGGCCCGGGGATGTCACTCCGTACCCGAGATTAAACCCGGATACAAGGAGATTTTATAACATGATTCTAAAGAAAAAACATCCACAACAATAAATTAAAACTAACCGTTATTACAATCCAAATTTTTCTAGCCTCAAACCGGGCATAAAGCAAACTAAAGTGTTTGAAATACTAAAGAGTTCAAATTCAAAATAAAAATACTAGTGATCCATATGATGATACGCATCCCCTTCTACGCCAGATAACCATCCTCTAAACCTGTGGTGCGGAATCAAAAAGAAACATCACAATACAAAATCAACATGAAATACTGGTAAATAAACACCCAACACATGTAAAATGATGATGGGATAGATGTAAAACAAAGTCTCATTTACAAGTAAGAGTTTTTCTCAAACGCAACTGAAATAAAGTTGACCCTTGTAAGAAAACATGAGAGTTCCCAATTCCATAATTCCAACCAATTCCATAATCATTATGAAATCCAAAATCACACATTAACTCTTTTTCCATTAACAAAACCAAAATCCATCATTATTAACTCGTTGTGACGGGAGAACTCAAATAAACCACAATTTCCATGACCTTAAGTGTCGACACCCCCCTACGACTGCAAACGGCTAGAGGAGTGAGTACATGCTGCTATCCGGGGACTTGCAACCAGACCAAAAGGGACGGGAACGCAGCCAACACGCCCAAAGATAATAATAATGGCCCCGCACAACTTCTTCCACTTTACGTTATAGTTCATTAATATCATGGTGATGTTTTCAGCAAAATCATTAAACAAGTAGAAATCATGTATTTCAAGTCATGTAGCACGTGAACACATTTTGAGACGTAACAAATCAAAGTATTCATTTGACACAAAAGAGATAGGCGCACTATGCCTGGCATGTTTACTTACCTCAAAGCAAATCCACTATCGCAATCAATCAAAGTACTCTACGAACTCGTCACCTACACGTAACAATATCCTAATTAAACAAAATATTCTAGCAATACACTTGCTATACTAGCTACATGCATATGATAGTCAATGGTTTAGGGTTTCAACACCAACCTAACATCCCACTTAATGCATACTTCAAAACAAAACTCAAAACTTTACCCCAAAATCCTCTAACCAAAAGCATACATAACCTATCATAACTCCACCAATTTATTAATCCAGTTTCCCAAACAAATCATAGCTCAAAAACAGTTTCATTGGATTCAAAACATTATGAATAATAAGTCTAGCCTAAAACGGATCCGAATTTCGATTTTGTGGATCAAAAGATATGCTCGTTTCAAGTTTCCGATTTCACACAAAATACCCATACGGGAATTTTCAATTTCCATGAAACTTTTCTCCCAAGTATCTAGTTCATCTTATTTTCAAACAAAACATAATGTAACGTGAATAACCACATCAAATCAGGTTACTACCCACAAACTATGATCATCCAATCACTCAAATTACTTAATCAAATGTCTTTTCCATAACTAGGGTTTTTCCCATAAACCATAAACATGATAAACCCTAAAACTTGATTATCACTCCTACGAATCCATGAATATTGAACCGAACAATATCAAACTGAAAATTGAAGATCACATGCAACTTACATGAATCATAAACAAGTGATCAAGAGAACAAGAGATCAACAAGAGAAAAGAAAAGAAGAAACAAAACTAGCTCAAACCCGCCGCCCATGGAGGCCGGACGGGAAGATAGAGAGACGGACGGAGAGAGAGAGAAAGAAATAGAGAAAGAAAGAAAAGAAAGAGAGAGAGATTACCTGATCGGAGGAAGAGAGAGACAACGGCGATGGCGGTAGTTGTAGCCGTCGGGGAAAGAGAGAGGGAGCCGAGAGAGTGAGAGAGAGGGTCGGGCGAGAGAGGGAGAGACGTGAGAGAGATACAGAGAAATAGGGAGAGTGAGGGATTTATGAGAGTTTAAAAAAAAATCAACTTCATAAGGAAGGAAACCCTCTTGAATTAGGAAACTTTACGTTGGAAGAAAAGTTGGGTCAAAAGACACTTTTCCCCCTTTATTTTTGCCAAAAGACAACTACCTCCCCCAAACTCAAGTAAAAGACACTAAAACTCTTGGATTAACGTCACAAAGATCCCCCAAACTCTCGTAACCATTATAATTAACTCTCGACAATTAAATTAACTCCCCAACACTTATAATAATATCACAAAATACCCATAGTCGTAAAACGGGGTATTTCACCCGCACCACCTTCCTTCTCCGAAAAGGTTGTTTCCGCGTTGAAATCACCGGCAACACACCAGGTACAAGCTGGTTGGGGGGCAATACGACGCAAAAGCTCCCAAGAAAGATGTCTAACTTCTTTTCTCGGATCTCCATAAAAACCTGTAAACCTCCATGTAAAATTATTTTTATTTTCAGTTATAGTAGCATCAATAAATCGCTGAGTGCTACTATTAACCTGTACTTGCATTATATCCTTCCAAAGAAGTGCTAATCTACCGCTCCTACCTCTACTCCGAACTATAGCACAATTTTCATACCGTAACTTGCAACGAACTTGCTCCATCTCGCTTTTACTTGATTTTGTTTCGATTACAAAAACCAAGACGGGATTACATCGCCTAAAAGGTCGCGAAGCGACAGGAACGTGCTCGGGTTCCCGAGACCCCGCACGTTCCAACATAGTAGACGCATTATGTTTGGCGGGGGTGCTCCGCACACGCCGCCAATATTGCGTTTTGAGACTGCAAGGCATCCTCCACCTGATTGTGTATCGAACTCTCCTGACTGTTGATATGTTCGACATTGCCCTGTGTAACTTCCTTCCCATTATGGGCCATAGGTTCAGCGGTCAAATACTTCGCAGAAAACTCCATAACCTTTTAATTTGGCGTTGGGTTTGGCAAACCCACACTGCCCGTACCCCCCTTAGATTTTGGAAGCACTTCCATTCCACTAGCCACTTTCTCTGAACTGCTACTCGGACCACTCCCCTTTTTTGCATCACTGGTAGTTTCCTCCGCCTTTTTATTTCTAATGTTAGAAATCCGAACATTGTGACCCGCCCGTGCTTTCGGCTTGGACCCTTGTGTATGCTGTTCATTCCCCTTACCAGTACTTCAATCACCGCGTGCCGTGTTACATCCCCGTTCACGTCCTCTTCCTCTTCTACCTCCGCCACCTCTAGTTGGTATACCACTATGTTGTGCACTATTACGATCCACATCAAAATCCTTGATCTTGATAGTGGGGTTCGGTGATAAATTTGCATCGCTAACTGTTCGTTTATAGCCTGGTATTGCGGTTAAGCTCTCGGTAGTAACCCCTTTGCCTTCTCCGTCGTAGTAAATCTCACCGGGTTATCATGCGCCTCCATAACCACTTCTGTCCCAGAGTTGGCCAACGAATTAGTGAAGGAAGACATACAAGGTGGAGTTTGCTTAACACCGCTTTTATCAACGTCCATTGCATTGTCTACAAAATCTTCTTCCCCTTCAAACTCCCAATCCGAACCTGCATTGGATTTTTCCTCACTAACAGACCCCTTGTCTTTCGTATCATCTACCTGTGCCGTGTTGCGCACGGTTCACAGTAGTTCCCCTGAAGCTCTCTGTCTATCTTCATCAAACAACCTTCTCCTGGCTTGTGGTTTGAAGAACATCCAATTACCAAACCCTAGATCTGTTGTCATCTTTGTTTGATCATCCACTATACGAAAATCCGTACTATAGTGTCCAACTCTACCACACCACTCACAAGCACCAGGAAGTCTTTCGTACGTGAATTTTAACCACCTTTTCTTTCCAAACAACTTGATGAACTTACCCCTCATGAGCGGAACATTTTTATCAATCTTTACTCTAGCGCGCATATAATCCCCAGACTTTCCAGACAAAACCCTAGAATCTGTTTTTGTTACCGGTCCAATTAGCTTGACTGCTTTTCTTAGTTCTTCATCGGTTTGAAGGTAAAAAAGGAAGATTGCTTACTTGTACCAATACGTCGATCCTTCCCAGATTAGCTAGGTCAACCACCCCATTCACCGTCCATGGTTGCATGAGCAAAAAGGTTTTCATCGAATAGCCACTGGCCGCCGTGAAGGACTTTCTCCATTGCATCCTTTGTGGGAAACTCGAATATGAACTTGTTTGGCGATGGTTCGTGTATTCTTGTTTCTTCCCCTTCCGGCCAAATATTTTTGAACAAAACCTTCATTGCCCATGTGTTAAAGGTAATCGGATGGAGGAACGTACCTAGTAAACACGGTCCACAGTTTTGGATCGCTTCTAGGCAGTACTCGTCCTCATACTCCTCTACGTGTTCTTCTTCCATTGAGAGTTTACCAAACTGTCTTGCGAAGTTATCATCTTCTTCCATCCCCCCTGTTGTTGTGTTCAAGTGAGCCGCCGTGCTTTGGTTATGAGTTAGACTGGAACAGTCGGAAAAAGACCACCTGAGCAACGCTTGAGAGCTTCGCCGAAGAGTTACCACCTTGTGAAACCCTAGATTGCCTCTGTTGCGCCCCGAATAATACGGAGCAAATTTTACCACGTGAAAACTGTTATAAAAGAAGTAGTAGTTGATTGACTTGTAACATTTGACATTATTACAGATAGTTAGTGGTCAAAATATTATATTTTAGTAGCCCAATTTCATTAATTAACCTGTGGCCTTTTATGTTAGTAATAACCCAAAATAATTATCTTGCCCAAGTTCATTTTATATAGCAAGAGAATTCTAGAGAAGAACTTGTGTAGAAGCTTGGGGAGAAAGACGCAAATATTTTGTGAAAGAAGTGTGTGGAAAGAATGAATGTTCCTTTCTCATCCACCTATAAATAGATTGTATCTCACCACTTTGCATCAAGCAAAACTTGAAGTTCTCCTTTCACATATTGCTCCGCTTTCTCTCTCTAGAATTTCCATCACTCTCCTCTTCAACTATGCGGAGTTGGTGACTTGCTAGACTTCCTCATTACCTCATCTAATAATTGGTTACCTTTAGGAAGTAAATTACAAAAATATTGTCACTAACCAATCTTATATATTGAAAAATAAAAAGTGTGTGGATTGAATATAGTATCCTTACAAGTAACTCCTTTGCTGATGCCATTTATAGAACCAGATAAGTCAGCATCCCTTTTTTGATCAATTTCTTTCACTCTTTCAGCAAAATCATTCACTAAATTAGGAAGGTCGACATCTTTCCCGCCATCGCAAACGTGCTCCTTCATCTGCAGCGCTAATTCCATATGATTCTTGTCAAGAGCATTATTCAATAACCTTGCTAGACAACTTCTTCGATTGAAATCAATTGGCTCCTTTCTCTTTTGGTTACAGGAGTGATGACCCAACCTAAATAGACCACCTTTGCCACAGAAAGGATTCTATCTCATCCTCTTAAAGAAGTGAAAAGTCTAATGAGCACAACGAGGGCTTTCTTTCTTTCCCGGTCCACTTCAGGACTCTCCAATTATTTCTGGAGCTCCCCCAGCCTTCGCATAAGTAATTTGATATCCATCATTCCTGTTTCCAATAAAATTAAAGTTGGTGGTCTTGGTAAACATGTCCGAAGCTAAAATTTAGCTTGTGTGGATTTTTTCCAATAAAAACAAATTTTACCCGTGCATTAGTCATGCTCGCCTGGTTTCAAAAGTATGCTCGTTTGATTTCACCATCAACACTCTTCTGTTATTACCACAACACTCGTCTGATTCCACAATTAACACTTGTCTATTCAACAAAGCACTTGTGTGATTACAACATAGTACTCGTTTGTTTTCATCGTTACACTCGCCTGATTTCATATTGTTCACTTGTCAGGTTTTGCACTAGACGAACAAGAGCACTGGTCTAGAACCGGAACTTGCTCGTCTTGTTCCAGAATGGAAACTTAACGGCCACTCGTTTGGTTCCAGAGAATGGTTTACTAACTTGCTCATCTAGTTCTTGAATGGCAACTTAATGGCCACTTAATGACCACTCGTCTGGTTCGAGAGAGTGGTTCACTAACTTCTCGCCTGGTTCCAGAAGAGCAACTTAATGACCACTCGTCTGGTTCCAGAAAGTGGTTCACTAGCATACTCGTCCGGTTCCAGAGACTCTACTTGGCAGATCCAAACTGGACGAGTGCACTTGTTCGATTCTCATATCTGCGAGGGTGATTCAACTTCCCTTACAATTGATTCAAATCCATACATGATTACAAGATTTACATAGATTTTTTAAGAGAGAGTTGTTTCATATGGTTCACCTGCTCATTGTCAACGGTTAGTGTGGAAAACTGTGGATTTCGGATGAGGTCAGTGACGGTTGGGACAGTGTGCTCAATGTCAACGGTTAGCAAACTGTGGATTTCGGATGAGGTTAGTGACGGTTGGGATAGTGGGCTTGGGGATGGCGACGGAAGACGAAGCTCTGGTGGCGACCATGAAAGAAGAAGATGAGGACGCCATTTGTGAGGGAGAAAGAGAGTTGCAAAGCGGAGTTGGGAGAGAGAGTCTTTTCATTTTTTTTTTCTTTTTTTTGAGGGAAAGAAGCTACGAAATTAGTGAAGATAACAACAAGTTATCTTCACAGAGAGTTGTGAGAGCGTGAGTTCAAGTGACGTTCAATTTTAAGTTATACACAATTTTTTTTTTTTTTAGTTTTTGATTACTTTTCAGTTTTCACTAGTTATGTGTATTGCTCTTAGTTGAGGTCAATAGTTCATAATACAAAGTCAACCGAGGGTAGACAGGTACCCACTTCGGTTTCGTGTTTTCTACATCATATCCGTAACTCGATGAGTTCTAGAGCGAAGCATCTCCCCGATCTCTTCTTCGTGATCCAAGGACCCATTCCCGACAAGGGATTCGATGTCTACACCGTCGACACTAAGGGTGAGTTTGGGAATGCTTCTGCTGCCAGCACAGCTGCTTTCCGACAACAAAAGCAGTTTTAGTGTGTTTGGTAAAAATAAAATTTCTGCTTTTCCGGACAGTTTCTGCTGTCCCACAGCAATTTTCACGAAGCAAGGGGGGATATGCTTTTCCAGAAAGTGCTTTTGATTAATTTATCTACAACCGATTTTGACCTTACAATTTTTTAAAATATCAATAGTTATCTTTCCGGAAATGACACGTGTCATATATTTTTGTCATTTTACCCTCCCACAGCAACTTCACAGTTGATTTTACCAAACATAAAATTACTATATCAATATTTCACAGCAGCTTCTGCGTAATATTTACCAAACAACATTTTATCAATAATTCACAACAGCTTTCTACAGTGTTTTCACACAGCAGCTTTCTACCACCGCCACAACATTCCCAACCTAGCCCTAATAAGGTGGGTGGCATCAAATTCCTTTTTAACTTCAAACCTTGTAACCCTACAGCGTGCCGCGACAGCGACATGGTCATCGGTCGTTGTGGTTCGAAGCTCTGTGCCATCGGAGGTGGCTATGACCACAAGTCCGGAATTTATCCAAGGGAATTCCTCCAGTTCGATCGGACAAACTTGAAGAATAGGAATGATGGTTTCAAGCCTGACAAAAAAGCTCCAAAACCTAAGGGAGGAAAACCTAACCCCATGGTCTTTGTCCACGACAACAAATTATACGCTCTCGCAGGTATACGCAGCTACTCTAGTGACCCCCCTGATGCTCCAGACCCGGCTTATGACCCTTTTGATCCATATGGTCCATCCTGGAAGGCACTTGAACCTCCACCTTTCCAAGAACAGTACCCTAACAATGGTGGTGGTCTATTCAATACTCGTTGTCTCAAAGGTTATAAATTTGTGGGTGAAAAGCTGTATGTGGCTTTGTGTAATTCTGTGGAACCGGATATATACTTTGCTTACTCTGTCACTAATCGTAGATGGGAGACAATCAAAGTTGACGACAAGTCTGATACGCTTGTATTGAACCTGACCCTCTATGGCCTCTACAGCAATTGGAAAGAAGGGAAGACTTTGTTGACTTGACAGAGTTTTCACCTTTCTGGTAAGAAGGTGCTTGCTCGCGATTTGAGAGCCAGGGTGGACGAATGTAAGATAACAAAGGATCACAATTTTTTCATGTTTTTTGAAGATGATCCTGTTATTGAAAACGATTATCCTTACCTTCTTGTGCATGGCTTGGAAGACATCGTAAAACTTGGCGGTAACAATAACAATTCAACTGGATTTGTGGCCCATTTGGCAGAGAATATATTCTGTGCAGTTTGTATCACTACCGCCAATGGTAGATGTAATATTCATGCATGCACATTTGAGCTTCACAAGCAGTGCAAACAAGGTTTTGAGCTCACAGCCACCCTCAAGGCTAAAGTCTTGGGTAATGCGGATACCTCTACTGATTGGAACTGGAGCTTTCGATATCAATCGTATGTCACTGTACTCTTAACTCTCATGTGTTTTTATTTATTCACTTATATTTTTTCCTTGAATCGAGCCACTTATTTGAAGTAAGGGTGTAACTAAAATTTACTAAGCTAAATTCTATATACGATATCTTAAATAAGTTCCTCAAAAAATGAAAAAGAAACTTGCATATAATCTTAATCAGTGTGTTCCGTTGATATTTACATAGTCATCAGTGTGGTTGATCGGATATTGGTCGTTCTAGTTTTTCTCTTAACTAGTTAAAAGCACGTGCGTTGCACCTGGTATTTAGTCTTTGCACTTTTCATGAAAACCTTTAATAAACAGATATGCAACGATTTGTAACACATAAATTATCATGACGTCATACTGTTACAATCTTTCAAAACTACGATACATCATTCTATGTTTGATTGAATGTAATCTGAAACTCTCAACACATCTATGAATGCTAATTAGTAATACAGTCGGTTCAATAGATGATTCTTCTAGTAAGAAATAGTAGAGTCAATCCAAAAGTAATATCCACGACAAAAAATATGTAAAATATGAATGGGAACACTTGGCTGCAATGTACAAATGTTTCCTTTCAGCAAACGTGCATGAACAAGCAAACACAAAAATCACATCATATTGGAATTTATTGTTCAATACCAAATTATACTATTACATTTTAGACTTGTGTTTGACAAAATATAAAATAGTGCAAAAATTACAATTCTATTGGAGCAAATAGAATTTCATTATTTACATGACACCGTAAAAGCACTCTACTAACTGATTACACATCCATTAACCCTAACAACCTTAACTGATAGACGAAGGTGGTACGATACTAATTCACTAATTAAGGAGACACATAATGCGTAGTAAGTAAGTAATCTTACATCATCCATGGTGAGATTGAGTTTTTCTGACAGTTTTCCCATCATCTAGTTGCATCGTCAAGACATACTAAACAGTACAAAATCTTGCTAGAACAGATGAGTATCTTCTAGAACAATATATCTATCAAAGCATCCACATTTTATAAAGAATCGATAATGATAGCAAATATCTTGAGTATGAGAGTGTCAGTAGCGTATTTGTTTCCCTCCTCTATTAGATTGAACTTCCACCTTGTGTTAGTGAAGAATTAACAAATTGGTCAAAAGCTATTTTCTCTGCACGGGGATGTCTCTCTAATAAACGACTATGTCCAAAACAACAAGATTTTTCAATTTCCTTGTTCCAAGTGCCGCTCAAAAGAAAGATTAGATCGCAAAGGAATTAATCGATTCAATCAAGTTATTGGGTGCTTTATGGTCCTGTTGCTTGTGTGAGTACAAAGATGCTAGGAGGGCACGAGTAGATAGGCAATCTATAAGAAATGTGAAAGCTTGATTTTGAATCCCTTGCCGAAATTACACCATGGAAGGCATCCCTTTACCGAAATTCTCTACTGATATATCTTATCTCTCTTAACCTATTAGACTAATATTTCTCTTGATCGAACCTGAAGTTCTTTTCCTTGAAAAAAAAATAGTTTGGTTTTCTGGAAACTCCTATATCTCAAACTTTTAAGCATTTTTTTGTCTTTTATTAGGTCTCTCTACGAAATAATGGAAATACACAGTCACTCTTTTGTTGAAACAGAACTGAACTATTTATCATATGTTCCTAGTATGTGAGAATGTCAGGAGGCTTTGGAGGCCCATTCCACTTCACATATACAGACCTACAAAAAATATAATTTCCTGATTTGTAGCCAAATGTGGGTAAATTAGAGTTCTAGAAACATCCTCATCTTTAGAAAGGAAGAAAAAGTGAAATCTCATGACCAAATTGTTATAATTCAGTAACTTGCAATTGATATTATTTTGAGTTACGAAAGCAGCAATAACATATATATTATTGAGCTCCTATCATTAGAACTTCAGGACCAAAAGAATAGCTCGGTGTAAAATCCGCACAAGGGGGCATATTAAGCTAATTGACACATGGTAAGCCTCTTTTATATAAGGCAGAACTATCCATTATAGAGCTTTATGTCCAAATGTGAGCTCACTGAAGAACCATAAAGTTCAGCATAGCCTGGTGGACAACTATGTGGCTTCGGCGGCAATGCATAATGGACTCCTTTATCGTGGAAAGAGTCTCACACAGCAGAAGGTTCACATCGGAAGAGTCTCACACAACAGATAAAGAGCACCTATTCTGATCTCATCAACCTCCTACAAAGCTTTTGTTGTGTTCCTTTATATTCTTCTGCAAGAGATAATATGGAATGGATATTGTTAGCAATTGGTGCGCCCATGTGGGGTGCCCAATGTAATTATCGTAACCTTATGGGGTTAGTTGCACTAATGCACAACCTAGAGGGGTTAGTAGCTAAGGCTCAAACCCTAGGGGTTTATGTGTAAACCTAGGAGAAGTTTTGCCTATATAAAGAGGTAGCCTCCTACACATTATGGTGTGACTATATGGCTATTCCAGAGAATAAAGTTATTCTGTCTAGATACATACTAGTTGTAGAGAACCCTAGTCTCTCTCCAACTTCATCCAAGGAGGTGGAACGTGGTGTGGAAATCAGTGTTCGTCCTCGAGATTCACACTAGATTGGTGGGAGCAAGATCAAAGAGGAGGCGCGTGAAAGCAAGCAACACAACGATCATCCGCTGCATTAAGGAGCTTAGGAAGACAAGGTAAACACATGAATATTCCGCTTTAATTCATGTTGTAGATCTGAATGTGTTAGATCCTTCCTGCCCTTCATTGGTATCAGAGCCATAGGCTTGTTTTTCGTGCCTCGATAAGCGTTCCCGAACCTGTATTAAAAATCGCGTTTCTGAAATTTCATAACCAGTAGACCAAACCTATATGGTTAGGTAGGGTTTTTCACGAGGATTCCAGATATATAAATTTTATATTTTTTGGATTTACGGTGAATTAGTTATGAATTTTCAAAGTTTCGGAACTGTATTAATCTGGACTGCTAGATCCAATAATAGAACACGTTTTTCAAAAACTTGTTAAAATTGGATTTGATCACATAATCGGGATCAGGACGAAAAGACGATCACGACAAAATTAATATCGTCGCGAACGGAGCACGGGAAGGCGGCGCGTGGGCGTCACGCGCCACCGACGCCGCCCCCACGCGCGGCCACGCGCCGCCACGCGCCGCACGCGCCCAAGGGCTGGCGGCGGCTGCTGACGTGGCCCTAGGGCTGACGTGGCAGATGACGTGGCAGTGCCACGTCAGCAAGTGGCTGACGTGGCGATGACGTGGCAGCCACGTGTCAGTTGACGTGGCAGCTGACGTGACGTGCTGACGCGGCAGCTGACGTCAGCATGGGTGTTGACGCGGCATGCCACGTGGCATGCTGACGTGGCACATGGCCGACGTCGGCGCGTGGCGGAGGCGGACGCGCCCACGCGCGGAGGCGCGTGAGGGCGCGTGCGGCCTCCTCCCGCCGTCATTTTTCGTCCGGTTTTTTCCTAGGGACTCCAAATTAAATTTCCTATTTTGTGGGTATTTTTTCATAATTTTTTGGAGCGACGGAAAATTTTAGTAATTTCCAGATTAATTAATTAGTGTTTAGCACACTTCCCGAGGCAGTTTGACGACCTTAAACACACTGTTTCGAGCCCAAATTTTTTCTGGAGACTTAGGTCATTTTTCCCCACATTTTGCCATAGGTGGTGAGACCCTAAGTGATAGAGAGCAATTTTCGATCTTTTTAGTGGATTAGATTATTGCTTATTAATTTCCAGTAATTATTGCTTAATTCCGGAAATTTCCAGAAAATTCCAGTATGTTTATTATGTTGTTATACATGCTGTTGTGGGTTGAATGGATGTGTTTGGTGCATGGATGTGGCATAGATGTTTTATATTTTGGTTTTGGTTTTGGTTTTTGAATATGTAATCAAAATACGGCCTGCGTGTCGTGCCTCTCTATACTCTAGTGTCTTCTCTTCTCATCCACTCGCCTCTATGATGTTACTTCTTATTAGAAATAAGATAGTTAGTAGAGATTGAAGATTGAAGCTTCAAGAGAGGTGGCCAAACCAAAAGCTATGGCGCAAGGTGCATGGAGCAATTAGACGGTCTAATGGAGCCTCAAGCTTGGAGTCCTCAAGTAGGCGAGATGGCATGAGATGGAGTCCAGGACTTGCTCAAGAAGTGCTCTCAATAGTGGGAGTGCACCTTAGGGGCCACATCCATTGCATATTTATTTATGCTTATGCTTGTTTTATGTTATAACTGCGTGTGATTGGATATATATGTTTAACCTCGCATGCTAAAGAACTAAAACAAAAGAGCTCACATGATGACATGATTAAAATTGATAGGAAATCACAAGTGATGAGATTTGATTCCTAGGATATACGCTAGGTTTTGGTGGAGTCCTTGTGAGGAACTATTGAGATTAATCGATGTCACGTGTTATTTTGGAGCTAAGTAAATGCTAGTGATTAACTTCCACAATGTCTCTATCAATCGTGTCTAAATCTAAACTGTAAAGGCTAAATGATGACAACAAACGATATGATAAGTCGTCGTACTATGTAACCATCCGTTGGACATATGTTGTCAACCACCTACAAACATGGTCAAACCTGTGATGAATAAGTTGTCACAGCAGCACATAGACATTTTCTTAAGGCTCACCAATAGTAGGAGGAGCAGTCAAGATAAATGTCATTGAGCATGCTATGAAAAGGTGGGGAAATGACCTCATCAGCATGTTCTAGACCACTTTTAAAATTGTAGGAAGCCAAAGAAGAATCTTGGATCCATCTTAGCCATTTGCGTACATAAATTATGAGCATTGGCTCATAATAATCCTACCGCTACTATGAGTTATGGCTCATGTCATAATATTGAGCACTCGACTTTACCGTCTGAGATTGATGCCATGTATGATAAGAGAGTTAAGGGTTGTCAGGTACAAGCTATCCGATTTACAACATGTTGCAATCTCTGCCACGTTTCATGAAACGTTATATGACACACTTTGTAAGTGTCAAGATGTTTGGATAAGACCAAAACATCACTCTGTTCTAGGATCTAAGCAAAATAAGTTTTGCTAAAGAATACTAGTCCAGCATACTTTGGATGTCTAGGCAATATATGATTGCTAAAGACTGTTAGTGAAGTATGATCATACTTAATGAAGTATGATAGGCAGATATAGTCCCTAGGCCGGTATTAGGACCAAGGCAACAGGTGGGGCAAGGATAACGGAATTTAGGAGCAATATTGGTATAAGACCGATTTTACCCAAGACTGGCAAACGCAAAAGGAACGAAGGAGTTTTCCTAAGACAAGAGAAAGGGCCAGACCTGGCAAATAACTTCTCGTCTAAGGATCCAAAGGATTATCTTTGAGGGAGTAGCCACCAAAATTTGTTTTGGTAACAGTTTTAACTTTGGATATGGTTATATCATGGTGTTTGCGTTCTTAATATTCTAGCATGAATGACGCCTCAGAATTCTTGAATGTCAAACTTAAGAGTATGACTTAAGATTCTGATATGTAGCGCGCTAGATTAAGACACACGTTGACAGGAAAGGATGTTCAGGCTAGCTAGGGCAGGCCTGTTTGGATTTTGCCCAAGGTACACTTACCTGTGTGTGATTCTTGCCAGACATGAAAGGCAAAAACGCAAAATTATCCAGTAGAGCATTAAGGACTATTGAGTCTTTATGCATTATTCATTCTGTTGTTGTGTTCCATTAAATTGTTAAAGCTAAGACATGGTGCTTACTGTTCCATCACATTCGTAGATGATTGTCCACGTCTCAACTATGTGTGCTTGGGCCACATAAGTCTGAGGCACAAGGGTGCTTCAGACAGGTCTCTACAAAAGGTAGAAAACCGTCTGGATAAAAGGATATGTCCTTGGCCAGAATGAGACTGGAAGTATCTATCTTAGCAAGAGCTATGTGATGGAGAAATAGTAAGGCAGTTGGCTATTCCCACGCCTCAGCAGGGTGCTGTAGAGAATAAGAGGAATAGGTTACTTTAAGAGATGGTCTGATGTATGATAGATCGTGCAAAGTACAAGTTCCCTATTCGGAGGAGACACTTTGCTAAACGACTACCAACATACGCAACCATAAGTCCACCAAGTCTGTAGCCACTACACCCTACGAGATGTGGACCAAAAGGCAACCTGAATGAGGTCACCTTAGGCCATGGGGATCGGCAATTTATGTACAAACTAAATTTCTAGCCAGGAAGAGGTTCGTTGAGAAATAAGTCTCTACGAAACAAAGGTTTCACTGGATGACACCCCATCCCTGAATGATCAACAGGAAATAGTTCCTACGGATCTTCAGGACAGTGGGAGTAACATGCCTAGTGAACAGCCTATCATAGATTATGACTATGTGGAGGAACCCTCTTTGCGTAGGAACGTTCTTTGGAGCGTACCTCGTCGATGATTTGACATCGAAAGGAAGACCATAGGGGTCACCACGCAAGAAAATGATGAACCTAGAATATTGCCCTAGGATATTTCATCACCTGATGAGAAGAAATTTAAAGTTAGACCCTAGGTGGAAGAAACGTATCTTCATGGAGTAACGTATCTTCTTGTGCTATTCGGAGCACTCTAGGGGTTGCGTATTTGAAACGCAACAGCCGATAGGTAGTGTAACAAAATGGATTCACGAGATATATGATTTCTCATAGGAGATGTCCATAATTAAGGGATATGTTCGTAGAGATGATGATCTCCACGAGCATGGAGGATACCGCTGGAACATACCCGTCCGTTACTTGATTATGAGGAATTAGTTCCTCAAGGATCCTTCGGACAGTGGGAGTGACTTTCCAAGCAGGGTGCTCTATCCATAAGGGATGAAAGCAAATGATGATCCTCCTATGCAAAGGAATTGCTCATAAGGAGCATAACCTATCGACTATTTGAGATCGAAGGAATGATCTTAATGATCACCTTGCATAAACGATAGGATAGGATCCTAGGCCTTATCGTTCCCTAATTATGAAGAATGAATAGTAAGCTTTACAGGATGAATTAGAGTCCATAAAGGGCCAACCAAGTTTAAGGCTAGGTTGGATTTCCAACTGGATGGAAGACTATTGGAGATTAATGGATTTCCAAGGTCAATCAGAGACCCAAACGGAAGCGTGGTAAGGCATATGACTTGCGTAGAAGCGAAAAAGGCTACACTCATTCTGAGAGTAGACATTGACGAATTTGAGTCGATCCGACGAATTTGCGTTGGTTCGACGAGGTATCCTTCCCAAGGTTTTGGGTGGTAAGGATTACGTTGATTCGCTTGGTAGCATCAATAGTTGTGGATCCATTCTCGATAGACGTGACGACTGAATTTCTCAATGGAGAAATCCTAGAGGTGACTAAGGTCAAGTGCACAGAATGTGTGCAAGCTAACTAAGTCCATATGGGATCTTAGCTAGTCCTCTAGACAGTAGTATTTCATCAGGGATCGTTTACTATATGTTTACGATAACAAATGAAAACCGCTGTGTATCACTCTTACTAGTAGAGAGTTAATAATCACGTCACTTAATATCGATGACACACTATTGGCTAGTGGAGCTTAAGGGATTGTTCGAGTCCCCTAAGGAGTAATTGTACTCCTGTAGCTCAGCGCAAGACTTTACGAGCCTAGGCATGTGCCCTAAGAGACACCAAATAAAATTGACCAGACAACCAGAGTGCCTGATGCAGTATGAGTCTCATATGCACTATGGTGTGTACTCAGACCTAGCGAACGCTATGCAATCGGAAGAATTGGATTTAAGGATATTCCAATTTAAGACACAAGATTGTAACCAGGATACTCTATACGATGGATCACGTGCTATAACTATCGAAGAAAATGCTTCGACTAGTTAGCCACATATGCTAACTAGGGTGGGGACCTAGATGCACTTGGATCCGACTCAGGCTATCGTCCATGCTCGATGATAGACTCGCATGGAACAGATGCAATATAAGTGTTGCATGATTGTATTAGACCGCTCCATTGACCATGGAAGCGAAGCACGGTTGCCTATTCTGCCATAGGGCAGAAATGTGTTTAACTGAGAAGGTTTCTTGTAAGCTTATGAGCCATCAACGAACCGATTACCATGAGTAGTGTTAGCATATGGCTGTAACACCGCGGTAAAGACAAACACATAGTCGAGGGTACTATTTCACAAAAGGTGAAATGACTACCTAGAAAGTAAATCCTGGAGTGGATCGACTATGGGCCAGGATGTTGGCTCATCCCATTCCTAAACCACTCAAGAACTGTCTTTGTGGATTGCTTTGGAGAATTGGGACTTGGTAGTCGATAACTAGCAATATGATTGATGAGAACATGAGACATTGATTGACTGGATTTTGATTGGATTTGTTTTAAGCAACATGTAGTTTTGATACATGTATGATATGTTACATTTCCAGTACTAGCATAGAGCATGTCACGCAGACACTAGGTTGGCTCACTCACACGAGCAACCGCCTTCGCAATATCCTGGATATGTCTGGGTGTGGCGGAAGATGAGACAGAATCCCGATAAGCGCTGAAAGCCTGCGATAGGATAAGAAATGCCTTCTTCATATGAGCATATGGCCTATGATAAGAGCAAGATGTCTATCCGTAGAGCTAGGAGCCTGTCAGACGGATTCAATTGTCGCATTGGAAACAAGTTCCAAGGTGAGGTTGGTTATGGCCAATCGAACATGGTTATTACCCCGAACCATGTATAGTCTGTGTAGAAGAGAAAGCCAGATGCGAGAGCTGATAATTGTTCACAATAGTGTGACGTCGCAGCACTCGGGCTGGTGGCCATAAGGGCTACCGGATTGTCATCTGCATAGTGGTCCTTTTGCAAGGATAAGACATGCGCTCTGATCAGAGTCTAAACACTATGGCGCATATTCCCCCTTGAATAAACGCGCGCTTATGAGTGACCATGAGGTGATGAGTAGAATTAGTCCCTGGGATTCCTCATCGTGTGAGCCTCGTCGATCATAGAAAGATGATTGACACTGTATACCCTTTGTACTTACGTCTGTGTCATGAGGAGACGGGTCGGTGGTGCTACTTTGGCGTGACACCTTACGGCTATGGATGATTCGGCCTTCCGGACACTGCTGGGAAAGCAGCTGAGCCGAATCTGAGTGACACATGTATGTAAGGAAAGATTCTCGTTGCATCGCTCTTTATTATCTTCATTGGGCCCACCTGCAAGATCTTATGGGATCATGTAGGATATGAAAATATAAAGGAGATGTGGACTCATTGGAGCATGGCCTTCGGGACATGGCAGGTGCTCATGATCCACGAGATGACAATCGGAGGAATCTGGGGAATACGAGAGTTACGGAGAGCATTATCACTGTTTTATGTTTTAAGGGTGCCTTCCTGCGCTGGCTATACGAGTTTGGTATGTGGATCTCCCGAGAGGGTGCCTTCCCATGCTGGCTATACGAGTTTGGTGTACGGATCTCCCGAAATGCAGGTACTCTCACCGGTCACACGCCACGGCCACACAATACTCTTTTGTAGATGATAGAAAGTTGGAGATTGATGGAGACTAGATGAATTGTGCAACCCCACTGTGCGAGTGGGAGATGTTAGCAATTGGTGCGCCCATGTGGGGTGCCCAATGTAATTATCGTAACCTTATGGGGTTAGTTGCACTAATGCACAACCTAGAGGGGTTAGTAGCTAAGGCTCAAACCCTAGGGGTTTATGTGCAAACCTAGGAGAAGTTTTGCCTATATAAAGAGGTAGCCTCCTACACATTATGGTGTGACTATATGGCTATTCCAGAGAATAAAGTTATTCTGTCTAGATACATACTAGTTGTAGAGAACCCTAGTCTCTCTCCAACTTCATCCAAGGAGGTGGAACGTGGTGTGGAAATCAGTGTTCGTCCTCGAGATTCACACTAGATTGGTGGGAGCAAGATCAAAGAGGAGGCGCGTGAAAGCAAGCAACACAACGATCATCCGCTGCATTAAGGAGCTTAGGAAGACAAGGTAAACACATGAATATTCCGCTTTAATTCATGTTGTAGATCTGAATGTGTTAGATCCTTCCTGCCCTTCAGATATAAACGATGTGGTCTAGTCTACATTGAAGTCTATGTTTCGGTCGTAAAGCTCATTCTTTGATTTCTACATATAAATAATCGTACCGTGGAAGATATAGTTACACATTATTATCATCTTCTAATTACAACAAATCGTCTAGTCCTCCACGAAACATATTTTCTATGAACACTGTGGAAGATGTTAATTTATAATTACACGCGAAATTTTCCGTTAGTTGCATATTCTAACCTGCATCAAGGAATATTGGTTCACTTACATGTCAACTCGGAAATGAACACAGGTCAGAGGGTTTGTTTTTTTTTTTTAAATAAACTTACCCAAGAAATAGTTGAAAACAAAAAATCCCTATGCTCTCAAAGAATGATCGAGCAACAATGAAACTTTTTGCAATTCAGTCTAAATAGAATGTAAACGGTAATCCAGTCACAATTCAGAAGATATTCCCAGCAGGAGACTCTACAAATGGCAAAATCATACTTTTGTACTTTTTATTTATCAAGTGAAGGAGCCAAAGTTATGTCGTACAAGCTTTTGTATCCTAAAGCACCCTATTCTAATACTTGGTTGGCCCAAGTCGGTTCCATATTTTGCTTCCATAGTTTCAGACTCTCAGTATCCATTCTTGTTCTACTTGTGTGCCTATATTGCTTTGACGGCTATCTTATGTGATTAGAAGTTTATACCTTGTTGTTCTGAGTAAAACCAGCAAAACATGTATCCAGTAGCTCTCTATTATAGAGGAATTTTCTGTATTTTTTGTGTCTATCTCGAACAAAGACTGGTTTCGGCTCTGCAGATCCAATACCTCATTTTCATTCATAATTAAAATCATACATATTTAACATGATATTGATTGTTCTAAGTGAGATCACTTGGAAGCTGTTTTAACGGTAATCGTTGTCGATCACTTAAGAACAACTTATCGGTTTCATCAAAAAATTAAATAAACTAATTAGTAATCGTGCTAAAACAGTTGATAAAATATATCAAAAATGCCCTCCGCATCATCGTTAGCCATGTTTCCTTTTTCTAATCAAGCCTTAAAAAGCAAATCTTGCAAATCTTTAATTTAATCATGCAAAATTATAGTCATGCAAGTATATGAAATGCACTATGTAAATCATCTTTTATTTAATCATGCAAAATTATAGTCATGCAAATAAAAGAAATGCACTCTGTATATGTACTATGTTCTGACAAAACAAAATGATCTTCTAGGTAGAATAATGAAATATCCAAGTGAACGACTAAAGACGATCTAGTTAACTCTTTTCCTGTATCAATTCAATATATTAACATGCAATACTGCATGAAGGCACATACGCACGAATACCTTTGTCGGCATATTGTTTCCTTGGCGAACATCACAGTGGGTTATGTAATTCCTCTTTGCAAGTGGATGGACAACGTCCTGCAGCCAGATTAAATTGACCATCATAAGTGAAATAGTTAAGCTTTTGGTATCTATCTGAAGCAATGAGCAGCACCGACGAGTGATTACTCAACAGTCAAAAGATAATATGACTCCAAGGCAACCCATAGCAATTGAAAGTACAGTGTATAAACAATATGTTAGCTCAAAATCATGAGAATTCTCAAGTAAGAAAAGAAATTTAAGTTATGGTAGGTAGTCACAGTACAAGGTACTTAAGCATGGGAGATCTAGCTCATGGAATGAGCTTTTACCATTCTGTTCATTGAGGCATTTATTCGTGCCCTTTCCAGAGTTCAATTACAATAAGAACAAATAAAAAGTATGGTCATAAATCAACAGTATCAACATTTCACGGCCTTGTGGCACATGAAATGAGGAAGCACAAAACCAATATTTAAATAAACAAATAGTCCAGACGGCTTCTGGATGGTCAGACAGATTGGAATAGTAATTCAAATTCATTAGTATCTATACTGTGTAAACCAAATATAGTTGTTCATTAAAATTCCAACTGCTCGTTAAAAAATATTGATTGGGCTTTGTGCTATTTTTGTTCTTGTAAGTGAAGATATGTAATCTAGTACATTTGTCAGTACCAGATAACGCGAGAATGAACTTCTTAGTGAAGTTATTTTGTTAGTACACGATATTAGTATTAGGCATGTTGGTGCCATGATAATGGTTACTACTAAATATATAATAAATAAGTTAGAACAAATTTAAAGTCTAAGAATATGATTGCAGGCTGACAAATTACTAAAAAACACGGTATATAAAAAAATAGCCTGTCATTAATAAACATAATACCTCTGGATTGTTAGGCTATCGGAAATCTATCTTCCGAATGCCCGACCGAGTGATGTTATCTTCAAGGTTTGGGACTGTGCAAATCTAATGTTGAAGCAGTGGCTAGATCTTCTATTGAATTGGCTGTCTTGGCATATTAAGAATAATCTGAAAGACTAAGAACATGATTGCTGGCTAAAAAAAAAACGACAACAACAACAACAACACAAACAAACAAAATTAGTGATCATTAAAGAAACATGATATCTCTGGACTTAGGCTACCAGAAATCTATCTTCCGAATGCCCAACTGGATTATGCTGTCTTGGAGGTCTGGGATCGTGCAACAAAATCTTCTATGTGAATATGTAATTGCCTCTCTTGGCAGAACGGCCGATCTGTACGTAGAACCATGACAAGTGACAGAGAGAAAAGAGAAAGGAATGGGCCAGTCGGCCAGATACAGAGATAGACCGAGTTTCCGTTCATGGCGACTGAGACAGTGTCGTCTTGCGGGGTTGAACTGTGAACGGGCGAATGACAGAAAAGAGTAGTAAGACAGCGTGATCTGTGAAGAGTTGTGTCCTTTGGATGGAAGAGTCATGAAGGAGTCCAAACAACAAACGTTTCAGGGTAGGGACCATGAGTAAATAGCATAAGTTTAATAGATGCTCTATTGTAATAAACAATTTTAAGGATGCAAGAATGAATGCAAGAATGAATCATTCGATTGTTTTGAACGATGGAATACTAAGTAGAGATGAATTATGAAAAAGAACTACTGAAATCTCCAAGAATTACTTGAATACAACCTGAAATTAGAGAATTTTTCCTCATAGGAAGTATGCCCATCCAATGCCAGTATGAGAAAAGACCAGTAGGACTAGGAGGTTGCAATGTTCACTTTTTTGTTTGTTCTAGTTTACACAATTTTTCTTCAGTTTGTCTAATCTTATGATACATTTCACCTATATGGTGGATACAAATGCTATGGCAGGAGCAAGATGGATTACAAATCTCATGGTGCACAAAGGGCAAGACGAAGTACGTAGAAGCGCGAAGCGCGTGTACACATTCAGGTGCACACGGCTTGAAATAACATAGCACGTTGCATATGGTTCGCTATTATGAGATCACTTAAATCTGAACATTGTTTGTTGTTAATCTTTTAATGTGGAGTCAATAATGTGATAAAAACTTACACACCAACTATTTATTATCAATTGCAGTAAGAAGAAATTGATAACTCCATATATATGGCAAAACTTCTACTACATTCATAAAGAACCACTCATCTCAAACTCAGCTCCAACTAAGACACTGCACGATGTTCTCTAATTCGGTAGTGTTGTGTTCTATACTTCATTACACAGATGCTAGGATGGCTCCTGATATTGGGGCCTTCGGGTAATTAAAGTTGTTTATTTACTATTTCATTCAAGCATATTACAGAAGTACAAATTATAGAACAACACGATACCCATTTTGGAATAGAGGGAGTACAAATTATCTCTGTCATCTTCATTGTGTCAACGATATAAACTCTCCTGACATTGGTGTTGAATTCTTCAATTTATATAGAAGATTGAGAGGGAAAACAAGAAAGGAGGAAAAAGTTATGTAAATTTCACCTTTTTTACACAACGCAGCACTTATACACGAGTATGAAAATCTCAACTAACCTAACAACGTGCCACGCTGTACACTTTATACTTTCTTTATATTCTCTAAGTACCCAAACTATGTTATATTACATTGTATTACACCCTTGGACAAATTACGTCTGCCTCCCTGCATCTGTTTGTGCAGTATTTTAAACCCCCCCCCCCCCCCCCCCCCCCCCCCAAGTGAAACTTGCTTGGATTGACAAGCCTAATTTTTGAAAAAGAAAATGGAATATTGCTGAAGGAAGAGGCTTGGTCAATATCCGTGCTAGCTGATGTTTAGAGGAGACATGATTTAATCTCGTCTTCCCTTCTTGAAGTTGATCCCTCACAAAATGGCATTAACATCTATGTGTTTTTGTTCTTTCATGGAACACATGGTTTTCAGCTATCTGTATTGCAGATTTGCTATCACAGTAGATCACGGGAAGGGACTTCAAATTTGCTTGCAAATCGCTTAATAAATATGTCAACCATTGTAGTTCACATATTGTAGAAGCCAAACATTTATACTCTGCTTCAGCAGAATTTCTTGACACAATGTCCCCTTTCTTTGACCTCCAACCAATAAGAGCATCTCCTAAATATAGTTGGATACTTGATGTAGATCTTGTATCAGGGCAACCAGCCCCTACGTTACCTGGACTCGTCACTTTCGCGAAAGTACCCGGGTCTATACGATACGATCCGGGTACGGGTATGATTTCCGTGTCGATCCGGTCGTTTTCCTGGTGGACGCGGCTGACTGTCCGGTCGTCGTTCAATCGCCATCGTTTGAAGCGTCGAACTTCCACCAACGTCTCCGCCCTCTGTTTTCTATCAGAACGTCGTCTTCTTCTTCGTTGTTCTGAACCCTAATTTCTTTTGGGTTATGAATTCTGTTGGGCTTCATCTATTTTATTGATTAAATAGTATAACTTTGTTGGGGTTCTTATGACAAGTAGCCCAAATGTAAAATTTTATAATCAGGGCCTCATTATTCAACAAAAAAAAAACATTATTATTGATAAAAAGCTCCTTATATAGTTCTTTTATTTCAGAATGGTCCTTAATATGATAAGAAAATGTTATTGAACTCCTTCTCTACACTACAATTATGCACAACTTGCACAACGACAGACACTTAAAATAGAAGAATATACATATCCCCGCACCCGTGTCCAATTTTTGGGTACTTTTCAGCCGAGTCCCCGGATCCTAAATTTCAACAAAAAGGCAAATTCGACCCTCGGATACACACCCGACATGACACCCGCACCCGAGTCCAGGTAACGTAGACCAGCCCAATCAGAATCTGAGAAAGCTCTAAGAACCACATTGTTAGTTGAAGGGTAGAATAAACCTTGATATGGGTTACTTTTGAGATATTTAAGTACACTTTGAGCTGCAAATAGATGTGTGGCATGGGTGATGATACATATTGATTGAGATTTTTCACAAAGAAACAAAGATCAGGTCTCGAATTGCATAAATACAACAATCTAACAATTAATCTTCTGTATGTGATGATTTATTCTCCTTGTAATTCCACACCGTGAGACCATTTAATTTCACTCCTTAGTTCATGAGAGTGTTGTCTGGTTTTGATTCTAGAAAACCAGCATATGTTAGTATGTCTAAGGCAAACTTTCTTTGACACAAAGCACAAAGCCCTGCATCATCTTTTGACACTTCAAAACCAAGGATGGCCGAGAGAGGATCCAATAGGCTGTCGCTGATAGCTAGACAAATCGCTTCCTTACCGCCTACCGGCCCTTCACCCCCCCCCCCAAACATTCCTACACCCAATCATCTCCCACCTCATTCTTTACACAACACCACCATCATCACCAAGAAGAACAACGCACCACCGCCGATCCCACGGATCAAAATCTATTTACTCATTTCTACCTTTGCATTCTACTACCACTCCGTTTCTTCTCTTTCTCCCCCTTTCTATTTCGGTGTGTTTCCTTTCTTTCTCCCTCTTTCATCTTTTGGTATGTTTAATGATGACCATTGAAAATTTTGCCCTTCCAGTTACCCCACCTCTCATTTCCATATACCCCACCCACCCACCCACTTTACTAATCTAAACTCAGTTATTATTCACCTCCTTTCATTTCAGATAGAATAGAGAGAGAGGAGAGCAAGAGTCATGAGAGAGAGAGGGAGGGAGGGAGGAGATGCAGGGGACGTCAGAGAGAAAGAAGCTGGGGAGGAACAAATCCACAGCCATGCCCTTGTTCTTCCTCTTCTTCTTTTCTTGTTCTCTTCTTCTTCTTCTCTCATCAATTTGTAACTTTTTTCTTTAATATAAAATTATACTCTTGGTCCTGTAATTTTTTTGTGGATCTGGTAGTATGATGTTAGTTACTGTTGGATCTGGTTTATGATGTTGAGAGTGGTTGTTGACTGGTGGTGGTAGATGTCCGATGGTGGTGGAGGTGGTGATGGTTGTTGTGTTCTCAATGAGAGAGAGAAGGAGAGAGACGGAGAGAAGGGACAAAGAGGACAGAGGAGGGTAACAGGGTCTTTTGAACATTTTTCTTAATTCCTGCGCTTTCTCCAGGGGGAGAAAGAGAAGAAACGGAGTGGTATTCAATATCAAGAAAACAGTCTATCCAATGAACACATGTGACGTAGTCGTGTCCATTTGGGTCCCAAAAGTGTCTCCCACGCGTCCCTTAGTTCCATTTGGGGTCCAATCACAACATCGGTAGTCTAATCAAACAAGTACTCCCTCTTTGTCCTAAAATGAGTGTACTGCTGTTTTATTTTATTTTGGGGTAATTGTTTGACTAGCAAAATAATTCTGAAACTTGTGCTTTACATAGCGTTGTAGAGTTACGATTACTTTGCAATAATGTGAAAATGTTAACATGTTCTTGTATAATTTGGTGAGTCAAAATCATTACCTCGAAATGGTTGCAAGACAACATGGCACTCATTTTGGACGGAGGGAGTAGTTTTTTTTTTTTTTTTTTTGATCTGTTAGCTAGATTTTTTGGTGATTTTTTTGCTCTTTTTTTGTGCTTTAGAATCACATTTATGGTGATTCTGTAAATGGTTGTAAACGAGTATGTAATGAAGGATGAGAAACAGTAGCAGTAGCTGGAGTGTTCTTTGGAATTTATTAGATTTTTTTTTTTTATAATTTATTTCCTTTAGAACTTCATAGATTATAATGTTTCTTGTTCTGTTGATGGTGCTAGTCTTGATTATGTTAAACCAGAGAGAGAGAGCTGAAGATCGTGGAATTAGTGAAATGAGCGAGTGGCAAAATAGTCTTTTCATTGGTTCTTAATAAAGCAAATCTTCAAAATTGTGAAGAAACGGGAGGTACGGGTGGAGTACAAAGTCCTTTTATTTTTGATTAAAGGTAAGAAATTTCGTTAATATGATAAAAGTACAGTCGCATCTCAAATACAGTGAAAAACATCTGAAGATCTTCTTCGTCTCGACGGAATACCTTGCAGTGTATTAGTGAGGACCTAACTGTACTATAAATTAAACAGAAACTTAAAAACCTAAACGAGAAAAGTCCAAGACAAACAAGTAGAGAAAAGCCCATGACAAACTTAGACACCCATAGACGAAATATCTAAGACCCAATCCCAAAGGCAGTGGGGTCATTAACAGTAGATGATAAAAACCTAAACGTGAGAAACTTGAACACGTCGAAACAGAGGACATCCATAGCCGCCTTACTGATTGGATGCGACACGTGGAACGGTTGGCCGCTTGGTGGTGTGTGGGCGGTGCGTCCGTAGGGAAGCGGCGGGGTGGCGGACGCTGAGATTGTTGATGTCTAAAATCCGGCAACCGGCGCAACGGACCGGGAAGTGGTCCAAAAAAACTACTAAACCCACAAAAGCCGATGATCTTCCCCCAACGATGCTGCTGCTGGATGACTTAATTTGACTTCCTTGACTCCACGGCAAGATTTTGAAAAGCCATGACGTCTTAGCTCATGCTTAAAGCTTTCCCTGCAACTTATTTTTGCCGATGGTGAAGGAGAGGCTGATACTGCCGACGAAGAAAAGAAAGATGTTGCTGAGTCACCAGATGACAAGCGGTGGGCCGCAATCGGAGCAAGGGACCAGGAGATGGTCGGTAACGATGAGTTGAACTAGGAGCTGTGGCCATCGTAGTGGAGGGAGAACGAAACCTGAGATGAAGCGATTCCTCCCCGAAGACATCTTCGAATTTCAACAACAGTCAGCCGATATTGATTTGGCCTCGAAGAGGCTTGGAGCCTTGGGCTATGATGAAACTGAACAAAGTTCCCTATTTTGATTTGGCTTCAGAGAAAATGAAGCTTAAAGCTTAGAGGGACAATGAACAAACACAACAATATCCACAAAACAAGCAACAACAAACAAAACCTGACTTAAATCTAGCCTCAAGAAGGCTTGCAGCATGGGGTTAGTTGTAAAACCCAAACGGTGGCCACAAAAGAAACTGTCGCTACAGAAAGAACGAGAGGCACGACGAAAAAAGGAAAAGTAAACAAGCAATAACAGGCACCCACTTATGATTTGGCCTTTTTGAGGCTTATAGCAGGGTGGGAGCTTCGAAAACTTGGCCTCACCGAAACAGCAACACATACAACACTAAGCTAAAACCAGACATAAAAAACTTCGGCAACATGAAAGCCGACAACAAATAGGGAGATTCCTGGTTGTAGATCGGAGGGGGAAGGATGTGGAGGGCAGGGAAACAGGAGATCCGACGGGTAACGCCGAGGCGGCGCTACCCGCTGGTGAAGGCGAATCGAACAGTGTTTCTCTCTCTAGTTCTAGTGAGAGGTTCGGATTTTGTTAAGTAGCAACTTCTTTTTCCACAATAATGCTTACAAAGTCCTTTTAGAATCCTGGAGTACAAGTCTTTTTTGGGTTAACTGCATTTCACCCCTCTGCAGTTAGGAGTTTGTGCGAAACACCCCCTTCGACTTTCAAATGTTGCAAAACAACCCCCGTGGTTAGCTTTTGTGTGGGAGTGTAACTTTCTGTTAAAAATGGTAAAAAATGACTAGATACCCTCACATATATAGCCATGGCTTAGTCATTTTTCGTGTACTCCCTCTCTCTAGCTTTGCATCCTCTCCGCTATCTCTTTTCTCTTATGAAGATGAAGATGACTATGAAGATTGATCAAGATGAATATAAAGATTTGAATTTCTACATGATAAAAGCTTCCTCTTCCTCCCTCTGTTGTTACTTCCTTACTTCAATTCCTAATCAAATCCATTGATGGAAACCACCACTACCAGCAACAATCACCTACCACCAAAATCCTAACCCAAATCAACTTAAGCAAAATTGAACTCAAATTCAGAGAAAAAAAGAGTTAATCTAGAGAAAAAATTGAGTTTGTATCTTTATCCATGTTGAATTCGTCGAGATACTTTGTTCTAAGATCGGAGGAAGAAAGAGACGAGACCCCAGATACGATGGAGGTTGAGGCAGCGATGGCGGGGACCCTCTCCAGTTCCATCTCCAGAAACCCTAACAACCAGGGACGGAACTGTGCCTTTGCTTGCATGGGCCATGCCCCCCCCCCCCCCCCCCCTCATTTTTTTCTAGTAGCATCAATAGTTATACATAATTGATGTTACATACTACATAATGTACAAAATTCTCATATGGCCCCCCTTGTCATTATGTGATAGTATGTAATGAATTTTTCACAAGTATAGAGTGCAGTAAAAAATTGTAAGACTACGCTTGAAGTTCTACATAGTGCACACAGTGCTGTTATAAATAAGTTTTTTTTTTGAACTTCTATTATAAATAAGTTTAAATTGTGTTCTTTATTGTATTGTGACAAATTTGATAACTATAGTGAAATTCAGAAATTGTATGAAGTAGGTGTGTTTAAAAAAAGTTACCAATAAGGAATTAAGCTGTTTGTTATTTTACTTTTTTGCATTATTTAAATATTATTTGTTAGAATAACTTAGTTTTATTAGTTGATAATATCGGTCATTTTAAGTGAAACTAAGGTCATGTCTTTTACCTTGACCCCCCCTAAAAATATTTTCTGGGTCCGTCCCTGCTAACAACACAGGCCTTTGTCGTGGCTTCTTGACCGCTGAATCTGAGTTGCCATGCAGTGTCATCAATAAACTCTTCTTTGACGACCGGATGTTTCCGGAAGTGTCGAGGGATGACATCATGGTGGAGTTTTGAGAATGTCACTGGAGTATTTGCTGGTACCAGGTCGCCGGTGATGGTGGCGGGACTCGGCGGCAATAGGGGTGGCGGCGACGCTCCATCGTCGTCCTCCTCCTTCATCCCTTCCCCATCTTCTTCTTTTTTCCTTTTTTATTTCTTTTATTATTTTAGTTGTTATTATTTGTATACCCGGTAAAGGGTATGAGACTAATTCCATGTTCAAAACGGAACTGTACAAAAACTAAACCGCATAGGTTTATTTTGAAAAAATTAGAATCCTAGGGGGTTTTTCGCACAAACAGCTAAAAAAATGCAATTAACCCTTTCTTTAAAAAAATTATTTTTGTGTCGTCAACCTATACCTGGTAATATTTCAAATGTTAAGGGTATAAGGGTAATTCCGTGTTCAAGTTTTAATGGAACCGCACAAAAATTAAACCATAAAGGGTTGTTTTTGAAAAAATTAGAACCCAAGGGGGTTTTTAGCACAAACAACAAAAAATGCAATTAACCTTTTCTTTTACAAAAATTGTTTTAATGTCGTCAACCGGATGCAGTGGCTTTTTTTTAGAGACTTCCATGGGCTTTTTTTTAGAGACTTGCAGGGGCTTCTGATGGTCCAACACTTGACCTACCAACCTCTAGAACAAGTTTTGGATAAGCTCAAAATCTAAATAAAAATACAAGATTTTATTGCAAAAATATGTTTTTGATGTCTTCCTTCGGTTACATGACATCACTTAGCCCAATGGCGAGATAATAATGATGTCCATGTGGCATTTGAAATAATACGTTGGCTTTGAGTCTATTTTTTATTGATTTTTTTATCATCAACCGTGAACTCGGAATCTCATGCAGGCGCTTCCAACGCTTTACCACTTGAGCTACAACACTAACTGCTCCGTCTACTTCTTTGTTGACAATACACGCCTCCCTTCCCTTCCATCGTCACCGACCAAAATTTAGGAATGCAACTCCGGTGGGTTGGACGGGTTGGCACCCTTGTCAAAGCCCGAGCCCGAGTTCTGTTAATGCTGCCCAAGCCCAACCCGAGTTAAGAGAATTCCCAGCCCGTCTGAGCACAAATTCGTTTAAATCAATTCGGGTTCGGGCTGAATTCGGACTATGACATTAAACTTAATGCATTTTTTAAAACACAAGAAAATTATATTGTTTTATGAAAAACCAAATAAACTAGTTTAAGAACAAAATAATGATTAAAATCATCTAAATAATAAGCTGCTATGGGGAATACGCTATCCCCCAAAATGTGACATGAGGAATAGTTTATCCCCATCATATCCTAAGAACTAAATATCTACATAATAAGTCTACATAATAATCTGCTATGGGGAATGAGCTATCCCCCAAAATGTGACATGAGGAATAGCTTATCCCCATCATTTCCTAAGAACTAAACGTCTACATAATAAGTCTACATAATAAGCTGCTATGGGGAATAAGCTATCTCCCAAAATGTGACATGAGGAATAGCTTATCCCCATCATATCCTAAGAACTAAATATCTACATAATAAGCTATTATGGGGAATAAGCTATCCCCCAAAATGTGACATGTGGAATAGCTCACCCCATCATATCCTAAGAACTAAATATTTCAAAATAAGACAATCTCAACAATTCAAAATTAGGAAATTATCGTACTTATTATGTCGTCGTGCCCTCGGGCACGGGATATGCACTAGTCCGTAATAATCAAAGAAAAGTAACATATTCATGTAGATATTAATTTTATTTTCTCTCTGCAAATACAGAGATGAGATTCCTTACCCTAGTGGTTTTTCTGAGCTCGCCGGAGTCTCTTTGACAGTTTGTTTTTCATCTTCTTGGGATTTCAATCCTAATCCCCCCTTTTCCTTTTTCTCTTTATCTTCCTTTTCCCTTTTCTCTTATTTCCCTTCAATCAGCTCTCTACTGTGAGCTTGGTTTTCTCATATGATGGCAATAAACCAGAATCTTCGCCTCTCGCTGGAAGATGATGAGGTCACAATTTCAAAGCTCCGAGGAGCGACGTTGGTAGGCGAACTGCTCTCAGAATGAAATTTCAACCATAAGATGGTCCAGAACATAGCAATCAAAATCTGGAATATAAAACCAGATAATCTAAAGGTGGACTGTGTTGCGAAGAACAAATGTTTGTTCTACTTCAAGGAGGTCATCGAATGCCAGAGGGTTAGAGATCAAATTCCTTGGACATTCATGAACAAAATCATGGTTTTGAAGGAATGGAAGAAGGGACAACGACTCTCAGAAATGGACTTCACCAACTTCCCTTTCTGGGTGCAAATTCACGGTCTACCTCCGGAGAAGATGTCAGTGGAAAATGATAAGAAGATTGAAAGAGCAATTGGCGAGCTAATCACGGTAGAAAGAGAAGAAGCTGACGAATTCGTGTTTCGCCCTTTCATGAAGGTAAGAGATCTAATTAACACCAGCAACCCTCTCCCAAGAGGATTTGAATTGGAAAACTATGGTGATAAGGATGTCTGGAGCAACTTCAGCTATGAGAAGCTGAGGTATTATGCTATAATTGTGGGCGTTTTGATCATGATAATAGACGATATCAATTCCCGCGAACGGTGGTAGGTCAAAGAATGGACTATGGCTCCGATCTAAGAGCTATGTACAGAGCTGAGCGACGGGAGAATATTGACCTGAGAAGAAATCTGGAATCGCCGGTAATGCCGGAGGAAGGGGAAGCGATTCGCCTGACGGTGACGCGTTGGCTAGGAGACCCAGAGCCAATAAGAAAGCGCGTGGCACCACCTCAATCACCTGATGACAAACCCCCGACCCAGCAAGGACAAATTGAGGTAGAAGGGGTCGAGGCTGAAGAAAGGACAACGGAGGACACGTATAGGAAGTAGGAAGGAAAAAATGAGCTGGCTCCTGTCACACAAATCCTAGAAGATTCGAGCAAGAATGATGATGAGAACGAATCGGTACCAGAAACGCCACCAGACAAAATCTGGGCTTTTTCTGCTCTCCACAACAAAGAAATGAGCTAGCCCTAATTAGTCAAAAAGAGGTGGGCTTTTTCTGCTCTCCACAACAAGTTGGGCCCAAAATAACTTGTATTACCCCAATCCAAGTTGGGGTGCCTATCCCAGATCCAGTATGCAGAAGGAGCCCAAGAAGAAGCAAAGCCCGAATGGTGGAATCAGGGTCGCGTAACCCGAAGTCCACTACAACTGGGTCCATAATCCAAAACCATAACCCAGGTCCAAGTGAAGCAGACAATCCGGGTAACCCGATAACTGATGTGAAGTTATCAAAGGTTTTTAACCGTCTGGTAAACCTCAAAAGGAAGAACGGAACCAGTCATCTTGAAGGAGAAGAAAAAATCACTAAATGCAGGAGTGAGATCTTCGGGAAAGACTTTCTATCTCAAGAAGAGCATGTTTACGCAAAACAAGTCTGCAAGAAAGTATCAACCCAATTGGGGGGGAATCAATTGCAACAAAACCAAATGAAGCTCACTGTTAGAGAGAAAATCGAAAGAGAGGTACATATCAGTTCTAGTCTTGATTCAATAGAAGACTGTGTGTATGCTCAATACATGGAAGAGTTTGAGAAACTAATGGGAAGTTCAGGGCTGAATAACGAAAGGGGGTGGTGGCTGACCCAAAACAGCTACACAACCAATATTGATTATAGCCTGGAACTGTCAGGGGTTGGGGCGACCATTGACAGTCCAGCATCTACGAGGGCTCTGTAATGCCCATCGTCCTCTTTGGTTTTTTTATCTGAAACAAAAAAATAAAAGTATAAAGAATAAGAAGGAACTTGTGGTTTCCGAACAACTATACTGTGGATCCAAAAGGGTTAGCAGGGGCATTAGCTTATGGTGGACAAATGACATAGATTTGGAGATCTCATTTATTGGAGATAACATGATTGTTGTAGCAATTGATTGGGGCACAAGGAAGGAAGATAATTGGATCTTCTTATATGGGTGCGCAAAATATAAACAAAGAAGACAAATGTGGAAAGAGGTGGACCATGTGTTTAAGCATTGTAGAGGTCCCAGGGCCATATGTGGGGACTTAAATGAAATGTTAAATATGGAAGACAAGCAAGGGAATCATCAAGCTCAACATTGGAGGGTTGCTCAATTCTTAAATCAAGTCTCAAATTGGGGTTTACAAGAAATAGAAGGCAAAGGCATCAATTACACTTGGTCTAATAATAGAGAAGAAGACAATGTTAGAGAAGTTATTGACAGGCTCCTGGTTTCAAAAGAATGGAGAATCTTACACCCAAGATCTGCTGTTACTCATGAGCTAATTTTAGGCTCTGATCACAGCCCCCCTAGTGATCAACCTCAGCCCTACAGTTCTTAGAAAAGGCTACCAGTTCAGAGTATAAGAGAAATGAGAACTCTCCCTAAGTACAAAGAAGTTGTTAGCTCTGGTCTTTTACACAATGTGCAAGGGTCCCCAATGTTCAATTTGCAAAATAAGCTCTCCAACTGTAGGAGAACTCCGAGGCAGTGGAGTACAAAAGAGTTCTGTAACTCAAGGATCAAACTAGAAAATTTGAAAGCTGATGTGTTGGAAATCCAAAACCAGAGTTCAACCCTAGAGCAGGAGAAAAAACAGAAGGAGCTAATGGAGCAAATCTCCAAGGACGAGAAAATGGAAGAACTTTATTGGCTCCAAAGATCTAGACTAAAATATTTCTCAGCAAGAGACAAATACACTAGGTTTTTCATTCATAAACAATCCAAATAAGAGGAAGGAATTTGATAACTAGAATCAAGGACCACAATGGGGAGTGGAAAGATTCGGAAGAAGAAATTCAGGATTGTTTTCTGACATATTTCACAGACCTGTTCACTAAAGAAGCTGGTGAAAACCCAGAAGCAACTCTCTATCCCATTAACAGTGTGGTCACAGAGGAAATGAATTCGGTTTTGTGTTCAAGCCCAACTGAAGAAGAGATTAAGACTGCCACTTTCCAACTCAGTGGCCAAGTGCTCCAGGGGTGGATGGCTATAATGGGAGCTTCTATCCCGATAATTGGGATTCTTTGAAGGAAGATATCGTAAGAGCTGTTCAACATTTCTTCAGGAACAAATTTCTTCTCAAAGAATGGAACTGCACTTCAATAGCTTTGATACCTAAGGTAAAAATCCCAAAATCTCAGGCTGAGTTTAGACCAATAAATTTATGCAATTTCATTTATAAAATAATTGCAAAGACTCTTGCCAATAGATTGAAGCCAAATAACAGGGGAGTTCCAAGCAACTTTCATACCTAATAGACAGATTCAAGACAATGTGCTAATCGCACAAGAACTCTTTGACACGATTTCTTACGTGTATGCGCAAGTGCACGGTCAAGTAATATAGGGGTGGTATTTCAACCCCGAGTTATCGATCCCACGAGGACAGATAGTAGGTTTATTGTTAATTAGAGATTAAATCTAAAGAGTGTAATTGAAATAACAGGAAGAAAGTTGTTGATTTGAGAAGTTGTCACCCCCAATCAATTGACTGTATTAAACTAACTAAAAGAGATTATTTTTTGGATTTCTATAATTACACAATGTTTTATCAAATAAGGAGAAGGACTAGGCGATCTATGGATCACCTAGGGCAATAGACATTCCGGATATTGCTTTGAAACATGTAATACTGAATGTGCTCTTGATCACGTCTAACTACTTACAATCTCCTCTCGGTCTCATGTAAGCCTATGCTAGGTTCAATAGTCGTCATCTGTCGATCCATAAACTACATCACCTAACAAGCTCTAAGAATAATCATACGTTTTGATCCAAACACTAACACTTCGCCTTTCGGTCCATCACGATACGGGGTTGCTAGCAATCCTAAATTCACAAGCTAATTAATCTTCACCTCTCAGTCCATCAATCTTTCACCAAGTAGTTACCCTAGTTCATGACGCTAAGGTAGCATAAAATTAAGAACAAGATTACTAGAAGATGCAATTTCAATGTTACGTTAAGCTAAGATAACACGATATGTATAGAAACATCTCATATGATCATTCATATCCTACCGAGCACGTGTCAATAGTGCAAGTTCAACAATCCATCAAACGAGATAAAATCAATCCATCACATGAATCCATAAGCATGAATCAATCAACATATCCGGAAAAATTGTCTAACAAAGCCCTAGGCTCTCCATAGAGCCTAGCCGAGAAAACTACTCAAATAATCTGAAAATATAAGCTAACAAGTTCATAGTATTGAGAAGCGATAGAAAAGATAGGAGGGATAGTCAAACTCGTGACGAAATTCGCATTCCGGCGACTCCGGCGTCGTTCTCCATGTCCCTCGTCTCTCCTAGCCTTCCTTGATCGTTCCCTAGCAGCTTCTTCTCAGTTTTTAGGTATGAGAATCGTGATTTATTTCCTGGGCACGAATTTCTAAGTGATTTTGCCGAAATTTGCACTTATGCCCCTCTACTTTGTAATTCTCGGCCACAATTATTTTCTGATCTTGCGCGGGCTGTATCTCCCTCATACAGACTCGTCTTTGGGCCTACCATATATCGTTGGAAAGCTACGGATGTCTACTTTCCAATTCCGCAGGCCTTGCTCCAATATTCTTTGTAGATTTTCCTGAGAATCGAAAATAGTGCAGGCTGGTCTTGTGTGGCTTTTCTAACTTTGCTTCGTTTTTGCTTCTCCTTTTCTCCTCTTCATCTAGCTCCATTCCAAGCATATCCAAGCATATCATAAGCTCCAATTCACATATTTTACCTGATATACACCACACTAAACAACCCGTGCAATTATCATAGCAACTATGAGAGAAAACATGCACAAATAGGCTAGAAACACAACTTTTCACTCTTAGGCTTATAAATCGTCAAATTCACATATTTGTGCAAATATATCATATAAATCATGTGAAATAAGCCTATTACAAGTAATATGGAAGTATAAAAATAACTCCTAAAAGAGAGTTATCAAATACCCCCACACTTACCTTTTGCTCGTCCCGAGTAAAACCACTATTTACTAGCCGACTCAAGACGCAAGCGACACAAGACTTGACAATGCAACAATATGATGCAAATGCAAACTACGACTCGATCCTACACAAACACATATATACACAAAACACACTTTTTATCTTTTTGGTTGATATCGGGCAATCTCCGTTGGCTTTAATCGATTATCATGAAGTGATGAGAATCCTAGGAACAAAGCATGAGTTGAAACTAAACTCGACACCGCGACTCTCCCCTAGCTAGTATAGAAAGCCTAACTTTACTAAGTACAAGAGTACGCTACCTCTTCGCGTGTGCCACGAAATAAGAGACTACGCTAGGCAAAGCCACATCCAAGGTCCGAGCTCCTAATCCGCTAACGGTTTTCACATGATGAGGCTTAGGGACATATAGATAATCTCGTCGAAATAAAGTCCTAAGCGTCACATTCTCACATCAAATCCCACATCTCACACACCCTCACCACAATGATAGAAACCGAAACCCAAAGCACACCACCTCCGGCCCTCAATTCCCTCAAACCCCGGTACACTAGTGATCTCCGTGGCCATCGTCGTTCGTCGTGCATGAAACGTGAACCGTCGTCGTCAAAGTAGCTCCACCACTCGTTCCAATTCAAATTCAACTCAACTTTATTTCATCTCTCCTTTTTCTTTTTCTCTCTCTTTTTTTTTTTCTTTTTGTTTTCTTTTTTCATTTTCTGTTTTTTTTCACAATTCTCTCAAACTACCATCAAAATCCAACAATAATATCCGAGTGGTCTTCAAATAATAATCAAATATGCTAGTAGAAGGAAACACATAAATCGATGAATGAATATCACATAAAAATATCATCTCCTCCTAACTCAATCAAAGTCCATGTCAAATCCAAACCGCAAAATCAATGAAGTACATGTGTGGGAGTGGAGTCGTCGCAAGCTCACACTCAATGTCCGGAGTCAAAAGTCGACACCCCCACACTCGAATGTCACCACGTCCCCTCTCAAGTAGTCCCGAAGATGAATGTATCTCGTGCCTAATCCAACCGATCCTCCTACACCAAAGTAATCGAAACCGGTACCTAGCACAATCCACCAATTCAAGTTCACCCAACCCAATTCCGTGCGTATTAGATTCACGCACCCACGACTCTCCACAACTGTGTCCATGATGTAGGCATGGAACACCGCCACACCGAAGTGCGCAAGCCTACTCACTCACCCTCGCATCCCCTCGCAGATGATCAATGAAGTGCAAGCGAGATGTAGAACTCCACGAATTGTATAATCACTCCCTCATCGAACCCCCTCAACTACACAACCCCCTCGTGACGCACTAAAGTGGTGATTCTAATCAATTTGTGATGAAGGCCAAGAATCGTCACCCTAGGTCCGAAGGCTAGCAAGAATCTGTAGGGTTTTGATTCATGGATCGCGCAAACGGAAGCATAATCAAACAAACAACCATGCAAAACCCTCCAAGGATCACAAGTCTAGATGCATAACGATAGTGAAGGTAAGAAATCATAAACACACCTTTGGGTTCTCCTTGATGACTTCAAACGCGAATAGTGTCACGTTCTCTATAGTTGATCCACGCCTAGAGTTGTTCCTAGATCTCCAATCACCTTGGTGCTAGCCCGGATTGAAAGGAGGGTGAAGAAATCACGCAAAACGAGGCACCAAAAGGGGTTCGGCACCCTTGTGGCGTCGGGGACAAGGGGCGGCGGCAAAGGGGGCGGCGTCCCTCTTTGTGGCTTGCTCTCTCTCTCCTTTGTTCTCTCCTACTCTTATTATGTTCTCTCTAGAGCATAAAGTGTGTAGGGAAGGAAGGAGGAGGGTCCTTTATATAGTCCAACAACTCCTTGTTAACTACCTAAAGGACCTATTCTAGTCCTACTAGAATTCAATTTAGTCCCTTCCTTGCAAATTAGTCCCTACTAAGTTTGCAAGGGTTTGCAAAGTGATCCTTCTAATTAATTAATCCAATTAATTAATTCCACAATCTAGTACAACTCTATATAGCGTGTGACCCCATAGGTTCTATCTAGTTGGTAGCAACTATTTGCTAATATGGAGCGGTTTCTAGCAAAACATCCATTCTAGCCAACTAATAGAATAGTCATCTAGACAACCTTGTACAAGTAATTGTCTCATCCCTTTGCCTCCATATCCGGATTGGACACGAGACATACAAGTCACACTCGTATATCCAATCCCTAGTTTCTCGATCCATGGAATAGCCTTATTCGTGCAAATAACATCAATATCTCATATATTGATTTATTTGAGTCAGGCCAGACATTCTATAAGCACTATCCTCGAGTGGCCTTGGATATTTGCTCCCGTTATGTGGGAGGGGCAAATCCTCTCTACGTCCACTACGATCTCTAAGCTTGCTTCTCATTGTATCCAGTACACGCCTTTATAACTACCCAGTTACGGTGTAGCGTTTAACGCTACCAAGATCACAATGATCCACAACTAGAATATCTAGTGACTTCAAGTCTAAGGATGACAATACCATTGTACCCGAGAAGCACTTGTGACTCAACATAACGTGTATGTAGCCTTCTCGGTAATGGGTCAATCCAGTGCAACATTCCGTAATGCACACCTATGTGTTGGATCGTGATATCTCCATACCAATCCAACCCCATACTAGTCTATAGATGATTGTCCCATTTAATCATTATACTTGACTAGGGATATTTAAGATAAACAACACGATTGTAAATCTAAGGACTTCATTATATTAAATATCCAATAAATAATAAATGAATTTCTAGCCAATTACAAATTCATACTAAACTAGATTGCCTCTAGGGCATCTATTCCAACAGTCTCCCACTTGCACTAGAGCCAATCTGGCGCATCTCGTATGCCCATACTCCTAGTGTGCCCTTCATGCTTCCACTGCGTGAGAGGCTTTGTAAGCGGGTCTGACAGATTATCATCTGTAGGAATCTTGCATATCCGAACGTCTCCTCTATCGATAATATCTCGAATCAGATGGAACTTCCTGAGCACGTGCTTGGACTTCTGGTGCGACCTGGGTTCCTTTGATTGCGCGATCGCCCCAGTGTTGTCACAGAACAACTCCACTGGATCCGCAATGCTAGGGACCACACCAAGTTCAGAAACAAACTTTCTGATCCAAACAGCCTCCTTTGCTGCGCCATTTGCAGCAATGTACTCAGCCTCTGTTGTAGAATCAGCTACCGTCTCTTGCTTGGAACTCTTCCAGCTCACCGCTGCTCCATTCAGGCAAAACACATATCCCGACTGTGATCTAAAGTCATCTCTATCGGTTTGGAAGCTTGCATCAGTGTAACCCCTTACACGCAACTCTTCCTCACCGCCAAACATCAAGAAAGCATCCTTAGTTCTTCTCAAGTACTTTAGGATGTTCTTGACAGCAATCCAGTGACTCTCACCCGGATTGGATTGGTATCTGCTTGTCATACTCAAGGCATATGACACATCTGGTCTAGTACATAACATGGCGTACATGATGGATCCTATGGCCGAGGCATAGGGAATCCTACTCATGCGTTCCTTCTCAATCTCATTGGAAGGACAACCACTCTTCGAAAGAGTGATTCCATGTGACATGGGCAAGAATCCCTTCTTGGAATCTTGCATGTTGAACCGTTTCAACACCTTGTCAATATATGTACTTTGACTTAGGCCTAGCAACCTTTTAGATCTATCTCTATAGATCTTTATACCAAGTATATAGGCTGCTTCCCCTAAGTCTTTCATTGAGAAACACTTTCCTAGCCAATCTTTCACAGATTGCAGCATGGGAATGTCGTTTCCAATGAGTAGTATGTCATCCACATACAAGACCAGAAAAGCTACAGAGCTCCCACTAACCTTCTTGTAGACACAAGACTCATCTTCGTTTCTGATGAAGCCAAACTCTTTGACCACTTCATCAAAACGTCGATTCCAACTCCTAGAAGCTTGCTTCAATCCATAAATGGATCGTTGCAGCTTACAGACTTTGTTGGCTTGCTTTGGATCCTCAAAACCCTCCGGCTGTATCATATACACGTCCTCAAGGAGATTCCCATAAAGGAATGCTGTTTTGACATCCATCTGCCAAATCTCATAGTCGTAGTATGCTGCAATTGCAAGTAGGATTCGGATGGATTTGGTCATAGCGACTGGTGAAAAGGTTTCATCATAGTCAATACCATGAATCTGTCTGAATCCTTTAGCCACCAATCGGCCCTTATAGGTAATCACATTACCATCCATGTCGATCTTCTTCTTGAAGACCCACTTGCACCCTATGGGCCGCGCCCCATCAGGTGGTTCCACCAAAGTCCATACTTTGTTGGTATACATGGATTCCATCTCGGATCTCATGGCTTCAAGCCACTTCTGCGAGTCTGGGCCATTCATGGCCTCCTCATAGGTAGTAGGCTCATCATCTATGAGCATCGTGTCACCGGAATCAGTTACGAGAAGTCCGTACCTCTCGGGTTCCTGGCGCACTCTACTAGATCTACGAAGCTCTTGTGTTACCTGAACAGGTGGATCCACAACTGCTTGTGATTCCTGTTCATGTTCCATAATCGGTTCTGTGATTTGTGGTTCTTGAACTTCTTCAAGTTCTACACTCCTCCCACTTGCTTCTTTAGAGACAAACTCTCTTTCTAGAAACACGCCGGTCCGAGCAACAAACACTTTGTTCTCGGTTGGATTGTAGAAATAGTATCCCTTAGTTTCCTTAGGGTACCCCACAAATTTACACTTATCCGATTTAGGCCCTAGCTTGTCTGATTGTAAACGTTTTACATAGACATCGCAGCCCCAAATCCTCATGAACGACAGTGTGGGACGCCTCCCACTCCACATCTCATATGGTGTCTTCATGACTGATTTAGATGGAACACGGTTAATAGTAAAAGCTGCACTTAATAGAGCGTGGCCCCAAAACGATAATGGAAGATCGGTTTGACACATCATAGACCGAACCATATCCAATAGGGTTCGATTCCTCCTCTCGGACACGCCATTCCATTGTGGCGTTCCGGGTGGAGTGAGTTGGGATACGATCCCACACTCTCTAAGATAGTCGTCAAACTCTTGGCTCAAGTATTCTCCTCCACGATCCGATCGTAGAGCCTTGATACTTTTGCCAAGTTGCTTCTCTACTTCATTCTTGAATTCTTTGAACACTTCAAAGGATTCGGATTTTGCCCTCATAAGGTACACAAAACCATATCTACTGTAATCATCAGTAAACGTAATGAAGTAGACATAACCACCCCTGGCAGGCGTGGCAAATGGCCCACACACATCGGTATGTATGAGTGCCAATTGCTCACTAGTCCTCTCACCTTTCTTATTGAAAGGGGACTTTGTCATTTTTCCCAATAAACAAGCCTCACATGTCTCATATGATTCAAAATCAAATGAGTCTAGTAATCCATCCTTATGGAGTCTAGATACACGTTTCTCATTTATGTGGCCTAAACGACAGTGCCATAAATAAGCAGGATTTAAATCATTTATTTTAATCCGCTTGGTATTAATGTTGTAGACAGGATTACTTAGATCAAGGACATAAAGTCCATTAAATAATTGCGCACTAAAATAGTGAATATTATTCAAATAAAAGGAACAACAATTGTTCTTTATTGAAATAATAAAACCTTCCTTGTCCAAACAAGAAATAGAAATAATGTTTCTGCTCATAGCAGGCACAAAATAGCAATTATTTAATTCTAAAACTAATCCTGAAGGCAGAGATAGCTCGCAAACGCCTATGGCCAACGCAGCAACCTTTGCTCCATTCCCAACGCGCAGATCTACCTCCCCTTTAGCCAATCTTTTACTTCTCTTTAGATCCTGCATATTTCGACAAATATGAGATCCACATCCAGTATCTAATACCCATGATGTAGAGACAGTTAAATTGACATCTACAACAAAAATACCTGGTGGTGGTGGAATCACTATTCCAAGCCGCTTGTCCTCCAGATATTTTGGGCAGTTCCTCCTCCAGTGTCCAGGTTGACTACAGTAGTGACATTCACCCTTAGTCACGACCTTGGCAATCCCACCAACAGGCTTAAGGGCTTGTTCCTTGGACTTAGCAACTGACTTGCCTTTGCCCTTGGAGGAAGAGGCAAACTTTTTACCCTTTCCTTTATGCACCATCATAATGGCCTTGCCCTTACCCTTGTTGATGCTCTGTTCAGCCGTCCTCAACATGTTGAGCAAATCTGGCAGTGGTTTAACGATCTCGTTCATGTTATAGTTCATAATGAACTGTCCATAACTTTCGGGCAACGATTGCAACACGAGATCGGTTGCCAACTCTTGGCCGACCGGGAACCCAAGCCGGGCGAGATTCTCCAAGTACCCGATCATTCGGAGTACATGGGGTCCCACCGGGTTCCCTTCTGCCAGATGACATTTGAACAGTGCCTTTGAGACCTCATACCTCTCTACCCTCGCCTGCTCTTGGAAGAGCTGCTTTAGATGTTCGATCATATCGACAGCATTCATGTTCTCATGTTGCTTCTGAAGCTCAGAGGTCATGGTGCAAAGCATTAGGCAGGCCGCATCATTAGCGTCATCAACACGCTTTTGATACGCCTTTAAGGCAGCAGGTGTCTGATTCTCTGGAACTTGCTCCTCTATTGCGTACAGCTTCTTTTCTTGCTTGAGAACAATTCTCAAGTTTCTGTACCAATCGAGAAAGTTGGTTCCTGAGAGCTTGTCCTTCTCAAGGACAGATCGTAGGGAATGTTGTGAACTCGATGAGTTGTTTGCCATTTGGAATTCTACAAAAAGGAAAATACGCAAGTTTTAGTATTTGTGAATTTTTGACTATATTTAATAATGGCTAGTTTATTAAATATAGCTCCCATTATTTTTCTACGGATTAATAACCCTCAAGATATTAATGCGGAAAATATCCTTATATTTTCTAGTGGGCCAAGATCCATCTTTTTCATCTCCTTATGAGCTTGCTTTGGCAAGTCACCCATAATTCGATTACTTCTTAGGTAGGAACAATTCCAATTGCATCCCATATGCAACTCTTGGTTCAATCGGGCAAATAACTCCTTATTTATCCATCCATATGGATAATCCCAATTGATTGCCTCTAGGTTTCTTAATCAAATTAATAGCCTAGTTGTGCTCAACCTCTTATCTAAACAATTGCACATTGTTACGTGCCATCGCATTCCATCATTATGAACCAAGTCGCCATGCTTTGGCACGCACGAACTTGATAAATAATGATGATAATGAGTGTTTAAATAACGAGAAGGCAAGAACACAATATTTAAAATTTGAGGGATTTTTCTTCAATTTTAATTATTTTGTTGATCAATATCAACTAATCTATCTATTTGAGTTTGGGCACAACTCCAAATAATAGATCCGGGTTGTCTAATTATCTTATTATCCTAATTGCATGCATCATCCATACACCAACCACACAAATAATAAGACAATAAATAAACAACCACAAAACAGAAATTAAACGTGATGTGGATATGGCCTTTTCTAGACTAAGATAATTCCAAGCCAATGGAATTATCTATGAACCCTAAACAAACACACATCTCCATGCGTCTTGATCTTTTGGTCCATCCTTCATAGTCATGTGGAATGCTTCATGCTCCATGCTCCATCTTTTGTGGCTTCTTTGGCTTTGGGCTTCTTTTCTCCAATCTTGGCTAACAATCTACTTTATCTAGCACTAGCTAATATCTAAACTAAATAAAATAAATCTCACAAGTTGAGAAAAAAATGGCACGCAGGCCATAAAACCCTAATTAATTATTACAATTAATTGATCAGCTCGCAGGCCGTAAAACCAAACCACAAAATTAAACATCCACATCAAACCACATCCTAAGGCCATATCCAATCACCATGCGATTTGCACATAAACAGTTAAAATCCAATTTTAACGCGCTTGGTCAATTTTAATTGATTTTAGGATTTCTAGGGTTAAAACGGTCCATGGGCCCAACAATCCAATTGCCCGGGCCCAAATAAGTGAACCATAAAGCCCTAGGGCCGGCCCGGCCCAAAACCCGCAAGCTAGGCCCGCGGGTTAGGGCCGCCCGCCCCCTTAGGGCGCCAAGCTTGGGCGGCAAGCAAGGGGGGGCGGCTCCCTAGGGGCCGAACCTTCCTTGTGGAGGTTGTTTCCAAAACAACCTCCTTGCTTGGAGCCCAAGTTTGGTTGTTTCCTTGTTGTGGGAGAACTCCTTCTTCCCCAAGGATGCCCAAACCCTAGATCTATGATCCTAAAATTTCTCAAACTCACCAATTCATGCATCCAATGCAATAATTGGGTCTTGTTTTGATTAATTCTTTGACAAATTGCATCCAATGCTTGATTTGTCTTGTTTTACGCGATAAACAACAAATTAAGGTGTAAAACAACAAGAATGTAACACATAAACTACGTTTATGCTCTATGACCTGTGGCTCTGATACCACTGTAGGGTTTTGATTCATGGATCGCGCAAACGGAAGCATAATCAAACAAACAACCATGCAAAACCCTCCAAGGATCACAAGTCTAGATGCATAACGATAGTGAAGGTAAGAAATCATAAACACACCTTTGGGTTCTCCTTGATGACTTCAAACGCGAATAGTGTCACGTTCTCTATAGTTGATCCACGTCTAGAGTTGTTCCTAGATCTCCAATCACCTTGGTGCTAGCCCGGATTGAAAGGAGGGTGAAGAAATCACGCAAAACGAGGCACCAAAAGGGGTTCGGCACCCTTGTGGCGTCGGGGACAAGGGGCGGCGGCAAAGGGGGCGGCGTCCCTCTTTGTGGCTTGCTCTCTCTCTCCTTTGTTCTCTCCTACTCTTATTATGTTCTCTCTAGAGCATAAAGTGTGTAGGGAAGGAAGGAGGAGGGTCCTTTATATAGTCCAACAACTCCTTGTTAACTACCTAAAGGACCTATTCTAGTCCTACTAGAATTCAATTTAGTCCCTTCCTTGCAAATTAGTCCCTACTAAGTTTGCAAGGGTTTGCAAAGTGATCCTTCTAATTAATTAATCCAATTAATTAATTCCACAATCTAGTACAACTCTATATAGCGTGTGACCCCATAGGTTCTATCTAGTTGGTAGCAACTATTTGCTAATATGGAGCGGTTTCTAGCAAAACATCCATTCTAGCCAACTAATAGAATAGTCATCTAGACAACCTTGTACAAGTAATTGTCTCATCCCTTTGCCTCCATATCCGGATTGGACACGAGACATACAAGTCACACTCGTATATCCAATCCCTAGTTTCTCGATCCATGGAATAGCCTTATTCGTGCAAATAACATCAATATCTCATATATTGATTTATTTGAGTCAGGCCAGACATTCTATAAGCACTATCCTCGAGTGGCCTTGGATATTTGCTCCCGTTATGTGGGAGGGGCAAATCCTCTCTACGTCCACTACGATCTCTAAGCTTGCTTCTCATTGTATCCAGTACACGCCTTTATAACTACCCAGTTACGGTGTAGCGTTTAACGCTACCAAGATCACAATGATCCACAACTAGAATATCTAGTGACTTCAAGTCTAAGGATGACAATACCATTGTACCCGAGAAGCACTTGTGACTCAACATAACGTGTATGTAGCCTTCTCGGTAATGGGTCAATCCAGTGCAACATTCCGTAATGCACACCTATGTGTTGGATCGTGATATCTCCATACCAATCCAACCCCATACTAGTCTATAGATGATTGTCCCATTTAATCATTATACTTGACTAGGGATATTTAAGATAAACAACACGATTGTAAATCTAAGGACTTCATTATATTAAATATCCAATAAATAATAAATGAATTTCTAGCCAATTACAAATTCATACTAAACTAGATTGCCTCTAGGGCATCTATTCCAACAGAATCCAAGGCTCAAATTGGGGCATCTAATGGTCCTACAAGGTGAGTTCTAAAAGCAGTGAGTGCTCTAGTACACGTCCTCGCACAGCTGTTTCGTGTGCCACTACGAGGCGGGTTGGCGACTACCTAAGACGTACACATGGATGTTCGGCTTGTTTAGCTCACACCTAGCTCAACTCTTGTAAGAAAATAGGCACACACTTTGGCTTTGAAAATCACATAAGTGTTAAAAATAGGTAGGCACTCCCGTAAAGAAAGTCTCTCTATACCTACTAGGGGGGACTCACGTCGTCACTCTCGGTCGCAAATCATGCTCTACGCCTAAAATCCTCACACTTCGCAATTTATCAAACTTTAGCCTCTTTCGATTGCCCTTTTCTCAAAATTTTCTCTCTTTTTTAATTTTTTTTCATTTTTTTTTTTGATTTTTTCCATATAATTCCTACACTACATGCAAGCGGACACGAACGAAACTACACAAAACAGTCAATAGGGTAGGTAGACTCAAATAAGAAAACGTGTAATTTAAACACAAACTTAAACAAGTATAAACACGACTAACAAAAGACAATATGACATACTATCACAATATCACGACACGGACCACATAAATAGACGCAATACGACACGAACAACTATATGCAGACATGGCGATGCAAACACCGACTGGCTAGTCAAGACTAAAACTCCCCCCACACTTGAACACTTCGTTGTCCTCAACGAATTTAGAGATTAAACAAGAAGACTCAGCATTCAAATGCGAGGGGCGGTGGTTCTCGGATTCAAAGTCACGGCACAAGAATGTAGCTACAACAAATTTAGAGATAATTCAAGCTACGTGCACGTGACAAGTTGTGTGTACCGAAATTAAGCAAGTACTCAAGTAATTCCCTAGAACTCTAACAGCTAATTCCAGCGGCGACTATGCACCATGACCAAGTTGTCAAAATAAATCCTAGAGCAAGTACGATGTGCCTAAACGATAAGTAAAGAGAGGGAAAACAGTACTCACAACCGACACAAGGTCGGGGACGAAATCCGATAAGTGCTGACTGATATAGCTTGAACAATCCCCAAGCAAACATTGTGCGCACCAATGCTAACTCCCTTGCGGTCGAGTGTGTGAAACACACCGGGGTCGATTGATCAGTTGCTGCTGACGAAAAAGAAAGAACGAAGAATCCCCAAACTCATGATGTGAGCTCCCGTAACGGTCGAGTGCGCAGTAGCACACCGGGGTCGATATCTTGGTCAAACTTTTCATCCAGTTTCGAACTCGGACTAATCCATATCAGCTGCTGACATTCCAAGCAAGCTATCCTCCTCATTGGATCATCTTCACAACCACGTAGCAACTTAGTAGTGTGAACAGTTTACTCCATGGACTTCAGAATTCTCAATTTGCAACTTGCGAATCAACATTGACCATAATAATGCTTCAGACCCACAATTTCCAGTACACACATATTTATTATTCGACCCTTTTTTGTGTCAATTTCTCCCACTGTGACCACATATTCTTTGCAACCTCACCAAACAATTTTATAAACACAGCCACAAAAGAACTTTAACTTCTCAAACAGCCCCTGCTGGGAATTGGTAAGCGACGAACACAATTTATTTTTTCTTTTTGATGGGATTATCTGTTCTGGGCTTTCTTGAACAGCGGTACTGTGGTGCTGGTAGTCGGTAAATTCTGGGTCGTAGGTGGAGCTTCAACAGGTGTATGAGTGTTGTTCGACAGAGAACAGATGAGAAGAGTTTCTCCGTCGAAATCAATGGCCGACGGTGGGTAAAGGCGGCTGAATTAGGATTGTAGGTTGATTCGATGTTGAAGAAGTGTGATTCGATGGTGATCCAAAGGGCGGCTGCTGCGTGGTGCGAGGGTTGTGGTTGTGATTGGCGGTCAGAACAGTGGTCGGAGTTCGGGGGAAACGAGAGAGAGGGAGTCGCAGATCGGGGAATCAGTGAGAGCCGGTGGAGGACAAGGTCGGTGGTTATGGGTTGGGGTTGATCGGTGATTTGTTGGTGGTCGGAATCAATGAAGATGGGGAAGAGGGGCTCTGAAAATTATGGAAAGAGGCGGTGGTTGAAGCAGGGGGAAGTCCGATGGTTGGGTTAGATTTGGGCGGCGCTGGTTGCAGAGGGTGGTGACGGCGATTGGAGGGCTAGGTTTCTGGTCGGCTGTTGGAGGAAGTCGAGGGTTCTGGCTTCGGGTTGGTGGCTCAGTGGTGAGGACGTGGCAGAGGGAGGCTATGGTGGCAGGTGCTGGGTTGTGGTCGAAGAATTGAGCGGTAGTGATGGCGGTCGGTGGTGATGGCGCAGTTACTGTGTGGACAGAAGCTGCAACGGGGTCTCTGATGTTGCAACGTTGTGTTGCAAACTGGGGAGTCCAGTGACCTTTCTAGACAATCAAGAATTGCAATTACCTCCCTGATGCTCAAAAACATTACCAGGACTTCAATCACGCTTCCAGTACATATAAATGAGCACTAAACCACCCTTGTTGTTCAAAATGCAATTTTTCTCGCCACTTTTTCTTTTTCCACAATCTCTTTTCTATTTTCCTCTTCTCAATTGAGCACAAACAAATTCTCACACGGATTGCAAATCTCAACAACGATGAACACGAGTTGTCAGAGGGACTATTCGTTGTAAACTTTTTCTTCTTCTTCTTCTTCTTCTTCTTCTTCTTCTTCTTCTTCTTCTTCTTCTTCTTCTTCTTCTTCTTCTTCTTCTTCTTCTTCTTCTTCTTCTTCTTCTTCTTCTTCTTATTCTTCTTCCAATTCATGAGAATCTGCATCATAATTATTTCAAAAATAATCTCAAGTCTCCCATGTCGTGAGAAGAGATTGTTGTCCTCCTTGACCGTCATCTCAATTCGCGGTACTTTTATTGAAGATTCAAACGGCAAGCCATAAAATACGAAAGTTTGAGTACCTTCATCTACTTTATATGGAGCACCCGAATCATCAACTTCAATTTCGACGTATTTCTCATCTTCATCAAGCTCACACATGAGATGGTCCATCAAATTCACAATCGGAGAGTCGAGATCGTCAGCATTAATTCCATGAATGAGGCTTTCAATCTCACCGAATACTTCATCATGCTTATCCCTCATACTTGACTCTAGCCATGAATCAATGTTCGGACATGTTGGGATACACAATGGCACATCATCATCTTCTTTGGGCATTGGCAATGTTGGAGAATCTTCAGCATTTGAATAGAGACCAAATTGTGCGTCCACAAGTGTCGTTTCCATTCCCGATTTCGTTGCTCGTTGCCTCCATTATTTAACATTTGGGATCATCTCCTCAAGCATCCAACCAAGGAAGAACACTATGCTAGTTGGAGGAGTTGGGTCATTAGGATAAGAGATATAGCGTTGTATCTCCATGCCTACCCTCTCTCTAGTGCCATCTACATGGCCCTCTTTCACGATTTGCCAACCCGCAAGGTTGCACACTTCAATTATGCTCGCAAAACGACAATCTTTCTCATCCCCCATCCTTATAGAAAAACTGCACACCAAAGATCTTGAGAAATACCGTGAGGTACTAAGGATATATAATAACAATAAAAAAATAAGCACTCTAAACTAATTTCTATTTAACAAATAAACCACTGTCCCCGGCAACGGCGCCAAAAACTTGACACGATTTCTTACGTGTATGCGCAAGTGCACGGTCAAGTAATATAGGGGTGGTATTTCAACCCCGAGTTATCGATCCCACGAGGACAGATAGTAGGTTTATTGTTAATTAGAGATTAAATCTAAAGAGTGTAATTGAAATAACAGGAAGAAAGTTGTTGATTTGAGAAGTTGTCACCCCCAATCAATTGACTGTATTAAACTAACTAAAAGAGATTATTTTTTGGATTTTTATAATTACACAATGTTTTATCAAGTAAGGAGAAGGACTAGGCGATCTATGGATCACCTAGGGCAATAGACAATTCCGGATATTGCTTTGAAACATGTAATACTGAATGTGCTCTTGATCACGTCTAACTACTTACAATCTCCTCTCGATCTCATGTAAGCCTATGCTAGGTTCAATAGTCGTCATCTGTCGATCCATAAACTACATCACCTAACAAGCTCTAAGAATAATCATACGTTTTGATCCAAACCCTAACACTTCGCCTTTCGGTCCATCACGGTACGGGGTTGCTAGCAATCCTAAATTAACAAGCTAATTAATCTTCACCTCTCAGTCCATCAATCTTTCACCAAGTAGTTACCCTAGTTCATGACGCTAAGGTAGCATAAAATTAAGAACAAGATTACTAGAAGATGCAATTTCAATGTTACTTTAAGCTAAGATAACACGATATGTATTGAAACATCTCATATGATCATTCATATCCTACCAAGCACGTGTCAATAGTGCAAGTTCAACAATCCATCAAACGAGATAAAATCAATCCATCACATGAATCCATAAGCATGAATCAATCAACATATCCGGAAAAATTGTCTAACAAAGCCTTAGTCTCCATAGAGCCTAGCCAAGAAAACTACTCAAATAATCTGAAAATATAAGCTAACAAGTTCATAGTATTGAGAAGCGATAGAAAAGATAGGAGGGATAGTCAAACTCGTGACGAAATTCGCGTTCCGGCGACTCCGGCGTCGTTCACCATGTACCTCGTCTCTCCTAGCCTTCCTTGATCGTTCCCTAGCAGCTTCTTCTCAGTTTTTAGGTCTGAGAATCGTGATTTATTTCCTGGGCACGAATTTCTAAGTGATTTTGCCGAAATTTGAACTTATGCCCCTCTACTTTGTAATTCTCGGCCAGAATTATTTTCTGATCTTGCGCGGGCTGTATCTCCCTCATACGGACTCGTCTTTGGGCCTACCATATATCGTTGGAAAGCTACGGATGTCTACTTTCCAATGCCATAGGCCGTGATCCAAAATTCTTTGTAGATTTTCCTGAGCATCGAAAACAGTGCAGGCTGGTCTTGTGTGGCTTTTCCAACTTTGCTTCGTTTTTGCGTCTCCTTTTCTCCTGTTCATCTAGCTCCATTCCAAGCATATCCAAGCATCTCATAAGCTCCAATTCACCTATTTTACCTGATATACACCACACTAAACAACCCGTGCAATTATCATAGCAACTATGAGAGAAAACATGCACAAATAGGCTAGAAACACAACTTTTCACTCTTAGGCTTATAAATTGTCAAATTCACATATTTGTGCAAATATAACATATAAATCATGTGAAATAAGCCTATTACAAGTAACATGGAAGTATAAAAATAACTCCTAAAAGAGAGTTATCACTCTTCCACTTCATAAAGCACAAGAAACAAGGCAAAGTTGGCAACTTAGACATCAAGCTGCATCTATCCACGACATATGATAGGGTGAGTTGGAAATTCTTGAAGGAAGTGTTGGGAAAACTAGGGTTTTGTGAGCTTTGGAATCAGATGATTTTACAGTGTGTGTCTACAATGAGATCCTCAATCAAAATTAATGGTAGTAATACTAAGATATTTCAACCCCAAAGGGGTCTCAGGCAAAGGGACCCTCTGTCCCCTTACCTTTTTGTCCTAGTAGCCGAGGTGCTCTCTAAAATGCTCCAAAAAGCTCAAAGTGACAATGTTCTTAAGGGGGTGAAGATTTCCAGAAGTGCTATGGCTCTTACCCATCTTTTTTTTGCGGATGATTCATTAACTTTTCTAAATGCCGAACTGGAAGAAGTGGCTACCTTAATGGAGATCTTGTCAGGTTTGAGGAAGCTAGAGGTATGAAGATCAACATGGAAAATCCTCAGTTTTGTTCTCACCCAATACATCTACAGAGTTCAAGTCCCACCTCCTATAACAATATGGGCTTCAATAAATGGGAGAAGATGCAAAGTATTTAGGGATTCCTTCATTGTGGGGAAAAACAAAAACAGACGCTCTTAACTTCATTGTGGATAGGGTGAAAGCTAAATTCCGAAATTGGAAGAGCTTGCTGTTATCTAGAGCTGGGAAAGAGATCATGATAAAATCTATTGGTCAAGCAATCCTCAATTACATTATGCAATGCTTCAAATTCCCAAATAAGTTGTGTGATCTTCTAAGCAAGGCAGTAAGGAATTTTTGGTGGGGATCTGACCCAAATAAGAGGTCAATCAATTGGGTAAAATGGGACACCTTGAAGAAACCAAAGCAACTTGGAGGGCTTGGATTTAGAGTTTTCCAATACGTCAATCGTGCGCTTCTTGCTAAGCAAGGTTGGAGGATTCTTAGAGAGCCAGCATCTCTTTGTGCAAGATTTCTAAAAAGTGTCCACTTTCTAAGGTCTAGCTTTTTACAATCAAAGAAAGGAAACTCCCCTACCTGGGCTTGGACTAGCTTATTGGAGGGAAGGGATAATATTCTTTCTCATGGAGGCTGGTCCATAAGCAATGGCAGAAGTGTTCTTATAAAAGAGAACTGGATCCAAAAAACCAATCCCAGCAATCTCATTCAAATAACAACTTCAGTGGCATAACTACAAGTAAGTACCCTCATTAATGATCATTCCAAATCTTGGAGGATAGGGGTGATAAGGAACCTTTTCAGTGATGAGGTGGCTAGGAAGATTCTCAAAATTCCTCGGCCTCACTTTCCTAAAGAAGACTCTTTTGTTTGACCATGGACAAAGACATGAGAGTATTCAGTGAAGTCTGGGTACATTGCAGCTCTTCAAGTAGAGGATCAGAAAAAGAAGAAACCTTCTATAGGCCAGAGTTCTAACCAGATGATGAGAGAAGATTGGAAGTGGTGTTGGGAGCTAAAAATTCCACCAAGAATTATCCATTTTGTTTGGTGTATCTGCAACAAAGCTCTAGCTACAAAAGAACAACTCTTTATCAAAAAGTGTGCAGATTCCAACCTTTGCCCAATTTGCCAACAAGAGGTGGAAACTGAATGGCACCTCATTAGTGTGAGTGGACAAAAAAAACATGGTTTGGAATGATGGGGCTGAGAAGTGAATATTTTCAACACCATTCCAATTTTACAAGCTGGCTTAGAGATTTGATTGAGGTGAGTAAAAATTCCTCTTCGGGCAGTGAAGAGGTGGAGAAAACTCTTATTGGGTGCTGGTTTATCTGGAAAGCAAGGAATGAGAAGGTTTTCTATGAGATACCTATCTCTCCCACTGCTACTATTTCTCAATTCAGAGAGTTTATCTTTACTTGGCTCAACATGAAAAAGAATCCCCAAAGTGTACTCCTAAATCCTAAAGGAGCCTTCCCCGCCACAGTAAGCTGGAAGAAGCCCATAGCAGGGCGGGTGAAATGTAGTTGTGATGCAAGTTGGAAGGACAATTCTGACCTAGCAAATATTGGATGGGTTCTAAGAGATGAAGAAGGTAAAGTTCTATTGGGTCAAACAGCCAAGGTCAGAGCTGGTTCTCCCCAAATGGCAGAAGCCTTAGCCATAAGAGCAGCTTGTATTGGTATTCAGGAGGTGCATGCAAATAAAATGGTGGAATCAGACTGCAAATATGTGGTAAATTGGATCCATGGAAGAGGGGGAGCAAATTGGAAGATCAAAGACATTATTTCTGACATTATAACTTATTCACCAGAAGCTAATATCAATTTCTCTTGAGTGAATAGGAAAGAAAATAGAGTAGCTGAATGGTTAGTTACAAAAGGAATAGAGGAGGGGTTTAATTGGAGATGGGTTGATGTCCCTCCAATCCCCTTAAAAGTTTTGTAGTGTAAAGATATTACTCTTTCTTCTTAATGAAAATTATCCTTTTGGTGCAAAAAAAAATGTAGATATGATACATAATTTTATCAAAATATAATATTTGGAGGTAGTGATCATACAAATCGGGCAATTCGGGTTAGGCGTCGTTTAATATTTGTGCCCAAGCCCAACCCTAATTGCAATTCGGGCTAATAATTTATGTCCAAGCCCGTCCAAATTACTAAAGTTATGTGTTCGGGCCCTATTTTAATTCGGGCTGGGCTCAGGTTGGTCGGGTTCAACCCGCCCAAGTTGCACCCCTACCAAAACTCCGTACACATGGAGAGAGTCGCGCCCCGCCCTGGACCAACAAGCAGCGAATGGATGATGAAGAAGAATCTGAAATTGGTTTTCAGCAGGTTGAGATCTTCTTATTTCAATTTTTAAGTTTGGTTTTGGATGCATGCATATATTTTTTATTTTGGTTTAACGAAATTAATGGAGGGCTTGGGATCGATTTGTTGAATAGAAATCGGGTTCAGTTTTCCTTTTTAGGGAAAAATGGGGTTCACTTTTTTTACTGTACTGATCTCATGATTTGGGTTTTGTTTAGTTTTTTAACAGATCGATCATTTTGTGTTTGTTTGGTCGCCCATTTGGTCTTGATTTCGTGTCTATATAATGTGGACTTGTCAAACGGGTTAACCGTTAACTGGCTGTTTATTCTCAGAGGGTTACAGTTATAGGCCGGTTAAAAGTTTCAGAAACCCCTAACCTGCATCCCACGGGACTAGACCTATTAACCCGTAACCCGGGGTTCTGGCGGTTAAAAACTTTTTAGTTATTTGATTTAAAATTATATTATATCTATCTATCTATCTATCTATCTAACTATATATCTATCTATAAAGGCCTTGTTTGGGTAGAGGATAAGGATGGGGCATATGATAAGTTATACCCTATCTCTTTTTATCACGTGTTTGAGTGCCGAATAAGAGAGGGGATAAGTTATGTTGCCTTATGCTCATATAGCTTTTAATGAACAAATTTTATACCACAAACATAGAGGTATAAGGTCGAATAAGGGAATATAGCATATTAGGGGGCTAGTACGTTGACAAAACCCTCACAAACGATCTAATTTCCTATCTTTAGTCTCAATGACGATGAGGACCGCCTTGAGTTTATCAAAATCTTGCCAAAGAATGGCAAGTAATGTTTGGCATTTGTGGGGTTTTACTACGATTCCTTAAGTTTGAATTTTGTGTTGGTATTGCTGATAACTCCATATTTGGAGTTATATTCGTATATGTTTCCTTACCGTTTTGCGTGCATTCCGATGCGTTTTGATGGATTTTGGACCATTTCTTGCTAAAATTGGAGCATGTTGAGTCTTTGCATGTAAATGATGAGTCCGGGCACTTTTTGCGTTACTTTTGACTATATTTTATCACGTTTGATCTTCCGGTATGTTTCTCGTGTTGTGGTTTTCAGGAACCGGGAGCTCGGGACGTGCCATTGGAGCAAAAGTGAACTTCGGAAAAGTTGGAGGCTCAAAGGGATGCTCGGGAAGTGAAGACGACGGGAAAAAGAGCAAGAAGATGGAGTTTTGATGGTGGCTGCCCAGAAGTAATCGTACGATTACATGGAGGTAATCGTACGATTACCCCTTAGCCAAAATCTCATTCAGGAAGTAGACGCAGAAAGTAATCGCAGCAAGTAATCGTACGATTACATCAAGGTAATCGTACGATTACCTCTGCTGTCAGGATCGGATTTTTGGGGCTATTTTGCTATTTTGGCATAGTTTTGAGGTTGGAGAGCCACAGAAGACTTAGGAAACCTTGGGAAACGTGATTGGCATCAGAGAACACATTGGGAGACGTGCTTGGAGAGCTTGGAGCTAGGTTGGAGAGCTTGGATCATCCGTTTGGCTTCTAAATCTTCGTTTCTTCTCTAGTTTTTGCTATTTGATCATGAAACATTGTGTATTGATAATGTATTTGAGTAGCTAAACACTTATTTCGGGATATCTCGTAGGAAACTAGGGTTTGATCACTACGTATTGTGATTTATGGATCTTTTTTCATGCATTCATGCTTAATTGATGAAGTTTTGTCTAGTTATGTGTATTTTACGCTTTTCATCTATCTTTTCTATTAGTAGACGTATTAATAGGATTGTGTTAGGTTGTGAATGATAGAGGAATCTACGTTCGTTGCTCGGAATCTTGAAATACACACTAGCCGTATCTAGGGTTGAGGAATCTTGCTAGTTAGCTAAGAACAAAGAGTAGAATCAATATCGTAATGCGTGCTTAAACTTGAGTAGGCTAGAGGAATCAGTTATGAGAGTTTAAGCATAGTTATTGGTCGAGACATCTTCAATATAAAATTGCTCGTTTAACTAGAACAAAAACTCATCGTGTTAGTAGAACATAAATCCAACGTAGTGTGAAATACGTAGTGATCCGTAGAGATATCCTGATCTTGACCAACTTTGAGAAACAACCAAATCAACTCGTGCTCGTTAATCTTGAATTAATTCATCGAATATTTCTGATACGCGTTATTTTGATTATTAGTAGAATTAGAACACACAACTCAACGCGCTTTGCCCACACGAAGAACAATTTTGGTAGTTAATTTACACGAAGTCTCTTGGGTTCGACAACCCGGATTTCCGGAATATTATCACTACACCGACAACTGTGCACTTGCAGTTGGAGCGTGTCAATTGCATAACTATGTGAACTAGCTCAACGTTTTATTAACTTTATTTTGGAGGAGGTCCTCATGGGTTTTATAACTATTATTTTGGGAATGCATAACTTTATTTGAGTATGTATCGTTGAGATAGATATGAAGACATTTAACTATGCTTGCTGAAATTTCGTTGTTTTAATTTAACTTGTTTATTGTAGGTTTTTTTAACACGATGCCAATATGGCAATAAGTACTAGTAATTTATACTTCATATTTTACTATGGCCATGTTGTATCCATGAATATTTGTTATGTTTGCATGTTACTACAAGTTTACTTCGCGTATTAATATATATTTTGTAAACATTTTGACAACGTCACTATTGTGTAGAAAAAAGAGTATTAAAATATAAACATAAATACTGAAATATTTTGTATACATTTTTCCTCATCAATTTGAAATATACAATATTTTATACAAAATAACAGCACTGAGGGTATTAAAGTCATTTTAGCACATATCATGCTTCATATCCTGCATCATATCCGACAACACCCAAACACGGACATCCATCATATCTTGTCAAGGCTTATCAAACAACATTCATATCCTAATCGTTGAGTACACATTTCATACAATTTTCAACCCACTAAACCATGAACTTTCACCCACTATCCCTCAACACTTATCATTTCTTGGTGTGATTTTTTTATTTTTGAAAAAATAATTGTGTTTGCACATTGTGTGTGCCGTGTATTCTAGTAATATATAATGGGAATAAAGATTTTGGTGAAGCCTTTTTCACTAGACCGGAATACCCTTCTCATTAAAGAGAAAAAAGTTATGGTGGGGGTAAAATTGAGAATCACAAGAAAACCATCACTTGATAACTACCCACTAACCTATTAGCTTTCACCTACTATCCCCTAACATTTATCACTTCCTAAAAATTATATTCGGTGGATTTAACATTGGCCGTTAGATTATGGGAAAAATTGTGTTTGCTCACACAATAGGTGTGCCGAGTATTCTAGTATATATAAAATATATATTAAGTATAAAGTAGTTTTGTGAATCAAAAAAGTATAGTATAATTTTTTTTTTTTTTTTTTTTTGCTACTTGTTGCGAATGAATGATTGTAGAAAGGATAACGAAGAAAAGTAACAAATGTAACAAAAAGGATAATGAAAAAAATACTCTTTATTATTCATAGGGTTTGAAATTAACAGTTAGATATAGTAGCAGTTGCGGACAATTAACTGTAGTTTTGTGTGGTTCCGGGCCGGGCTGGCCCGATTGCGTTTTTTGGCTACTACGTGGTTGGTTCCGTGGTCCATAATGTTTATAACTGGCCTGGACCACTACTCACCCGTACTTGTTTGTATCTTAATTTTTTTGTAAAACAAACTTTCTTTTTACAGAGTAAAAAACGGAATTAAAGCACAGGAAAGCAAAGCACAGGAAAACGGAATTAAAGAGTCTGGGATCCTAGTTTGGTATTGCTGTGGCGGTTCAGAAAGCTGCTGTGTAGAAAGCACTGTGAGAAAGCTGCTGTGGGAATGTACACAAAAAGTGTTTGGTAAACTCCGTATAAAATCTGTTGTGGAGAAGTACTTTTGACATTATGTGTTTGGTAATTAGTGCTTTAGACTTTTTTTAATGTCAAAACGACAATTTCAGACATAATAAAATAAATAGTACTATTACAATAAAATATTATTAATATTTGTTAATGGATAATGATGTCAAACGATAAATTAATCAAAAAGCAGGTCGTAGAAAGCAACCCCTCCACTGCTTTTCAAAGGCTGCTGTGGGGAAGAAGTTGCTTTCTAGAAAGCAGAAAAACAAAACTTTACCAAAAAAAATAAATACCGCTTTTAGATTTGAAAAATAGCGTTCTAGAAAGAAAAAGCAATACCAAACGGCACATAGGTTGGTATCATCAAAAAGCTGAACAGGGTATGCCTCCGCTGCCTCCTACAAGGTCAAAAATGCATGGCTCTGGAACCTCATATTAATCTGCAAAACCCAAAAGATAAAAATAAATATTAGCAGAAAGAGACATTGCATTCTGGTAGCCACGTGCAGTAGCTTGATGTCCTAGGCAATCTCACGAGGAAAGCGTCTATAATCCTTCAGCAAGGTCACAAACTCACAGATTCCCAATTTTTAGAGGAAGAACAAACAAATTATTACAACCAAATCGATAAATAAGAAACTGTTAGAAAACGATGTGGAAGCGAGATATCACTTGTTAGGAACCAAGAAGAGACGATGAAGGAAGAACAAGATGAAGAACCATACAAAAATATTTAACGTGGTTCACTATCATTGTGACTAGCTATAACACGCACGCGGCCACCCAAACATGTATACACACAATCTATGACTCTATTTATAGACCTAGGACATGACTTGTTCCCAAAGTAATACCAATAAACATACCAAAACAGATTAGAAAATAATTCTAAAACAGACAAGGAAACAATCCTTAGTCGACTTGGACCAATTCAATTTTCTATGCTAGGTATTTGAATCACCAAAACCTAACAAATCTCCACCTTCATTCAAACACCCTAGCAGTCAATCCGATGCTCCTCTTCATCAATCCAATTGTGGATGCGTCTCCCGATCAAAAACACCTTCACCTAAAACCCGATATTCCGCAACTAGATGCGAAAGTCAATTCACCAAATCGTTTCTCCAATTTCCATCCGTCCTTTCAACGAATACGCCAATCAATACATTCCCAAAAACATGTAACCAATCCCATTTGCGCCCAATAACGCGCTACCAATCAAATCACGTGTGAACAACACGCGTCAATTGCTCCATGCTGGAACCCCGATTGCGTCGGAACGCCAGTTGCACGTGAATTGCCAGATTCGCGCTAGAATGCGCGGCTGATGCTCCATGACAATGTACTCTGTAAGATCAGGTTGTGCAAGGCTTGGAATAGTTCAGCTATTTCAAGGCCCTGAATAAGATTTCAAAGCCTTGAATCAGTCTCAGAGGCTTGAAAATAGTTTAGCTATTTTCAAGACCTTGAAACTGGATTCAAAGCCTTGAAACTGTTTAACCTTTGTGAACATTCTCAGGGGGAGTTTTCTGCAAACTCTCTGAGTTGATTCCCTTTCTATCTTTCATTTGTTTGATTCACTATTATTAAATGATTAAAGACAATTTATTCTAACATGTTTTGATCATTGATTATGAGGAAACTTTTGCTCCAGCTTCCAGGTTAGAAGCAATTAGAATTTTGCTTGCATTTGCATCTCACAAGAACATGAAACTATTTCAAATGGATGTGAAGTGTGCTTTCTTGAATGGCTATTTACAAGAAGAAGTTTATGTTGCACAACCACCTGTTTTTGAAAATGACATGTTTCCAAATCATGTTTACAAACTTGAAAAAGCTCTTTATGGTTTGAAACAAGCTCCAAGAGCTTGGTATGAAAGACTGTCAAAGTTTTTGCTTGAAAATGATTTCAAAAGAGGTTCAGTAGACAAGACTCTTTTCATAAGGACTCATGAGAAAGATTTACTTGAATTTCAAATATATGTTGATGATATCCTGTGGAGCTACTAATGACCAATTGTGCAGAGAATTCTCAAGTCTTATGAGCAGGGAATTTGAAATGAGCATGATGGGAGAGCTAAACTTCTTCCTAGGACTTCAAATACATCAATTGAATAAGGGCATCTTTCTGCATCAAATCAAGTACACAAGAGACTTACTAAACAAATATAGCATGAATTAATGTAAGGAAGCCAAGACTCCTATGAGTTCTACACTATCCTTAGACAAGGATGAATCTGGTAAGAGTGTCAATGTAAAAGAGTATAGAGTTATGATTGGTTCATTAATCTATCTCACAGCAAGCAGACCATATATTATGTTTAGTGTGTGTATGTGTGCTAGATTTCAAGCTGATCCAAAAGAATCACACTTGACTGCTGTGAAGAGAATATTCAGATATCTCAATGGTACCAAAAACTTAGGGCTTTGGTTTCCAAGACACTCTAACTTCTCTTTGCATGAATATTCAGATGCTGACTTTGCAGGTTACAAGGTTGATAGGAAAAGTACTTTAGGAACTTTCCAATTTTTTGGATGATCCTTGATCAGTTGGCATTCCAGGAAACAGAATTCAGTTGCTCTATCAACAGCTGCAGCTTGAATATATAGCTGCAAGAGCATGTTGCTAACAAGTGCTATGGATTGCTCAAAACCTAAGAGACCTTGAATTTTATTTCAGAAGCATACCTATCAAGTGTGATAATACCAGTGCAATTTTAATTACAAAGGATCCAGTGCAACACTCGAGAACCAAGCATATTGATGTCAGACACCATTTCATCAGAGATCATGCTGAGAAAGGTGATATTGTTCTTGAATTTGTTGCTACTAACATTCAAATTGCAGATATCTTCACTAAGCCATTACGAGATGAAAGATTCTCAGCTCTAAGATTGGAATTTGGAATGCTAAATAAAGATGCATTGGTTTAGGGGGAGCATCAGGTAAGCAAGGTGAGTTGTATGTGTTTTCAAAGTCTTGAACTGATTTTCAAAGCCTTGAAAATCATCTCAAAGCCTTGATCTTTATCTGTTGCAGTGTTACAGTTTTTCAATACCTTGAAAGCATTTTCAAAGCCTTGAAAATAAGTCTGCTACACTGATAGTCAATAATCTTGGATCATTCTGTGTTGGGTGATATCTCTGCAGATATTTACCTAATATAGCCCCTAACCTTTTCAAAAATTTGTTTTATCCAAAAATAGTATTAGAATATTTTATATCCAACGGCATAAAAGATTTGAAATCCCTTTGATTATTGCAAATCTTTTGAGATCAGAGAGATACTAGTTTCCTTTTGAAACTCAAACTCTTTCAGTATTTATCTTCTTCTCTTCTCCCTCTCTCCGTATCATTCCATCTCTCTCTATTCTTCTCCCAAACCCTAATGAGCATAAGGAGAGTCTAAGACAGAATCAAGATGGCTGGAGGATCGAAACCTGTTTCAGAGAAGAAAAGAAAAGAAGTAGTGGATGAAGTTCAAGAGATCAGTGAAGACTATGCTTCAAAGAGCTCTACTGATGAAGAAGAAGAATCTTCACCACCTAAGAAGATGGTGAGAAAGGATCAGGCTCCAGCAAAGAAGAAACAAACTACGACATCTACACAGGAGAAGCAGAAGGGAATCCATATTGGAAGTCCTAAGAGAAACAAGAAAAAGACAGTTTCTGAGGTCAAGGAAAAGGAAAAGGAAAATAAATTCTTATTCAGGACTCAGACTCAGACACTACTTCAAGATCATATGGAGTGTACTCCATATCCAACATAGGGAAACATGAGAAGGATCCGTCCCAGTCTTTATAAGGTTCCAAAGGAGGAAAGAAGAATATCAAGACTGTCTCTCCTCAACAGAAAAGTTTAGCTGTAAAGAAGAAGCTGAAGCATGGAAAGAAAGCCCTGGAAGGACTCACCTTCCTATTCAATAGTGTTATTGAGAAGATCAGCTCCGTCATTGAGGAACTAGATGTGGTTTCACAAGAAGTTCAAGCCAACAATGAAGAAAGTGAGGAAGAAGCAGGGGACCAAGATGATGATAAAGAACCTTAATCTTGCCTACTCTTTCTTCACCATTCTCTCTTCTTCAAAGTTATTCTTTTAGTTTTCAAAATTTTCTAGACAATTGATCCAAAATCTTCTATCTTTTCGATGAAAGTAAAAAAGGGGGAGAAAATTCTAGGATTTAGTAGTTTTTATTTCTAGGTTTATTTGCTATTTGCTAAACTGTTTAGTTTCTGTTGGCATTATGAATAAGTTGGATCTTTTTGGAATTACTGTGTTATTATAAATTGTGAACTAATCAGTCTATTTTGAAGAGACTAAGGATCAAACAGAATTTCATTTTGTCTTTCATCAAGGGGGAGATTGTAAGATCAGGTTGTGTGATAACGCCCAAATAGGGGTTATTTTATAGCCTGAAAAGATGTGTATGTGTGCTGGAAAGTCACGTTTTAGCCAGAATTCACCCTCGAAAAGTCTCGGTTTTAGGAACGAGACGTTTATTTGCTCTTCGTGAATTTCTGCATGTTTCGTACTTTTATTGGATATGATCGCGGGTTTTTTCATGTTTTTACAGGAACAGGTTCGGAAAGTGCATTGGGATGCGTGCCGAGCCAGAACCGGGATCGCCTCGGGAAACGTGCAGAAAATGCTCGGGACAGGATTTGACCGAGAGTGGTACAAGGGAGAGCGGAATGGAAAACGGAAAGACTGGAGGAGAAACGAGCAGTGAAAACCGACCGAGGAAGCTGAAAACGCCAAAACCGAGAATCACCGGGATGCGCTCGGTTGACAATATCTTGAGCTTGACTTGGAATTTTGAAGTGAAACCAGGGGCAAAAGAACGGAGACGTCAAGGGCTTTCCGAAAACAGGTTATAATGCTGAAACGGAGTCCGGCCGAAAAACCGACTCCCGTCAAGTGTGGGTCCCAGACAGGCCACGCCCAAGTAAGGAGTCTCGGTTCCCGGTGTCCAGATTCAAGAGCAACTATTTCATGTTCGTGACGATTTCCGGGACCGTTTTGGCCTAGGGGTATTTTGGTCATTTTGGCACCGGGCCCGGGTTTCCGGAGTCAAGTTCAGATTTTGTCTCCCAAATTCAGTCAGCAGTTTTCCTATGTCCAGAGCCAAGATTGGACGGAATTCGGAGCGGTTTTGACCCAGGGGTATTTTGGTAATTTTGACAAGTTTCGGGTCAAAACGCAACACAGGGGCACGGGAAAGCAGGAAGACACCGAGGAAGGAAAACCGAGAGCGTCAGGCAGAAGAGTGGGACCCAGGGGACCAGACCTGGCCCACCAAAGGACCAAGTGGGCCCCACCTACCCCCACGGCCTGCGTATATACGCAGGCCCTGCGTATATACGCAGCCCCTGCGTATATACGCAGGCAGTGAGGGTGGTGGGGGATGTTGGTTGGGCCCTGGTTGCGTATATACGCAACCCCTGCGTATATACGCAGCCAGTTTTGACTTTTGGTCAAAGACGGTGGACCGATGGCAGTTTTCGTAAATTCTGGCGCAAGCGTTTTCAGGAAAAACAGCACTATTTAAAGACTCGTCCAGACTCGTTTTGAAACAATCAACACAAGACAGCACAACCGGAGGAGTCGGAGCGTCCCGGAGAGCACGGAAACGTGAATCCAGATTCAAGACACCCGTTTGCTTTTCTTCTCTCTCATTCAAAAACTGTGTTATTTTACGTTATGAATTTCAGTAGCTAAACTTTTACCTAGGTTCTCGGTGAACCTAGGGTTTCGTTTTCAGAGATTAGTTCTACGTTTTGACTATGAATTCATGATCGTACTATCTTAATATCAGCAGCTTTATTCGTTATTATGTCTTTGAATTTTACTGTTTATGCATGATCGGAGTCGCGAACCAGAATTGCTACAGACCCGAGCCGGTAGGTGAAAACGTCCGGTTAGGGTTAGGAAGAGAAGACAGAATTTAGCACCTTACCCCGATGGGCCGACTAGCGAAGGGGAGTTAGGACTAGCCTGAAATCGTTGAGACCAACTGTTAGAGAATCTGACCCGGGCCATCAGGACAGGTTAGAAACCCTAGCAGCCTTAGAACAAGACTGCAGATTTAGGCAGCTTAACAGGAATCCGACAGTCTGCAGGATTGTGATAACGTGCAGGAAAAGAAAAGATACTGCACAATTGGTACGTGGCACGGATAACGAGACTGTTGTGTGTTTTCATGTCAAACAAAGAACGAAAATCTGAAGAACCCTAGGGGATCCCGGGACCTAGTATCTCAAACCCTAGATTTACAACTTAAGATTATTCAGAAAACTTCCACAAAAATATTTACGTTTCAGTTATTTACGTTCAGTACTTAGTTCGTAGTTACAAACTCTCAAAATATTCCTCATTTTTACACTCTGTTCGTTAAAACTGATTACTAGAAAAACCTGCAAAGTCCCTGTGGGATCGATAATCTGAGTCGTAATACACTCTATATTACTTGATTCGTATACTTGCGAATAGTACGCTAAATTGCGCATCAAGTTTTTGGCGCCGTTGCCGGGGACTTTTTAGGGTTTATTTAGTAGTCCGAATTAATTTTCAGAGTTTTTATTTTTATTTTATTTTATTTTTTATTTTTCTGTTATCTCACTGCTCTTGAGATCTCTACTTTTGCAGGATGGGCGACAATACCGAGAGAACGCCAGAACTGCCCGAGACACGTACTCCAGCCGAGATGGCTCGGTACATCGAGGATCTGATCGCAGCAGGATTCGCTGCCCGGAGCAACCAGAGGACGTACAACAGGTCTGGGAAGGCGTTGGTGGAGAATTTCGAAGTCCCCACGGGGGGCATGAGCGAGCTATTGTGGTGCCCGAGATCACCGCAGAACACTTTGACATCAAACCCTCCACCATCCAGACTGTGCAGACCCTCTGCCCGTTCCATGGCAAAGCTGACGAAGACCCGAACGACTTTATCGGGAAGTTCGAGGATTACTGCAACAAGGTCCGGTATAAGGGAGTTGACGCAGAGGCACTTATGCTAATTCTTTTCCCATACTGCCTATACGGAGTGGCCAACGACTGGCTCGAATTCCGACCACCCAGATCGATCACTACATGGGAGGGGTGTGTCACCGATTTTCTGGCCAAATTTTGTTGGAATTGTGCCCTAGAGGCAATCAATTAATTGTGACAAATATATGGATTTACGATTCATTATGTTATCAATATGGAGATATGCTAACATGAATGAAGTCCTTAGAATATAAGGTGTTATATTCTTAAATATCCCTAGTCAATTATAATGATTAATGGGACAATCATCTATAGACTAGTATGGGGTTGGATTGATATGGAGATATCACGATCCAACACATGGGTATGCATTAGGAGTAATGGCATACTGGATTGACCCACGACGAAAAGGATACATTAGATTATGTGAAGTCACAATCGCTTTTCGTAGTGCTAATATTATTGCAATCCTTAGACTTGAAGTCACTAGATACTCTAGTTGTGAAATATTGCGCTTTGATGTTATCAAACGTTACACCGTAACTGGGTAATCATAAAGGTGGCTATCGGGCGTGATAGGAAGCAAGCTTAGAGATCGTAGTGATGTAGATAGGATTTGTCCCTCCCACATAATGGGGGTAAATATCCACGGCCACTCGAGGGATGAGGCTTATTGAATGTCTGGCCAGACTCAGATAAATTAATATACAGATATTAATTTTATCTGCAAGTATAAGCATATTCCCAGGATCGAGGAACTATGGATTGGATATACGAGTGTGACTATTTATGTCTCGTGTCCAATCCGGATATGGAGACAAAGGGATAATGCAATATGACATATTGGGCACAAAGGTTTGTCGGGATCACTGACTATTTCTATTGGTTGGGTGGCATGGATGTGTTGCTAGACACCGCTCCATGTTAGTAATAGTTACTACCAACTATATAGAAACCTATGGGGTCACACGTCAAATAGAGTAGAGCTAGATTTGGGATTAATTAATATGGATTAATTAATAGAAGGATCATTGTGCAACACCTTGCAAACTTAGTAGGACTAATTTGCAAGGAAGGGAATAGTTCTAGTCCTACTAGAATAAGAAAACTCTTTTATGGAAACAACAAGGAGTTGTTGGAGTATATAAAGGAGGCTCTAGCTTCCTTCCCACTTGATGAGTTACTATTAGTCATAACACAAAAGTGGGAGAGAGCAAAAGAGAGAGCAAGACAAGGTGCTAGGGCCGAAACCCTAGCCACCCGTCCCCCCCCTACCCGACGGCAAAGAGAGGCCGCCTCCTCTCTTGTGCCTTTGGTGATTTGTTGCTTTGATCTTCATCCCTCTTCCTCCAAGGTTCAAGCTAGCACTTGATTGAAGGAAGAATCTAGATCTCACCTCTAGACGTGGATCAACCGTAGAGACGAGGACATCATTCTTCGTGTGATCTCACAAATCAAAAGGTACACATCTTCTATGTCCTTGATCATGTTATGATGTCTCTTCCTGTGATCCTTGGTGGGCTTTGAGTAGGATTAATTTTGTTATTCCGCTGCGTTACCTACGTCAAAACCCAACAGTGGTATCAGAGCCACAGGTCGTAGAGCATAACATGATATTATGTGTTTACGATTTCAGTTCATACACCGCATTATTGTTTATTACGCGAAAACTGAAAAATTGGCATAGTAGATGCTATATTGAATTTGATTCAAACAAACAAGACCCAATTTAACATTGAATGTTAGAATTGGTGAGTTTAATCACATAGGATGTGAATAATTGGGTTCTTGAAAATTAGGGTTCATGGGCACATGCTTGGAAAAGGGGTTTTCCAAGTATGGAAATAATTAAACTTGGGCAACAAGGAAGAAGTTGTTTTGGAAACAACTAAACTTGGGAACCAAGGAAAGAATTATTTTGGAAACAATACCATAAGGGTGTTTTGGAAACAACCCAACAAGGAAGGAATTGTTTGTGGAAACAATTCCATATATTGTTTTTGGAAATAATTCCATGTATTGTTTATGAAAATAATTCCATGAAATTGTTTATGGAAACAATTCCATGAGGAGGTGTGGCCCATGTAGGGACCGCCCCTCTCTCTCTCCTTGCCGCCCAAGTAACACACGGCACAAGAGGGGCCGGCACACCCTAGCACACGGCCTAGCCGTGTGGGCTAGGGGCCGGCCGGCCCGGGCCTAGTGTGGCGGTTCCTTGGTTGATTTCGGCCATTCTTTGGTAAATCCTTTGGACCGTTGTGAAACCCTAGTTACCCAATTTCATTAAAATTAAACAAGCGCGTTAAAAATTGGTTTTAACTGTATTATGTGCTTTATTGCATGGTGGATGGATATGGCCTAGGATTGTGGATGTTTATTGTTTTGTGGTTTGGTTTACGGCCTGCGAGCTGATCAAATTAATGTAATAATTAATTAAGTTTTACGGCCTGCGAGTCGTCTTTTTCTCCTCGACATGTGAGGCTTTTGTTATTTATTTATTCTAGATGTTAGGCTAGAATTAGAAATATTTAGTTGATAGCCAAGAACATGGAGAAGAAGACCGGAGAACCAAAGGAGCCAAAAGACATCCCTAGGCGCGCAGCTATGGTGGAGCACATGGAGATGAGCTTGTCACTTTAGGGCATATAGATATTATCATTGGCTTGGTAATATCTTAGTCTAAGGGGGCCATATCCATGCCACGTTATTTTCTTTTGTGGATGTTTATTATTTATGTCTTGTTATTTAATTTGTGTGTATGGCGATACTAGCAAAACGTTAACAAGATAATAATAAACAAAGTTGGTCTTTTATTGTGGATGGCCCAATCCAAATAAGTAGACCATGTTGATAAGATCAACCAAACAATTTAAAAGAAAATCCCTCAATTAAATATTGCGTTTTGCCTTCTCTTGCCAAAACACCCTTCATGATCGTGACCTATTAAAATTCGGGCTTGCCAAAGCAAGGCGATTTTAAATTTCATGGTGTGTTGCGGACGACGCAAGCTAGTAATGCGTGTATGTTGAAAGCAAGAGGTTGGACGCAACTAGGCAAGAATCAATTGGATTGATGAGCTTAGAGGCATGACAATTAGGAGTTATCCAATTGGATAAAGAATAAAGGAATTTATTCACCTAATTGGACCAAGAGTTGCATGGGATGCAACTGGAATGGTTCCTACCTAAATAACCAATTCTTGGGTGACTTGCCAAAGCAAGCTCAAGAAGAAGTGAAAAAGGGATCTTGGACCCACTAGAAAATATATAAGATATTTTCCGCATTAATGGTGAGGGCTATTAATCCGAGAAAAATAGTGGGAGCTATATTTAATAATTTAAATCCTTGTTGAATATAGTTATACGTCACAATGCTTTGCATAATCCTATAAGTGTTGAATACCCATCGCATTAAACAAACAAACGCGACTTTATGTCCATGAGATGGACAAGATGTCTGGAATCTATTTTCTAGATTGGTATAAAATTGAGAATTGTTCTCAAATAAAGGAAATATGTTGTACATTGTAGAGCATAAATTTCTCTTCCCACCAACTACCAAAACACACTAAAGCCATATGGAAGGAACATCAAAGAATGGTTCTTTGGATGTAACTTGTCTCATGTCAAGCTCCCATGGACTCTAAGCTTTGGAAGCAAGATGAGAAATTTGGAGGCATATGATATGATCATACGAGCTTTTCATGAAAGGCTTAAGGTGTTGCTCCACTTTGCAATCTCTTGCTTAGCACTCGTCATGGTCAAGATGGAATAAGTTCGGGTTTGCCAAAGCAAGGCGACTTAGTTCATCGAGATATGACGCGACAACACAAGTCAGTAATGTGTGGCTGCTGAAGCAAGAGGTGAAGCGCAAACTAAACTATCTCAATAGGATTGAAAGCTTAGTTATTGGGAGTTATCTATAAGATAGATAAAGAATATATAGTTATTCTCCCAAGTGGACCAAGAATTGCATTGGATGCAATTACAGTTTTGTTTTAAAGTTGATTTACTCAATATGATTGAAAAATCACTAATCAAAACACTCATAATGGGCATGGGCAAAAACTGTTAATAGTTAACAGCATGGGTAAGGGCAAATGGTTTGCGCCAAACCCATGAGTATAAAGCAAGCCTGTTGCTAAAACCAAGTTGCCTCGAAGTCCCATAGGTGGTGTAGAGGAAGAGAGACTACCCAAAGTACATGGAAGTAAATAATAAAGGAATTATGAATTCTGACTTGGGTATTTTATTATAAAATTCAATGTGTCTATCTCATCATCAAGAGTATATGATACTAGATGAGGATCTCACATTTATAGAAATGGGGAGGATCTCAAGAGACGAAGACAATTGGATAAGGAAGAAATAATCCTACACGTGGGGCTATGAAGCAAAGGGTTGCTGAAAAGCTGTAGGAATTATTTCTACCTTTCAGAAATTGTTCATGAATTAGACAAAAGGGATAATGTCCCTGCTATGAGTAGGACCATTATCATAGTTTCTTGTTGGACAAGAAAGCTCCTTATCATAATAAAAGGACAAATGTTGTTCCATTTATTATGGTATGCATTATTGTAATGCAATTTTGTCTAAGTGGATTCTATATCCATGATCATGATAATTTCATCTATAAAATTAATACCTAGAGGTTTGCATATAATGATATGAACTTCACTTATCTTTACATTATCGTTTAGGCCCCATAAATAAGAGATACATATCTAGAATTCCATTAGGATGGATTTCTGGGACTCATTTGATTATTGAATCATATGAGACATGTAAGACTTATTAGGCAAAGATATGATCTTTTGGGAATCATACATATTGATGTATGAAGGCCGCTAAGCACAAATACTAAAGATGGTTTTAGTACTTCATCATATTTACTGATAGGATCAGAGAAATATGGATTTGTGTATCTTATGAAGAAACAAATCAGAATCCTTTGAATTGTTCAAAGTATTCAGGAATGAAGTAGAGAACCAACTTGGCAAAAGTATTTAGACTCTACGATTGGATCATAGAAGAAAATACTTGAGCCAAGAGTTTGACAAGAATCTATGGGAGTATTGGATATGATCCAAAACTCGCTCCACCTAGCACGCCACGTGGGTTTGGCATGTCTAAAAGGAGAGTTCGGACCTTGTTGGACACGGTTCGGTCCATGATGAGTCAAACATAAACTTCCAGTTTACTTTTAGGGGCTATGTTCTATTTACAGCAAATTTCGCCCTTAACCTTATTCCATCAAAAACGGATTATGAAAAACACCATATGAGATATGGACTAGGAAGTGTCCTAGTATGTCATTCATAAATATTTGGGGTCATGAGGTTTATGTAAAAGAGTTTACAAATAAACTTATACCCAAATCGGATAAATGTTTTGTGGGATATCCTGAAAAGGATATTATTTCTACAACCTAATCGAGAACAAACCGTTTGTTTCTCGAACCACAGTGTTTCTAGGTAGAGATTGTCTCTAAAAGAAACAGTGGGAGGACAGTAGAACTTGAAAAGTTCAAAGAACCACAATAGAACATTGATCCGTTTGATGGAACATGAGCAGGATCACAAAGTGTTGTGGAGCAACCTACTCAAATAACACAAGAACTTCGTAGGACAGGTAGGATATGTCAAGGGACTAGAGAAATAAGAATTTCTCATAACCCCTGATATATTGCTCGTCGAGATGAGCCTACAACCTATGAGATGGGCCACGTGTGGCCATACTCTCAGAAATGGCTTGGAGCCATGAGATACGATATGGAATCCATGTATACCAACAAAGTATGGACTTTGGTGGAACCACCTGAATGGGTAGGACCCATAGGGTGCAAGTAGGTTATGAGGAAACCAACATGGATGGTAATATGATTACCTTTAAGGGAAAATTGGTAGGAAAGGGATTTCATGTAAGCTCATAGTATAGACTATGACAAAATCTTTCCCCAATTGTGATGCTTAAATCCATTCACATCTTGCTTGTAGCAATCTATTTATAGATTTGATCAAGCTTCTAGGAGTTCGACTCTTCAAATTGATGATGTAATCAAAGGAGTTTGGTTCCATCAAAATTGAAGATAAGACTTGTGTCTACAAGAAGGTTAGTGGGAGCATAGTTAAATTTCTGGTCTTGTATGTAGAGACATACTAATCATTGGGAATAATGTCTCTACTCTGGAATCTATTAAAGATTGGCTAGAGAAATTGATTTCCAATAATTGACTTAGGCGAGAAAATCTATAAAATCTATGGAGATAGATTAAAGTAATTGTTCAGCCTGAGTCATGGTACATATATTGACAAGGTGTTGAAATGGTTCAACGTGAAGAGAATATTGATTCTTACCCATGTCACATGGAATTAGTCTTTGGAAGGCTAATTGTCTTACCAATTAGATTGGGAATGGACAGTATGAATTAGATTCACGAGATACGCCATGAGATGTACTAGGCCAGATGTGTCATAAAGCATGACACAAAGATACCAATCAAATCCAAGTGAGGTGTCACTTGATAATTATCAAGATTATCCTTAAGTACTTGAGAAGGAATAAAGGATGAACTCTTGATTAATGGAGGATAGGAAAGGTTTACTGTAAGGGGTTACAGTGATGAGAACTTCCATCTGACAAAGAAGATTTCAGATTATAGTCGAGTTTCATGTTTTGTGCTAGAGGGAGTGACTGTGAGCTGGAAAGGTTCCAGGCAAGATTCAGTCACTGATTCTAACATAGAGGACTGAGTAAATTAATGCATAAGATGCATTTATTCAGAATATTCAATCTCAATCAAATTGTTGATGGAGGAGATGTGAATATTTGCAAGGTGCCAGCATATGTCTTGCCCCTACGCAGTGTAAGCGTGGAGGACCGCGCTAGATCAATAGGCATATGATGCAGCAGATTGACTCTAGTGCAAGTGGGAGACTGTTGGAATTGTGCCCTAGAGGCAATCAATTAATTGTGACAAATATATGGATTTACGATTCATTATGTTATCAATATGGAGATATGCTAACATGAATGAAGTCCTTAGAATATAAGGTGTTATATTCTTAAATATCCCTAGTGAATTATAATGATTAATGGGACAATCATCTATAGACTAGTATGGGGTTGGATTGATATGGAGATATCACGATCCAACACATGGGTATGCATTAGGAGTAATGGCATACTGGATTGACCCACGACGAAAAGGATACATTAGATTATGTGAAGTCACAATCGCTTTTCGTAGTGCTAATATTATTGCAATCCTTAGACTTGAAGTCACTAGATACTCTAGTTGTGAAATATTGCGCTTTGATGTTATCAAACGTTACACCGTAACTGGGTAATCATAAAGGTGGCTATCGGGCGTGATAGGAAGCAAGCTTAGAGATCGTAGTGATGTAGATAGGATTTGTCCCTCCCACATAATGGGGGTAAATATCCACGGCCACTCGAGGGATGAGGCTTATTGAATGTCTGGCCAGACTCAGATAAATTAATATACAGATATTAATTTTATCTGCAAGTATAAGCATATTCCCAGGATCGAGGAACTATGGATTGGATATACGAGTGTGACTATTTATGTCTCGTGTCCAATCCGGATATGGAGACAAAGGGATAATGCAATATGACATATTGGGCACAAAGGTTTGTCGGGATCACTGACTATTTCTATTGGTTGGGTGGCATGGATGTGTTGCTAGACACCGCTCCATGTTAGTAATAGTTACTACCAACTATATAGAAACCTATGGGGTCACACGTCAAATAGAGTAGAGCTAGATTTGGGATTAATTAATATGGATTAATTAATAGAAGGATCATTGTGCAACACCTTGCAAACTTAGTAGGACTAATTTGCAAGGAAGGGAATAGTTCTAGTCCTACTAGAATAAGAAAACTCTTTTATGGAAACAACAAGGAGTTGTTGGAGTATATAAAGGAGGCTCTAGCTTCCTTCCCACTTGATGAGTTACTATTAGTCATAACACAAAAGTGGGAGAGAGCAAAAGAGAGAGCAAGACAAGGTGCTAGGGCCGAAACCCTAGCCACCCGTCCGCCCCCTACCCGACGGCAAAGAGAGGCCGCCTCCTCTCTTGTGCCTTTGGTGATTTGTTGCTTTGATCTTCATCCCTCTTCCTCCAAGGTTCAAGCTAGCACTTGATTGAAGGAAGAATCTAGATCTCACCTCTAGACGTGGATCAACCGTAGAGACGAGGACATCATTCTTCGTGTGATCTCACAAATCAAAAGGTACACATCTTCTATGTCCTTGATCATGTTATGATGTCTCTTCCTGTGATCCTTGGTGGGCTTTGAGTAGGATTAATTTTGTTATTCCGCTGCGTTACCTACGTCAAAACCCAACAAATTTTACCCCGCCTCCCGGATCATTCAATTACAAAGCGAGATTTTGTCGTTCAAACAGAAGACGGGAGAGACGGTGGTAGACGCATGGGACAGATTGATGAGACTTGTGAAAAGATGCCCGAACCACGGTTTCGGAGACCCGAAGATCCTGCAGGTATTCTACCATGCCCTAGACAGGGAGAGTGCTGACAGGATTGACCGAGAAGCCGGAGGAAATTTTCTGTACCATGTGGACAAGGACGGTGCCTATGAGCTGATGAAGCAATTAGCCAAACAGGATACTCGCCTGTTTGACGATCGCAGGATCACGGCCCGAGCCGAGCCAGTGGAAGACGACCGGATAGACAATCTGGCCAAGATCGTTCAAGATTTGGTCAAGAAAGTTTACTCAACTGATGCAGTAGGAAAAACAGATTTGGACACAGCCATCGAGGGGCTCGGAAACGAAGATTCCAATTACGTACAGCATCAGTGGGACCCGAGCCGGTACACACCGGGCACGAGAGATCATCCCGGGTTCCGGTACGGAAACCCGAACGCAGCAATTTATGTACCGGGATTCCAGCACAAGCCACTGGCTCAGCAGGCCGCACCGACACCGCAGGTTCAGCCAGGCCCATCGGCAGAGCAGTACGACGCTCAGATGAAGGAGATTAAGTCCATGTTCCAGACCATGGAGTCCCGGTTCGAGCACATGGACGCCCTGACAGCCGACGTGCAGATGACCAAAACGTCACTGCGCGCTTTGGAGGTACAAGTTGGACAGTTAGCACAGCAGCTAACGGAGAGACAGCCAGGAAACCTACCCTCGAATACAGTAAATAATCCACGGGCTCAGATCAATGCTATCTCCACTCGGAGTGGATTGGCACTGCAGGATCCACCGTATCCCAGCCACGCACGCGCAGAAAATTCGAAAGAAGTAGAACGCAACTTGTCGGGCCAGGATAACAGCACAGTCGACCGCCCCCAGCCGAAGGGCTCGGTTGAGCAGGATGCAGTGCAGAACGAGACAGATGCAGAAACGGTACCTGTCTCCAAGGAGGTGCCGTACCCCTTGCGAACACGAAAGAGGGACGACAGCAAGGACTACGCCAGGTTTCTCGAGATGTTCAAACAGCTGAAGATCAACATACCCTTTGCGGAGGCGTTGGCAAAGATGCCCACTTATGCCAAGTTCCTCAAAGATATTTTGTACGGACGGAAACGTATGAGCGATTTCGAGACAATAAATCTGACAGCAGAAGTGAGCAATTGTGTGAAGAATGGGCTACCGAGGAAGAGGAAGGACCCTGGCAGTTTTTTCATCCCGGTGACCCTAGGTAATGCTTACACAGGAAAGGCTCTGTGTGACCTAGGGGCCAGTATCAATCTGATGCCTTTGTCGATTTTCAAAACTTTGAAAATCGGTGAACTCAGGCCCACCAGAATCAAGCTGCAAATGGCGGACAGATCCGTGAAGCAGGCTTACGGAGTTATTGAAGATATTCTGGTGAAAGTCGGAGAATTGATTTTTCCGGCTGATTTCGTAATTCTGGACATGGAGGCAGGAGACGTACCACTCATTCTGGGCAGACCGTTTTTGGCCACTGGAGAAGCCATGATAAACTGTAAGAGCGGAGAACTGACCATGCATATCAATGAAGACAAGGTGAAGTTCAATGTTTTCAAAAATCTGCAACTACCGAACTATTACGAGCATGAAGACATCTTCGCAGTAGAGGTAGTCGAAGAAGGCTGGGAAAACGAAGAGATGGATGAGCTATGGGCAGAGATTGACAGAGTGGACAGAGAGAACGAGGAGAGATTCCAGGAGGAGCAGGTCATGCAAGCCGAAAACCGGACCACTTTACAGCTGGACGAAAAAGGTGGACAGAAATTGGCCCTGGTCCCGTCACTCAAGGAGCCACCGACCCGAGAGGTTAGACCGCTCCCGAGCCATCAAACTTCAGCACAGCCAAAGCAGTTTCAAGTAGGTCAGAAAATACGTCTCTGCGATTCTCGGAAGCAGTTTTTCCCGGGAAAATTGAGATCTCAGTGGTCAGGACCGTTTATCATCAAAGAGGTACTTTCATGGGAAGCAGTTGAATTGGAGAATCAGCATGACAGTACAACTTGCAGAGTGAGCGGAAACCGGGTCAAGCCATATCTCGGCCCGGAAGCGGACGTCAGGCCTGGCGGTTTTGACGTCCCTTGAGCAAACATGAGGTAACTGGGTCGGGCCGTCGACCGTAAATTACAAGCGCTGGTTGGGAGGCAACCCAACGTAGTAAGTTAGTTTAAATTATTTCAAGTTTTATTTTCAGTTTTGAATTTTGAGAGAGGTAAGATGAGTGGGGATTGACTTTGAATTGAGCATGTGCAGATACAGCAGAGCAGAAAACGAGAACAAAAAGGAGTAGAGAGAGAAAAAAAAAATTATGTTTGAAAAAAAAAATATTACCTGTTGCCTGCGTATATACGCAGGCTGCTGCGTATATACGCAGCCTGCAGTAAAATTTCATAATTTTGAAAAAAAAAATATTTTTTTTTACCTGCTGCTTGCGTATATACGCAGACCCTGCGTATATACGCAGTCAGCAGCGAAAATTTCAGGATTTTGAAAAAAAAAAAATTGAAAAAAAATTTTATTTTTGTTGCTGACTGCGTATATACGCAGGGGTTGCGTATATACGCAGCCAGCAGTGAGAATTTTTTTTTTTCAAAAAAAAAAAAAAAAAAAAAAAAAAAAAACTTTTTTCGATAATGTTCCCTGTTTGCGTATATACGCAGGTGTTGCGTATATACGCAGGCAGAAGAAGAAAAAAAAAATATAAATTTTTTTTCGGACAACAACACGTTTTTGCCCCATTTTTCTCTCTCTACCTCCATACACAGATCCGTGGAGTTTGAAGCGAATTCAGAAAATTTCGTAGAAGGAAAGGCAAATTTTCAAAATCTTGAAGAATCGACCCCGGTGTGTTCTGGCACACTCGACCGTCACAGGGACTCGTACGAGTTGGGGATTTTTCAGGAACAGTTTTTCTGCAGAACCGAGCAATCGACCCCGGTGTACGGAAGTATACTCGACCATATGGGAGCACATTGTCAAACACAATGGTGCTCGGGGATTGCACGTTTGAAGAGCGCACATAGAGCCCGGAAGGTTGACAACTTCCATCGACAAATTTTCCGGCGACCGGTCAGCGGTCCTTCTCCACCGGGATCTGCGAAAAGTTCTGCACCTGTAAGAACTGACTCCGGGTGTACAGGTTAAATTTCTGTCTCTCGCTTTATTTTTCTGCATATACTACCAGTTGTTCCCATTCGATGAGGCAAGCCAGCTCATCCAATCCAGATGGTATGCCTAATGATTAGTACCATGAGGGCATGGCACCATCCAGTGTGGGGGTGGTGGCGTTGTAACTGCATAACGTTTTATTAAAAAAAAAAAAAAAAAAAAAAAAAAAAAAAATTAAAAAAAAATTATTATTTAAAAAAAAAATTGAAAATTTTGAGACTGGGTGAAGGATTTAGCTTAAAACTGGAGAGAGCTCAATGATAGAAAATTTCCCGAAGTGGACGAACTTAGGTGAGGAAGAGCTGCGAGAATCTGTCTAGGGGAGTTAATAGAGCCAATGCACTTCTGGAAAACGCAAGTAGCTGTCTCCCGAGCAATGTATCCGACTAGCTGCCAGACCACCGTCACCAGGTAGTCGTCAACCCGCCATCACGGTCACCACATCATTTGGTGGAGTGATAGGCCATAGGGGACCTCACGTCCTGTCTCGCGCCTTAGGTCCACTAGTGAGCCCCGTTGATCCATTAATCCTTTTCTTGGTAACCGTTTGACCTAGGAAGCCGTTTTTTGATACTCGCATCATTGTTAGTATTTTTACCCTTCCTACGCGTCATGGCACGAGGGAGTTGAGTTGAGAGTGATTTTCTGCGGTAGAGCAGAATTGTCATATTTGATAGTGGATGAGCTTTATTATTATATTTGAGGGTGTGTAAGGGTGAGATAGTTACGGCAGCACACTTCGGTGTGGCGGTGACTCACGACATTACACCGTGAGCACAAGAGGAGAGCCGTAGTGCGTAAATTTTCCGCACGACATGGGGGACTTTGGGTTGACAGGGTTACTGGAGGACGCGCTGTGCTATTTAGACATCCTTGGAGTGAGGAGGATCGGTTGGAAAAGCGCGAATATTTTACAGATTGACTACATGGTTCGGAATTAGTGTGGGGGTGGTCATTACAGATTATTTCAGTATTTTTCAGCCACCCCACGTTTTTGTCTTATCATAGAATTGGCCTGGCTTATATTATTGTTGTTTATTGTGTTGCCCCGCAAAAAAAAAAAAAAAAAAAAAAAAAAAAAAAAAAAAAAAAAAAAAAAAAAAAACGAGAAAGAAAAAAAAATGATGAAAAAAACGGAAAAAAAAAAGTATCAAAGGCAGAAAATTCAGGGTGCTTGATTGATTTTATTTCAAAACGTCGGGCCGACAATTTTTATCACAGTTTCACATTCGTTCACAGTTGTGGCCGCGAGAACGGCAGTTACACCGGGACTGGGGAAATTGAGTGTCAAGAATCTTAGGTGATTTGGGTCAATTTCTATCATCTCGGTGAGGGAGTGTGAGATTGGGGTATGTGTGAGTGTGCTGTGACGTTTAGGACATCGCTTCTAAATGACTTATCCTACCGTCCCAAAGCCGGCAGATTTACATTACACCCGGAGTAAAAGCACGGAAGGTGTGCGTTAGGGATACGTTCGGTTTGCGTGCAAAAGCGGAAGTAAGTGGTGTTCGTGCTTGTTCCTAACCTAGGCTGGCCGCGAGTTCTTCCGATCACCGCAGTTTCTGAAATTTAGGGGAATATGAGAACTTGATGATGGTCAGTTTGAGTTGAAGAGATTGCCCAGTCTCACCAAAAGAAATATATATATATATATATAAACTGTTTTTATAATAGTAATACTGTTTTTAAATAAGTGCAGTTACACCGCTCTGGATTGTTTTGGGATAGTATGCATTGGTAGTATATTGCTGGAGTTTGCTCGGGACGAGCAAAGTTTAGTGTGGGGGTATTTGATAACGCCCAAATAGGGGTTATTTTATAGCCTGAAAAGATGTGTATGTGTGCTGGAAAGTCACGTTTTAGCCAGAATTCACCCTCGAAAAGTCTCGGTTTTAGGAACGAGACGTTTATTTGCTCTTCGTGAATTTCTGCATGTTTCGTACTTTTATTGGATATGATCGCGGGTTTTTTCATGTTTTTACAGGAACAGGTTCGGAAAGTGCATTGGGATGCGTGCCGAGCCAGAACCGGGATCGCCTCGGGAAACGTGCAGAAAATGCTCGGGACAGGATTTGACCGAGAGTGGTACAAGGGAGAGCGGAATGGAAAACGGAAAGACTGGAGGAGAAACGAGCAGTGAAAACCGACCGAGGAAGCTGAAAACGCCAAAACCGAGAATCACCGGGATGCGCTCGGTTGACAATATCTTGAGCTTGACTTGGAATTTTGAAGTGAAACCAGGGGCAAAAGAACGGAGACGTCAAGGGCTTTCCGAAAACAGGTTATAATGCTGAAACGGAGTCCGGCCGAAAAACCGACTCCCGTCAAGTGTGGGTCCCAGACAGGCCACGCCCAAGTAAGGAGTCTCGGTTCCCGGTGTCCAGATTCAAGAGCAACTATTTCATGTTCGTGACGATTTCCGGGACCGTTTTGGCCTAGGGGTATTTTGGTCATTTTGGCACCGGGCCCGGGTTTCCGGAGTCAAGTTCAGATTTTGTCTCCCAAATTCAGTCAGCAGTTTTCCTATGTCCAGAGCCAAGATTGGACGGAATTCGGAGCGGTTTTGACCCAGGGGTATTTTGGTAATTTTGACAAGTTTCGGGTCAAAACGCAAGACAGGGGCACGGGAAAGCAGGAAGACACCGAGGAAGGAAAACCGGGAGCGTCAGGCAGAAGAGTGGGACCCAGGGGACCAGACCTGGCCCACCAAAGGACCAAGTGGGCCCCACCTACCCCCACGGCCTGCGTATATACGCAGGCCCTGCGTATATACGCAGCCCCTGCGTATATACGCAGGCAGTGAGGGTGGTGGGGGATGTTGGTTGGGCCCTGGTTGCGTATATACGCAACCCCTGCGTATATACGCAGCCAGTTTTGACTTTTGGTCAAAGACGGTGGACCGATGGCAGTTTTCGTAAATTCTGGCGCAAGCGTTTTCAGGAAAAACAGCACTATTTAAAGACTCGTCCAGACTCGTTTTGAAACAATCAACACAAGACAGCACAACCGGAGGAGTCGGAGCGTCCCGGAGAGCACGGAAACGTGAATCCAGATTCAAGACACCCGTTTGCTTTTCTTCTCTCTCATTCAAAAACTGTGTTATTTTACGTTATGAATTTCAGTAGCTAAACTTTTACCTAGGTTCTCGGTGAACCTAGGGTTTCGTTTTCAGAGATTAGTTCTACGTTTTGACTATGAATTCATGATCGTACTATCTTAATATCAGCAGCTTTATTCGTTATTATGTCTTTGAATTTTACTGTTTATGCATGATCGGAGTCGCGAACCAGAATTGCTGCAGACCCGAGCCGGTAGGTGAAAACGTCCGGTTAGGGTTAGGAAGAGAAGACAGAATTTAGCACCTTACCCCGATGGGCCGACTAGCGAAGGGGAGTTAGGACTAGCCTGAAATCGTTGAGACCAACTGTTAGAGAATCTGACCCGGGCCATCAGGACAGGTTAGAAACCCTAGCAGCCTTAGAACAAGACTGCAGATTTAGGCAGCTTAACAGGAATCCGACAGTCTGCAGGATTGTGATAACGTGCAGGAAAAGAAAAGATACTGCACAATTGGTACGTGGCACGGATAACGAGACTGTTGTGTGTTTTCATGTCAAACAAAGAACGAAAATCTGAAGAACCCTAGGGGATCCCGGGACCTAGTATCTCAAACCCTAGATTTACAACTTAAGATTATTCAGAAAACTTCCACAAAAATATTTACGTTTCAGTTATTTACGTTCAGTACTTAGTTCGTAGTTACAAACTCTCAAAATATTCCTCATTTTTACACTCTGTTCGTTAAAACTGATTACTAAAAAAACCTGCAAAGTCCCTGTGGGATCGATAATCTGAGTCGTAATACACTCTATATTACTTGATTCGTATACTTGCGAATAGTACGCTAAATTGCGCATCATTGTGCAAGGCTTGTAATAGTTCAGCTATTCAAGGCCTTGAACCAGCTTTCAAAGCCTTGAATTAGTCTCAGAGGCTTGAAAATAGTTTCAAGGCCTTGATACTGCTTAACCTGTGTAAACATTCTCAGGGGGAGTTTTCTGCAAACTCTCTGAGTTGATTCCCTTTCTATATTTCATTTGTTTGATTCACTGTTATTAAATGATGAAAGACAAATTATTCTAACATGATTTGATTATATAATATCATCTGTTTGACTTTGATATTGCAGGAAATTTTATTTCCAAGATTTGCAGGATTATTTCCTAAACTGAATTTTTGCAGATTTGGAAATAGTTGGACACTTTGATCCTGTGATCAATCAGAGACTTATAACAGCTTCTATGATTGCTTATAGACAAGATCAAAACAATATCTCTGAAGATTGTGATCAACTATCCGTTGGAGAAAGCTGTTAAAGAGAGTCAAAGCTGTTGCCTACAAAATAGGAAGTTGTTGCTGAAAATCTGGGAAGATTTGCAGAGCTTCGAACAGTATAAATGGAGCTCACTTTGAAGCAACAAAATACGAGACAAAACGGGCAAAAGCAATAGAAAATTTTCTGGATTGACAAAGCACCAAAGAAGAACATCAAACTCTCAATCAATTCCACAGAAGTTCACTGCATTCTTCACTGCATTTTCTATTCTAAGTGTACTTCTGTTTTGAGCTGTATTGGTAGATCACTTATGTATTATATCTACATCTATTCTCAATGATTTTTTAAGGTTAACAATAGAGAATTCTTAGTTAATCAGTTAGCTAGAGCATGTACTAGACAGGTTAGGGAAAACCACAAGCTGTAACAGAGTAAGGGAACTCTCTGGGCTTGAGTTCTAGGGCTTAGATTTTGATTAATAAGAATTGAGTTGAAAATCCTGCAGGGATCTAATCCGTGAGGTAGAGACGTAGGTCCAAGTGGACTGAAATCTATAAATCATTTGTCACTTGCATTACAGTTCATTCTTTTTCATAGTTTTTGCAGCACACAAAAACTGTATGTTTTTCAAGGGTTTGAACTTGTTTTCAAGGCCTTGAAAAAGGCATACTTGCTTTATTTTGTCTGCATCTTCTCCAAGGGATTGAACTAGTTTACAAGGACTTGAACTTCATTGTTTGCACAAGTTTTCATCCTCCTAGCAAGCTTTGCAAAAATTTGGCATACTCTATTCAACCCCCCCCCCCCCCCTTTCTAGAGTATCTTAGCTGCATTAACATATGCTTACTCACACTTTCATACTCGATAATTCCTCTGATCAAGAACCCGATAGCTCTCACAACAAGGAACTCAATATTCCCCCAATAAGGAACTTGGTGGTGGGTATATCAACAATACTATTCTCATCATCAAAACAATTGATCTTCATCCCAAACCAATTCGCCATCACTCCTCACCAACAAACCCCTAACCCAACAACCTGGCTCTGATACCACTTGTTAGAGTACGCTTTGCGGAAGCACGATGCCATTTGTTGGGGACCAAGAAGAGTGATGAGGTGAAGAAGAAGATGAAGAACGACACAACAATTTAACGTGGTTCACTAGCTTTGAGACTAGCTACATCCACGACAAAACAACCCGATTTGTTGATGAGTAAGCCAGTTACAATCCAAGACACACGCGGCCAGCAACACACGTATACCCACAACCTAGGACTCTATTATAAACCTAGGACATGACTTGTTCCCAAAGTAATACCAAAGCACACACCAAAACAGATTAGGAAACAATTCTAAAAAAGACAAGGAAACAATCCTTAGCCGCCTTGGACCAATTCAATTTTCTATTCTAGGTATTTGAATCACCAAAACCTAACAGAAACACGTTCAACGAGGCCTTCATTTTTCCCCAATCCCCCAAAAAAAATCCCCAAACCAATCTAAACCCAGAAACCCAACTGGATCAAACCCACCTCCTTCCATAATCCCATCTCTCTGGGCTGCGGTTGTTGGGGGAAAACGAGGGCAGTGGGTGAAGGAGGAGGAGGACAATTTTGGCGTACTCGCTTCTCGAAGACGGCTAATGCAGAGGTGGAGAGAGAGAGAGAGAGGAGAGGCGTCGATGTGGGCGATGAGGAGGCCGAAGTTGAAGGCGATTGTGGTGTTTTTGTGCAGTAGCTTCAACGGGGAAGATTAGGGCTTGGAGCCATGAAGAGCAGAGACATGGAGAGAACGAGAGAGAAAGATACTGGGTTGAATCGGTATTTATACTAGGTAATTATAATGTGTTGATGAGGGCATTTTTTTCAATAAAAAGAAGCTCAAGTCATATTTGATGTACACCATGGGAAGGTGGTATAAGATTTTAGTGTAAAATGGGGCTTGGGGATAAGAAGGGGGGATATGATATGCTCTCCCATATCCTCTCACCCAAACACCGGATATGGGGGGGAGGGGATATAATATCAGATCCCACCCCCATATCCGCTATCCAAACGAGACCTTAAAAGTAATGTGTCTTACCTTCCATTGTGTCATGGGTTGCATTGTTTTGTAGCTAAGTGGCCCAATATTATAGCCCATGACACACTCTTAACCTACAATATTTATCTTAGCACATATAATTTTTCCTTGTACTTGTAGAATTATCTAAAATTCCACCACTAGTTGTAGGAAGAAAGATGGCTAAATTTAACCGGGATATTCATAGTTTGAGAAAACCGTGGATTAAGTACCCAAAATTTCAGTTTCAACGCTCACGGTCCCAAACTTTGAAAAACCATGCAATCGAATACCCAACCCCAACTTCCGTCCAATTTTTTTGATGGATCTGTATGAGAAGACTATAATACCCTCACAAATTCACTAAACTCACTCCATCTATATTGTTAGCAGTAAGAGCATGGCCACTAAATTTGGATGAAACACAACCACTAGCACCATCTTCAATCCGGGCAGATTCGCAGACAAAACCAACCCACTAAATATACTAACAATCACTATTGCCTACAACTAGTGGTGGAAATTTAGTTAATTTGGGCAATTAAAAAGCCTTTGCATTTCAAGATTTCTGAAATTAAAGTTCAAATATTTTGAGAATGAAAATGAAAGGCAAGATGAGTAAGAAATTACTTGTCTTGAAGAAATCTGGATCTGGTTCAATTTTGTTCCAATTCCTATTCTACTTTTACCTTCCGATTTCTAGTTTCAGTTTCTTCTAGATGTTCTTCGACCAATAGACGTAGAAGGAGAAAGATTAAACAAAGGGAAAGAAAACTTTTGGGAAAATGAAAAGTTAGTAACATGGGGGGGGGGGGGGTAATATAGTCTTATTATACGATTCCGTCAAATAATTAGACGGAATTTGGGGTTTGGTACCTGATTGCATGGATTTTCAAAGTTTGAGATCTTGAGCGCTGAAATTGAAACTATGGGTACATAAACTATTAGGTGCAATTTAGCCAAGAAATATCTACACACTTGTAAGTGCAAGGTATATAGAATCTTCCACACAAATATCTAGTTAAGGAGGTAGGAACCTTCTAGGCTCTCAAACTCCACTGTTAGATTATAGATTATGTAGAACCTTCCAAGGAGAGGCTATTGGAGTGGCCTCATTTGCCACATCCAACTATCAATCCAAGCAGTGTAAGCATTCACCAAGTAATAAAAAACTCTCTTTCTCCAAGCTCTCATGTTTTTTCGGTTTTTCTATGCTTACTTGAGTGGTTCAAGAGCCGCACGGGTTAGCAAAGAAGTCAGCCCGTGACAAGTGGCAAATATCTGAAAGAAGGAGGTTCATACGTAGCTGGTGCTACAAAGTTGTGCAAGCATATGTAATAAGTTCAGAAAGATGTGTGAAAGGAAAATTTAAAGTAGCTCACGTAGTTATTTGACTCGTACCTCCAAAAATGAACTTGTTCTTTGCTGTGGCCAGAAATAGTTCATGTATGTACGTTGGGAACATAACAAATAAGTCCTGCGCTACTTGGAGCCCGGACTTCAAATTTACATCTTCTTTTTGGCTTGAACTTCCAACTCCACCTTCTTTGTGGCCTGAACTTTCAACTCCACCTTCTTCTTTCTGGCTTGAACTTCCAAATCCACCTTCTTCTTTCCGGCTTGAACTTCCAACTCCACCTTCTTTCCGGCTTGAACTTCCAATTGTACCTTGTTTCCTCCTTGAACTTCCAACTCCACTTGAACATTCTGCACTTGACTTCGGGCTTAAACTTCCAAATCCACTCAAACCTTATTTTCTTGACTTTCCCTACAAAAGGAGAACAAAAAAAACATATAACAGTATTTGATCCCTATAAGTTTACAAGTTTACAACATATAGCGGGGCTGATATTAAATAAATCCTTACACTATGCGGCCGGGCATGATGAAAGCAATTCCACATATAATAGAGAACATCAAATCCTGGGGTTGTGCTGAAGTACCAAACGTGCCCTTCAAGTCACGTCTCCACCACTCATATACATCAGCATATGGAGATCGTTGTGACTCAATGGCTTAAGAATACTTATTATCTCATTACTCCAATAAAATGCTTAAGAATACCGAAGACCGGCTAGCGTAAGATCGTGAAAGTCCTTATGTCAGAAAAATACAATAAAAAACTAAACCAAGGAAAAATCTTGAGAGCGGACTAACAACAATCAAGAAATGGAAATAGTCATGGTTGCTTGAGCAGTGTGATTTTAGTGCTTTATTGGCTTATTTTACCTTAACTAGTTTTTGGTACATGCGATGCACTTGGGTGTATAATTTGTATAACTTTACATAATCTTCAGCTATTGCTACTAACTAATCCGGGTTGATCAAGACCCTTGTGTTGTCAAATACACCATTTCTGAATTTAAAGAATAATAATGTATGCTATCATACCAATAACAAAAACATGAAATATTTACTTATATCAGGTGGTTAAGGAGATCTCATAACCTCATGTACCAGGAAGGTCGACATTTGGCAGTACCCCATCTCCTATAGTGATGTTAAACATTTGTCAAATTTGATACATTAATACCCAAAAGTCAGCACGCAAAATTCTTGGAGCTCCAGCTCGAGTTTTTTCTTATGCAAATAAAATTGTATACTCACAACTCTATTCACACATTCACTTAGTCATTTGTACATTAAAATATCAATCCTTTTAAATTCCTATCACGAAATTGGTCTAGATATAGACATGATTGCTTTTATCATCCCCTTGCTTTCTGCCCTTCACAAACTCAACATTAGAATGATCTGCAAAGAAACAAATAAATATTAAAATTTTCAATGACAATGAGAAAGAATAAGTTCTATCTCATAGTTCACCACACTTATTAGTCAACAAAAACATGCATTTTGAACAATACTCTTTAACTTTTCTAGACAGTAAGAAGGAACGCTTACTAGCTGCAAAATTTATCTTTTCGTCTGCTAGTTTTTCCTAGCAATAAATTATGCATGTCTTCTATGATCCTTTCCGTTGTTCCCTGACCGATAATCCCTCCGTCCCAAAATTAATTCTACGATTGACTTTTCAGGAAAACATATATTTATGTACATATGTAAATTGAGTTGTCTCGTTCCTACGACGTATTCCCTCTTTGATATAGTGAAACTCTCCTCCTCTCGTAGATGTAGGTGGGTTTGCTGAACCACGTTAAATTTTTGTGTTCCCATTTTTTTCTCCTATATTACCTGTGTGTGGTGCGTGATCGTGTGGCGTGTTTTTTCTTCCGTTGCGACGGAAATTCGGGTCGACGAATAATTTCCAACGAGTGGTATCAGAGCCTAGTTCACGATCCGGGGTGGAGCATGCAGGGGAAGGGAGATTGAAGAAGACGGACAAGAATTAAAAAAGAAGGATGTCATTGTTTTGGTTCACCTGCTGTGTAGCAACCAAAGCTTGACAAGTTAAGGCGAAACGGAAAAAATTGATGAGAATGGTGCAGCTTGAGTGCACCAAGAACAAGGTACGGGTTTTTTTATTTTCCAATTCCACCGTAATGAGTGTTGCCATGATGGTCCACCCACATGTGTTGCTACTGCCAGTTGCTACAATGAGAAGGAAGAGGTATAATTGGGTGCCGATGAGGCTTGGGTTCCACGTTGTTTTCGGGAGGAGGATTCACGGAGCACCAGCGCTATGAAGACGCGATCGGTGGTTCAAATTATTTTGGGTGTTCTGAGCTGCCTGTAAGTTTTTTTGGGCTCGAACATGAGTCAAACCCTATGTTTCTGGACGTTCCTGACGCGGTGGTGAAGTCATATTATATAAAAAGCTAACGGATTTGGCAGAATGCTGACGCGGCAGCGTATTAACGCGAATCGACAGTCCAAACTTTACCAGGTTGTTACAACGTGCATGTAGATCGGATTGGGATGAGTCAGGAGTCTAAACCTATGTTTTTGGATGTTGCGGATTCAACGGTAATGTCAGAATTTTTAAATTCAGATTTGATTGAGAAGATCAACATCATTCGATATCGATAAGGAGATCGACGATGACGCGATGCGATCAGGGTTAATCAGCTTCAAGTCCAATCAGGTGGGGTCAATTAGAGGCGTTTTTCCTAATTGAACATTCGATTGGCAACTTATTCAGGCTTGGGAGTGTATTGACAGGTGGAGTTGTTGTTCAATATGGGCAAGAAGCATAGGCTTTGTGTGTTTGTGAGCACAAGATGCAACGGTTGCAGATGAGTCCTGTTAGAGACATGGGCAACTATTGTAAGGAAATTCACAAGAAGCTCCAGAGCAGAGATCGAGGCAGTGGAAGCAGTTGAAAAGTCCATGGCACGAGGAGGCATCCTGATATTTCTGTGTATGGTTCGTGACGATAAATTTTGAGCAAATCGAGGCAAGAAGAGAGGTAAGTCGGCGGGTTCTCAAAGCGGTGGATTTGCAAGACGTCTTGGTGAAGGCGTGAGATCGAAAAGGAGAAGCAACATCGCAAGGAGAAGAACTCAGGGTTGACGTGGAGAAACACGTGGTTAACGTGCGAGGACGCTGAAGCATGGAGATAGTGCAGTTTTGCAGCAGTTGCAGGTTGTTCCAGACGGTGCTCAAGTGACAAGAGCTATGATGAAGAAAACTACTGCAGTAGTGAAGAGGAAGGGAGTCTAGTTTGCACTTGACCTGGTTGGTGATGATATCTCCAGTGATGAGCTAGCTGGTGGAGAGATGGAGCCACACTACTCCCCAAAGTGGCATGCTTTGGGACGCACCCGTGTCGGGGGTGTGAGGCAGTGCCCTAGGAGGGGGTGCAGACCATCTCTGTGGAGATGCAATGGCGGTCCATGCAGGTGGAGCATGGCGTTTTGGCGGAGTTGACATCAACAACGGAGTTGGCTGAGGAATTTGCTGGCGCTTGCAGAATTCAAGCCAAGGTGAAGTTTGTTGGGTTTTTTCTCGAATTCCCCAAGACGAATCGTGTACCCGATGCGTCTGATTTCTTCTCTGAGGAGGTGATCTTTGAGGAGGTGATAGCTAGGGCTTGGTGGAATTTTCCACCTCCTCTATATTAGTATAAATAGATGTGCTAGCTATTGTCTTAATTGAGCGAGTCGAGTTGAGAGAGAATATGGCGAGATAGCTTTGAGCGGATGTGAGAGGTTAGGGATTCATAGATGTAGTCTATGAGGATGAGAGTACCACGTCGACGTAGTCCGCGGATTGAGTTGTCTCTCCCCTACGATGTATTCCCTCATTGATATAGTGAAATTCTCCTCCTCTCGTGGATGTAGGCGGTTTTGCTGAACCATGTTAAATTCTTGTGTTTCGTTTTTCTTCTTCTAAATTGCGTGTGTTGAGTGTGATCGTGTGGCGCGTGTTTTTGATTCCGTTGCGGCGGGAATTCGGGTCGACGAATGATTCCCAACAATTGCTTCGTTACTGAAAACAATAATTAAATCATGCTTTCTGACTTAGAGGCATTTTGTTTTGCTACATTTGATTCTGCATCACCGTCTTGAGGTGGAAGCTTAAGCACATTTATATGGACTTCATAGATGCATGCAAGTGCAACCAAACATACTCCCTCCGTCCCACCCGTTTCTTCAAAATTGACTTTCCAGTTTCATTTTGAACTGATAATTTTGTTAGCAAAACAAATCAAGAATTTAATAAATTTTCACGGTGTTGTAGAGTAAACCTTACACTGCAATAACACAACAAATTACCAAATTCTTGCATTGTTTTGTTAAAAAAATCTCCAACTCAAAATGAAACTGAAAAGTCAGTTTTGAAGAAACAGGTGGGATGCAGGGAGTATATGCTTAAATGTCATTTGATTGAACTGGACCCCTCATAGGTCATTTATATTTCTCCTTTCAACTTGGAGTTTTCTTCATAGAACCTGTGGGTATCTTCCATCCAATTAAATCCCTTCATGTTATTACGATTCCCAATCAACCACATAGCTTAAAACTTTTACCTTGGGATGTCAATATGGTCACTTTTATAATTTACAAAGGCTTGTAACTTTTAGAATATTAAGATAATTTTATTTTTTCTCGGCGTTTGATGCAAATACAAAGCCTCTCTCAGGTTAGTAAAATAAACCGTAAGTTCAAAAAAGAGAACTGATTCTTACAAAACAGATTTTACATTTTGCAAAGCAGCAAATAGTTTGTTCCAATTCAACTCTCATAAGAGCATCTCCAATGGTAATGATAAAAACTTAGCTATATTTTAGCTAAAAATGTGATTATGTATTATAACTAACTAGATTTTTTTCCATTTGCTCCAGTGGTGCAATGTAAGTGTTAGCTAAAATCATTTTCAACCACTTCAATATGTATTATTTAATTTTCGTTTGTTCTTCTAAAAGAAGAAATTGTTTGTTTCTTGCTAATATAATTATATAAATATGACAAACATGATAATCAAAATAATATATATTTTAAGGATATATACAAATAAATGACTGGACTTGTGAAAAAATGTCTTTTTGTTATGAAATATGTAATTGGGCTAATGTGAATATCCACCACATAGTTGGGTGTATTTTGTATAATTATTTTCTGGTCCAGAAGCCCACCTAATGCCTATATAAGGAGGCTTAGGGTTGGAGAATAATACACATCTACTACCATTCTCCCTACACATCTTTATCTCTCTTTATTTTCTGTCTCTCTCAGTTTTCGTTTCACAACACGTTATCAGCACGATAACTCTACCGCCAGACGATAGTTCTACCTCGAGTAATCTACGAATACAGGTTAAGCAATTACATATTATGTTACGAATTTTTGTGTGTGATTGATACGACAGTATGAATGTAAGGAATTAAAAAGTTGGTGCAAGGTTTTAGTTTGAACCCCGTACCTGACCACTAATACCCTAAAGGTATGTCAATGATTTGCAATTACTTTTTTTTATCGTCTTTTCTTTATTACCTTTGTAGATCTGTATGACAGATTTTTCAAGACAAGTCTTTTGTTTTGATCTTGTTTTACATTCTGAGTTTGTAAAAGAAAAATTGACATGGAGATGTGTAGTATTTTTTTGCCATACCGTGCACTAGCCACTTCTTCTATAAATAATAACAAATTTACCCCAAATCATGTGAACTTAGACCAACATTAATGAAATCAATTTTTAATTTGTACATCATGTGATGGGTTCCAATACATGCATAAGATTTGATTTATGTGCGAGTTGATTTATTTTTTTGTTACTGTTGTTCGCTATTTATTATATTAAGTCTTCTACTGAAAAACAAAGTGAAAAGATTAACAACAACAAGCACAGGAGAAATTTTTATAGAACTTCCCGAAGAGGTTTGGCCTGGAAATAAATTGGTCACGAGTTATTGGTTATTGTTCGGTGTTTCCGTGCCAGAAGTCATGGGGAGCATAAACGTTCTCATAACCCGGTAATGAAGGATATTCCTGGAGAAAAATTATAAGAAAATCAAACCAGAAGTTTGATTTTGTTAATTTACTTTCATGTAGAAGAACGTAAAATTCTCCAAAAGAGATTTTAATCTATGACTAATAATGGTTGGATTAAGCCTTATACGTTTATAGAAATTATGCTTTCACACCTGAAGTTGTGAATAACATGATTTTTTTTTATTGTAACCTGAAGTTACAACTATTTTTCTTATGACCAACAGTCATAACGTATCATTATTCGATCTCCAGAAGAGGTCTAAACCAAATAAAAATTGACGGTTTAAGCTTATAAGCTTACAAATATCATATGTTCATACCCGAAGCTATGAACTACATGAATTTTTGTACCCTATTGTTGCGGTAATAATTTCATATGTGACCTGAAGTCGCAAAAATATTGTTTTTGTATGACCTGAAGTCATAGTAGATCTCCAGAAGAGGTCCGTAACTTACATATTGAACCATTTTTTTTCCATACCTGAAGCTATGGAACAAGAAAATTTCAACGTAACATGAAGTTGTGACAGTTCTTTTTATGACCTGAAGTCATAACTTTAGTTACATCTCCCGAAGAGATGTCCTATAATTTTCATGGAAACCTCCCGAAGAGGTCATACTTTGTTTCTTCAATTTATTTAATTTTTATGCATTTTTTGTTGTTGCTTTTTTTATTCTTCAGCTCTCGTATTATGGATCGAAAACGAATCTCCTGAAGAACATTCGTAATCGCCATCGAAATTAATTATGGCCATGTCATATGTACCCGAAGTTACATATTACATGATATCACTCATAACCAGCAGTTATGACTTCATAACCTGAAGTTATGAAATATTATAAATAATTATCTCCTGAAGAGACTACGATCCAAATAATGATCCACCCTCCTGAAGAGGTTATATTATGTTTATTTCTTGTATCATGCATTAATTTTTTAATCTTGTCTTGTAATTTGACGTTTATATACCTGTTATTGATTCAAGTAGAGCATCCAGAAGATGTTCTTAGTCCATGACGGTTTATTGGACAAATGCATTTTATATGCGTAAAAAGTGATTTTCATACCAGAAGTTATGAAATTATGAAAAACAATATTATAACATGGAGTTATAAAATAACATTAACAGATCTCCCTGAAGAGAGAATTTACAACCACTCATTTTTTAAATAAAAGTATTGACATTTACGTCTCTTTTTGGGTTTCCTGAAGAAACTTTGATTAGAGAACTACGGCGTCCAAGAGATTGCTTATTGTCAATGCTATTATTTTAATTTGAGGATTGGTGTACACAAAGTACATATGAGACAAATTGATGCCTGAAGCATCAACGAAATATCATTATGGTTATGATCATACTGCTCACATCATGAGGGGGAGAATGGGTCCTATTGCATGACGTGAGCCAAAATATCATTGTCTCTACGGGTATGTACTAATGCGAAATCCCAACAAGATGGATAGCTTCTCGACTAATGGGTGTCAGTTTGGGTATACTTTAAGCATAAAAGGGTTGCTTGTGTACATATATTGATCCTCCGGAAGAGGAACACGAAATCAAAGCATCCAAAATAAGTTGGGATATGAATATATTGCTCTACAAGATGGGAAAACAAGATTGCAAGGAAAATCTTGAAAGATTATCATTAATATGGATCAAAACCAACGTTGGTAACCAAATAGCCCTGGAAGAGGCATATAGCTCTGGAAGTAGCTAAAGGTACCTTAATACAATCTTATGATCCTACAATTAATGATTATTATATTAAGCGCTATACAAATCATATGGGTTAAAGGAAAAAAAGTGTTGACTAGATAATCAATGGCCAAAACAAAGTCAACACACGCATAAACTATTGCTCGGGTTACATAATTATGTAGAGCAAAACGTATAGTACTCAAAGTACTTACAACCCGATGCATAATTACAATATATGCGAATACTACATATCCGCTGTTCAGCGTGGGATCCATGTAGATATTATAAATCCGCTACCAAGCGTGGGATATATGTCCGCTGTTAAGCGTGGGACTTATGTTTGGGATATATGTCCGCTGTTCAGCGTGGGACTTATGTTTGGGATATATGTCCGCTGTTAAGCGTGGGACTTATGTTTGGGATTATGTCCGTTTTAAGCGTGGGACTTGAAAATGAGAAACATGATATATGGGTCATGATAAATTCTCACTAATATAATCTTCTCGTGGAGAGAATGATAATAATGTTGTATTAGTCTCGGGGACTAAGGAACAACAAAATATGGGTTGAAAAGTAACTAGTTACAATACGATCGTATGAATCACAAATTTGTGAAATTCCATGGAGGTTGGTTCCCATGAGAAATATTATTTGCCTGAAGCAAATCAAAAGTGTACACTCGCGAGTAGTTTTAGGTGCATATGCATTTAATCAATTATGATTGTTAATTATTTCTGTTAGAATGTTGTTTTTGAAATGGATTTTGTTTGTCAGGTACAAGGATATTCCAATGAGGGGGAGATCCAATGAAATGCTAAAAGCGCGGCACTCTTTTTCCTTCGCTACGGTTTTTGTCCCACATGGTTTTTCTTAGCAAGGTTTTAACGAGGCTTGCGAAGATTATCCAGATGCGTTCCAGAAGAATGTCATCTCCTATGTTGAGCTAATAGAATTCACTAGATGTACTCTTTTTCCTTAGTCATCGATTTTGTCCCACTGGGTTTTTCATGACAAGGTTTTAACGAGGCATCGTAGTGGTGAATATTCAAGGGGGAGTGTTATGAAATATGTAATTGGGCTAATGTGAATATCCACCACATAGTTGGGTGTATTTTGTATAATTATTTTCTGGTCCAGAAGCCCACCTAATGCCTATATAAGGAGGCTTAGGGTTGGAGAATAATACACATCTACTACCATTCTCCCTACACATCTTTGTCTCTCTTTATTTTCTGTCTCTCTCAGTTTTCGTTTCACAACACTTTTTCATTTTTTAAAAATCTTTTTGGATATGACCTTATCTACGCTTAATCACACGGAAATATATTGATCCAAATGCGATCCAAAGAGTCCTACTTACATCAAACAACCGATCAAAAGTATTGATTAATATTCGGAGGATAATAACAAATTTAATTAAAAGGGATAAGTTGTTGAATTACCCAACAAAAGTGGTCGAAAATATAGGAGTGGTGGGCGAGAGATCCGTTGAATTGGTATTTCAAAGAGGTAAACTTCTAGCGAGAGAGATTTTCGCTCGCTACATGTAGCGAGTGAAATACATATTGGGTAAAATACATAACGAAGTAACTAGTCCGTTGGAGGTCAATTTTTTTTAAACTAATCTATATTTTAACTATAACTACCATTTAACTAAACCATTGGAGATGCTCTAATAATGAGAATAACTGGGGATGAGATGTTATTTTAAATGTTTCTATTTAATCACCTGGGGCCCACCATTCCCCACTCATCACTTCCACTAACTCCTCCGCCAGTTTCTCCTCTGTTTAGTCTTTTTATACGGAGCAATTTTTTAGTGCTCCAAAAGAGCACTAAGTGATGCTCTGCAACCAATTAAAGTACAACACTTAAATACACAGTGAGTGATTGGCAGACACTCATTGGCTGTAGAGCACCACGTGGTAGAGTCTACATGTGCTTTGTTGGAGCACTAAAAAAATTCTCCTCGTATTAATCCCCAACCCATCTCTCCAACGCACCAGAACCGCCATGTACATCATATATGCGACTATGCCTCCACTAACATTAATCCAGTCAGCTCCCTTCCTCCTCTCTAGCATCATCCCATCTCACGAAACAGTCACCTTGGTTCCATCGTCCACCATCGTCACCGCCTATTTCATATTGGTTCTATTCCCTCTCCATACAGCCCTCGTCACCCTCACATCCCTTAGGATCTGATCAAGAAGCAGAAGACACGTCTGAATGATTTAATTCATAGTAGATTATCCCAATTTATTAGTAATGTTTTTCTGTTTACAACTGAGTTGTGGGGCTCAAATCTCTTCCCTTTTCCTTGAATTAAAATCAGAAACACCTTCTAAAAATCTGGAATAGTGTCTAGCCTTTTTTCAACAAGACCATTACCATACCAGGATTCGACGACGGAAGAAACTCAACGGACTGTGGTTTACGGAACAGAGTATAGAGAAACAATTGGGTTTTTTATTAGAATAAGCAGAGTTCGTGTTAAATGGACAATAAGGTTTTATAAGCGATTGATGCGAGTAACAATGGAGCTCTTACTCCGAGAAAAGAAAACATTACAAAATGGGTCTTCATGGTGTTGGTGAAGAAAGAACCAGCGTATGAAGGAGAAATTTTTTAGTGCTCCTAAAGAGCACCACGTGGTGCTCTACAGATGAGTGTCTGCCAATCACTCACAGTGTATTTATGTGTTGCACTTTAATTGGTCTTTTGTAGCACTAAAAAATTGCTCCTAGTACGAGAGGAAATAGGAAGAAATGAATGGAGAATGGTGGGACCCATGATATTAGAAAGAGGAAGATAAGATACATTTGAAAAGTAATATTTCATCACTAATTATTATAATAATTATGAGGGCAAAATTGGAACAAATTGTTTGTTACTTTGTAAAAAGTAAAAACTGCTTGGTAAGAATCAATTCTCTTCAAAAAGTTGAAATAGCTCTTATACCCTTTACTTCAAGTCAACGTAATCACGACCAATTGGTCAACTAATTCAAACTAATTTGCGGACATCCTATCTTAAGTTTCACACGAACTTAAATTATAACATTTTTTTTTTGAAATCGATGTTTGACTCAATGACATACACGGAGTTGTTAGTCTGTACTTTTATGGATTCTCTTTCCGCTAGACAGCGAGACTCTATTGAAGTATTTAAAAAAAATTATGATGTTGACGATGAAAATTGATTGAAAATCTGTAATTTCTCATACTACATGGATTCTTTTGTATTTTTAACAAATTACTGTTGTTTTCAACCAAGAGCTTACTTTTTGTACTTATAAAGCGTCTCCAATAAATAATACAAAATGCATTATTAGCAAATATATGAAGAAGTTAGTGAAAAATTGAGATCCAACTGGTTATGCAAATGAACATGCATTTTAAAAAACATGCATCTTCCTTGTTTTATTTAGAGAAATAGAAATTAAGAATGTAAAAAAAATTCTCCTCTCATGCACCTCGGAATTGCATAATTTAAATAACTAACCAACAAAATAAATTTATTGTTGGAGTGGACCCAAATATGTTTGTCATGCAAAGTTTAAAACATGTAAATTTTACATTTTTCACCTCGTACTGCTGGAGATGCTCTTAGGACATCTCCAACCCTGTAGGGGGAGAGGGAGGCGGAGGGGGGAAACCGTATAAAAATACGGTTCATGTCCAATCCTATGAGGGGAGGGTGAGGGGGTGCTATAGGGAGATATTTTGCCTTGGGTGTGGCATGGTTAGGGAGGATTTCCCTCTGGACATCCCCTCCCCCTCCCCCTATATGGAGTGATAAATTCATTCAATATTTGACAATATTAATTACACTTAGTAATTTCTTCTAATTATATCATATATATTTGTTATGATTAATAAATTTTATTTTATTTTATTTTTGTTATTGATAAAAAATAATTATTTACTCACGATTGTTGAAAAGTATAATTAAGAAAAGTCATCGTTATCTTATTTTGTTCAAAATTTAATAGATCTTATCTTTTATGCAGTTAACAATTATAATTATTAACTTTAAAACACGATTAAAAAAGTTTGAAATTTAAACGATACAAAAATAGTACTCAGATACAAAGGAAATATCGCCACTTATTATGCATAATTATTTTTCTTAGTATTAATTATATATTTTTTAATTATTAAATATATATTAAAATTTATTTTTGTTGGGTGGGTGGAAATGAATGAGTTGGAGATGAGTAGTTGTTTGGGGGAGGGGGAGGGGGAAAATGGTGGGCCCGTGGGGGGAGGGGGAGGTGAGGGGAGGTGAAAAAGCCATGGGTTGGTGAGGGTTGGAGATGGTGAGCCCTCACCTCCCCCTCCCCCCACGGGCCCACCATTTTTCCCATCCTCCTCCCCCTCCCCTTCCGCCAAACTACTAATCGTCTCCAACCCATTTCTTTCCCCCACCCAAAAAATTAATTTATAATATATATTTAATGATTTAAAAATGAATTATTAATACCAAAAAAAGTAAATGCAAAATTGTTTGCCAATACACACACACAAAAGATGTTAATAATAATAACAATGGTATTAATACTAATAATAATAACGATTATAAGTACGAAAAAGTCATTATTACAAGAAATAAAATTAAACACTAATACAAAAAGGCAACGAATTGAACATGTTTGGAATGCACAAGGGAAAAATTATGAGTGACGTCATTTTCTTTGTATCTAAATGCTATATTTTGTATCGTTATCATTGAATAAATTTGACGTTTTTAACCGTGTTTTTTAATTATTGAAATTATAATTATTGACAGTATAAAAAATAAGTTTATTAAATTTCAAAAAATGAGATAACGATGTCTTTTCGTCAATATACTTTCCAACAATTGTGAATACATTATTAATTTAATAAAATAATACAAAATAGAAGTTATGAATCATAATAGTAAAATACATAATACAATCACAAAATATTAGTATGTCTCATTAAAATCATCAAATATTCAATTAATTAATCATTCCATGTAGGGGGAGAGGGAGGGGATGTCCATGGAGAAATCCCCCCTAACCATCCCTCACCCAAGGCAAAATTTATCCACATACCACCCCCTCCCCCTCCCCCCATGGGATTGGACATGAACCGTATTTTTATACGATTTTACCCTTCCCCCTCCCCCATGGGGTTGGAGATGCCCTTAGGAGACCATTATATTTTAATGGACAAATTGATACTCTCTAGTATCTTAGTGCGGGCATGGTCCCTTGTGGAACTATTGGTTATATATTTAGTTAAGATTAGAGAGAAACTGACATTTCTATTCCACTAAATTTTACTTGAAAAAGAAGTTGTGGATATAAGGTTGTTCGATGAGGTGAAATAAGTGAGCGGTTGAAATTAAAAGCTCATTTAAATAGTAGCGTTTAGATGCGGTAGATTATTTGTAACTTTTTTTGAATTCACGTTCTTTTTCCAATTCGAAACTTCTCACCAAAACAATCCCAAAATCACCCAAAAAATCCGGAATTCCCCAAAAAAATCCCAAATTCCTGAGTTGTTTGGGTTTGGAGAGGTTTGACCGAAAATATCGGATTATTGACTTTAATTTACCTCTAGCAATGTATTGTAGATAATTAAGTAGTATCATGCAAGCATGGTCGTTATGACATGACAGTGTATTGTTGGTAATTCTCTTTAGTCCCGTGTAAATATAAATAGTGATTTGTAACACTTTAAACCTAAAGTTGTACTAGTTTTGATCTGGATATATTAAGCAGCTCAAAAGAGAAATCTAGCAACATTAAAGGCATTTTGGTTCAAACTAGTTTTTTCTAGGCTGGAGTGCAAATATAATCTTAAACGGCTGGATGTGACGGTGGGGACGTCAAATGTAATACTAGGGGGCCTCTTGTAGTTAGCACGATTTTAGCCATCAGTGAAGCAGGTAAATATAATTTATCCGAAAAGCTATTCACTCTGCTAGAGTATGTTCTTTATTCCAATTTAGATCTTCTCCCGGAGCTTTAACTTCATGGTATATAGTTACGTGCCATCAAGGTCTTCCCTCCCCACATATCACAGACACCATTATCTATCTATCATCACTGTTGTGGCTGGTCCAATGATGTTTCTGTCTTCTAGATTTTCTTCTTTCTTCCAGTCATTTTGAAATCAGAGAAGTTTGTTACCAAGAGACCTCAGCTTACTGTTTAGCCATTTGTATACTCGGTAACTTCACAATTAATGACATTCATTTGTTTTCCTTTTGTTTTGTTTCAGTAATCAGATGTACATATATCTGTATTGTGGACTACGTATGACTTCATTTACGTAATTGAGACCATTAAAACTGCCTATAAAATGGATCAGGCTGCCATCAAAGGATGGATCAGTGATATCTCGATGACATGGCACGAAGTTTTCGAGAACAAGATCACGAAATTCAATTTCTTAGAAAAGTTCTATGAATAGCGGGTGACACGATCCAACCGCAAGTGTACGACAGTCGCGTGTAGTAATATCCGGTAATCCGGGTTTGTCGAACCACAAGGGACTTGTTGTGAATTAATTAGGATGATTTAACTTTTTGTGGGCTAGCAATTGAGTTTGTTTACTAATGTAAGAAAGTAAATAACAAGCTAATTATTGAAACTGTGAGTGAATATGAGAGAAAAATATCAGGATTTTCTCTGAGTTTACTAGGTTTCCACCATTCATGAATTACGGTCTGAAACACAGATGATGAATTGATTTTCCAAACGAGCAAGGGTAATTTGAAGATTTATCAACCAAATTCTATACTTAGAGCACGTACCTGATTTCTCTAGCCTACGTACGTCTAAACATGCATCGTGATCTTCTAACTTCTACTCAATGCTCACAGTATGTGGATGATTTCTCTAACCGGTGACTATGTGCTTAATTCAATTATCTGGGCAATTCATTGTTTTCACTAACCAATTACCTATGATCTTCATATAGGTGAACAAAGATGGGTTAAGAACAAGAATTAAACATAGCACAACTATTCATCATCAATTAAGTTCATAAAACGTGAATCAAATCCATAATTCGCCAAAAACGGCTTCAAACCCTAGCTACCATTGAGAAATCCCGATATAAGAGTTTAGCTACGATTACAGATGATCAAGATACAAAGTTTCACGATCATGAACCAAAAACTAGAGAAAAGAGAAGAGAAGAAAGCAAACGATGAATCTAAAGCTCCACGATGATGCTCCAAGCTCTCGTGCCTCCCAAACTTGGCTTATGTCCGTCTAACTGGCCAAAATCACGTCCTAGGGCCTTTATATAGGTTTCTGAATAGTTTGGACGTATTTAGGATTAAATACGCAAAGCTCCGGAGAGTTTTCAAAAAATGTTGCGCACGAAGTAGGTCGTGCGACCTACTTACTAGGTTGTACGACCTACTGGAACTCCAGCACTAGGTCATGCGACCTAGTTATTCGATCGTGCGACCTAGTTTAACTCCCTGCATTCTCCAACTAGGTCGTGCAACCAAATGACTAGGTCGTGCGACCTAGTTTACACTTGCCTTTTTTCCTGACTTTCTCCGTGCCATAACTTTCTCGTCCGACTTCCTTTTTACCTCCGTGACCCGCCGTTGAAAAGTTCTTCGAGTCTACTTTCAATTGCCACCGGTATCACTTCAATATTCGTTGTAAACTCAAGATAATCTCCAAATAGTGAAGGTTGGTCACTTTTGCTCCTCCCACTTTGCTTCTCTTGCTTCCTCTTGACTTCCGAAGCTCGTTTATTCTCTCCACTTTCTCTCCTCGTGCAATGTTCCTATAAATCACAACACGAACACTACCGCGAAGATCAAATGTGACAAAATCATGCAAATCATACGTAAAAATATTCAAGAAACGCCCGAATTGTACGTATAAGCTCAAAAACATCCAAAATCTCATTTTCTCTTCAAATAAGACCGGAATTCATTACTTAGCACCGAATCGCACACAAATAGCAATGTAAAGTGTAAGTCAGATAACTCTTATTAAAGTTATCAAATACCCCCACACTTGCCATTTGCGCGTCCCGAGGAAAGTCTCATCTACCGCATCTGACTGTCTACTAGCCAATACGACTCAAACGACTCTGACACGACTCAGGACATAACTAATGCAGCGAGATGATGCAATGCAAATCTGGACTTGGACTTAAGAACATAAAAACACAAATTACATTCTTTTTGGGAGATCAGGCAATTTCAATCCACATAAGACCAGTGTTTCTGAAGTAATGAAAAAGTTAGGCAAGAGCTGTGAATCGCAACTAAATTCGACAACAAGTAATTCCCCATAGCTGTTATAGAGAGCCTAACTTTACTATCAAGAATAACCTACCTCTTCATGTGTGCTGATAAAAATAAGAGGCTAACCAAGGCTAAGCCACATTCACGGTCCGAACTCCTATTCCGCTAATGGTTAAAAATGATGAGGCTTAAGGACAAAGATGATATAACTGTATGAAGAAAAAAAATCCTAAAGCGTCACAAAAGCTCACCAAACCCCATATCTTTCTCCCTCACCATGATGATAGGAATCCACAACCCGAATCTCACCGACTCCGGCCCTCAATCCCCTCAAACCGTTGTACCATGTCAATCGCGTGGCCATCAAAGCGAAGCGTAAGCGATCTCAATCAATCTTCAACAGGAACAAGAACTATCACCACTCGATTTCCAATAAGCACAACTGTATTTCTTTATTTCTCTTTTTTTTCTCTCTTTCTTATTTTTCTTCTTTTCCTTTTTTTATTTTTATCTCTCAATAAAATAGTTATAATACAAATAAAAATGTACGAGTGATCTTCCTCCAAGAATCAAGCAGTAGTAATAATGTCAGGGGAAGGAATTACACAAAACAATGAATAAGTATCACAATAATATGCGTCTCCCCTTAACTCCATGAAGCGCATGATGCCACAAAGCGTCAAAGTCAAACTGTGTATGGGGGTGGAGTCGCCAATGCACAATCTCTATGTCCGCAGTCAAATGTCGACACCCCCACACTAGACTGTAGTCATGTCCCCCTCTAAAGTAGTCGAATAAGACATGTAACGTGCCTAATCCAACCGAACCTCCTACACCAAGATGAAAGAAATCCAATACCTAGCCCGATCCACCAACTAAGTACAACCAACCTCATTTTTGTGTGGATTAGACTCACACACTTAGGCTCTCCACTAATGTGTCCATGGTGTAATGACATGGAACATCGTCACACCGTAGTGTGCAAGCCAACTCACTCACCCTCGCATCCCCTCGTAGATATCAAATGAAGCACAAGCGATCTGTAGGACTCACATAAATATGTAATGAAATACTCCCTCAACTAACCCCCTCAACTACTGCTCCCTCGTGACGCTCTACAAAGGTGATTCTAACGATATACGATGAAAGCCAAGAATCGTCTTCCTAGGTCTAATAGGCTAACAATAAATCCAAGGATCGATTAAGGTTTACTAGTGGTCATACAAGTTGAGATGTAAAATCAGTGAGTGCTACAATACACATCCTCGCACAGCTGTTCTGTGTGCCACTACGAGGCGGGCTGGCAACTACCTAAGACGGACAACATGAACGTTCGGCTTGTTTAGCAAACACCAAGCTCAACTCTTGTAGATAAATACAACACACACTTTACTTTTAAAATTCAGTTCAATTTAAAAAATAAATAGGTGTTCCCGTAATGAGATTCTCTCTATACTTACAAGGGGGAACTAAAAATGTCACCCTCGATCAAAATTCACACCCTATGCCTAAAGTTTTCACATCGCACTAAATCAACCAAGTCTAAGCTTCTCTCAATTGCCTTTTCTCAAATTTTCAATTTTCAATTTTTTTTCAATTTTTTTCTCATTTTTTTGTAATTTTTTTATAATATCCTTACTCTTTATGCAAGGATTAGACTCGAAAAAATTTGACACTACACAAACAATTTTGTTGGTAGGTATGCTCAATTATGTAAAAGTACAAACCACAAACAACTTTGTTGGTAGGCATACTCAATTAAGAAAAAGTGCAAACCAAATATAAATATATCCTACACAATACGACAATACAATTAAGAACTCAACCTAAACCACAACACTGACTCACAATACATCTAAACATTCTACATGTGACTAGGTATGCAAGACACATTTTGGATAATAGAAAGTTAAACCAACCCCACACGGAATGCTTTGTTGTCCTCAACGAATTTAGAGATCATGCAAGAGAACACAGCAATCAAATGCGTAGGACAATAGATGAGATGGAGCTATGACATATATATATATATATATAACACATAGTTTTATTCAAAGGAAAAAATACTCACAACGCCTCAAGGGCGGGGACGAAATCCACTCCAAGCAATCCCCAAGCACTAGTGGTGCCACTGTGCTCCTATATAGTCAGTGTGTTCTCGCACCCCGGGGTAGACTGCCCTCCTCTGCTAAAATATGTGTCTTGGAGAATCTCCGACTCGTATACACGAGTCCCTATAAAGGTCGTGTGTGACATGGCACAACGGGGTAGACTCTCCCATACCCTGCTCAAATATGTCACTAGGAAACATCATTAGTCTCTCTCTCTCTCATCTCTCCAAAAATATATAAAAAACATCACACAAATGTATTTAAAAACACACTCCCAACACTAAAGTAATTAATTCGTTGGGTTGCCTCCCAACAAGCGCCTTGTAATTTAAGGTCGACGACCCGATCAAATTACCTCAGATATGATTAAAGCGATTTTTCTCTCCAGTTTTTCTTCTTCCACCATCGCTTCTCCCTTTGTCTCTTCTCAAGTAAGCATGCACGAGATGTGTATGGCACGACGAAATTGTAGAAGACGGCCTGAAAAAATTTATTCTTTCTGTGCTTCCACTCCTTGATCTCTGGTCTTCTTGAGAATTTCTTAACCACATCAGGATCCCTTGTACCTCTCTTCTTGTACCTCTCTCTTCTTCTTCTTCTTAAATTTTTTTAAAAGCATTGTCATCGAGGACTGCTGGTCATGTGGAAATAAAATCCCAAGTGGAACAGTAATGCCAAGGAGTGCCGTCTTGACTGCTTCCTTTCCTAGTGTATGTCTTAGAATCACATGTGGCAATTCATGAACCTCATAAAATTGGGGTGTTCCTTCATCTCTGTGCAATAATTCCCTAGACCCATGGCATGCTTCATCTATGCACAAATCTTCAGTGATTGGGGAGGACTCAGTATCCATGTACTTATGAGCCTGCTCTTTATTAAAACCTTCTTCAATGTCCTTATGTTATAAGCTCGCGATGTCAACACTCTCTCATTCATGCCATGACTCCGGAATTATTCGAGGCACAAGTTGTATAGGCTTCACAATATCATCCCAATCTAAGTACGAATCTGAGTCTGAAGCAGCCCGATGATCTATTACTTGGCGAGACAGGATATTATAGACCTCTGTGGGTTCTTCGTCTTCCTCTTCGCACTCCTTAACTAAGTCAGGAATGATGTTACTCGGCCCATTATCAGTATGTGCATATGCTAACGCACTCGAAAGTCCTGTCAATTGTTGTCCCTGAAGCTAGACAATTTCATCCATCCTATTAATCCCTTCCTCCATTCTGTCCATTTTAGCTATCTTGAGCTTCAATATTTCTTTCATCTCCTCATCTTTTTTATTTCAAGGAGGAGGGGTGTATATGTCTCCATAGGAGTCTTACGGTGAATTGGGTGGAAATTGCCCATAAGAATTATGCCCCCACATGATCACCAAGATGTCTGCACAGTTATTCTCTAGGAAGCATGTGAGATCAACAAATAAATAAAAAAATCAAAAATAAAATTCCCTTAACAATTCTAAGTAATTCAACCGAAGTCCCTGACAACGGCGTCAAAAACTTGACACGATCCAACGGCTAGTGTACGACTGTCGCGTGTAGTAATATTCGGTAATTCGAGTTTGTCGAACCCAAGGGACTTGTTGTGAATCAATTAGGATGATTAACTTTTTATGGGCTAGCAATTGAGTTTTTTTACTAATCTAAAAAAGTAAATAACAAGCTAATTATTAAAACTGGGAGTGAATATGAGAGACAAATATCAGGATTTTCTCTGGGTTTACTAGGTTTCCACCATTCATGAATTACGGTCTGAAACACATATGATGAATTGATTTGCCAAACGAGCAAGGGTACTTTGAAGATTTCTCAACCAAATCCTATACTTAGAGCACGTAGTTGATTTCTCTAGCCTACGTACGTCGAAACATGCATCGAGATCTTCTAACTTCTACTCAATGCTCACAGTCTGTGGTTGATTACTCTAACCGGTGACTATGTTCTTAATTCATTATCCGGGCAATTCGTTGCTTTCACTAACCAATACCTATGATCTTCACATAGGTGATCAAACTACACAAAGATGGATTAAGAACAAGAATTAAATATAGCACAACTATTCATCAACAATTAAGTTCATGAAACGTGAATCAAATCCATAATTTTCAAAAAACGGCTTCAAACCCTAACTACCATTGAGAAATCCCGATATTAAGAGTTTAGCTACGATTACACATGATCAAGATACAAAGTTTCACGATCATGAACCATAAACTAGAGAAAGTAGAAGAGAAGAAAGCAAACGATGAATCCAAAGCTCCACGATGATGCTCCAAGCTCTCGTGCCTCCCAAACTTGGCTTATGTCCGTCTAACTGGCCAAAATTACGTCCTAGGGCCTTTATATAGGTTTCCTAATAGTTTGGACGTATTTAGGATTAAATACGCAATGCCCCGAAGAGTTTTCAAAAAAATGTTGGGCACGAAGTAGGTCGTGCGACCTATTGTAACAATTATAGTGTAATTGTGTTGTTAATCTTACTACTTCCTCCGTAACGCCCTTTTCTCTACGTTTTGACTTTTCGCATTATTCATTGTGTTACTTTGACCCGGTGATTTGGATAGCAAAAGGATTTTAACTTTTATCAAATTTTTCATGGTATTGTAGAGTAAAAATTGTTCTATATAACACATTGAAAAAATTATCAAAAAAACTCGTATCGTTTTGCGATTCAAATCACCCGGTCAAAGTGATTCAGATACGAGTTAAAAAGTCAAAGTGTAGAGAAAGAGGCGATACATCTGAAGTAGTACTCTTTAATGCAGTACTGAGATGATCTCAATAAAGACACATTCGTGATATTTTATTGATATTGTTGTCTCAACATAATAAGTTTATTTTTTTGACAAGAACATAATAAGTTTTTGGACCAAGACCGTTCTACCATACTCACCCCAAGCAATATATATATACTAGCAAATGACCCGTGCCCGTGGGGCACTTATAATATATCACTTGACTCACCCGTGGCCACACGACAATTATAAAATATATATTATTTGATTTATATTTAATTTCTTCAGTTTAATAATAAATTTATTTAAAATTATTTGTTTATGTTAGACGATTAATAATTAATTAGATAAAGACATGTTCTTTTAGATCTGATACATTTCAAAAAAGCTATCCAAGATATCCTCTGATTTTGAAATAATTAGTTAGATGAAAGGGAGATTTTAAGATATAAATTTATCTTATCATTTATACGTTTTAATTAATTTGTCTTTTTAATAATGTATCTAATAACAAGTAATTAAAGATCAACGGGTCAAAATGTCTTGAGACATTTCTTAAGATTGAACGGCTAGGATGTTTCCGTTTACTATATTTTGGAGGGAAACACCTAGCTGATTTATTATATAGTATATGTATATATATACATAATATATATATGTGTTTGTGTATACATACATATATGGGGTCATTTTTGTCATTCCTGATTATCCTCCTCCCCTTATCCTGCCTTATACCACCCCTAGGTGTTTGGTACAAGGTTGTAGGTAAAAAAAATTGAGAATTGTACATAAGGGATAAGGAAATCAGTTTCGTACATACTCCTTATCCTGCAACTAAACACATGATAAGGAGCAGGAGGTACAATTATATTCTTATCCCCCTTTCGTATAACTTACCCAAATGAGGCCTAAGAATCACGGATTTGGATCCTCTGATGTACAAAACTCATTAAGTCCGTGCAGTCCAAATCTTGACCGTCAAATGATTTTTTGATTATCACAAAATTAAACTTTGATTGATCATCATTATCCTAATTTAACTTCTCCTTCCATTTTGATTGATATGATGTACAAAACTATGCTGCACGGACTTGAGGAGATTTGGACATGAGAAGATCCAAATCTAAGAATCACAAGGATCCTTGACACACGTTCAGTACTTTAATGCCTCCGGACATAAAACAGTGCCATATTTAAAGTTTAAATCGTAGCTAAGCCTGTCTAGTGTTCTACACTAGTAGGCTGGGTTAGGTAGAATTGGGGAAGGTAGGAAAGAAGAAACGAAAGTTGACTGCCTTTCCCCCACACAAAAGAGATAAGGGTTTCGTTTTTACAGCATAGTGACGAAGGCCATCTCGATGGAGGGAATTTGGAGAGCGAAGCATTTCCCCGATCTATTCTTCGTGCTCCAAGGATCCACTCCCGACGATTGATTCGTTAGGATTTACCATCCGAAGCTCGTATTCACCCGGTATTTCATATTACCTTACTCCGGCGTTTTCTGGGAACGACAGATACTGTTACGCCACCCCCGCTGCCAGCAGATTTTGTGGATCATCAACCTTCATCTATTTGCAGCGGTCAACAGTCGTCATATATTACACAAGGGAGCTATCAAGACCAATTGCTCGTTTTACAGTCCGAGGGCTCTTTAGAAGATGCGACATGGTAGCTGGTTGCAGAATTGCGCAAGCACTATCCCCATCTACACCTTGAGGACAAGGCGATTGTCAACGGGGCGGAGGAGGTTGATACGGGCATAGTCGTAGACGAACCGGACACGAGCCACTTTGTTCGGCGAGGAACACACATCAAGACTCAACCAAAACGATTCATTAATGTAGTAAAGAAGAAGTAATTCTTTCATAGGAATTTACTGATATTATTAGTATTAGGAAACATAATTATTACTAGTATTTGGAAACATTTGCTAATATTATTAGTATTAGGAAACATTTATTAATACTTTGAGGAGGTGATCTCGTTTTGGTATCTCTAGTAGTACAAATATGATGCTTAGGTTATGTTAGTAGGGATTCAGACTATTATTCAATCGAAGTTTTCAGTTTACGCTTGTCTCTCCCTCTAATTATTCTTATTGGAGATCGCAACTTCTCAAAGTGTTGCTACGATACCCATCTGGTATCAGCTACACGATTGGAAATAGAACACCCGGTGGTATTCTTTTGGAGCAATATAAATAAGTTCTCCAAACGGGGGTAGACAACCAATATTTTTAGTGCCTTTCCCCACACAAAAGAGAGATAGGGTTTCGTGTTTTTCTACATCATATCCGTAACTCGATGAGTTGTAGAGCGAAGCATCTCCCCGATCTCTTCTTCGTGCTCCAAGGACCCATTCCCGACAAGGGATTCGATGTCTACGCCGTCGACGCTAAGGTCGGCGGCGACGATGATATGAAACCCGGCATCAAATTCCTTTTTAACTTCAAGCCTTGTAACCCTCTAGTCTGCCGCGACGATAATATGGCCGTTGTTGTTTGTGGTTCGAAGCTCTGTGCTGTCGGAGGTGACTATGACCGCGAGTTCGGAACTTACGCAAGGGAATTCCTCCAGTTCGATCTCACAAACTGGAAGAATAAGAAGGATTTCAAGCCCGACAAAAAAGCTCCAAAACCTAAGGGTGGGAAACCTTACCCCATTGTCTTTGTCCACGAGAAAAAATTATACGCCCTCGCAGGTGTACACGTCTACTCTAGAAACGACCCTGATGCTCCAGATCCGGCTTTCGAAGTTTATGACCCGTATGATCCATATGGTCCATCCTGGAAGCCACTTGAAGCTCCCCCTTTCCCAGAATTTTACCCTGGTCCACTCAACACTCGTTGTCTCAAAGGTTACAAGTTTGTCAACGAAACCTTGTATCTGGCTCTGTCTAATTCCTTGCAACCGGACATATACTTCTCTTACTCTGTCAGGAATCATAAATGGGAGAGAATCCAAGTTGACAAGTCTGATACACTTCTATCTAACCTGACCCGCTATGGCCTCTACACCGATTGGAAAGCAAGGGAAGATTTTGTTGACTTGACGGGTTTTCACCTTACTGGTAAGAAGGTGCTTGCTCACGATTTGACAGTCAGGGTGGACGAAAGCATGATAACAAAGGATCACAATGCTCGCCCTCATTGGGAAGATGATGATCCTGTTATTAAGGAGGGCGAAGATTATCCTTTCCTTCTTGTGCATGGCTTGGATGACATCGGAAAGCTTGGTGCTAATAATTATTCAACTGGATTTGTGGCTCATTTGACAAACGATATATTCTGTGCAGTTTACATCATTAACTCCAATCGCAAATGTAATATTCATGCCTGCACATTTGAGCTTCACAAACAGTGCAGCAAACAAGGTTTTGAGCTAACAGACACCCTCCAGGCTAAAGTCTTGGGTAATGCAGATTATTCTACTGATTGGAACTGGTGCTTTCGATATCAATGGTACGTCACTGTACACTCACTCTTTATGTACTGCAATTTCTACTTACCGCTCATGAGAATTGAGGTTAATTTGTTTGGGAGGTCTGGTCTCGTTTAGGAGTTAACGTTCGATGGAAGAATGGATCATTTGATTGTTTTGAACGATGGAATACTAAGTAAAAGATTATTTTATGAAAAGAACTACTAAAATCTATAAAAATGGTGGAATGTAATTAGGTTTAAAAATTCAAAGGAAACAAAGTGATACGGATACACTGGATTCGTGACGACAGCCCATGCGGCATCGGAGTAGTCGTTATTCGAATTCCCATATGTTGAAAATGGAGGCTACAGAGTTCAACTAGCTGACCTGAGAAAGTACCACTTGGTGCTAAACTACTAGATATGTACGGGGTCTCCTAGAGTTACTTGAATACAACCTGAAATTCAACCTGAAATTAGAGAATTTTTCCTCGTGCGAAGTATGCCCATGCGATGCAAGTATGAGAAAAGACCTGTAGGACTAGGAGGTTGCAGTGTTCACTTTTTTGTTTGTTCCAGTTTACACAATTTGTCTATGTTTGTCTAATCTTATGTTACATTTCACCTATATCTTGGATACAAATGCTATGGCAGGGGCAAGATGGATTACAAATCTCGTGGTGCACGAAAGGGAAGAGGAAGAACGTAGAAGCGCGTGTACACGTTCAGGTGCATCACATGGCATGAAATAACATAGCACGTTGCATATGGTTCGCTATTATGAGATCAGTTAAATCCGCTTATTGTTTGTTGTCAATGTTTTAATATGGTGTCAATAATGTGATAAAAAAACTTACCAACTTACTTACTAGGTACCCTAACTATGTTATACTAGGGAATGACCCGTGCCCTAAGGGCACTATCAAATTTAAACAATTATTTCGTTAGGTTGAGAAATAAAATCGGCAGCATTTTCCCTGTTTTCTGCGAAAACCTGTCATCCCTGTTTTTGGAAGGTTAACAAAAGTAATAGGCATCTCATGTAAGCTGGATGTTACTAACTTCGTCATGTGAAATAAATCGACTACACATTCCATGTGCACACAGCGAGTGCGAAACTTTACATTTCTTTTACTAAAGTAACAAAGTGCGTATAAATTCCATCTTAATTACACAAAAGCACATGTTGCAGTACACATTTGATAAAAAATAATGGGCATGCAAGCCACCAAAAGAGAGCAAAAAGACGCCACTTAAAAGCGCATTATGCAGCTTGAGCATCACATCTCATATTGGAGTGCCATATCTCATCGAGAAATCTCCTCATATCCATCACATGTATGTGGGTGAATAATATGCTACATCCTGCAAAAGATAAAGCGCATATTGTTAGATAAAAATTTTAAATTGGACATTGTACATTTAGTGAGTTGTGTACCTTGCGACAAAAAGAAATCAATTGTGACTACATAAACTCAATTTATCACGTCACTCCGAAGCTGTGAAAATGTACAGTGTACTAGTACTATTAATTTAATAAAGCAAATTATTTTATAGACCATTTAGTAGACATACCTCACGTTCTACTGCAGCAATTAAGCTTCGTACCGAATTGGTTTGGAACACTTCAACCTTTTAAGCGTGGAGACCCAAGATTTGAAGAACCAATCATTAGGTGAACAAATTTTGGGAGAAGCCTTAAGAGTGGAAGGGGGGTAAATACATAGACCACGACTTATCTATGCAGTCAAAGGTCCTAGGGTGTTAGCTATGTCAATGTTCTTCGAGGTATTAATAAAAGCTGTGAGAAGTCACTTAACCAACAAAAAGAAAAATTAACCTAGATTACAATTCCAGATAAATCCCAAGCTCAACTAAAATAATTGAGGAGATTCACTGAACAATACATTGCAGCCATACAACACAGTACTTTGGACCTCTTTTACCCCACAACGCAATCAGTTAAACTTGAACGAAATTCACTTGACAGACCAAAAATGTCATTAAATTAGATGAGGCTTTGGATGCAAAGGGGCATGGATTAATGATGATGATCTGAGAGGGGCATCAGTGGCTGCGAGCGGTGTTGGGGAAACCCAAATCCCACTCGATTGACTGTTCTCCATAATGCTTTTGAGAACACCCCCCCCCCCAAACAGAAACTAAGAACTAAGAATACAACCTAGATTACATACTCAGTGGGCTTACCCATAAATTGAAACCAACCCGGTGCAAAGGACCCTGAGATAACCACATATTTAAATGTGGAGGTATCAACCATGAACAGAGAACAAAACGGCGAAGGATATAGCTACGGGAAAATTAACCACGAAGGAGATAGTACCTCAAAAACACGTTCTTCAATTAACACCCAGCTAATTGGAGTATCCTGAAAATTGTAGTATCCTGGAAATTGTAGTCATGTGATCCAAAAACACATTTTTCAGTTAAACTTAGTAGCTAAGAGGCTATGATAGAGTTCCTGATGGTAGTAGCTAACCAAATCTTGAGACTTAGGTTAAATGCTACCATCAGGAATTCAATGACAATTAAGAAATAAAAAAATCCTGATGAGAACAGAGGGAAAAGATCTCAATGCACCTTAATCCAACTTCGTCCTTGTCATCAAAGCTCACTTGAATCAACGACATCGCTCACAATCTTTAGCGATCGAGTGAGAACGAAGAAAGGCACAGTGAGAAAAAGAGGCGGGCAACCGCGGCTGAAAGTCGACCAACTGATACTAATCGTCGCCTCAATTGATGGAGGGGGAAAGAGATGGAGGGTAAGAGCTGAGTACGAAGGAGAGAGAGATAGAAGTGGGAGTGTTTTGATGTAGGTAGGAGTTTTGAATTTTCAAACCCTCGTACTCACTCACACCAGCTGGTGTTTCATCTGACGGTCAGGGTTCATTCAACCCATCCAACGGCTGTGGAGACAAAGAATTGTTAGGGAAAGGGTTCTTGTATATATAGATTACACTGTATTACACCCTTGGTCAAATTACGTCTACCTCCCTGCATCTATTTGTGTAGAATCTTAACCACCCCCCCAAGTGAAACTTGCTAGGTTTGACAAGCCTAATTTTGAAGAAGAAATGAATATTGCTAAAGGAAGAGGCTTGGTTAATGTCCGTGCTAGCTGATGTTTAGAGGAGACATGAATTAATCTGGTCTTCCATTCATGAACTTGCCTCACAAAAATGGCAATCAACATCTCTGTGTTTTGTTCTTTCATGGAACATAGGGTTTTCAGCTATCTGTATTGCGGATTTGCTATCACAGTAGCTCAAAGGAAGGGACTTCAAATTTGCTTGCAAATCGCTAAATAAATATGTCAACTCTTCAGCAGAACTTCTTGACACAATGTCCCGTTTCTTTGACCTCCAACCAATAAGAGCATCTCCTAAATATAGTAGGATACCTGATGTAGATCTTGTATTTGGGCAACCAGCCCAATCAGAATATGAGAAAGCTCTAAGAACCACATTGTTGGTTGAAGGGTAGAATAAACCTTGATATGGGTTACTTTTGAGATATTTTAGTACCCTTTGAACTGCAAATAGATGTGTGGCATGGGTGATGATACCTATTGATTGAGCTTATTCACAAAGAACTAGAGATCAGGTCTAGAATTGCATAAATAAACAGCCTACCAACTAATCTTTTGTATGTGATGATTTCTTTTCCTTGTAATTCCACACTGTGAGACCTATTTATTTTCATCCCTTGGTTCATGCGAGTGTTGTCTGGTTTGATTCTAGAAAACCAGCATCCGTTAGTATCCCGAAGGCAAACTTTCTTTGACACAAAGTACTTCCTGCATTACTTCTTGACACTTCAAAACCAAGGATCGCCAAGAGAGGATCTGAACGACTGTCGCTGATAACTGGACAAATCGCTTCCTTTCCGCCTACCGGCCCTTCCCCCAAACATTCCTTCACCCAATCATCCCCTGCCTCATTCTTCACACAATACCACCATGATCATCACCAAGAAGAACAACGCACCGCCGCCAATCCCAAAAATCAATGTATGTTTTCTTTCTTTAATCATTTCTACCTTTGCATTCTACTATTCAATATCAAGAAAAAGTCTATCCAATGGACACACGTGTCATAGTCGTGTTCATTTGGGTTCCAAAAGTGTCTCCCACGTGTCCCTACTTAGTTCCATTTGGGTCCAATCACAACATTGGTAGTCTAATCAACCAAATACTCACCCTATGTCCTATAATGAGTGTCATGCTGTTTATTTTTTATTATTTTAATGTGATTGTTTGACTAGTAAAATGATTCCGAAACTTATTCTTTTCATAGCTTTGTAGAGTTCAGATTATTCTGCAATAATGTGAAAAGACTAACAAGTTCTTGTGTCGTTTGGTTAGTCAAAATCATGACCTCAAAATGGTTGCAAGACAACATGACACTCATTTTGGACGAAGGGAATAGTTCTTTTAATTTTCATGTTTATCGGTACCCCGGAACTAACTGAGTAATTTCTTGATTAACGTAGACAACGATAAAAAAGTTGGAAATCACAGTCCCAGTCGCGACAAAGCTGGGCGGTTTAGTAGGTCGACCGCTTTCAACCCATGAAAAAAAGGCGGGATCACATTTGCAAAAACGCGAAACAATGTAGAACGAGCACCAATACCACCTCCTCAACCATCAGCAGAACCAAAGCAGACGACACTACCATCACAACCCGAGATCCCCAAATTTCCCAAGCAGCCACCACTAGTCGAAAAGGACGTGCTTCACAATCCGTTCCCAATTCAGCTGAGTTTCTTCACTGCGAAAGACATCAATTCGTGCATCATATCGTCTGAAATCATCTGCGTCTGCTGTTCTGCCGCGATCACGCTCTTGGTGGTTCTATCTAACATCGGTCTACCTAGGGAAGTGGTCAGATCGCGGAGCATTTTGGGTTCAAAGCTAAAAAGTGAGGAGAGGATCAGAGGAGAAGCTAAGATTACAGCTCCACATCAGGCGACACGTGATTGGTCCGATGCGGTACGCGTTCTTGATGTGAGCTTGGTTGCGTACCAGGTGATTCGCGCTATTTTTATAGATTTGAGCTGCTACATCAGTGGAATTTCTCTAGTTTAGGTTTATGTCGATGGATGGCGTTTTCTGGTTTCCACCCACGATCATAGTTTGTTGTTTTCAATACTTTGTTTGATATTTATTTGTTTGTTTTCTGGTTTTTTTAACCAAGATCATAGTTTGTTGTTTCTCGGCGCATTTTGATTGGTTCCATGATACGGAACATAGTTTTTGGCCACTGCTTAGTAACAGAAGTATTAGAGTGTGGGGTCAAAGTACTATTTACAGAAGATAAAGACCTTGAAGACAAATGTCGTGGATCAAAATGAAGTCTAGACATATCTCTATGGTCTCATCTAAAGTCTCTGGACTTAATTGTCATCTAGTGAGAACTGTTGAGGCATCCTTGTTATTATGTTCTAAATCCAACGGTCTAGAATCATACCGTTGGTTCAGCTGTATAAAGCTCATGCGTGTATCTTATTGGGGTGGAGTCTTGATTCGTGGACGACCCGTTTTATGAATCGGTTCGGTTCATGTTTTGCTACGACCCGAAAAAGGAGACATGATTCGTGGAGTGAAGGCTTGTTGATGGCACTGCCTACACTGCTCATAACTCATGCGTGTACCTTGTTAGGCTTTGTAGCAAGTATGTTGAGCGTTCTAATTTCTATTGTAATTCTCTCCGAGACGTTTCGTCTGTTTTTAGTGAAATCTTTGCAACTCAGTGGATGTAGGCTGTTTTGCTGAACCACATAAATTTGTGTGTTTAATTTGTTTCTTTCTGCATATCTCTTTTTCACAACATATCTCTCCTCTGTATGGAATCAATACACTGAACCTTCCATTGTTTCATTATCTGTTTATTCTCTGCATTTCTCTGTTACAGAAACCTGAGGTTTCATCTTCTTAAAATGTTTTCATGGTTTCAGAGCCTATAAAAGGGCTTCTTCGTCTCCTTTATCCTATTATCATGTGTTTATGTCTCTCGCACCTTTCGCCACCGTGACTTCGTCTTCTTCAAATCTCCTTTCGTTTCGGTCAAATATCAATTACCATGTTCCCTACTAGACAACAACAATTATGTTCTCTGGAAACATCAAATTTCTGCAGTTCTTCGTACTCAGTCACTATTTGGGTTTGTTGATGGCACAAATCCGCCGCCGGCCTCAAATCACGGCGGCTGATGGTTCTCTCAGTCCGAATCTGGTACATGCAGCTTGGATTCTGCAAGATCAGGCGATTCAAACCCTAATCAACGCCACCCTTTCTCAAGATGCGCTGATTCATGCTATAGGTCAGCCAACTTCCTTTTCGATCTGGTCTGTTCTCGAACGCAGGTACGCGTCTCTCACTTGCGCTAATATTCTTCAACTCAAAACTAAGTTGCAATCCCTCAAGAAGGGATCTGATTCTGTGGATGTTTATAAACAAAAAATAAAGTCTATTAGAGATAAATTGGCTGCTGCTTCTGTTACTGTTCATGATGAAGATATGTTGTTTTTTACCCTTTCTGGCCTTCCGGTTGAATATAATCCTTTTCAATCTTCTCTTCGCACTCACTCTACACCAATTTCTCTTGAGGAACTTCATGTTCTCTTAAAAGATGAAGAACCAATGCATCCAACTCTACTGTTCTGATTTAAATGTTTCCTTTTCCCTCTCAATACTGGATCAACCAATTTCAATTCCTTCTCTGGGTTCCGGGGTTCTCCTGGTCGTGGTGGCCGCAACCTTAATCCCACTGGATACAAGAGAGGAGGTGGAATGTCCAATGGAGGTTACTCTAGTAGATTTGACTCCAGTCGTGGTGGTGGTAGATCTGGTTTTCATCGACAGGGAGGTGGTCTTTATGAAAACCCTAGGGGAGGTATAACAGTCAAGGCGCCACCATTCAAAGATCATTGCCTAATACCTCCACTGCTCATGTTAATTGTCAAATGTGGTTTGGATTATCAACTGCAGTAGACTACTAGCACCGTATGCATTACTCTTATCAAGGGAGAGAAAGCCCTCTTCTCAACTCACTCCCTACACAGCTCAGCAATTCAACCTCAACCTTAGTTTTGGTTTTCTGATACTGGAGCTACTAACCACATGACCGGTTATGCTTACAATCTCTCTCGAGCTGAATCATATACTGGATCTGATCAGGTTTCTGTTGGAAATAGCCAAAATCTCCCCATCACCCACTTTGGTAATGCTTTACTATCAACCCCCACTCATAAGTTCAAACTCTTAAATACCTTACTTGTTCCAAGTCTTGCTGCTATTCTCCTTTCTGTGCATTAATTGTGTGTTGAACATAACTGCAAATTCACTTTTGATGCTCTTTCATTTTCAATTCAGGACATGGATTCGGGTCAAATACTTTATCTGGGTCAGAGTCATAATGGTAGAGATTCATCTATTCCCTTCAAGAAGTCCAAAGTTAAAGTTGCTTCTTATTTGGGTCACAAAATCACCTCTCCTTTATGGCATGCAAGGCTTGGGCACCCCACTAATGTTATTTTTAATCAAATTGTTCATAGTTGTTCTTTTGTTGAAGGTCCTGCCAGGGCCGGCTCTAGTAATTCGATTGCCACCGTAAATTTGGTGCCCTATTAAGACAAGCGGAATATGTTCAGTTCATGAACAACAACAAAAATTGATCACTTCACACACATATTCGATAGAACTGTAAGAAATGTAATTAAAAAACTGAACATAAAGTTCAGAGAAATTTCCAAACATAATGGTATTAAAACTACAAATTTCAATTGAACTAAACTAACTGCTTGCAAGCAGTGTCACATGTTTAAGGGAAGAACAACATTTAAACTGTGTCAGAAAATTTATTTTACACATAAAATTTTACTGTAAACCAAACGGAGCCAATGACACAAACAGAAACAATAATCATTTTAAGATGAAGGAATGGAAGAGGAAAAGATTACATGGATGTGGGCGGATCTTTAGAGACCAAACAGAGCCAATACCATCTTGGATTCATTCTCTCGCTTCTTTCTTCTCATTGGATTTGCTCTTCTTGGGCTTCACAAAGAAAAAGCACGAACAACACGACAACTCAAACAAGAATTACATCGCTTCCCTGCTCATGATGAAGAGTATCTGAGTCAGATGACCCATATTTATGTACAAAGAATAGAGTTGCATCCTCTAAGTTTAAGTTTCTTTGCGAATTGCTTCTCTGTATTCCATTACCAAACCTTGCAAATATGAACTACAAGACTTCCTCTGTCTCATCCTGAGCTTTATGTCACCATTCAGAAACATATGGCTCATCCTGAGCTTCACCTGTTTGACAGTCAACCAAGCATCAAAAGTACACTTGAAAAGATGTCTAAGTAAAATTCTTCCTTCTTGATTTAACAGATGCAAATGTATTAATTAATTCATCGTATTCAAGATCATTCGCCAGTTCTTTCTCTATAGATATAGTTTCCAAACCATTTAATCTATCCTGTGACATAGTCGATCTTAAATATGTCTTGATCAACTTTAATTTAGAAAAACTTCTTTCCGTTGAAGCAACAGATACATGAATAGTTAAAATTATTCTATAACAGATGCAAGCATTTGGATAAGAGCATGAATTATTTATATGATTAATTATTTTAAATGGTGTATCTACATCGTTTGGTAAAAATACTTTCAACACTTGTAGTTCAGAAAATAAATCACAGCCATCTATATCAGATAATGATTCATGTCTCAAATGACTTTCAAGCTCAATGCAATGAGTTTCTAACACCTTGTCATCCAATGATTTCAAAATCTTGAGATCTATTAAAAAACCAAAAATTTCCCTATATATTTTGAAATGCACAAACCTACTACTAATTGAGGAAATAACTTGATCCATGATATATCTGAAATAGTCAGTTCTGAAAGATTCTTGAGGAGATGAAACAGTATCATCGCTAGAGCTCTCGTCAAAATGACGCTTTCTACGAATTACACGCTTCTCAGGAAATACAGGTTCTATTCCCATATCTTTGACGATATTCTTTGCAGAGTTTAAAGCCATTTCAAAACCATTAGCCCGATAGTCATTCAAAAATTCAACAAGCGGTTCTAACTCGTGTATAACAATGTCAATTTGCATATCCTCATATTGCAAGGTTTTACTAACACAATTAACCTTTGACAATATATCATACCAAATAGTCAAAGAGACTAAGAATTCAAAACTTTCAAGCTCGCATTTCACTTAACCTTTGGCTGCATTTTCAGTGCTAGAATCCTTATCGCTATTTTCAATTAGATCAAGTAAAGCATCTGTTATCTCAAGAGTTTGATACCTAATTGGTTTGACACTTTCAATTCAACTTTCTCATCGCGTTTGTGATGTCTTGGTACATTATCTTTTTAAATCTTCCATCTCTTAGTAGATGAAGAAAACAATGTATAAATACGTTGGATTGCTCCAAATAAATCTCTCCCTCTAGCACAACAACTAGCCATATCACTGAGTACTAAATTAAGATTATGAATAGCACAAGGAGTGTAAAAAGCTCGATGATTCAATTCTCTTAGTCTACTTTGAACACCTTGATGTATCCGTTTCATATTAGAACCATTGTCATATCCTTGTCCTCTTATATTGTGTATATCCAATTTACTAACATTCAAAACTTTTAGAAGTTCATCAAGTATTCCTTTTCCAGTGGTGTCATCTATTTTCAAGAACTCGAGAAAAATTCTTCTACCTTGACGGGAATACTAGATATATCTACACATCGCAATGTAACTGACATTTTTTCTTGACGACTCACATCGGGGGTACAATCAAGTATAACAAAAAAATATTTAGCCTTTTGTACTTTTTTTATAATCTTATTTTTTATTTCACAAGCTATCAAGTGCACTAACTCATTTTGTGTATTGTGACCAAGATAATGAGTATGTGTTTCACCATATGTTATACGCTTAAGGTGCCTGATGCGCAAACTAACGTGCTATCGCAAGTGTACGAATCTTGTAGTACCGGGTGCAATTAGACTCGGATTATCGTTCCCACGAGGACTATTATGGGTTTACTCACGTTGTCAGTTTCGGTTTTCCAAGAGTAGTAACCAGGAGGAGTAGGTTGTGATTATAATGACTAACCTAAAAACAGAATTTAAAAACGTAAATGTAAGTATTTTTTTTGTGACGTTTTCTGAAATAAGCTGAATTTGTTGTAACGATAATAGATGAAGACTAGGCTCCAGGATCCCCTAGGGTTTCTACAGATTTCAGTTTTACGTTCGATTATGAAAACACTCAGCAGTTTCGATATCTGTGCAACGTACCAGTTGTGCAGTGACTTTCAGCTTCCACACGTAATCCCGATTCTGCAGACTTTCGGATTCTTGTTAAGCTGCCTAAGTCTGCAGTCTCGGTCTAATCCTGTTAGGGTTTCTAACCTGTCCGGATGGCCCGAGTCAAATTCTCTAACAGTTGGTCTCACGTTTTTCGATGCTAGCCCTATCTCCCTTTCTCTGGTCGGTCTATCAGGGTAAGGTACTAAATCCCGGTTTTTCTTCCTAACCCTAACTTGACGTTTTCACCTACAAGCTCGGGTCTATAGCAATCCTGGGTGATCAATCCTATCATGCATATACGATAATATTCAAAACCAGAATAACAGATACAACTTGCTGAATTAAGATAATCATCATGAATCCATAAACGTAGTAATCATAAAATCTGAGTACGAAACCCTAGGTTCACCGAGAACCTATGTGAAAAGTTTAGCTACGACTAGACATAATACAAAACGCAGTTTCTGAATATAAAGAGAGAGAACGAAATCAAACTAAGTCTTCAAATCTCGAATCGCGCTTTCTTGCTCTCCGTGAATGCTCCGACTTGTCCTTCGGTTGTGCTGAGAATTGTGCTATGTCTCCGTGTTTTTTTAAAACGAGTCTGGACGAGTCTTTAAATAGTGCTGTTTCCCGAAAACACTTGTGCTCGAATTTACGGAATCTGCCATCGGTCCACCGTCTTTGACCAAAAGTCAAAACTGGCTGCGTATATACGCAGGGGTTGCGTATATACGCAACCAGGGCCCAACCAACATCCCCCACCACCCTCACTGCCTGCGTATATACGCAGGTGCTGCGTATATACGCAGGGCCTGCGTATATACGCAGGCCGTGGGGGTAGGTGGGGCCCACTTGGTCCTCTGGTGGGCCAGGTCTGGTCCCCTGGGTCCCACTCCTCTGCCTGATGCTCCCGGTTTGCCCCTTCGGTGTACTTCTGCTTTTCCGTGTTTCCGTCGTGTCCCGGTCTTGTGCACGTTTCCCGAGACGGTCCCGGCTTGGTCCCGGCACGCTTCCCGATGCACCTCCCGAACCTGTTCCTGAAAAAGGCAACACGAACGAAAACCCGCGATCATATCCAAATATAGCAAGAAATAAGCATAAATAAGCAGAAATCCCGCAAGTACAAATAAACGTCTCGTTCTAGATTCCCGAGGCATTCTAAGGTATTTTCCGGCAAAAACCGCTAATTCCGACACAAATACTCGTGAAATCAGGCTAAAAGATAACCCCTAATTGGGCGTTATCAGTGCCCTTGCATTACCGGGTCAAACTCAGCAATCATTTACATCCCTTAAAAACTTTCCATTATTCTCTTTGTAAATTTTCTCATGTGTTCCACGGAAAGAAGTATTACTCGTAGGTAGCTCTTTCACAATAGCAATAATTCGTGTTAACACAAATTTCCAATGAGCTTTTTCCTTCTTAACACCTTCTTGGATGCTATGATCTAGTGTTTTATTTTTAACCAATCGTAATTCGAGATCTGCCCAAGTATTGATATTAGTAATGTTCTCACTAGATGTCTCGTGACTTTTGAGTTTTGAGCCTAAATTTCTCCAATCATTGACTCCCTCATTGACAAGTTACATATAAGAAGATTTAGAACTAAATAATTTACTGCAAAAACATAATACTCTATCGACAGACTTGGAGTATACCAACCACCTCCTATATTGTTTCTCACCATTGGATAATATCCTAATGTAATGCGAATTCGTAAAATGCCGGGAATGGGCATCTTTAGAAAACTGAATGTCATAAACTCTTATAGGACCCTTTTCAACTAAGATGTCCCTCAATTTGGAATCCATATTCCTCCAATTTGCCGGATCAAATATATCAAGCGGGATCGAAGCATTTTTATCAACGACATTCCCAACTTGTTCCTCTGAATTTTCAACTTCTTTGACTACAAAATCGTTAACGGGGTCTTGGAGATGGTCATCAAATGAAGCATCTACGGGCTCTTCGATTGAATCTACGTTTTTTTTTACAAAATTATTATTTTCCTCTCATATAATATTTTCATTATCATCTAGAACAACTTCAGGTTGTTAATTTATTTTCGGCGTAGTGACAAATTTATCAAAAGAACCTCTTAAGGAATCAACTAATTGTTCTTGTCTTCGTTTCTTTTTTCGTTTCTCACTGCCAGACTCTTGTTTTCTAGTAGACATAATTACTAGAGCAAAATGAATGAAATAAAATGTATAAAATAAACGATGAAACCTGGTCTTTCGAGTTGTAGAGATTATATTCCAGACCACTATGAAAAATTCGAAAATTGTAGGCTATCTTGAATTCTTGATATCAGTCTAAAAACTGACAGATCCAACCCGATTCAAAATTAATAGCTCTGAAATTACAACAAACAAATATCAATAAATTGATACATAAAAATGATACTGACATCAAAACTGAAAAAAAAAAGGCTTAAGATGGAGAACAACCACAACCAAATTATGTTTCCAGTGCATCAAAATTGAAATAAAAAACACCCATACATACCTAAGAAAGATTTGTACGTAAGGGATAAGGAAACCAGTTTCGAACATACTCCTTATCCTGCAACTAAACACATGATAAGGAGCACGAGGTACAATTACATTCTTATCCCCCTTCCTTATAATTTTCCCAAACGAGGCCTAAGAATCACGAATTTGGATCCTCTAATGTCCAAATCTCCTCAAGTCCGTTCAGTCTAAAACTTGACCGTACAATGATTTTTTGATTATCACAAAATTAATTTTTCAAACGCAATAACGTGCATATTTAGTTTGACTAAATAGCAATTGGACTAATTCGTGTACATACAGGATTATGCTATTAGACTAATTCGTCTATGAACATGATTGATTGGATGTAAAGAACACAAAATACGTGAGAAAACGCGTTTCAGTTCTGTGCTTTCTCTAGTGACAGAAAGCTAGAGAGAGAGTGTACTCCCCGTGAGTTTTCCGATCTTGCTCCGGGAAGTAACCTTTCTTCTCTTCAACAGTCTATTCTACCATTCATCCAAATAAGCCTCTGACGTTTCTGCTGGATAGACGCCGGGCTCGCTGCCGTCGCTCCTCCTGGCGGCGGCGATCCCCACCCCCCTTTTTCTGCTCCTGCTTCCTCTGTTCTTTGCCTCTCCATTTCAAATTTGGGTTCTTAGATTCAAGTGAGGGCTTTTCTTCGGAGGAAGGTGATGTTTCTCAGTCCGTGGTTGGGTGGTGCTTGCGGATTGTGCCGATCCTTTTCACATGCCAAGCCGACATTCACCATCTTCTTCAATCATGTGTTATGCCCCTTCACCTTTCTCCCAAGCCCACATATGTTTGTTTAAGTTTATTATTTGGATTTCTCATTTAGATCTTTTGCTTTTTTGGGTTTGTTGATGGTGTCCATCCACAGTTGGAATCGGACGTGTTAATCTTCTCACGTTCGATGCTATGGAGTTCGATCTATTCAAAGAAAAATATTACAAGTGACATCAATTGAAGGTTCTGCTAAAGGGCTTAATTGGGAGGTGTTTTGAATGAATGTTTGCTGGAGGGAGCCTTATTAGCAGGACATAGTTTGATGTTTTGAAGCTTATTCTTGAATCCTTGCACTGAGTTTCCAATAGTGTTTCGGTGGCCGGAGGTGCAGCAGGGAAACTCAAAAGTCAGCATGTGGAAGAGTGATGGTGTGCAATTTTCATTTGAAAATATCCACTGTATTTTTTCTTTTTCTTTTCGTCTTTTGTTCTTTTCTAGAGCATGACATTATCTTCAGAGTTGGTGGACTGTACCACTCTGTTTATGCTACCAGATGTTTTCTGGTCTTGTCTTGGCTGTGATAGCCTTTTATTTAATGAATGCTACAATTTTTGAAAAAAAGAAATGATTGATTTGTTTTTTGAGAATAAAAAAAATGATTGATTGGATGTAGAACACAAGGCGGTGTTTTTTTAGCAATATAAAACTTCTCACAACGAAGGGTAGAGACTCCTAATTCGATTCACCAGCCGGCTCAACAACAAAATTTGTTAGAGCATCTCCAATGGAGATCTCAATTCTAATGCTAAATTTAGGACATGAATAGTGAATTTGGGCATTTATAGCATTTCATGCTCCAATGTATATATTTCATGAAATCCTATTTCAAATGCTATTTCAAACTAAAACAAAAAAATTATTCCAAATTTCCAATTATATACTCCATCAACTGCCATAATAACCAAACCTCTTTGACAATGTAATCAAATTTAACACCTACCTTTGTAAGTATCGTGACATAAAATTATTGCATTAATTATAGAGCTACCTCTAAAACTATAGCATAATTTTAGGGGAAGAACAATAATTTCCAAAAATTCTATCCCAACCTATAACCAAGAATTACAAAGTGCAACATCTTGACTAAGAGTAAAAGACTTGCCACGACCTTGTTTTAATTTCAAACATTAATATGATGGTTTAATGTGGTCAAAATGGCAAACATGTAAATAAAATCAAGAGATCTATGGATAGAATATGTGTTCTATCTTTAGCACAATCCTATACTTGGTCTCAAATTGGAAACCAAGTATAGCACAATGCTAAAAAATTTAGAATTGCTACAACTTTTAACACTCCATTGGAACACCCCAATTCTATAATTATAGAATTAGAACAACTTTTAGCACTCCATTGGAGATGCTCTTAGAGCATCTCCAACAGATCATGCAATCAACATTTTATGCAAAATATAAAGGATTTTATAAAAAAATCGGACTCCAACAGTACATGCATCTTGAGAGGCAAAATGCAGAACATGTAAAATCCTCGCCAAACTTGGCGATGATAATTGGTTCTGCAAAATATTTTCAACATGTTTCCTATTTTTTCTCAACCCATGTTCCTACAATTACTACATAATGATATACATGTGTCCCTATAATTTAGTTTTCTCTCTCATCAACAATTCATCATTTGCACGTGTTGTGAGTAAAGATGAATAGAAAAACATATTTTGCATAATTTTTACAAATCATTGTTGGAGTTGGACACCTTTTGCAAAAGGCTTAATTACTTAATAGTACCCCCCAGTATAGTGAAACTATCACTTTGCACTACCCACTATCAAAACTTACTGATAATGTTCCCCATTTGCAATAAATCAGTCACTTTGAAACTGGGAAAAAAATTCCGTCCATCACTTAACGGAACAAACCGTTAGTTGTCTTTGATATCCTTTTGTTCAAGGGTGAAATTGTCAATAGACTTTTATTGATGAACACCAAGATCATCATAACAATCACCACCACAACCAACACTATTACCGCCACATGTGACCAGATTCCGGCACCCCATCACCATCACCGCCACATGTGACCAGAACCCGGCCACCCCACCACCATGACCGCAACATGGACCAGAATGCCGCCACCCCACCACATAATAGCAGAGAACCCAGTGATGAAGAAATCTTCAAACTCTTTCAGATTTTAACCTTTGTTTCAATTGTGTCAAACTAAATTAGATTTTTTCGAGATTGGAACTTGAAAACCTCCGACACCGCCCTACACCACAAACAGAACCACCACCATTGCCGTCAACACCCCTAGGAATCCTAACAGCCTCTGTTCTCCACCTTCGCCACCAACAACTTTGACCCAAAGGCCGCCGTCGACACTAATTCCGGTGATAACAAATAGCATCAAAAAGATTTTTGCCCAATTAAAACCCAGTAACTCCTATCAAACTCCCTGTTTCGGACCCAGAACTTGCATTTCACTTCACTCAAAGCTCAATCACAAATCAAGAGTAATTTGGGAATCGAGAGACATGAGAGATTCTTAGAGAAAGAAAGTGAAAGACGAGAGTAATAGAGGAGATTGAAGAAGGGAGGGATGGAGGGAGACGCCGAGACAGAGGGACGGCGGGATGGAGGATCGAGATGGAGGCTGAGATAGCGGAAGGGACGGAGAGAAGGTAGCAATTCATCGACGAACAGAGAGAGAAAGAGATGCGAGATATGGATTGGGAGAGACGTGTAAGATTAAGTCCATCCCTATCTTCTTCCTCTTCCAATTCTTATCTTCAACTGGGTTTAACTTTCTTTTTCTAATTTTTTTTCATGTTAAATTTATTATTTCGGCATTGACTATTTTGCCCTTACTTTGATGATGATGTTTGGATGGAAAATTTTTCCAGTTTCAAAGTGACTGATTTATTGCAAATGGGGAACATTATCAGCAAGTTTTGATAGTAGGTAGTGCAAAGTGATAGTTTCGCTATACTGGGGGTACCATTAAGTAATTAAAAACAACATTTGCATTAGAAATGCGTATTACTGCTGGAGATAGTGCCTTTCCCCACACAAAAAAGAGAGAGATAGGGTTTCGTGTTTTCTACATCATAGGGAGGGACGAAGGGCAATCCGTGAGTCGATGATTTCTAGAGCGAAGCATCTCCCCGATCTCTTCTTCGCCCTCCAAGGATCCGCTCCCGAAGACGGATTCGATATCTACGCCGTGGACACTAATAAGGTGGGTGGCGACGGAGGCATCAAATTCCTTTTTAACTTCAAACCTTGTAACCCTCTAGTCTGCTGCGACAGCAATATGGCGGTTGTTGTTTGTGGTTCGAAGCTCTGTGCTGTCGGAGGTGACTATGACCGCAGGTTCGGAACTTACGCAAGGGAATTCCTCCAGTTCGATCTCACAAACTGGAAGAACCGGAAGGATGATTTCAAGCCCGACAATAAAGCTCCAAAACCTAAGGGTGGAAAGCCTTACCCCATTGTCTTTGTCCACGAGAAAAAATTATACGCCCTCGCAGGTGTACACGTCTACTCTAGAAACGACCCTGATGCTCCAGATCCGGCTTTCGAAGTTTATGACCCGTATGATCCATTTGGTCCATCCTGGAAGCCACTTGAAGCTCCCCCTTTCCCAGAATTTTACCCTGGTCCACTCAACACTCGTTGTCTCAAAGGTTACAAGTTTGTCAACGAAACCTTGTATCTGGCTCTGTGTAATTCCTTGCAACCGGACATATACTTCACTTACTCTGTCAGGAATCGTACATGGGAGAGAATCCAAGTTGACAAGTCTAATACACTTCTATCTAACCTAACCATCTATGGCTTCTACTGCAATTGGAGAGCTAGGGAAGATTTCAACGACTCAACCGGTTTTCACCTTAGTGGTAAGAAGGTGCTTGCTCACGATTTGAGAGCCAGGGTGGATGAAAGCATGATAACAAAGGATCACAATGCTCGCCCTCATTGGGAAGATGATGATGATCCTGTTACTAAGGAGGACGAAGATTATCCTTACCTTCTTGTGCATGGCTTGGATGACATCGGAAAGCTTGGTGCTAACAATTTTTCAACTGGATTTGTGGCTCATTTGACAGACGATATATTCTGTGCGGTTTACATCATTAACTCCAATCACAAATGTAATATTCATGCCTGCACATTTGAGCTTCACAAGCAGTGCAAAGAACGTGTTGAGCTCACACACACCCTCCAGGCTAGAGTCTTGGGTAACGCAGATTATTCTACTGATTGGGACTGGTGCTTTCGATATCAATGGTACGTCACTGTACACTAACTCTTTATGTACTGCAATTTCTGCTTACCGCTCATGAGATTTGAGGTTAATATGTTTGGGATTCAAATTTTTTAGGTCTGGTTTCGTTTAGGAGTTAACGTCGGATGCAAGAATGAATCATTCGATTGTTTTGAACGATGGAATACTAAGTAGAGATGAATTATGAAAAAGAACTACTAAAATCTATAAAAACGGTTGAGTGTAACTAGGTTTAAAAATTTAAAGGAAACAAAGTGATACGGATACGCTGGATTCGTCACGACAGGCCATGCGGCGTCGGAGTAGTCGTTATTCGAATTCACATATGTTGAAAATGGAGGCTACAGAGTTCAACACTTCAACTAGCTGACCTGAGAAAGTGCTACTTGGTGCTAAACTACTAATACATACCGGGTCTCCTAGAAGTACTTGAATACAACCTGAAATTAAAAGATTTTTTCTTCATGCCAAGTATGCCCATGCGATGCCAGTATGAGAAAAGACCTGTAGGACTAGGAGGTTGCAGTGTTCACTTTTTTGTTTGTTCTAGTTTACAAAATTTGTCTATGTTTGTCTAATCTTATGTTACATTTCACCTATATCTTGGATGCAAATGCTATGGCAGGGGCAAGATGGATTACAAATCTCATGGTGCACGAAGGGGAAGTGGAAGAACATAGAAGCGCGTGTACACATTCAGGTGCATCACAGGGCATGAAATAACATAGCACGTTGCATATGGTTCGCTATTATGAGATCAGTTAAATCCGAACATTGTTTTTGTTGTTAATGTTTTAATGTGGTGTCAATAGTGTGATAAAAAACACTTACTCACCAACTTACTAGGTACCCTAACTATGTTATATCACATTGTATTACACCCTTGGACAAACTACGTCTACCTCCCTGCATCTATTTGTGTAGAATTTTGACCCCTGAAACTTGCAAGGTTTGACAAGCCTAATTTTCGAAGAAGAAAATGAATATTGCTGAAGGAAGAGTCTTGGTCAATGTCCTTGCTAGCTGATGTTTAGAGGAGACATGAATTAATCTGGTCTTCCATTCATGAACTTGATCCCTCAAAAAATGGCAATTGACATCTATGTGTTTTGTTCTTTCATGGAACACAGGGTTTTCAGGTATCTGTATTGCAGATTTGCTATCACAGTAGCTCAAAGGAAGGGACTTCAAATTTGCTTGCAAATCGCTCAAAAAATGTCAACCGTTGTAGTTCACATGTTGTAGAAGCCAAACACCTATACTCTGCTTCAGCAGAACTTCTTGACACAATGTCCCGTTTCTTTGATCTCCAACCAATAAGAGCATCTCCTAAATATAGTAGGATACCTGATGTAGATCTTGTATTTGGGCAACCAGCCCAATCAAAATCTGAGAAAGCTCTAAGAACCACATTGTTGGTTGAAGGGTAGAATAAACCTTGATATGGGTTACTTTTGAGATATTTCAGTACCCTTTGAACTGCAAATAGATGTGTGGTCCAATCCCGCTTCCAAATGATTGAGCTTATTCACAAAGAACCAGAGATCAGGTCTAGAATTGCATAAATAAAACAGCCTACCAACTAATCTTTTGTATGTCATGATTTCTTTTCCTTGTAATTCCACACTGTGAGACCTGTTTAATTTCATCACTTGGTTCATGAGTGTTGTCTGGTTTGATTCTAAACCAGCATCCGTTAGTATGCCGAAGGCAAACTTTCTTTGACACAAAGTAATTCCTGCATCACTTCTTAACATTTCTACACCCAATCATCCCCTGCTTCATTCTTCGCACAATACCACGATGATCATCACCCAGAAGAACAACGCACCGCCGCCGATCCCACAAATCAAAATCAATGTATGTTTTCTTTCTTTAATCATTTCTACCTTTGCATTCTACTACTCAATATCAAGAAAAAGTCTATCCAATGGACACACGTGTCCTAGTCGTGTTCATTTGGGTCCCAAAAGTGTCTCCCACGTGTTTCATTTGGGCCCAATCACAACATTGGTAGTCTAATCAACCGAATACTCTCTCTTTGTCCTAAAATGAGTATCATACTGTTTTTTTTATTATTTTGAGGTGATTGCTTGACTAGTAAAATGATTCCGAAACTTATTCTTTTCATAGCGTTGTAAAGTTTAGATTACTCTGCAATAATGTGAAAAGATTAAGAAGTAGCTCAAAATGGTTGCAAGACAACATGACACTCATTTTGAACAGAGTGAGTAGTTATTCTAATTTCCATGTTTATCAGTACCCCGAAACTAAACTAACTGAGTTATTTCTTGATTAGCGTAGACAACGATAAAAAAGTTGGAAATCACAGTCCCAATCGCGACAAAGCTGGGCGGTTTAGCTAGGTCAACCCACGAAAAAAAAGCGGGATCACATTTGCAAAAAGGCGAAACAAATGTAGAACGAGCACCAATACCACCTCCTCAACCATCAGCAGAACCAAAGCAGACGGCACTACCACCACAACCCGAGATCCCCAAATTTCCCAAGCAGCCACCACTAGTCAAAAATGACGTGTTTCACAATCCGTTCCCAGTTCAGCTGAGTTTCTTCACTCCCAAAGACATCAATTCGTGCATCATATCCTCTGAAAACATCTGTGTCTGCTGTTCAGCCGCGTTCGCGCTTTTGGTGGTTCTGTCTAACATCCGTCTACCTAGGGAAGTGGTCAGATCGCGAAGCATTTTAGGTTCAAAGCCTCTGTATCTAGTGTTGTTGAGTGATGTGACGATTGTGGTGGCGCGATTGCTGGAGAAGCTAAGAAGTGAGGAGAGGATCAGAGGAGAAGCTAAGATTACAGCTCCACATCAGGCGAAACGTGATTGGTCCGACGCGGTGGGCGTTCTTGAAGTGAGCTTGGTTGCGTACCAGGTGATTCGTGCCATTTTTATAGATTGAGCTGCTATATGGTGGTTCTCATCAGTGGAAATTCTCTAGTTTAGGTTTATGTCGATGGATAGGGAACACGGCTGGTTGGCGTTTTCTGGTTTCGACCCAAGATCATAGTTCGTTGTTTTCCCGGCGCATTTTGATTGGTTTTCCATGAGACGGAAACATAGTTTTTGGCCACTGCTTAATAACATTAGTATTAGAGTGTGGGTTGAGAGTGCTATTTACAGAAGATAAAGACCTTGAAGACAAATGATGTGGATCAAAATGAAGTCTAGAAAAATCTCTATGGTGTTATCTAAAGTCTCTGGATTTAATTGTCATCTAGTGAAAACTGTTGAGTCATCCTTGTTATTATGTTCTACCCTAAATTCAACGGTCTAAAATCATACCGTTGGTTCAGCTGTATAAAGCGCATGTGTGTATCTTGTTGGGGGTAGAGTCCTGGTTCGTGGGCGACGCGTTTTTTGAATCGGCCCGGTTCATGTTTTGTTACGACCCGAAAAAAGAGACACGATTCGTGGATCGAAGGCTTGTTAATGGCACTGCCTACACTGCTCACAGCTCATGCGTGTACCCTGTTAGGGTTCGTAGCAAGTATGTTGAGTGTTCTGATTTCGCTTGTAATTCTCTTTGAGACGTTTCGTCTGTTTTTAGTGAAGTCTCTGCAACTCATTGGACGTAGACTATTTTGCCGAACCACGTAAATTTATGTGTTTAGTTTCTTTCTTTCTGCATATTTCGTTTTTCACAACATATCTCTCCTCTGTAGGGAATAATTACACTGAACCTTCCATCGTTTCATTCTCTGTTTGTTCTCTACATTTGTCTGTTACAGAAACCTAAGGTTTCATTTTCTTAAAATGTTTTTATGGTATCCTAGCCTATAAAAGGGCTTCTTCGTCTCCTTTATCGTGTTATCCTAAGTTTATGTCTCTCACACCGTTCACCACCATGAATTTGCTTCTCCAAATCCCCTTTCGTTTCTGTCAAATATCAATTACCATGTTGCCTACTAGATGTGTACGAGAGAATCCTGCAGAGAGAATTCAATATACACCAAGAGTAGGGGATAGAAAGAACACAGGAAGAGTTGGGTTGTGTGTAGGGAGAGAGTAAGACAATAGTACTGTATGAGAGAGAGACAGGATTTTGACAGAGCTTCCGCGTATCTCAGGTGATTCGCCCTTGTATGGAAGGGTTAACAATCCTATATATAACGGAGAATGTGACCGTTGTAGTGGGTTAATGCGCCCATTAATGGCGGCTTAATTAGCTTAACCACAACGGCACGTTCGTCTGCGTATATAGGGACCGTTACGGCACGTTCGTCCGCATATACCGGAACCCTTATGAGGTTGACCGGGTTTATGGAGCTCGTTCCATAAATCTCTCAAAACAGTTACTAAGGTCGCGCGGGCTTGGTTGTCGCTCGCGCGCGACGGGACTTACTCTAGCCTCCAAATCACTAAGTCCCTACAAGTCCCGTGTGGTGGTATGCGAGGGCCCTGTCTCGCAGCCCCCACATGGATCAGCGCGGGTGGTGATCCAGTGTGTGGAGCACAGCTAGGTGTGCTGGATGATCGCCACGTGGCTAAGATCTGCCTGTCTAGAAAGCACTATCTACATTAGCCCCTTTTCTGCGCGTGAAGGCGCATAGCCGGATAGGCTTCAATGCGCAGGAACCAATGTACGCGTCGCCGCCATGCACCATTTCAAATACACGCAAATTCAGCCCCCGTGCGTGCCATTATGACCTAAAATCCCTAGAGTCGTGCCGTCTGGTCTTTTAGGGTTTTAGGCATGACGTCAGCTTGTCCTGTGATTGCGCGATTCGACGGTGACGGTTGCGATTCGACTACTGAAAGGACGCGACTCCTCATTGTTTTTGGATAAATACTATGTGCCCTTCATTGTTGCAAAGCATCACTTCTCTCTCTAAAGTGAATGATACCCGGAAGCCTTCAAGAGCAGATTCAAGTGATTAATCATCAGTTCTTCCTTGTCAATCGTCTCCTTCAACTTGCTTCATCAAAACAAGTTTTACCAAAACAAGGTTGGCTTTGCTCAATTCCATTTAATGTACTCAAATACTCTTTGAACTGTCTTGGATCTGTAAACCCATGGCTATTTGAAATATGTCGTTCGTTGAGAACTGCAAAAGAGGCTTTTTTTTTTTTTAAAACCCAGAACTGATCCAATCACCAGATTGTGACGATTTTGAATGTGGAACTTCTGAAATTCTGAGCAATATAAACGAATTCTGAACTTCCAAACCCAGAATTGACCCCGGACGGTTCATCTTCTTTTGACAAAACATAGTTGCTTCTTGAAATTCAAACTGAAAGTGTGTATATTTCTCCCCCCTTTTTTTCTTGCTCTTCCGCAGGAATGGCCAAGAAAAAAGTATCCAAACCCATCAAAGAGGCCGAAGAAATACCTGATCTTCCCCAAACCTTATGGCGGAAAGCCCCCTATTTGGGTGGAAAAGATTTCTACCATGCGAGGGTTATGGTGAAGAATCTACCAGCTCCTGTCTCCTCCGGAGAATTGCGGACATTGATCCCGCCTGTCAATTCAGCCATGCTAGAGTTAATCGACTCCAAGGATGTGATTAGGTTGGGAGTTGAAAATGGGTCTTTCCCCCACACCGCAATTTCTACCCAGGCGTTTGTCCGAAAATTGGACTTCATGGATGAGTGGATCGACCATGTATTGACCCACCATGCCATCGCATTAAACGATGCTGGCATTTATTTCGCAGTTCGTGCTATGAAGGGTGCTGCCGTGAAGTTGGATCTGTCCATGCTTCTAATCCTTCTCTCCCGCTATTCGCCTGCGACTCATACCTGCCACTTTGCTGAGTTCGAGGCTGCTCCCACTTTGGAGGATGTGCACATGCTGTATGACCTTTCTCCCATTGGTGAAGTGGATCCTCTGAGCCCTTTGAGGACTGATCCAGAACTTGATCTGTACAAGCAGATGGAGGAATGCTTGTCCGAAGTAAAGAAGATCTCCACTCGGTGGACATCTGCGAAAGTTCTTCCTGACTGGCAGCTTGTGGATTCATCTGCGAAGAACACCTGGGGAAAATGGGTGCAGTACTTCTTTCGCGACTATGCGAGTAGCAGTATCACTAAGAAACTTCTGGACAAGAACCCAAATGCGAAAAATTATGTCAATGGGAAAGGATACCACTTAACCTTGTGCGGCTTCCTCTGTGCCTGGCTGTCGAGGTATCTGATCGATGGTCATCCTCATGATGGTGTTTTCTATCATGTCCTTCCCCTTGCTGTCAAGTTGGCCCTCGGCCAAAGAGTCGCACTTGGGCCTCTGGTCTTGGGCACTTTATACCACAGGCTGGACCAGTTGGCAGTGGCGATCAAGGACTCTCGCGGTCGCCTTGATGTGCTGACTTATGTTAACATCGCATTCCTGACCATGTGGGTTTTTGAGCGATGGCCCTCCTATGCTCCTGTTCCTTCTAGGCCTAACAAGTGGTGTGTCCCAGGTGCGGAGGATGAACTTTCCAGTGGAAGAGCTGCTCGATGGTTTAGAACCAATCTTCCCAAGTGTACCTGGAGCTTGATATGCGATGACAAGAGCAAGTTTACGGCTAGGCCCTATGCCACGCGTATTGAGAATGTGCGATGGTTCCCGAAGCTGTATCCCACCAAATCTCTTGCTTTTTCAGAAGAGCTCCTTTTCGAAGGTCATGAGCGCTTTCATGAGCGATATCGCAAATTTCTGATGGTGTTTAAGGGGTTCTCTCCCTGCCCTTTCTGAGTATGTCCCTGAACTTACTTCCAGGTATGAAAGGATCACAGTCGATGTTGATCCAACTCGCATTTCTCCCCAGTTTGGCTATGATGCAGTGGCGCCTTCCGTTTGGCCTAGATCAATTGTGAGAGGCTGCTATAAGCGACTGTTGTCTGGCGAGTGCCAAACGATCTTCCGGAGCAACTTGCCCTTTGTTCAACCCTCAGGTGGCCGTGTAGGTCGCCTCTCCAAAATTGGGTTGCTTACTGGAGTACCCAACAGGCCAGGTTCGAGACGCAGTCGGCTCCTCAGCCCAGCAGAGCTCCTATAATCAAGAGGAATTCCTTCCTACTCCGTCCTAACTGCAGCTTGGATGACTCTGAGTATGGCTGCTACTCCTTGGTGGATCACGACAATCATTTGTGCCCATCCACCATTCTTGGGGAGAAGATGACCGCTGTTAGGGATGGTGCTTCGCATGTCATCAAATACAGCGAAGATTTTGCCAAGGTAAACAACTTCCTTTGTGCATGTTAAATCTCTTTCGTTAGATGTATTGAAACTTATTCTCCATTTTCTGTTCTAGTGCTATCTGAGGAGGTTTGCATCTGGGGGGCGCTCCAAGTCGCTGATTAACACCATTGTTGCTGCGAGAAGACAGGGTGAGAAAATTCTGCTAACAATGGGAATGGCTCCCGCAGTCGAGGCTCGGATTCGCGAGGTAATGGATGCATTTGCTGACTCGCTGATAGACAACACCCCAACTTTGTCTCCTCCCAGGAACGCTCCATCTCCTCCAGCAGACGTTGCCCCAAGGGCGAAGAGACAAAAGCAGAAGGGCCTTACAATCTCTTATCCTTCTAGGAGTGCTCCAGCTTCATCTCCTGCGAAGTCCCTTACTTCCAAGGACAAGGGCAAAGGTCGCATGCCAAGCAAAGTGCGGAAGGAGCTCGCAGTTGAGACTTTTGTCCCTTTTGGTCAGGAGGAAGAGGTGGATGAGAGAAGGGAAGTGAGAGGAAGATACGATGATGAAGAAGAAAGAGTCGAAAGTGAAGAAGAAAGAGATGAGATACAAGAAGAAGATTCGGAAGGTATCTCAAACGAACATATCTTCTCAGTACTTTAGCTCTTGCAATATTTATTGAACAGTTTGTTCTTTCGCAGATGATGACACAGAAACCATAAGCGGCTTCATGGCCAAGAAGCAGAAGAAAACCAAGGGTTCTCACTCTGGCGCTCCCAGCAAAGCCATAGACGAGGATATCCTGGCTGAGTCTGAAAGGACGGCTGCGGAAGCCGCAGAGAGAAGAAGATGAGATCGAGCTCATAAAGAGGAGAAGTTTGGAAGAGCAACATGTGGATGACTTGGTGGAGCAAGCTGACAATTTGGATGCAGCTGCTTTGGAACAAGCTCAAGCAGACTTTGAGGAAATCGCAGGTGGTAAACAAGGTGAGATTTTTAAGCTTGCTGTGACTTACCAAGAAGTGATTACTGGTGCGTTAAAGCATGGCTTATCAAAAGCTGATATTCGCCGATGGCTAGTAAGCAAGTTTGGTGAACCCTCAGGTAATCATTCAAGCAATGTCTGTAAACTAGGCTTAGTAACCCAATAATCATCGCGACAAGTTTCTTCGCACCCGAGGTCACGCTCACCTTAAAGATGTTCTTAATGAAGATACCCTAGTAGGATATGGTGTCGCGTCTTTAGCATATGATGATGGTGCTGCAATCCCACCTACGTGTGGAGCTGCTTGCTCTTGATCTATCAAAATAACGGAGCACTATATGATACAAGTTGCCTCACATTTTCCTGTCTTGTATCGCAGGCGATGCTGATGAGAACATGCCGGAACAAAGAAGTCATCCCCCTGCATCTTATGCTCCAGAGCGGAGCTCTCATGTTGAGAAGCCTGTCGCAGCTGCTGAGTATGCAGGAGAGCCCTTGGAGGATATCATCGAAGTCTCTGATGATATCGAAGCTGACACCGTGCTGATGGAGGAAGATGCTGATGCTGCAGTTGAGGAAATGGAGACAGATGCTGTCGGGGATGAGGTTCAAGAAAATGAGAAGGTCGTGGAAGACGTAGCATCACATGCAAATGTTGGTGTTCAAATGAATGCTCCTGATCCAAAAGAGCTCCTCGCAACCGAAGAAGTTCCCGGTCGGGCGGCCGCTCCTACTGCTGCCATTCCTTCAACAGAGGTGGAGCTTCCAGAGATTCCCAAAGCATGGAGTTTTTGGAGCTCGCAAGTTGGAGCTGTTGTCGCACCTGTTGCAGCCTATACTCTCCCTTCCAACTATGATGAACTCGAGCTCGCGGCTGACAGACGAGCAATGGAGCGAGGACAGACTTCAGCTGTCCCCGCAATGCGCATTCCCTCTTTGCGCGAAATCCTTGAAGGAACTAGTATGTTACATTCTTTTTCGCATTCCACACTTTCATTTAAAAGTTTTCATGCTCTAAACCAGAATTAACTTTATCAGGATTGAAGCAAGCTGATGTGGACTGGCTGGTTCAGATGCGACTCTCATACCCCTGGTCATTCGCGAGATCTCTAGAGATAGAGCCGTATAACAGGATACTTTTCTTGACCGAAGCCATCTGGATCCTGGAGCAACTGTGGCTACCCCTGCGACCATTTCTCCTCATAGTGCGCAGCTGCTTTTCAGCACATGCAAGGGGCTTCAAGCTAAAGTTGAGGGCAAGCTAGGCTTTGGGTTCCTTCTCAACAGGATCACCCAAATTCTCGCAGCTGTGAATTTGAAACGCGGCTTCCACAACCTCGCAGCTGAGAGACGGAAGGTAGAGGAGCAAAGGCAGAAGGCTGAAGAAGCTGTCAAACTTTTTCATGAGATGAATGCCAAGTACGAGCAGTTGAAGCGAGAAGTGGACCAAGTAAGAGAGACATCGCTCTCGTTTTCTCCAGAAGACCCTTTGATCAAGGACTTATTTTGAGAAACAAAAAGTATTTGTTTGAAATAAAAATATTATTGTAATGCTGCTAGGGTTTCTCCCCTTTTTTTATCTAGAACTTGCATGTCCCATTTTGCCCTTTCGGGGATTTGCTCAAACATTTTTGTGCGTATCAATTATGACGTCACATGGCGACGTATCTACCTTGATTTCCGTGCTAACGATTTATTAGATAAGCACGATTTCCTTGGGAAGCCCATCCGTATTATGACCTTCCGTCATTAGTTAGGGCACGCCACCGAATCGTCATAGCCTTTAGTAGGGTAATTGAATTTTACCTCTTTTAAGATGTAAGTAATTGATTCTTACCCCTTTTCCAAGCGTTGCTGACTCAGCTAGGGAACTGAAGAGTCCCCGTAGAGTCTATATAAACCCTGCCTCTTGCTTCTTGGGTTCTTCATCTCAAAATGTGGCTTGCACTACTAGAAATATTAGCAAAAGCGTCATTAGATTAATGCAGTATTTGCTAAAATTAATGCTGTATTTAGCAAAAACAGCATTAATTGCAGCATTAATACTAATGCTGCATTAGCCAGTGCTGTTTTTTGAATTGCAGCATTAAGCTAATGCTGCTAGCAAAAACAGCATTCATTGCAGCATTAACTAATGCTGCATACATGTACTCACACGCTGCAGCATTAACACAATAATGCTGCATTTGAGAATGAAATTGCAGCATTATAGGATTTAATGCTACAATTTTATACTTATTTTTGCAACATTATTACAGCTTAATGCTGCATGTTACAGCTTATTTTGCAGCATTACAATGATTAATGCTGCAATTTTTAGGCATTATTTGCAGCATTATGAGGACTAATGCTGTTTTTTTATACTACTTTGCAACATTTTACTAATGCTGCAAAGTATATGTCATCACACCACATTTATGTCTATTATCAATATAAACTCTGCTAAATACAAAAATTCATATACACCCTGCTAAATACAAAACATACAACACAATTAAATTGCTAAATACACAATTTTCATTACAAATTAATAAATAATTGTGCTTACATTACAGTCAATGTACCGTCAATGTACACGTACAAAAACTGGGAAGTCAAATTTACATTACAAACTCCGGATAACTTTACAAACTACTTCACTTTCTAATTTAACCTAGCTATCAAAATACCAAGTGCGCACGATCAGTGTTTCGACATGCCAAAATGCTCTAGCTTGCTATCTTGTCACCGCCAACTGCACCTTGCTTACTCGAGCGATCAACGTACCCAGCTAGTTCTTCTTACGCATGCCAGCAATGAAGAACAAAGACAACAAATTTTAAGCAAGATAAAAGTGAAACTGGAGTAGCAAATACTAGCTTTCTTGCAAATAGTAGACTGTTTACAAAAAAATTCAAACAGTTTAATGTCAGCATCCCTTAAGAGACTTCAAATGTCAATATCTCTTAGAGACTTCAAATGCCAGGAACAATCAAGTTCAAGTATATGAATTGATATGAAGTTCAAGTATATTTTTCTATGAAGATATTACTAGAATTAGATGTCAATGAATTGATAAGTCATATCAGGTTTTTGAGGAAAGCACGAAAAGTGGAGGGGATTACCTGTAACAATGTAGGCACGCCTTTCTTCACCAAAATGACTACAGCACCTTCATGATTACCTAGATCAGGGAGACTTCATATCCATTTGAGGTCATATTTTTGTTACATGAATAAGGGTAAGAATAAAAAACCACTGTATACAATCCAAAACACATTTGTTTTAAATCCAAAATAAGTAAGATCATTGGGGTAGTAAAAGGCAATACCTACAAACATCAGCTAATACATAATCAGCTAATATCAATCTCATCAAAGAGGCTGCTTGCACATAAGTCAGTAGAGTTTATGTCTGCTTATATCCAGTGATATTACTATCTATGTTCTCCTTTTAACATTTCGTTTTTTCTACCGCTAACCGGGTTCGTAATCCATCTAATAAATAAATTTAATCTCCCAGTCGTCGAATAGTCTCTTGGTAAATTCTCCATAAACCCACATTCCTTTCTCATAGTTGTTGCTTCTCACTTCAAAAATATATTCATTCAATTAATTTCATAACTAATGTTTCTGAGGTGTTTTGGAAGAAAGCAAAGTCCTTAACCCTTGCTTCACCTATCTATCTTTCCAAGAAATATTAGTAAGGCAGACTGGACTGGTCTTCCTTGTTCATGAACTTCACTGTACTACACTTCACCAGTACCATCTGGTAGGAACCCTACAAATCAATGATTCTTCATAATCAAGTGTATCCTTTCTTAAATTTCTACAAATTACATTGCAAATTCAGTGACATCCTCATATCTCTAAGAAGACACCATAGTCGACATATCCAACTAAGTTTTTCATCTTTTCTGATGTGATTGCTATATTAACATTAATCAACAAAACAGTCCATAAAATGCTGATTATATTCATTTAAAAGAAACTAAGAACGAAATCAATTACCAAGAAGAAAAATCAAAGCAGATGAACAAATCAAGAATGAAATCAATGACAGTCAAGTGCCAGATGCAAAACTGTACCACAAATCAGATACAAGACAGCATGAATGATGGAGTGAAATAGGCTCCATATAGCAGCAAGTCACCCTCTGATCTCATTTCCAACCCTTCCATTGTCCTCCATTTGCATCCAATCTTTTTGTGACCTGTCCAAACCAAGCCAAGCATAGTTAGTGATCACAAACTTCCACTGTATCAATGTTAATTAGGATGTAAGAATTGGAATGGATTTACCTGCTTTGCATAGTTAGTGATCACAAACTTCCGCCAATGGCATACATCTCCCAGTGAGTGTAGTCATCATTTACCACATGAAAATACCCGTGCCTGCATCTGCAATTTCATCAATCAGTTTTATATCAAAACTGAAACCCCTGTATTCAGACTTGAAACTCTACTTATAACTTATAAGGATAAAAGGGCCTATTATGTTTCCTTCGGTTATCTTCACATTGTGAAATTACCTGTAGATCCTATCGCGCAAAACTGTACCACGAATCAGATACTATCATCATCATCATATATGTCCACAAAATTCAATCCATCATCCGCAGATTTAAGTGAATAAGTTCAATTACGTCCACTATTTGGTCAAAATTAGGGTTTTAATGAACAACAAACAGTATCAGCAAACAGTAGCAGCAAACAGCAAACTGGTTCTTACTTACCAGATTGCACAACGGAAGCAAGCCCCTCCTCCCACCAGATTGCACGACGGAAGCACCACCGCCGAAATCACCGCCACCAGAAGTCCCGCCGCCGAAATCACCGCCATCGAAAAAAACCGCCGCCTATTCCGCCTCACCACCGCCCATAGAAACCGTGAGATATAGAGAGAGAGAGTGAGATGAGGACTGAGAGAGGGAAGGAGAGAGAGAAAGAGAGAGACTCACCAGATCTGGAACGCATACGGGAGGTCAGAGAGCACGACGGTGGCGGTCGTTTGCGGTGGAAGAGACCGAGACAGAGGGAGAGAGCGCAAGAGACCGAGAACGCCGACGGGAGGTCTGTCTCTCTCTCTCTCTTCACCCTCTCCCTCTCGATCTCGCCTCGTCTCCATGTTTGTCTCCCTCTCTCTCTCTCTCTCTCTTCCTACCTCTCATCCTCATCTCCGTCTCCCTCTCTCTCTGCCTCTCTTCCTCGTCTCCGTCTCCGTCTCTCTCTCTCTCTCTCTCTGTCTGTGTATCATCGTGTGGGTGTGGTGGGGAGTTGGGGTGGGTGTAGAGATAGGGTTGGGAAGAGATAAGTTTTGTGAAATTTTGAATTCCCCCCAATTTTTTAGTGAAATTTTAAATGTCCCCCCAAATTTTTTTGTGATAGCAGCATTACTTGTAATGCTGCAACACTAATCAATTTTTTTTTAAGAATATCATTTTTTGTAAAAAGCAGCATTTACACACTTTAATGCTGCAATGTATTTTTTTTTACTTTTTTTAACTGCAGCATTAGTTCGTTAATGCTACAAAGTAAAACATTGAATTTGTAAAAAAAAACAGCATTAATGTGAATAATGCTGCAATTTGTATCATGTTTAGTCAAATATTGCAGCATTATTGGACTAATGCTGCAATTTATATGCTGTTTGCAGCATTATTGGATTAATGCTGCAATATTACAGTATTTACTTTGCAAGATTAATACTAATGCTGCTTTAGGGTATCAATTACCGCATTTGTTCAAATGCTACAAATAAAATGTGGTATTTGCTAAGATTTCTAGTAGTGTTGCCATGAGTCCTTACGACTGCTGGCTTCAACGCTTATCTTTTGTTGATTCATGGAAATTTCAAGTTATGAAACCTGATTTTGTGCCTCGTGCCATAGAAATAGCTCCCCAGATCTTCTTTATGAAGCTTACTGATCTTCATGACCATCGTGAAGAAGATATACATAATACCTCAGGTTTGTTCGAAGATTCTTCTTCGTCTATTATGTTTGCAGGTCGTATCTCCGGTTGCCTTCCGGCGAGGTGCAGTTCCATACTGACCTTTTTACCGACTCATAATGAATGGAGTATTTCTCCTCTAGCTATCTTGGATGAGAATTATTTGCCTCCACGTTCTTGAACTAGGGGTGACGAGCCATGGAGCTGGTCTCCGTGGACAATAAGCTTCCTGCCCTAGGAGTGTTTTCCATTTGTTCTTCACCGCCGCATCCGCCTGGACATGGGGTTCATCTGGCACATCTCTTGGGCAGAAGACCAGTCAGGGGCCTTGTTCAGATCTAGGACATTGATGCTAGCGTCGTACAGATTTATTAGCATATGTAGGTGATAACGCCCAATTAGGAGTTATCTTATAGCCTGATTTCACGAGCGCTTGCGTCGGAAACAGCTTATTTTGCCGGAATTTGCCTTAGAATGCCTCGGGAATTTAGAACGAGATTTTTATTTGTACTTTCTGGATTTTTTCTTATTTATTGCTTTTATTGGATATGATCGCGGGTTTCGTTCATGTATCCTTTTCAGGAACAGGTTCGGAAGGTGCATTGGGAAGCGTGTCGGGACCAAACCGGGATCATTTCAGGAAACGTGCACAGGATCGGGCCAAGACGGGAACACGGAAAAGCAGGAGAACACCAAGGGAGGCAAACCGGGAGCATCAGGCAGAAGAGTGGGACCCAGGAGACCCAACCAGACCCACCAAAGGACCAAGCAGGGCCACCACCACAACCCCTACGCAGGCAGGGAGGTTGTGGTGGGTGGTTTGTGGGCCCCTGGTTGTGTATATACGCAACCCTTGCGTATATACGCAGCCAGTTTGACTTTTTTCTAAAGTCGGTGGACCGATGGCAGTTTCCGTAATTTCGGGCACACGCGTTTCGGGGAAAAAAACAGCACTATTTAAAGACTCGTCCAGACTCGTTTTGAGAGAGAATACACAGCACAACCAAAGGACAAGTCAGAGCATCCCCGGAGAGCACGGAAGAGAGATTCGAGATTCGAAGACTTAGTTTGATTTCATTCTCTCTCTTTACATTCAGAAACTGTGTTTAATATTATGTCTATTCGTAGCTAAACTTCTTACCTAGGTTCTCGGTGAACCTAGGGTTTCGTATCCAGATTTTATGACTACTTTGATTATGGATTCATGATTGTTATCTTAATTCAGCAAGTTGTATCTGTTATTCTGGCTTTGATTATTCTCGTATATGCATGATAGGATTAATCACCCAGGATTGTTATAAACCCGAGCCTGTAGGTGAAAACGTCAGGTTAGGGTTAGGAAGAAAAGTCAGGATTTAGTACCTTACCCTGATAGACCGACCAGAGAAAGGGAGATAGGGCTAGCACCGAAAAACGTGAGACCGACTGTTAGAGAATTTGACCCGGGCCATTCGGATAGGTTAGAAACCCTAGCAGGATTAGACCGAGACTGCAGACTTAGGCAGCTTAACAAGAATCCGAAAGTCTGCAGGATCGGGATTACGTGTGGAAGATGAAAAGTCACTGCACAACTGGTACGTTGCACAGATATCGAAACTGCTGAGTGTTTTCATAATCAAACGTAAAACTGAAATTTGTAGAAACCCTAGGGGATCCTGGAGCCTAGTTCCCATCTATTATAGTAACAACCGATTCAGCTTATTTCAGAAAACGTCACAAAAAATATTTATCTTTACGTTTTTATTTCTGTTTTTAGTTTAGTAAATTGCAATCACAACCAACTCCTCCTCGTTACTACACTCGGTTAACTAAACTGACGACGTGAGAAAACCCAAATCAGTCTATGTGAGATCGACAACCCGAGTTGAAATACACGCGGTATTACTTGATTTCGTATACTTGCGAATAGCCTGTATTTTGCGCATCAAGTTTTTGGCGCCGTTGCCGGGGACTTTTGAGGGTCTATTTAGTTGTCAGAATTAGTTTTCAGAGTTTTTTGTTTATTTTTCAGTTTTGTTATTTTTCTTTTATCTCACTGCGTTTTTGAATCTGCGTTTTCAGGACTGTTCAGTTGATGCCCAGATTGCCTCGCGATTTGGTGCCACCACTCGACAATCCAGAAAAGTTGTACACCGAACAGAACCGCAAAAACCGAGAAAGCAGAATGGCAACCAACTAGAGAGATACTCCCGAAAACACTGAAGCCGGTGGGCAGGCACGAGAGACACGTACGCCAGCCCAGATGGCTCGGTACATCAAAGAACCTGTCACAGCGGGACTTGCTGCCCGAAGCAACCAGAGAACATATAACCGATCTGGGAAGGCGTTGGTGGAAAATTTCAAAGTCCCCACCGGGGGGCATGAGCGAGCTATTGTGGTGCCCGAGATCACTGCCGAGCACTTTGACATCAAACCATCCACCATCCAGACGGTACAGACTCTCTGCCCGTTTCATGGCAAGGGCGACGAAGACCCGAACGATTTTATTGGGAAATTCGAGGATTACTGCAACAAGGTCCGATACAAGGGGGTTGAAGCAGAGGCACTTATGCTGATCTTATTCCCATATTGCCTATTCGGAGTGGCCAAAGACTGGCTTGAATCCCGACCACCCAGATCCATCACCACATGGGAGGAGTGTGTCACAGACTTTCTGGCAAAGTTTTACCACGCCTCCCGAGTCATTCAGTTACAGAGCGAGATTCTGTCATTCAAACAGAAGATGGGGGAGACTGTGGTAGACGCATGGGACAGGCTCATGAGGTTGGTGAAAAGATGCCCGAACCACGGTTTTGGAGATGCAAAGATCCTGCAGGTTTTCTACCACGCCCTAGACAGGGAGAATGCCGACAGGATTGACATAGAGGCCGGGGGAAACTTCTTGTATCACATGGATAAAGATGGTGCATATGACCTGATGAATCAGTTAGCCAAGCAAGACACCCGACTGTTTGACGATCGCAGGATGACGGCTAGAGCCGAACCAGCAGAGGATGACCGAATAGACAACCTGGCCAAGATCGTTCATGACTTGGTCAAGAAAGTCTACTCAGATAAGAAGACTGTTGCAGTAGTCGAAGAACCTAATTTGGACACAGCCATTGAGGAACTAAGGACCGAGGATACCAATTACGTACAGCAGAAGTGGGACCCGAGCCGGTACCGACCGGGTACGAGAGACCATCCCGGGTTCCGGTACGGAAACCTGAATGCCGCAGTTTATGCACCAAGATTCCAGCACAGGCCACCAGCCCAGCAGGCTGCACCGACACAGCAGGCTCAGCCGGGCCCATCTGCACAGCAGTACGACGCTCAGATGAAGAAGATCGAGTCCATGTTTCAGACCATGGAGTCCCGGTTCAAACATATGGACACCCTGACGGCAGACATGCAGACAACCAAAACGTCACTGCGCGCTTTGGAAGTACAAGTGGGGCAGTTAGCACAGCAGCTAACAGAGAGACAGCCAGGAAACCTACCCTCGAATACAGAAAATAATCCACGGGCTCAGATCAATGCTATCTCCACTTGGAGTGGATTGGCACTGCAGGATCCACCGTATCCTAGCCACGCTCGCGCAGAAAATTCGAAAGAAGTAGAACGCAACTTGTCGAGCCAGGATAACAGCACAGTCGACCGCCCCCAGCCGAAGGGCTCGGTTGAGCCGGATGCAGTGCAGAACGAGACAGATGCAGAAACAGTACCTGTCTCCAAGGAGGTGCCATACACCTTAAGGACACGAAAGAGGGACGACAGCAAGGACTACGCCAGGTTTCTCGAGATGTTCAAACAGCTGCAGATCAACATACCTTTTGCCGAGGCTTTGGCTAAGATGCCCACTTATGCCAAATTCCTCAAGGACATTCTGTATGGGAGGAGGCGGATGAGCGATTTTGAGACCATAAACCTGACGGAAGAAGTGAGCAACTGTGTGATGAATGGGCTACCGAGGAAGAGAAAAGATCCTGGCAGTTTTGTTATACCGGTCACCCTGGGTAACGCTTACACAAGAAAGGCTCTGTGTGACCTAGGGGCCAGCATCAACCTGATGCCATTAACGATTTTCAAGAGTTTGAAAGTCGGTGAACCCCGACCCACCAGAATCATGCTGCAGATGGTAGACAGGTCCGTAAAACAGGCTTATGGGGTTATCGAGGATATTCTGGTCAAAGTCGGCGAGCTGATTTTTCCAGCAGATTTTGTCATCCTGGACATGGAGACAGGGGAGGTACCGCTCATACTTGGCAGGCCGTTTCTGGCCACGGGCGAAGCAATGATAAACTGCAAGAGCGGGGAGCTGACCATGCAGATTAACGAGGACAAGGTGAAATTTAACATTTTCAAAAATTTGCAACTGCCAAATTACTGCGACCACGAGGATACCTTTGCCATAGACGTGGTTGACGAAGGCTGTGAAAATGAGGAGATGGACCAATTGTGAAAAGATATTGACAGCATGTACGGGGAAGAAAAGGAGAAGACTCGGCGCGAGCACGCCATGAGAGCCGAGGACTGGACCACTTTGCACCAACACGAAGACGGCAGGCAAAAGATGATTCTCGTCCCGTCACTCAAGGAGCCACCCGCACTGGAGCTGAAACCGCTCCCGAGCCATCTCCGGTATGCGTATATTGGTGATAATAGTACTCTGCCCGTAATTGTTTCGTCCCGTTTATCTCAGGAACAGGAGCAGAAACTGCTGGAGGTATTGCGAGAGCATAAGGAAGCAATCGCTTGGACGATTGCAGATATCAAGGGGATCAGCCCCTCCTATTGCATGCACAAGATCCGAATTGAGGAAGGCAAGAAGCCGGTGATTCGGCCCCAGCGGCGACTGAATCCGAACAAGAAGGACGTGGTGCGAAAAGAGGTCATGAAGTGGCTGGAAGCGGGAATCAAATACCCCATATATGACAGCACTTGGATCAGCCCGGTCCAGTGCGTGCCCAAAAAGGGGGGTATTACGGTGGTGCAGAATAATGACCAGGAACAGATTGCGCACCGCACTGTTACAGGCTGGCGGATCTGTATGAACTATCGGAGGCTAAATGACGCAACACTGAAAGACCACTTCCCGTTACCATTCATGGACCAGATGCTGGACAGGCTCGCCCACCACGCCTATTACTGTTTTCAGGACGGGTACTCCGGGTACAACCAGATTTGCATTGCCCCGGAAGATCAGGAAAAGACAACGTTTACCTGCTTGTACGGTACATTCGCGTTCCGGCGCATGCCGTTCGGGTTGTGTAACGCTCCAGCCACGTTCCCGAGATGCATGATGGCGATATTTTCCGACATGATCGAGAAAAATCTGGAGGTCTTTATGGACGACTTTTCACTATTCGGGGACAGTTTCGATGACTGCCTGCACCATGGGTCAGGTTCTGGTCCGATGCAAAAAAGGCGAATTTGGTGCTCAATTGGGAAAAGTGTCACTTTATGGTCACCGAAGGGATCGTGCTGGGTCACAGAATTTCCATCAAGGGACTCGAGGTGGACCGGGCCAAGATCGAGGTGGTAAAACAGCTTCCATATCCGACAAACGTAAAGGCGATCAAGAGTTTTCTGGGACACGCAAGATTTTACCAGAGGTTCATCAAAGACTTTTCCAAGATCACAAAGCCACTCTGCGCTTTACTCGGAAAAGACGTACCCTTTGACTTCGATGCAGCATGTCGGCAGGCTTTTGACCATTTAAAGGAGAAGCTGACCACGACCCCGGTTATTACTACACTGGATTTGTCACTCCCGTTTGAGCTGATGTGTGATGCCAGCGATTACGCAGTCGGGGCAGTTTTGGCAGCGAAAGGATAAAGTCTTCCACGTGATATATTATGCGAGTCGGGTACTTAGCGATGCCCCGCTCAACTATGGCACGACAGAAAAGGAACTGCTGGCTGTGGTGTATGCCCTGGACAAATTCAGGCCATATTTGGTGGGGTCGAAAGTTATCGTTTTTACCGACCATAGTGCCCTGAAATATCTGCTGGACAAGAAGGACGCGAAACCGAGACTGTTGAGGTAGGTGCTACTGATGCAGGAATTCGACGTGGAAATCCGGGATAAGAAGGGAGTTCAGAATGTGGTAGCGGATCACCTATCCAGGCTTGAGAATGTTAAGGTGGACCCGGTACCGATCAAGGAAAACTTTCCGGACGAGCACATCATGGCAGTAAAAATCGGGAGACCGTTGTACTATGACATAGCCAATTACTTGGTAACTGGCACACTTGCCGAGGATCTTACCCCGTCTCAGCGGAAGCGGTTTGTTTCTGAAAGCCGACAGTATTTCTGGGATGACCCGTACCTATTCAAACAGGGGGCCGACAACATCCTGAGAAGGTGCATTCTAACCCACGAGGCCTGGAACGTAATCAAACACTGCCACTCATCCAGGGCCGTCTCTAGCTTTTTCGGGGCCCTAGGCAATTTTCCTACTTAAGTCCCTTATAAGTGAACAACAAATTAATTTTCAGCTCAATCAAGTTGTAATACCCACATACACACATATGTGCGTGATTTTGATGCCCAATATTTAGTTTAGCACAACAAATAATTAAAGCATAAGTAAAATGTAAGTAGTTTGTCAAATTAAGTAGTTGTACTGTCATAGTTTGTCACATCACGCATCCGTTTCAGTGTCATTGTTTATCAAAATCTATAACGGTATGTTGTACTGTTTATGTTAGTTCTATCTTTTTGTGTATCGTTTCACATTTATTTTAATATTTTGAGACTAACCATATTGTGATCACTTTAAAAAAAATAGAGGCTCCATTGTTCCTATTACAACTAGCTTTGAAAATAAAGAAAATACAAAATTTAGAGCACAGTTTAGTCGGTTAGAAAAATAATGGAAGTCATTTCTAAAAAAAATGGAAGTCATAATTATAAGAGATATTAAAATAAGTCATAATTAAAGGAGTAAATTATTAATTTTATATAACACCCTTCACTGTTTGAGAAATTATGAGGCCCTCCCCCTAATTGGGGCCCTAGGCAAGCATATACCTGGCCTAAGGGAAGGGACGGGCCTGCACTCATCACAGTGTGGGGGTCATTTTGGGGGAACGCGAACAGCTCATAAAATACTGCAGTCCGGTTTTTTCTGGCCGACAATCTTTAAAGAATGTCACGACTATGTGCAGGGATGTGATAGATGCCAGAGAACAGGGAACACGTCACACCGGGACGAGATGCCGATGACCGTGTGGCAGGAAGTAGAACCTTTCGATGTATGGGGTATTGACTTCATGGGGTCGTTCCCATCTTCCATGGGTAACTACATTCTGCTGGCAGTGGACTATGTGACTAAGTGGATCGAGGCGATCGCGTGTCAGAAAAACGATGCAGCCACCGTTGAGCGTTTTCTGAAACGTAACATTTTTACTCGTTTCGGAACTCCCAGGGCAATGATCAGTGAAGAGGGATCACACTTCATCAATCGAGTCTTTGCGAAAGTTCTGAAACAGTACGGCGCGTCAGTTCACAAGGTCTCGTTACCCTACCATCCGCAGAAAAACGGGCAAGCCGAAGTTTCGAACCGAGAGATCAAGAGCATACTCGAGAAAACGGTGAATCTCGGCCGAAAGGATTGGTCCATCAGACTGGACGATGCGCTCTGGGCCTACAAGACTGCTTTCAAAACACCGCTGGGCATGTCGCCATACCAGCTCGTGTTTGGGAAAGCGTGCCACCTACCGGTGGAATTGGAGCACAAAGCGTATTGGCCATCAAGCTGCTCAACATGGATCAGAATCCGGCGGGAGATAAGAGAAAGATGGCGATGCTGGAATTGGAGGAGTTCTGCAGAACGGCTTTTGAAAGCGCCAAAATTTACAAAGAGAAGACAAAGAAGTGGCATGATCAGCGCATCACGCCAAAGCTTTTAACGAAGGCGATAAAGTGCTTCTCTACAATACCCGGATGCGGTTTTTTCCGGGAAAACTGAGGTCTCGTTGGTCGGGCCCGTTCATCATCAAGCAGATTTTTGCATGTGGAGCATTTGAGTTGGAGAATCCAAAAGATAATTCCAGTTTCAGGGTGAACATGAATCGGATCAAGCCATATCTCGAGACCGAAGAAGTCGTCAAAATAGACCCAGTCTATTTTGATGACCCGTAAGAGGTAACTAGGTCGGGCCGTCGACCGTAAATAACAAAGCGCTGGTTTGGAGGCAACCCAAAGTAATCGTTAGTTAATTTATATTCGTTATTTTATTCAGTTATTATATTCAGTTCTGAATTTTTGAGAGAGGCGAGATGAGCGGGTTTTTGACTTGAAATTGAGATTGTGCAGATGCAGCAAAATAGAAATCAGGCAGAACCGGGAAAACAGAGGAAGAAAGAGAAAAAAAATTATCTGCTGTTGCGTATATACGCAACCCTGCGTATATACGCAACCAGGGGATAATTTTGTTTTATTTTTTTGATTTCTTTTGATTTCTGATTGCGTATATACGCAGACAGAAGAAAAAAATTGGAATTTTTTCAAAGCCTAGGGGTATTTTGGACTTTTCAAAAAAAATGTAGGGTTTATAATGAAGAACGAGACCGGCCTCCATTTTTGGCACTCCCCCTCTCTCTCTCTTCCTCCATTTTCTCTCCACTTGAAGAACACAACTTTCGCCTCGGACCTCCAAATCAAATTCCGGGCACATTTCTGGAATCCCCTCGCCGCAAGGAGCAAATAACACCCATCAAAATCCAGAAACAAGCGAGAATCGAGCGGGAAATTCCCATCTAGGAATGACGTGTTCTTGAGGAAAAGGGCGGATTCGAAGGTGTTAGAGCAAGAACTAGCAAAAATCGAAGAAGGGAAGTTGAAAGAGGAGATCGAGAGCTTCGATTTGGTGGGTTCAGATTTTGATTCCGGGCAGTTTCGTTTTCCGGCGACTTTTCCGGCGACCGCCGACAACTTTTCCGGCATCTTTCCAGGCAGAATCTTTGGTCTCACCCCTGTTTAGGGAAGGTCGAAAATTTTCATCTCTCTCTTTATTTTCCGTTTTGGCACGACCCGTAGCCGGGTCCGTTATTTTCGGTAATTTTGATTTTTGAGCGGCACTTGCCGTGTGGACATCTGGTAGCTCCTAGGTGGACTATTTATTGAGACACACTTGTTACGTGCACGTTTCACTATTTTTGCATAATTCCCGAGTTGGCACGTTTTTCGAGGTTTCTGACTGATATGGAGTTCGGAGTGCCGTTTATTGACCCGAACCGGATCCAGTTCCCTACTGAGTATTTTACCCTCCGAGCGATTCGAATATTTTACGGGTTGTGACTAGTGGTGCCCCGGGGGCCCACTTCGAGAGAGGGGGTGATGGGCAGAGAGGCATGAAACTGCACTCTCGTTTTATTACCAGGCCACCACGATGGTGGGCCGAGTGGTTTGTGAACCGAGAAGTGGGGATCAAGCATTTCACCTATCTAGATTATGAGTATGTCCTCTTGGTCTACTGCTTGGTTCTCCGGCGAGAGGTCGACATTCCTCGTCGCATTTGGGTTTACATGCAGGAACGGAACAACACCGCGAGCCATAAGGGGTTGGGGTATGCCAACCTCATCGTCAAATTGTAGCGGGATTTTGATGTACCCTTGGAGATCCTAGAGGGCGACTTAGACCCTCCTCGTCTGCGGCCTTATAGGAAAATCATGGCCCGTAACCCGGGTCCACCAGAGCCGGTCGTTGACCTCGACGAGGATGACGACATTATGGAGGAGGACCCTGCCCCTGCCCCTAGGAGGACGTCGACTCAGGAGCGACCCTCCAGTCGCCAGGCATCGGCCGGACTTTGGCGATGCCTAACTAGTCGAGAGAGTGAGCGTCCCGAGTCGAGTCGGCAGGGGAGTGAGAGGAATGCCCCTACTCAGCCAGCCAGAGAGCGAGGTGAGCAGGCCCCACATGCCGACCCGACCCCGAGAGCTAGACCTGCCCCGCCACGTAGGTTGCCCCGAGTTGACGAGGGATTTGAGGGGTGTCGCGGGGGACTCAAGTCCGTAGAGGAGAGACTGCTCGCGAAAGCGGGCAAGCTTTGGAGGGCTGTCACACATACCCGACGGACCCAGCGCAAGATTGCGAAGGACCATAACGCTGCTTTTACCAGTATTCGACAGGAGCAGCGGGAGGCAGCTCGGCACGCAGGCCGAGAACCGCCACTCCCGCTGTATTTTCCTCCTACCTACTCCAGCAGCTTTACCACGAGTTGGTCCGACGACGGAGACTCTAGCGAGTATACCTCCGCTCCGCCACCACCGACTCAGCCACCTCCGCCACCTGAGAGACAGGAGAGACGTCAGCCTGGGACACGATCCCAGCAGCCCACAGGTCGTCAGACTCGGTCCCGTACCCAGCAGTCTTCGAGTGGCAGGACGAGATTGCGATCCTCCGATTACCAGCCCTGTTCCTGAGTGCGTCGGCCGGTCGTCTACAGGACTGACTCTGGCAGCAGCTCTCCGGGCAGCATATCCGGTTCTTCGAAAACCGGGTCAGACCCGACATTTTTTCCGAACGAGTGAGTGCCATGAGGGCATGCCACCTCTTAGTGTGGGGGTGGTAGTCGTGTCTGCATTAACCCAGTCTGCACGTTTTTTCATGTTTATTTGCAGTTTTTATTTAATATTTTTGAGTCAGCATATTTTCGTTATTTGAGTCAACCCACCACCAACATTCTAGCCATGCATTGTATATATATAAAAAAAATCAAAAATCAAAAAAATTTATACTATTGGTTGCGTATATACGCAGCAGCTATTTTATTTTTTTTCAAAAAAAAATGTAAAATTCAGAAAATTTTGAGAAAGGGCAATCGAGATAACAGAAACAGTGAAGAATTCGAGGTTCAGTCCTTTGAAAGAAAAGAAAACTTGCACCGAGGTATAGTAAATAGGTTAGAGCCAGTGACCTTTGGATCCGCAAGTAATTATCACCTGAGCGAAGAATCCGACTAGTTGCTACACCACCGTCATTTAGGTAGTCGACAACCCGCCCACGGGCGCCGTCACGGTCATCGCGTTTTTCGCTGGAGTGACTGGCTATCAAGGGACCTCACGTCCTGTTTCTTACCCCTAGGTCCAATTAGTCAACCCGTTTGAAGCCATTTACCCTCTTTCTTCTTACCCACTATAGCCTAGGCAGCCTTCTTTGAGACCTTCATCAGTCGATAGTTGGCTATTCTACGTGTTACGACAGAGGGAGTGAGTAGGGTGGGTTTTAGATGGGAGAGCTTCATGATTTATCAGTATTGGACAGTTTTTGACATCGACACATTTTTTGAGGGAAGGACAGGGTGAGTTAGTGGCGACAGTGCATTAATTTGCAGAGGTGCATCACTGCATTACATAGTGACCACAGGAGGAGTTAGTCGCGTGCGAGCATCTTTTCGCACAAAACGGGGTTCCGGGGGGTTGTAGGGTTAATTGGTGGTTGTGCCGTTTTTCTACATCTTTGGTGATGAGGAGGTTCGGTGGAACTGCACAGTATTGTTATGACTACAGGATCAGCGCTTCAGGATTAGTGTGGAGGTACTTCACATGAGGACATTTTTACGTACCCCACGACAGAGATTTATTTTCACTCACTCAGCGTTAGTCCGTTTAGTGTTGTCATTATTCGTGTATGTATGTATATAGTCGTTATATTATTATTATTAAAAAAATATATAGATAATAAAAGAAAAGAAATAGAAAATAGAAAAAGAAAAAAAAAAGAAAAAAAAAGTCACGTTCTAGTTTTTAGTTTTGTTTTACGTTTTTGTTATTTAAATAAAAAGCTGAGTAAATGGCATAATTTTTCGAGACGTTTACACCACTTCACATTTGTGGCCGCGAGCACGGCGAAGACACACCGGGGGACAGAAGAACTGGGAAAGCTGGAACTTAGGTGTTTCGGACAGTTTTTCGGGATATCGGTGAGGGTTGTGAGTTTGGTAAATTGTGAGAATGTCATAACAAGTAGGATTATGCCATACCTTGATACATATATATCCTACCTGATTAGGCATAGATCCTTTCGGAAAAAGCTCGGATGGTAAGTTAGCTAGGGATTTTCTCAGATTGATAACTAAAGTAATAGTACTTTGGTCCAGTGCTTAAATCCACCATATAAATCTGTTCATACTTACCGATCGCTTGCAGGGAAGTACATTCTGAAAAGGATGAGATCACGAGGACACACTGGTTATGTTTTTGAGGTTGCCCAATCTCACCAAAAATATTTTGTCATTAGTCTGTTTTGAGTCGTTTGAGTCTGTGTACATTCTATCTGAGTCTGTTTTCTATCGAGTCGTCCGGTTGAAAGGTTTCGGTCGAAAGAGTATGCAACGGTAGTGTATGCACAGAGCCAGTCTCACGAGGGCAGAAATGTATGATTACAGGCTAGTGTAGGCGGGGTTGCTCGGGACGAGTAATGCCTAGTGTGGGGGTATTTGATAACGCCCAATTAGGGGTTATCTTATAGCTTGATTTCACGAGCGTTTGCGTCGTAAACAGCGTATTTTGCCGGAATTTGCCCTAGAATACCTCGGGAATTTAGAACGAGATGCTTATTTGTACTTTCTGGATTCCTGTTTATTTATTGCTTTTATTGGATATGGTTGCGGGTTTTGTTCATGTTTCCTTTTCAAGAACAAGTTCGGAAGGTGCATCGAGAAGCGTGTCGGGACCAAACCGGGACCGTTTGGGGAAACGTGCACAGGATCGGGCCAAGACGGGAACACGAAAAGGCAGGAGAACACCAAGGGAGGCAAACCGGGAGCATCAGGCAGAAGAGTGGGACCCAGGAGACCCAACCGGACCCACCAGAGGACCAAGCAGGGCCACCACCACAGCCCCTGCCTGCGTATATATGCAGGGGCTGCTATATATGCAAGACTTGCGTATATACCCAGGAAGGGAGGTGGTGGTGGGTGGTTTGTGGGCCCCTGGTTGCGTATAAACGCAACCCTTGCGTATATACGCAGCCAGTTTGACTTTTTTCCAAAGTCGGTGGACCGATAGCAGCTTCCGTAATTTCTGGCGCACGCGTTTCGTGAAAAAAACAGCACTATTTAAAGACTCGTCCAGACTCGTTTGGAGAGAGAATACACAGCACCACCAAAGGACAAGTCAGAGCATCCCCGGAGAGCACGGAAGAGCGATTCGAGATTCGAAGACTTAGTTTGATTTCATTCTCTCTCTTTACATTCAGAAACTGTGTTTAGTATTATGTCTATTCGTAGCTAAACTTCTTACCTAGGTTCTCGGTGAACCTAGTGTAACACCCCCTAATTCCCGAGAGAGTTCTTAGTGCAATATCAAGACTTTGGGGGCTAATTTGTAAATAGTTTGTCACGTCTTTAAAGTGGGCATTTTGGAGTTTTAGCGATATTTGGACGTTGTTAGAATTATTTTGAAGCATTGGAAATGTTTGGGGCGTTTGTGCAATTCTCTGAAATTAAGTAGAAGCTCTAATTCTAGTTGTACCCGAAATTTAAAAAAAATACACTTTCACCCCCCTTGCATGAGAGCCACTTGGCAATATCATTTTGATACATCAATAGTGAGGTGGTAGCTAATGAACTACCTTCTCCTCCACCAGCAGATCATGGAGAGAAACCATCTCCCTCTTCCTCATCATCTCTCATCATCTTCTTCATTCATCTCCACCATGAAACCACCACCTCCACCAAGGAACTACCACCAAACAACCACCAACTCCCGACCTGCTACCACCCGTAGAAGCCCTCACCACAAGGATCAAAACGCCCCAAACAGTTCGGGATTTCATCAAGAATCGAGTGAGATATTCGGGTTTGAAGGTAAGAACCCTAGTTCGGTTTTTCGTCGATTTCTCCCTCCTCGTTGCAACCCATCACAATTAACACACATATTCTTGTTCCTTGTGTGGAGGAGAACCTGGGAAGCAAAAGCATGCCCTGCAAGTCGCCGGATTTCGCTCCAGCCACCGTGTCGCCGCCGCCAAACCTCCATGGCCGACCGGAAATGGTAAATCCTTAATTTCTCCACCAAATTCGATGTTCCTTACATCAATGTGATCCCCATGACCTAAGGAATTCATTAGAAGCATGCCCAGATTGTTGTTAGAGTCGAGTTTGATTTCACTTTTCACTCTTGGTTCGTTTTTCCGTCATGCATAAACAGCCCCTGTTCAAATGATTATATCTCTCTCGTTTTTTATCCGTTTTGAGCGATTCTGGACTTTCTGGAAACCTCAGACAATTGGCTCAACTTTCTTGTTTTAAATTTTTTCAAATTCGGTCTCTAAACCACCTAAAAATCGAGTTGATTTCGCTGCGTTATGTGTTGTTGAATCTGTCCAAGTGCAGAATTTTTTTCTAAGTGTTGAAATCCTAATTTTTCACCCAACTTTGAATCTCTGTATCTCCCTCGTTTTTGGTCCGTTTTGAATGATCTTTAGCTTTCTGGAATCCTTGGAGAATTGGCTACAACTTTTGTGTTGATTTCTTGGTCCAATTTAACGCTAAACCCTCTGTTTTTGGCTCCGAAGTGGCTGAAATGTTAAAGTTCTTCGCTATCAAAAATTCAGAATTTTTCTAAGTGTAGAACTATGTTGAAGTACCCATTTTCTGACATCTATAACTTCCTCAAATCTAAATGAAATCTTGTTTTTATTTCTGCTATGTATAGCTGGTACATAATATTTCATTCCATCGTCTCTGGGTCATCTTCAAATTTATAACAAATTTCTCACAAAACGAGTCTAAAGTTGCTAGTTTGAACTCGTGAAGCACTATCGAATTTTTCTAAGTATTGAACCGTAATTTTCATCCAACTTTGGCTAGCGATATTTCTTTGAATAATTGGAGTTCTTAGGAGTTCAAATATGTTCTGGAAAGCTTGGAATATCCTCTTCATTACCCCCACCTTCATATTTCCTAAACTTCCCCTCATTTTACCACAAATCAGCTCCAAAGTTGACTAGTTGAGATGATTTCACTCTATCTTTGACTTTCAATTTTCTCACTCTAAATGACATTTATGGCCTTAGCGTTCTTCACGAAACTTGTTCGTATTCATATTCTGAGTCTAAATATCAAGTTTGACCAAGTTTGACTTTTTGAAAACCCTAGTTTGACTGAACTTTATAGGAGGGGCAAAATAGTAATTTCACTTAGCTTTGAATTGAGATTCGTTTAGTAACTTGGAGTTTGTCAGAATGTCTTGTATGCGTATTTGGATTACTTCTATGTAATTCTGGGCTAGTGTTGACCAAGTCAAATGTTGGGGTCTTTTTGCAATTTTACCAAACTTTAGGGGCCTAAGTGAATATTATTGAAAGTTGTAGATTTAGATGCTAAGTACATATGGGAGAGTTTAGATTCATTCTTACATGTTTTTGGGCCAATATGAGTATAATTTGGGGACCGGGCAACTAGACAGTTTTGGAGTATGAGGGGCGTTTTAGTCATTTATCTTGCACGACCCGCACTCCATGGCATTCTTGCATACAACCTCATATAGAGGGTAAATGCTAATAGACTATATACTTGACTTGTGTATATCCAGCCGTTATTAAGAATCGTTCGAAGTAGACGTACGTGTTCGTGTTGCTGCATTTACTGTGAGATTCGGAGACGAGCGTTGTAGGAGTGCTAGCTTGGCTTTGCGCCTTTCATGGCTCAGATGTAAGTACATATGTACGGCCTTTTCATATCAAAATCTGTGTATGTGCTTGATGTTTCAAATGAATGTTTGTTATATGAAATAGTATGAGAATGCATGTTTTCCACTCAAAAGTTGTTAAATTATTTAATTCATATCCTTTGAGAACTCTCGGAAATTACTTGTGAAATTTTGATATTCCGATTCTGGTTATGTGAAAGAGAAGAAATAAAATACCTCTAATAGACTTAGGACGATGTACAGAGTACTGTTATTAATGGGAGGCGTCAAGCTATCCTCCATTTTCTTATGGATAAGACCATTGAAGCAATGCTTCTTATTATTGGATAGAACGTCAATGTTCAAAAATCCGCCCCCGATGAGCCAAAATGTACCAAGTTATGAGGCCAAGGGTTTTATAGAGCTATAGAGTGCTACTTATACTTGTAAGGGTCACTACGGTATAGGGGTGTCGACACTTAAGGCCTTTTAGCTAATGTTGTGAGCGGGGTTGACGAATGGGCTCCCTTAACGCTCGGGTGAAATAGGGTTTGATAGACCCTAGAAGGAACCCTTAGTGATTATTTCGTGATCCCTCTATTTACATCGATCCTGCTGGTGGCTCTTGACACGCCTCAGCTAAATTAAACTGTTGATTGAAGTCGAAATTAAAAATTGACTACTTATTAATGTTGTTTGTGGCTCTTGATATGCCCTAATCGATTGAAATGAATTGTAAATGTTGGCTAATCATGAACTACTATCGTTATCAGTTCAAATGAACTTGTTTACTCTGGATATTTTACCAACTACTTGTGGTTTCTCAATGTTATTAAATTGAGAGGTTTTTGTTACTCGGTTACTTCAAGTTGATCCAAATTCTCCAAAATGATAGTTTTGCTGTTTAAATCTTCTGTTTTGTTTCAACTCATGCTTCTGTGCCACTTGTTGCTTTACATGTCGTAGTGTGTACTTACTCAGTTTTTACTGATCAATTTCTTCAAAACTGCGTCGGCTTTTTCCATTTTAAAACCGCGGCTCATCAATCAAAGTGGGAGATGGGAACGCTGGAACGAGACGAATAAGTTTAGCTTAAATTAAATTACTTAGTAGATCACAAATGTTATGTTTTAAATTGTACTTATTATCGAGATTTTTGTTATGTACATTAAGCGAAATGTAATCTTAATAGTTTATTTCTACTTTTGGTTGTCGATTGTCTCTTTGACCCTGAACCGAGATCCCGGGTTGTTTCAGCTGGTATCAGAGCATCGGTTCTCCAGTTAAAGTGACTTTTCGATTTCCATTAGTAGAGAATAAGAAAGATAAAACGTTTTCAAAATTTAAAATTGATTAGGATAACTCAATATGTCAATAAGAAGTAAACAAGCCGTCGGGGAGTTTGGGTACTTACGTATTATGAAACTCGACTTGTACCGTATATGTTGATTGAATATTAATGACTATTTGAGATGTTCGTGCAAAGTTTACTTGCCTATTTACAGGCGCAATATTTATGTGACATGCCTATTTATATCGAATTGTTCGTCGTAGTTTTGTGATGCGTATCTTTGACTCTTTATTTTTCTAAGTAATTTCTCGACGAGAGAGTAACGACGTTGTGACTTAGAAGACCCGAGACCATTCTTTCGCACCTACGAGTGACGGACCTTAAAACATTAGTTTGAATTTGGTTTATTTTGAGTTAGTTTGACATGGTTCTTTCCAAAATTAGAAACATTTGAAAATAAAGTATTTATTACAAAAAAAAAATGGTTTCTGAAAATTATTGACGTTTCGAGCTACCAAATGCCAAGTGATATGGACCACTTTGTTTATCAGTCCGCTGGCGCGACTCTTAGTACGACGGTACTATAAGTTGTACCCGCTGTGTAAACTAAGTTGGAACATTTGAAGCACATGCGAGTTGTGTTAGAAAGGCACGTTGTGTGACGACACATAGTGTTCTTTCTCCCTCGTATGCGTGGAACACTTTAGGTGATTGGTTTATCTAACCCTATAGAGGCAAGACAACATTTTTAACGCGGATGATTCAAGCAAAACGACAAATTAGCCTTGATAAAAGTATTTGTCTAAAAGTTCCGAGATTTGTATAAATTCTAGCAAATTTTTGAGTTGTTTCTAAAATTGAGAACTTGTATGTTGTTATCAAACTTTCAAAATCTTGTTTCGAACTCTTACTTGTACTAATCATATACGGAACCCTATTGTGATGCGAGTCTAGGCTAGATAGTTATATATAGAATCATAATAGACCTCGTCGTGCGGAGAGTAAGCATGAGAAATTTCTTCCGGTTAAGGTGTTTCTAGTTGACCAACTAAGGAAGCCATATTTTGGGAGCAGAACATTCGACGAGAGCAGTTTAGGTACTTGTCTGGCTAAGTCAAATAGACTGAGTCACTGTGCTGCATTTTATATATGTGGGTAAGTATAGTGTGAGATCTTCGGGGACGAAGATTCTTTGAAGGTGGGTAGATTGTAACACCGCTAATTCCCGAGAGAGTTCTTAGTGCAATATCAAGACTTTGGGGGCTAATTTGTAAATATTTTGTCACGGCTTTAAAGTGGGCATTTTGGAGTTTTAGCGATATTTGGACGTTTTTAGAATTATTTTGAAGCATTGGAAATGTTTGGGGCGTTTGTGCAATTCTCTGAAATTAAGTAGAAGCTCTAATTCTAGTTGTACCCGAAATTTAAAAAAAATACACTTTCACCCCCCTTGCATGAGAGCCACTTGGCAATATCATTTTGACACCTCAATAGTGAGGTGGTAGCTAATGAACTACCTTCTCCTCCACCAGCAGATCATGGAGAGAAACCATCTCCCTCTTCCTCATCATCTCTCATCATCTTCTTCATTCATCTCCACCATGAAACCACCACCTCCACCAAGGAACTACCACCAAACAACCACCAACTCCCGACCTGCTACCACCCGTAGAAGCCCTCACCACAAGGATCAAAACGCCCCAAACAGTTCGGGATTTCATCAAGAATCGAGTGAGATATTCGGGTTTGAAGGTAAGAACCCTAGTTCGGTTTTTCGTCGATTTCTCCCTCCTCGTTGCAACCCATCACAATTAACACACATATTCTTGTTCCTTGTGTCGAGGCGAACCTGGGAAGCACAAGCATGTCGTGCAAATCGCCGGATTTTGCCCCAGCAACCGTGCCGCGGCCGCCAAACCTCCATGGCCGACCGAAAATGGTAAATCCTTAATTTCTCCACCAAATTCGATGTTCCTTACATCAATGTGATCCCCATGACCTTAGGAATTCATTAGAAGCATCGAAATCTGCCCAGATTGTTGTTAGAGTCGAGTTTGATTTCACTTTTCACTCTTGGTTCGTTTTTTCGTCATGCATAAACAGCCCTTGTTCAAATGATCATATCTCTCTCGTTTTTTATCCGTTTTGAGCGATTCTGGACTTTCTGAAAACCACAGACAATTGGCTACAACTTTTGTGTTTTAAATTTTGTCAAATTCGGTCTCTAAACCACCTAAAAATCGAGTTGATTTCTCTGCGTTTTGTGTAGTTGAATCTGTCCAAGTGCAGAATTTTTTTCTAAGTGTTGAAATCCTAATTTTTCACCCAACTTTGGATCTCTGTATCTCCCTCGTTTTTGGTCCGTTTTGAATGATCTTTAGCTTTCTGGAATTCTTGGAGAATTGGCTACAACTTTTGTGTTGATTTCTTGGTCCAATTTTAACTCTAAACCCTCTGTTTTTGGCTCCGAAGTGGCTGAAATGTTAAAGTTCTTCGCTATCAAAAAGTCGGAATTTTTCTAAGTGTAGAACTATGTTGAAGTACCCATTTTCTGGCATCTATAACTTCCTCAAATCTAAATGAAATCTTGTTTTTCTTTTTGCTATGTATAGCTGGTACATAATATTTCATTTCATCGCCTCTGGGTCATCTTCAAATATATAACGAATTTCTCACAAAACGAGTCTAAAGTTGCTAGTTTGAACTCGTGAAGCACTATCGAATTTTTTTCTAAGTATTGAATCGTAATTTTCATCCAACTTTGGCTAGCGATATTTCTTTGAATAATTGGAGTTTTTAGGAGTTCAAATATGTTCTGGAAATCTTGGAATATCCTCTTCATTACCCCACCTTCATATTTCCTAAACTTCCCCTCATTTTACCACAAATCAGCTCCAAATTTGACTAGTTGAGATGATTTCACTCTATCTTTGACTTTCAATTTTCTCACTCTAAATGACATTTATGGCCTTAGCGTTCTTCACGAAACTTGTTCGTATTCATATTATGAGTCTATATATCAAGATTGACCAAGTTTGACTTTTCGAAAACCCTAGTTTGACTGAACTTTATAGGAGGGGCAAAATAGTAATTTCACTTAGCTTTGAATTGAGATTCGTTTAGTAACATGGAGTTTGTCAGCATGTCTTATATGCGTATTTGGAGTACTTCTATGTAATTATGGGCTAGTGTTGACCAAGTCAAATGTTGGAGTCTTTTTGCAATTTTACCAAACTTTAGGGGCCTAAGTGAAAATTATTGAAAGTTGTAGATTTAGATGCTAAGTACATATGGGAGAGTTTAGATTCATTCTTACATGTTTTTGGGCCAATATGAGTATAATTTGGGGACCGGGCAACTAGACAGTTTTGGAGTATGAGGGGCGTTTTAGTCATTTATCTTGCACGACCCGCACTCCATGGCATTCTTGCATACAACCTCATATAGAGGGTAAATGCTAATAGACTATATACTTGACTTGTGTATATCCAGCCGTTATTAAGGATCGTTCGAAGTAGACGTACGTGTTCGTGTTGCTGCATTTACTGTGAGATTCGGAAACGAGCGTTGTAGGAGTGCTAGCTTTGCTTTGCGCCTTTCATGGCTCATAGGTAAGTACATATGTACGGCCTTTTCATATCAAAATCTGCGTATGTGCTTGATGTTTCAAATGAATGTTTGTTATATGAAATAGAATGAGAATGCATGTTTTCCACTCAAAAGTTGTTAAATTATTTAATTCATATCCTTTGAGAACTCTCGGAAATTACTTGTGAAATTTTGATATTCCGATTCTGGTTATGTGAAAGAGAAGAAATAAAATACCTCTAATAGACTAAGGACGATGTACATAGTACTGTTATTAATGGGAGGCGTCAAGCGATCCTCCATTTTCTTCTGGCGAAGACCATTGAAGCAATGCTTCTTATTATTGGATAGAACGTCAATGTTCAAAAATCCGCCCCCGATGAGCCAAAATGTACCAAGTTATTGAGGCCAAGGGTTTTATAGAGCTATAGAGTGCTAATTATACTTGTAAGGGTCACTACGGTATAGGGGTGTCGACACTTAAGGCGTTTTAGCTAATGTTGTGAGCGGGGTTGACGAATGGGCTCCCTTAACGCTCGGGTTAAATATGGTTTGATAGCCCCTGGAAGGAACCCTTAGTGATTATTCCGTGACCCTCTGTTTACATCGATCCTGCTGGTGGCTCTTGATACGCCTCAGCTAAATTAAGTTGTTGATTGAAGTCGAAATTAAAAATTGACTACATATTAATGTTGTTTGTGGCTCTTGATATGCCCTAATCGATTGAAATGAATTGTAAATGTTGGCTACTCATGAACTACTATCGTTATCAGTTCAAATGAACTTGTTTACTCTGGATATTTTACCAACTACTCGTGGTTTCTCAATGTTATTAAATTGAGAGGTTTTTGTTACTCGGTTACTTCAAGTTGATCCAAATTCTCCAAAATGATAGTTTTGCTGTTTAAATCTTCTATTTTGTTTCAACTCATGCTTCCGTGCCACTCGTTGCTTTACATGTCGTAGTGTGTACTTACTCAGTTTTTACTAATCAATTTCTTCAAAACTGCGTCGGCTTCTGCCATTTTAAAACCGCGTGTCATCAATCAAAGTGGGGGATTGGAACGCTGGTACGAGACGAAGAAGTTTAGCTTAAATTAAATCACTTATTAGATCACAAATGTTATGTTTTAAATTGTACTTATTATCGAGATTTTGTTATGTACATTAAGCGAAATGTAATATTACTAGTATATTTCTACTTTTGGTTGTCGATTGTCTCTTTAACCCTGAACCGAGATCCCGGGTTGTTTCACCTAGGGTTTCGTATCCAGATTTTACGACTACTTTGATTATGGATTCATGATTGTTATCTTAATTCAGCAAGTTGTATCTGTTATTCTGGCTTTGATTATTCTCGTATATGCATGATAGGATTGATCACCCAGGATTGTTATAGACCCGAGCCTGTAGGTGAAAACGTCAGGTTAGGATTAGGAAGAAAAGTCAGGATTTAGTACCTTACCCTCATAGACCGATCAGAGAAAGGGAGATAGGGCTAGCACCGAAAAACGTGAGACCGACTGTTAGAGAATTTGACCCGGGCCATTCGGACAGGTTAGAAACCCTAGCAGGATTAGACCGAGACTGCAGACTTAGGCAGCTTAACAAGAATCCGAAAGTCTGCAGAATCGGGATTACGTGTGGAAGCTGAAAAGTCACTGCACAACTGGTACGTTGCACAGATATCGAAACTGCTGAGTGTTTTCATAATCAAACGTAAAACTGAAATTTTTAGAAACCCTAGGAAATCCTGGAGCCTAGTTCCCATCTATTATATTAACAACCGATTCAGCTTATTTCAGAAAATGTCACAAAAAATATTTACGTTTACGTTTTTATTTCTTTTTTTAGTTTAGTAAAATGCAATCACAACCAACTCCTCCTCGTTACTACACTCGGTTAACTAAACTGACGACGTGAGAAACCCGAAACAGTCTCTGTGGGATCGAAAACCCGAGTTGAAATACACGCGGTATTACTTGATTTCGTATACTTGCGAATAGCCTGTATTTTGCGCATCAGTAGGCCGTTCATTTTACAGAAAGACTCTTCTTGCTATAAACTTTTGCTTGTAAGCTGATATGTCGCCTAGCTTTTGTTAGGACCAGTAGGCCGATCCTTTTATAGTAAGAATTTTCTTACTATGAGTTTTTTTTTGCTTGTAAGCTGCTATCTAGAAAGATAAATTGTAAGTCATTTTGACTCTTAATGAAGCATTCTGTAGCATTTGATGTTCTTGTTTGGTACAAAAAATTGTAATATCACATGCGTTTTGGCTATAAAACAAGTTATGTTTCTTTCTCCCTTTGCATTCGGACACATGCTTGAATAATTCTATATTTCAAGCTTGATAAATTTTGCATTCACACAGGGTGTTGCTGCTATAGCTGGCTATCTAATAGATAGGCTCGCAGACCAGTTAAGATCATACATCATGGCTGCTATCTTAGGCAGATGGGCTTTCAGATCACTTAAGATCGTATTTGCACATCCATAATCAAAGTAATCATAAAATCAAAGTAGTCATAAGATCGCCTTTGAATATTGCTGCTATCTCGGTAGATAGGCTTCAAGATCACTTAGGATCGCATTTGAATAGTGATGCTATCTCAGCAGATAGGCTTTAAGATCACTTAAGATCACGTTCGAATAGTGCTGCTATCTCAGCAGATAGGCTTCAAGATCACTTAAGATCACATTCGAATATTGCTGCTATCTCGGCAGATAGGCTTTGGGATCACTCAAGATCGCATTTGATTAGTGCTGCTATCTCGGCATACAGGCTTCGGATCGCATGAGATCGTATTTGAATATTGCTGCTATCTCGGCAGACAGGATTTTGTTGTTAATAAACAGAGAAGTAAATAAAACGATGAAAGAAAACTAAAGTAATAAAATTCTTCTCATTTGGGAGAATTCTTTTATTATAAGAACCCTCATATGGGAGAGGCAAGATTACAATTCCGTCATATGGGAGAGGCAAGATTACAAATCCCTCCTATGGGAGGAACGATGCATGAATCTATCAAAAGACTAGACGTAAATGGACATTGTAATCTGATGCATGTAAAGAGAGAAGTTAAGGATAATACTTCTTAATCCAGCGCATGTTGACTGAGCTTGGGGTTGTGGTCGTCCCATGTAGCTTCTGTATTTTGCAGTAACCACTGTCAAAGACTTCTTTAACTTCGAATGGTCCTTCCCAGTTGGCTGCGAACTTTGGATGGGCTGCCTCCCGCATGCAATGATCTGAAGCGCGCAAAACCAGGTCCCCAACCGCGAAGTCTCGATGTTGGACTGTTTTGTTGTATGCGCGAGCGATCCTCTCCTTGTACCGTTTGTTAGCCCGCTTGGCTTGCTCTCGCTTTTCCTCCAATAAAATCAATTCATGGTCGCGCTTATGTCATATAATGCATGAAAGGCCAATCTCGCAGAGTTGATTTTCACCTCTGTCGGTACAACAGCTTCAGCTCGATAACATAGAAGGAACAGGGAAACTCCTGTGGGAGTCCTCGGCGAAGTCCGATACGCCCATAATGCTATGTTCAAAGAATCGGCCCATTCTTGTGATCGTCTGGGACCATCTTGCTCAGGATTCTTAGCAGTGTTTTGTTGGTTACTTATGCTTGACCATTCCCTTTTTGATAATAAGGAGTGGAACAGACCTGCCTAATGCTGTACTCCGCCAGCTTTGCGGCCACCTGGCAATTTACAAAAGGGGTACCATTATCCGAGAGAATTTTGTTGGGAATTCCGAACCTGTATATGATGTTCTCTTGGACGAAATGGACCACAGCGAGCGCATTTGCTGTCTTCAGCTGTATTGCCTCCACCCACTTAGTAAATAGCTCGGTCGCGGTGAGGATAAACTGGTTCCCATGTGAGGCTGGTCGAATGGGGCCAACAAAATCTAGAGCCCAAGTGTGGAATGGCCATGGTGTCCCCAACGCGTGTAGATCTACGGCAGGGGCATGTACGAGGTTTCCCTTGAATTGACACTCCTGGCATCTCCTTACTTTAGTGCGGCAGTCTGCCTCCATAGTGGGCCAGAAATAGCCAACTGTAAGGAGCTGTCTGCATAGTTTCACACCTCCCTGATGCTCTACTCGGTGAGAGAGATCCATCACCTCTTGCGCTTCCTTGTTGTCTAGGAATCGAAGTAGATTACCCTCATGACCCCTTCGCCAGAGTATGTTTTCAGTTTCTCGGCTTCCTTTCTTGACTCAGGCTCGATTCCTTCTGTGAGAAAATCGAAGAGTGGCTTCCTCCAGTCCATTTCATCATCGACCAGGGCAATTGTTAAAGAATCCTTGATCAATGTGCAACTCTCGCAGTTGCCTTGAATTACCGCAACAGCCGTTGACATGTCCGGCCAGTGAATCCCATACCTTTGGGCTTTCCGATAGATTGACACCTCACTTTCTCCGCAAGTGTGCTGGTGAATCTTTTCCAATAGTGCTTGCCCCTCCTGCTGCGAGACGCATCGCATGAGTATTCCTCCAGGACCTTTGTAGTAGAGAGTGTTATCATGTATGCAGTACCCCTTAGTGGATGCCCAATTTTCTTTGCTCGTTCCTTCGGCGATGGCGTGTAATATCGGTTTCCTCCAGTATGCATCATCCATACACTCATCCTCGCATGCGTCCTCTGTCAACGCCGACGACATTCGAACTTCAATCGAGATTCTTGCAGGGCACTTATCCGCACTAACTTTAGATCCCAGAGTGGCCAAAGCATCAGCATGCCGATTATCTGCTCTAGGTGTGTGCTCGTACCTGACATCGCAAAATTGTTGCACCAACTTCTGCACCAAATTCTGGTAGGGCAATATATTTACTTCTTTTAATCCGTACTCGCCTGAAGCTTGTTTGACGATTAACTTGGAATCCCCCATAATCGTCAAATTGCTGACTTCCAGTGCCCTAGCTGCACGGAGGCCTGCGATGAGAGCCTCATACTCCGCTTCATTGTTGGTGACTGCAAAATCAAGTTTTGCGGACATTTGGATGACCTCCCCATCCGGTTTAGTAAAAACGATTCCAATTCCTCCACCTTTCTTTGTTGACGATCCATCAAAATGAAGCGTCCAGTAAGGTAACTCGACTGCATAGATCTCGGGTCCCTCTAGTTCCTCCTCGATCAAGGGCTCGTAGCTGTTATCCGGGAACTGTGCCAGCAGATCCGCCACTGCTTGTGATTTGATTGCCCGCGGTCGAACGCACGTGATGTCGTATTGGGAAATGGTCATATACCATTTTGCCAATCTTCCGCCGGGAGAGGTATGAGTCAAGAGGTACCGTATGGGGTCACACTTTGTAACCACCACCACTTTTTGCGAGGCGAAGTAGTGCTTCAACTTTTCTATCACGAAGAATAGGACAAGGCAATGACGTTAGATATCTGTGTACCCTTATTCGGCTGGTTGCACTATGCGAGAAATATAGTAAATCGGCCTTTCCTGCCCTTCATATTCCTGAGCCAAAAGTGCCCCTATGGACCTATTTGTCGACGTTAGATACAGCAAAAGCGGCGATCCAAGCTGCGGTGTGATCATTACGCTTTGTGATGTCATCAAGTCCTTTAGCCTCCCGAATGCGGCCTCATGTTCCGCGGTCCAATTGTACACAACATTCTTCTTGAGGAGATCGCTGAAGCAGAAGGTTATTTCTGCGATCGCTGGGATGAACCTTCGCAGGTAAGATAACTTCCCCAAGAATGTTTTCAGAGCGCTTTGATTGTATGGTGCCGTCATGCTAGTGATGGCTGATATCTTTGCAGGATCGGGCTCGATGCCCTGGCGATGTATCACACATCCCAAGAACTTCCCTGAGGTCACTCCGAACGCACACTTCATGGGGTTCATCTTTAGCTGGAAACTTCTGCATCTTTCAAATACTCTCCGCATGTCCCCCAAATGGTCTGCTTCCTCTTTGGACTTGAAAACCAAATCATCAACATAAAACTCCACTTCTTTGTGCATCATGTCGTGATCCATCATTGCTCGCTGGTAAGTCGCGCCCGCGTTCTTGAGCCCAAACGGCATAACCTTGTAATTAAAGACTCCCACCGGCGTGATGAATGCGGTTTTTCGTGCATCTTCAGGGTCCATTTTGATCTGATTGTACCCGCTGAAACCATCCATGAAGCTGAACATACGATGACCCGCAGTCGAATCAATGAGCAGATCGATGTTGGGCAGCGGAAAGTCGTCCTTGGGGCAGAATCAGTTGAGATCTCTGAAATCTGCACAAATGCAAAGCTGCCCATTCTTCTTCACCACGGGCACAATGTTAGCCAACCATGTGGGATGATGATTTGGCTCGATGAAGCTGGCAGTCAGTAGCTTGACAATTTCTTGCTTGATTTTCACGTTTATCTCCAGCCTGGAGCTTCTTGTGCTTTGTTTTACTGGATTAGATCCCGGGATTACATCTAACCTGTGCATGGTGATGCTCATGTCCAGGCCGGACATTTCATCGTATTCCCATGCAAACACATCTTTGTACTCAGTCAGGAGCTGCAGCAATCTTGCTTCTTCCTCGCTTGTGAGATCTGCACTCAGAAAGACGGGCCTCTTCTTTTCTTCGCCTTGGCTCAGGAATACTTCCTTCAGCTCCTGTTTCTGAGGTTTCGGCTTATCCTCCATGCATTCAGGCGCCTCTTTTAGCTTATCCTCCAAAACATCTGGTGTCGGCTTGTCTACTTCCATGACACGCTCGATTTGATTGATTTGCCCAGGGATATCCCCATGCTTTTGTGGGGGTATCCCCGCGCACCTTCATATGCGGTAGCATTTCTTCCCATTAGAGAAGAAGCTTTCTATCTCTTTGCCCGCGGGATCATGTTTTACTACTATTTTCAGGGTGTACACATTCTTCCTTTGATAGGCGACCTGCGGTGCCTCTTCTCGCGCGGACGGCTTTTCCTTGACATCCTCCCTTGTCACCATCACTCCCGCTGGTGATTGATCCTTGATGTCTTCTCATCAAGGCAAATGGGTTGGATTAAACGGCCCTGGCGTTTTCTCGTCCGCCATTTCAGTAAACCACACTGCTTCAGTGAGGTGCGCCTCGTCTAAATTTAAAGGGTTTACCGAAGCTGGTATCTCCACTATTCTGTCGTTCCAGATAGCCTTCATCACCTGGTGAGCTGTCGAGGGGACTGCGTCGAAGCGATGAATCCAAGCTCGCCCTATGATCATGTGATACGTATTTTTCGCATCAATGACGTAGAATTTGGCTGAACATTTGATTTTTCCTATCTGGACGCCCAGACGAATCCATCATATCGTCATCGTAGAATCGCTTCCAAATCCCATCAGCGGGGATGGACGTCTGACGATCTTCTGCTCCGGGATTCCTGCCAACTTTAAAGTGTTGAGCGAGACCACGTTGACTTCCGCCCCTCCGTCGACGAATGACCTTTTGAATTCGACACCATTGATCACCGCCGTTACATACAAAGGCTTCTGGTGGCTCGAATCTGTCTTCTTGTCGCTTGCGGAGAAGGTCATGACCTTTTCCGTAGAGCGAGACGCCCTAACAACTTTCCCATTGGAAACCACAATGTCTTCTTCGTAGTCCTCTGCTATCCTTAGAATCACTTTTGTCATTTCTTTCCGGCACTTCTCCGAAAAGTTCATTTCATCGAAGAATCAGCTGAACCCGTGCGACCCCTTCATCCGATCGGCACGTTCGTCCTCCGTGTCTATACTGTAGTCCTCATCATTGTAAACTTCGGCAATGATAGGCAAGCCGTCTTACGCAATCTGTTTGAGATCCATAATCGCGATCATGGCTACTTCTTTGCCTTTCGGCTCTTGCTCCGCATGAGCCGGCAGTGGATTGCTTCGCACATCCTGCCTCTGATCGCTCAATCAACTCACCGTCTTTCATTTTTCGGCTTACCATGTTCCTGAGATTCTTGCAATCAGCTGTGGGATGCATAATTTTCCCATGGCATTCACACCACTTTGGGTCCCTCATCATCTCCTTGGAGGGTATCCTTACGAGCGGAGTCAAGATCCCATCTTTACGCCACTGCTTACACAAGTCAGTTGCTTCCTCTATCGAGCATTTTAGAGGTTGCGCGTCCGAGTTTGTAGCCCTGGACTGCTTTTGCGGCGAAACTGTATTAACCTCAGCTTCACGCCCCCTCTTGTAACTGAACCTTCCAATCTTGAAAGTGGTTCCGCCTGAGGGCCATTCAGGGACATGCTTCTTCTTCTGCCTCTCCACTATAGGTTCTATGTTTTTCGTGCATTCCATCAATTTTGAAAAGGTGGGAGTTTGTAGGTTGATCAGCATACCTTTGTACTCATCTCGCATGCCTTGTAAACATATCTCTACGAGCCTGCCCTCAAGCACCTCGTCTCTGCATTCCAAGGATTTGGCCCTGAATTTCTTGATGAAAGTGACTCCATCTTCCTCGCGCTTCTGATACATGCGGGAGAGATGAATCATGGTGACCTTCTCTTCCACCTGGAAGAATTTCGTGTAGAACTTCTGGACCATGTCGTCCCAAGTTTTGACAGATCCGGCTTCCAGCATCCTATACCATTTGTAGGCCACATTTCCCAAAGATTTCGGGAACTCGCGCATCAGTAGCTTGGGATCAGCCCCATATGGTCCCATCACATCGATGAAACGCATGACATGCTCGTGGGCGTTCCCGTTGACGTCTTCGAACTTGTCCCACTTAGGAGCTTTATACCCCGCGGGGTTAGGCATGAGGTAGATCTCACTCGGGATAGGCGGATCGTTATCGAACTTCGGGATAATGGTGTCCGCAAACGGTTTATTGGCCAAGAATGTCTCTATGCGCCGTCGCAGCGACGTCATACATTCTGGTGCGCTTTCCCCAGCAGCAGGAGGAAGGGTTGTAGCCGGCGGGGACACATATGCTGCAGTCGGGCTAGGGGTGTAGGTCACGTTGCCCAACAGTGTCGGCGGAGGAGGCAAGGGGTATTGCGAAGAGAGGTTGGGTGCCACAGTTGGTGGTTGAGGAATATGTGTGGTAAGGGGCGGTATTTGAGCCGTTTGCCCCTGAACAGAGGGTAACTGCACCATTGCTGGTGGAGTTTGCAGATTAGGGTTAGGTGGTGTCGGTATCACTTCGGTCCCCTGAGTGGTAGAGGTTCCCCCTCCCTGAGAGACAGCAGTGCCCGATGTAGGATTCGGAGCAAGGGTTCCCAGGATGGCCATTATCCGTTCCATCTGTGTGGATTGAGCCTGAAGGGCCTTTCCCTGATTCTGAATGGTGGCGTTTAGAGCCTCCAACGTTGAACCCTCACTGGATACCTCAGAAGTGTGACGGGTCTCCTCTCCCGAGGTGGTCTCCGTGGAGGGATCTGTTACTGACGTCATATTCGTGAGACATGGTTGCTTGCAATGGTAAGTTTCACGTCGGGTTCACCAAATGTGTACGAGAGAATCCTGCAGAGAGAATTCAATATACACCAAGAGTAGGGGATAGAAAGAACACAGGAAGAGTTGGGTTGTGTGTAGGGAGAGAGTAAGACAATAGTACTGTATGAGAGAGAGACAGGATTTTGACAGAGCTTCCGCGTATCTCAGGTGATTCGCCCTTGTATGGAAGGGTTAACAATCCTATATATAACGGAGAATGTGACAGTTTTAGTGGGTTAATGCGCCCATTAATGGTGGCTTAATTAGCTTAACCACAACGGCACTTTCGTCCGCGTATATAGGGACCGTTACGGCACGTTCGTCCGCATATACCGGAACCGTTATGAGGTTGACCGGGTTTATGGAGCTCGTGCCATAAATCTCTCAAAACAGTTACTAAGGTCGCGCGCGGGCTTGGTTGTCGCGCGCGCGCGACAGGACTTACTCTAGCCTCCAAACCACTAAGTACGTACAAGTCCCGTGTGGTGGTATGCGAGGGCCCTGTCTCGCAGCTCCCACGTGGATCAGCGCGGGTGGTGATCCAGTGTGTGTGGAGCACAACTAGGTGTGCTGGATGATCGCCACGTGGCTAAGATCTGCGTGTCTAGAAAGCACTATCTACACTAGACAACAACAATTACGTTCTCTGGAAACTTAAAATTTCTGCAGTTCTTCGTACTCAGTCACTATTTGGGTTTGTTAATGGCATAAATCTACCTATGCCGCCTCAAATCAGAGCGGCCTATGGTTCTCTTAGTCCGAATCTGGCACATGCGGTTCAAGCCATAATAAATGCCACACTTTCTCAAGATGCGCTGATTCATGCTATAAGTCAGCCAACTTCCTTTTCGATGTGGTATGTTCTCGAACGTAGGTACGCGTCACTCACTCGCGCTAATATTCTGCAACTCAATACTGAGTTGCAATTCCTCAAGAAGGGATATGATTATGTGGATGTTTATATTCAAAACATAAAGTCTATTAGGGATAAATTTGTTGTTGCTTCTGTTACTGTTGATGATGAATATATGTTGCTTTTTACCCTTTCTGGCCTTCCGGCTGAATATAATCCTTTTAAATCATCTCGTCGCACTCACTCTACACCAATTTCTCTTGAGGAACTTCATGTTCTCTTAAAAGCCGAAGAACCAATGCATGCCAACTCTACTTTTTCTGATTTAAATGTTGCCTTTGCCTCTCTCAATACTGGATCCACCAATGTCAATTCCTTCTCTCTCTGGGTTCCGAAGTTCTCCTGGTTGCTGTGGCGGCAACCCTAATCCCACTGGATACCAGAGAGGAGGTGGAAGGTCCAATGGAGGTTACTCTGGTTGATTTGATTCTTGTCGTGATGGTGGTAGGTCTGGTTTTCATCGACAGGGAGGTGGTCGTTATGAAAACCCTAGGGTGAGGTATAACAGTCAAGGCACCACCAGTCAGATATCATTGCCTAATACCTCCTCTGCTCCTGCTAAGTGTCAAATATGTGGTTTGGATTATCATATTGTTGTAGGCTGCTGCCACCGTATGGATTACTCTTATCAAGGGAGAAATCCCCCTTCTCAACTCACTGCCTACACTGCTCACAAATCATCAATGCAACCTCAACCTCAGTTTTGGTTGTCTGATACTGGAGCTACTAATCACATGACTAGTGATGCTTACAATCTCTCTGGAGCTGAATCATATAATGGATCTGAACATGTTTCTGTTGGAAATGGCCAAAATCTTCCCATCACCCACTCTGGTAATGCTTTACTATCTACCCCCACTCGTAAGTTTAAACTCTCAAATACCTTACTTGTTCCCAGTCTTGCTGCTAATCTTCTTTTTGTGCATAAATTGTGTGTTGTACATAACTGCAAATTCAATTTTGATGCTCTCATTTTCAATTATAAACATGGATTGGGGTCAAATACTTTATCAGGGTCAGAGTCATAATGGTCTCTACCTAGTTCATTCTAATCCCTTCAAGAAGTCAAAAGTTAAAGTTGCTGCTTATTTGGGTCACAAAATCACCTCTCCCTTATGTCATGTCAGGCTTGGGCACCCCACTAATGTTATTTTAAATCAAATTGTTAATATTTTTTCTTCTGTTAAAGGTCCTGGTACTTTTTGTCAGTTTTTTCTTGAAGGCAAAATTACTAGATTACCATTTAAATTATTTGCATCTACCTCTTCTAAACCATTGCAATCGCTACACTCAGATGTATGGGGTCCTGCTTCATCTAAATCTCTGAATGGCTTAAGATTTTACGTCATTTTTATTTATGATTACATGGTTGTTTGGTTTAGCTCATAAATTTGATGCTGTTTTATTATTTCCAAATTTTAAACTTCTTGTTGAAAAGTCTATCCGAACCTCAATTAGTGTTATTAGATCTGATGGTTGAGGTGAATATGTTTCCTATCTGTTTCAAAAAAAATCTGATAATGGTATATCCCATCAAAAATCTTGTCCTCATACTCCACAATAGAATGGAGTTGCTGAAAGAAAGCACAACCATATCATTGAAACTGATGTTACTTTGTTGCAACAATCCTCAATGCCTAAATTTATGTGGTTTCATGTTGTTGATACTGCTGTTTACTTTATTAGCAGAATGCCCAGTAAGAACACTCACAATAAGTCACCCTATGAACTATTGTTTAAAAAAAAAAAAAAAAAAAAAAAAAAAAAAAAAAAAAAACTGATTGTTCTCTTCTCAAAGTCTTTGGATGTGCTTGCTACCCTTACCAGAGACCATACACCAAATCAAAGTTAGATGCAAAAACAAAATAATGCATTTTCTTTGGCTATTATACTCGTTACAGATGTTATCTTTGTCATGATAGAAGTGCAAATAGAACCTACCTTAGCATAGATGTAATCTTTGATGAGAAAGTTTTTCCTTATTCTATCTCTTATACTACTAACTGTGAAGCTTCATCCTATTGTATCATCAATGTTTCAGGTACTTACACTCCCCACTCTGCTACTCCATCAGCAGCTGTGCCATGTGAATTAGTTACTGGAGATGAGCAGCCTTCTTTGAATGCATGTCTCACCAATGATGAGACATACCTCAAGTCCAGTAATGCACACACTTGGGTCCTCCAGTCCGGTGAGGGTACCTAATCAAAGGAACAACACACCTGGAGTATCCAGCTCTGTTAGGGTATCTCCTCTTAAAACAACAAAACACTATGAGGTGCAAATTTCCCATAACACGAACACTCAAGAAAGTTAACCTCTTCAGTAACAAAGGCACCCACAACTAATGATCATCCAATGCAGACAAGGAGCAAGTCAGATATCTCTAAAAGGAAACTTGGTTTTTCTGTTGTTGTTCAAATAAAGATTCAACTTCCTTCACTGAGGATGTTAAACACTCTCGGTGGCAACAAGCCATGACTGAAGAGTATAACAGCCTCATAAATCAAAATACATGGATTTTAGTTCTTTTTTCAGAAAATGCAAACATAGTTGGAAATAAATGGGTTCATAGAAAAAAATATCATCCCAATGGCACTATTTCAAGATTTAAAGCAAGACTTGTTGCCAATGGTTTTCATCAAACGCCTGGAATTGATATGTGATGAAACTTTTTTCTCCAGTCATCAAACATACTACTGCCAGAATCATTCTGTGTTTATGTGTCAACTTTGGTTGGAATTTAAAACGACTAGATGTTAAAAATGCCCTCCTTCATGGATATTTTAAAGTTTTTTTTTTTACATGACTCAACGTCAAGGCTTTGTTAACAAAAATTTCCTTAACTATGTTTGCAAACTTCAAAAATCCATATATGGTGGACCATTGTTTGAAAAATTCACCACTTATCTTCATTATCTTGGCTTCAACACCCCTACTGCAGACTCTTCCTTATTTATCAGATACTCTGGAAACAAAATCACTATACTACTATTGTATATTGATGACATTATCATCACTGGAAGTGATGTCTCATACATCACTATGATAGTAAGAAAGCTGAACTCTGAATTTAAAATGTCTGATCTTGACAACTTAACATATTTTTTGGGTCTGGAAATCAAAAGAGACATACATAGTATCTTTATTCATCAATCAAAATACATCTATGTTCTTCTTTCTAGATTCAACATGAATCATTGCAAGCCTAGCAATACTCCTTTGGTTCGGGAACTAAGTTTCATGCTCTCGAAGGAGAACATCTTCATGATGTTACTCCTTACGGACAATTATTGGGAGCAATTCAGTATCTTACATTTACTAGACCTGACATTTGCTTTGCAGTCAACCAATTGTGTCAATTCATACATTGTCTTACTCACACATTTGGTGGCCGCAAAAAGAATTCTCATATATCTCAAAGGTGTAGGGCTTTGATCATCGATACAAAGCGGGAAGATAAATTATCCATTCAAGACCCTCCAAGGATCACAGGAAGAGAATCATAACAATGGTAAAGGAAGAATCATGTTGCACACCTTAGGGTTCTCCTGTGATGACTTGTAACGTGAATTGTGTCACGCCTCTACGGTTGATCCACGCCCAGAGTTGATATCTAGATCTTCATTTTCCTTTGTGATAGCTTGGAACGGAGGAAGAGGAATAAGATATCACGCAAAGAGATCATAAAGGAAGCTTTCAGCTTCCTCTTGTGACCGACGGGTAGGGGACGGACCAAGGGGGTCGGGTTCGGCCTCCTTGTGTCTTGCTCTCTCTCCTTTGTTCTCTCCCCTTCAACTTATGTTATGAGCATTAGTGTGGGAAGGTAGCTAGTAGCATTCTTTATATAGTCCAACAACTCCTTGTCAACTACCTAAAGGCCCTTCCTAATCCAACATGAGTTCGGATTAGTCCCTTCCTTACATATTAGTCCTACTAATTTTGCAAGGTGTTGCAAAGGGATCCTTATAATTAATTAATCATATTAATTAATTCTGAAATCTAGTTCAACCCTATATAGAGTGTGACCCCATAGGTCCTATCCAGTTGGTAGCAACAATTTTCTAATATGGAGCGGTCTCTAGCAGGACATCCATTCTAGCCAACTAATAGAATAGTCAACCGACAGACCTTGTGCAAGTAATTGTAACATCCCATTTGTCTCTATATCCGGATTGGACACGAGACATACAAGTCACACTTGTATATCCAGTCCATAGTTTCTCGATCCTGGGAAATAGCCTTATTTGTACAAATAACTTTAATATACCATATTGATTTATTTGATTCTGGCCAGACATTCCCTAAGCACTATCCCTCCAGTGGCCTCGAATATTTGCTCCCGTTATGTGGGAGGGAAAAATTCTATCTACATCTACTACGATTTCTAAGCTTGCTTCTTATTGTATCCGGTACGCGCCTTTATAGCTACCCAGTTACGGTGTAGCGTTTGACGCTACCAAATTCACAATAATCCACAACTAGATAATCTAGTGACTTCAAGTCTAAGGATGACAATACCGTTGTCACCACGAGAAGCGCTTGTGACTTTACATAACATGTATGTAGCCTTCTCGGAGATGGGTCAATCCAGTATGCCATTACCCTTTATGCATACCCATGTGCTGGATCATGATATCTCCATATCAATCCAACCCCATACTAGTCTATAGATGATTGTCCCAATTAATCATTATAACGGACTAGGGATATTTAAGATAAACAACACAATTGTAAAGCTAAGGAATTCATTATATTAAATATCCAATAAATAATAAAATGAAGGGTAAAAGACACTGACCACCCCTGAGTTTAGGACAAATTCCTCTCCTCTACCCTGTGTTTTGGAAAAAGACAGTTTGCACCTTTTTTGGATGGAAGCTAACGGTTGACTAACAGCACGGTTAAAAAGACTAGTTTACCCCTAAAATGTGATGAAATTACCTCCTATATATTACCCTCATCTCTCATTCTCCTACATTTCTAACCCTAATCCTCTCTCTTACCCTCTTTCTCTCTTCCCTCAACAGCCGCCTATGTTTTTTCTCTTCCCCTTCTTCATTTCTTTCATCTCCTCAATCTCTCTGTGGATCGAATCCCTCTCCTTCATCTTCATCTTCTCCTCTCTCCCTCTCTTGATCACCCCCACCAGCAAACAACCACTAGAAATCACCCCCCCCCCCCATCACCAGCAAACAACCACCACTACCAATCCAGCTCCATCTTCTCTTCTCTCTCTCTCTCTCTCGATCTTATGCAGAAGCAGCCCCAAACGAACATTACGAGCGGCGGCGGCGGCAGCGGAAGCGCTGAACAGAGAGGAAAATACTTCCAGTCTGACCCATTGACCACCCCCACTCGAATTGACGCCGACCGCCACCGCCACCGCACGTCGGCTATGAAGAGGACATGACGACGTCGGCGATGAAAAAGACACGACGATGTTCTGGTCTCCTCCTATTGTTGGGTTCTTGTTTCTGATTAGGGTTTTAGGTGGCTGGGAGTTTTGGGTGTTGGGTTGGTGATTGCAGGGAAGTGAGGTGGTCCGGTGATTTGGTGTAATAGGTGGGCTGTGAAGGGTTCAGTTGGTTATTTGGTAACGAGGGATGTAGCGGGAAGGTTGTTTGGACTTTGGAGTTGTGGTGTACTGGTATGTTGAAGGAGGTAATGTTTAGTAAATGTGGATTCTAATGGTAGTTTGTGATCATGGTTTTGCAGGTTGTACTGGTTTTAAGCTGCAGGTAGGAGAAGTTCAGGGTGGTTTGGAGGAGATAGCATGTAGGTAGGTGAATTGGTGATGGGTTTGTGTTGTAAAAGACGGAACAATCTGGTTTAAGTTCAGTAGGTGGCAGTGGTAAGGAGTTAACAGTGGTGGTGAATGGTGATTTAGGTGGGTAATTGGTTGGTGATTTGCAGGTATTGTGGGTGAATCTGGTGGCTAATTGGTGGCAGAAGTTGGTGTAGTGTATATGATTGTGGGAAACTCAGTGTGTTGTTCTTCTTGAAGATAAGTCACAAATCTTAGTTGAATTTGATGTTAACTTATATGGGAAAATAATTGTTGTGTTTGCTTGTAAATAATTGTTTTTGAGCTGTTCGTTTTTGTTGTATTTTCATTCATTTGTGTTGTACTGGGTTAATTCATTTAAGACAAAATCTTGTGTGTTTGATGCTTTTGGTGTTTTTGTGATTTTTTTGGGAAGTTTGTAAATGTGTTTTGAGTGTTATTGATGACAAACATGAGCAACAATGTCCAAAAAAGAAGACGGGGTAATATTGTCCGAAAAAATTCAATCATCCCATTTTCTAACGGAACATGACAGAAGAGTGCTAAATGTCCACGAAAAATTCCGTTAAATGGGTGCGGAGTGTCTTTTTCCAAAACACAGGGTAGCGGAGAAGAATTTATCCTAAACTCAGGGGTGGTCAATGTCTTTTACCCTAAAATGAATATTCTAGCCAAAATAAGTTCATCTAAACTAGATTGCCTCTAGGGCATCTATTCCAACAAAAGGCACTAAAAACCATGGTATTATGTACAAGAAAGGTTACCTTCCCATTCAAGCATTTAATGATGCTGACTTGGCAGGTAGTCCAACTGATAGAAGAAGTACTACAGACATCGCTGTGTATCTTGTCCATAATCCAATTCATTGGATTGCAAAAGCAACCAACAGTAGACGGGTGTTCTACTGAAGCTGAATAAAGAGCCCTCCAACATTGTCGTGTGACAGTGTTTCAGCCATAGCCATGACTGCAAACCCTATCCCTCAAGCCAAAACCAAACACATAGAGATAGATTATCACTATGTCAGAGAAAAATCATTGCAAAAACTAATTTCTATTTTTGTTTGTTTGTGTCTGGTGCAGATCAGGTTGCTGACCTCTTCACCAAGCCTCTACGGAATAATCAATTATGGACCTTGAAGCACAAACACATGGTCCAACAACCACCATGAGTTTGAGGGAGGCTAATAACAGAAGTATTAAAGTGTTGGGTTAAATTTCTATTTACAGAAGATAAAGACCTTGAAGACAAATGTTGTGGATCAAAATGAATTCTAGACAAATCTTTGTGGTCTCTTCTGAAATCTCTGGACTTAATTGTTATCTAGTGAAAACGGTTGAGGCATCCTTCTTATTATGTTCTACTCTAAATCCAACGGTCTAGAATCACACCGTAGGTTAAGTTGTATAAAGCTCATGCGCGTATCTCTCCTCTGTATGGAATCAATACACTGAACCTTCCATCGGTTCATTCTCTGTTTATTCTTTGCATTTGTCTTTGACAGAAACCTAAGGGTTTCTTCTTCTTACAATGTTTTCACTGCTAACACTCTTTGGGTGTAGTTGAGTTGGTCGGGTTAGCATTTGACATTTGTCTTAAGGTCTTGAGTTCAAACTTTGGGATATTGTTTTTCTCAACTGCGAGCTTGTTAGCCCGAATTTTCTCAAGCGAGTTTACCTCTAGTGTGGTTTGTAGGTTATTTCACTAGAACAAGAGTGTATCCCGTGCATAATCACGACCAATTGGTCAACTAATTCAGCCTACTTTCCGGACATCCTAACATAAATTTGACACAAACTTAAATTATAAAAGTTTTTTTCTGTTTGAAATCGATGTTTGATTCAATGACATACTCATAGTTGTTAATCTATACTTTTATGGTTTCTCTTTCTATTAGACAGCAAGACTTTCATTTTACTCTGTTTTAAAAAAATGATGATGTTCACGATGAAAATTGAATGAAAATCTGTAATTACTCATACTACATGGCTTCTTTTGTATTTGTAACAAACTCCTGTTGTATTCTGCCAAGAGCTTACTTGTTGTACTTCATCTCCAATAGATAATATAAAATGCATTATTAAGTTTTCAGCCAAGAGCTTACTTGTTTACTTCATCTCCAATAGATAATGTGAAATGCATTATTAGCAAATATATGAAGAAGTTAGCGAAGTATTAAGGTCCAACTGGTCATGCAAATGATTATATTTAGAGAAATAGAAAGTAAGAATGTAAGAAAAAATGTTTATCTCTCTTCCCATGCATCTCGGAACTGCATAATTTAAATAGGTAACTCACAAAATAAATTTTATTGTTGGAGTGGACCCAAAAATGTTTGTCATGCAAAGTTTGAAACATGTAATTTTTACATTTTTAACTCGTACTACTGGAGATGCTTAGGAGATCATTATCTTTTAAGGAACAAATTGATGCTCTCTAATATGTTAGTGCAGGCATGGTCCCTTGTGGAACTATTTGTTATTTATTTAGTTAAGATTAGATATAAACAACATTTCAATTCCACAAAATTTTACTTGAAAAAGAACTTGTGGATATAAAGCTGTTTGATGAGCATAAATAAGTGAGTGGTTTAAATTAAACGCTCATTTAATTAGTAGTGTTTGGATGCAGTAGATTATTTGTAATTTTTTTTAATTCACATTCTTTTTACAATTCAAAATTTCTCACCAAAACAATCCGGAAATCACCAAAAAAAAAAGTCCGAATTCGAAATTTGTTTGGGTTTGGAAATGTTTGACCAAAAATATCGGATTATTGACTTTAATATACCACTAGTAAGAGCAACTCCAACAGATGGAGGATAAAAAAATTGTCCTTGGACCAAATTCGGTCCTGGAGCAAAATTTGCTCCTCCACTTTGTTGCTTGTGTTCCAATAGTGAGGAGCAAAATTTGTCCTTGGAACAGTTATTGTATTTTATTACTTTTTGTTATTATTATTAATTAATTATTTTTCTATATTAATTAGTCTTAATTAACTAACTAATGTTTATTTAGACAAATAACATGAAATTAAAATAATATTTTAATTTTTTACTTAAAAATACTTGATTTATTTAAAAAAAATTATTTTGTTTTTTATCACCATTTCCATCGGCTAATTTCCAACGGTCATATTCCAATACATATATTCTAACACCTATATTCCAGCAATATATTTCAACAGCTATTTACAACTGGATATTTTGAATATGTTCCAACGGCTGTATTTCAACGAGCATATTCCAACAACTATACTCCAACGGGCATGTTCCGACAGCTATATTCCAACGGGCATATTCCAACAACTACATTGCAAAGGGCATGTTCCAACGACTACATTCCAAGGGGCATATTCCAGGAGCTATATTCCAACAAGAAAATTCCAACTACTATAATCCAACAATGATGGTACAAGTGGTATAATCCCACATCTATAAGTATGAGCAACTTTTCGTTTTAATTGAACTCACAAACATTGTATTTTGTGACACTTCTTCACATTCACTTCACCTCAAAATGGCTTCTTACAATTGGATGATGAACTCCCTCCTCGCTGATGAATATGAAATGATAGCATCCATCATCATTGCCGAAGAGCGAGAGTAGCTGGAACAACATCGTCGTGGTTCAATCCGTGGTCATATTACTATCGACCGCAATACCCTTGAAGGCCATGCTCGAATTTTTCAAGATTATTTTTCCCCACATCCTACTTATCCACCCTACTTATTTCAAAGGAGGTTCCGGACGCATCGTCCTCTTTTTCTACGAATTTCAGAGGCAGTTGAAGCATTTGACCCTTACTTCAAACAAAAGCGAAATGCGGCTGGTAAATTGGGTCTCTCATCTCTCCAAAAGATTACAGCAGCATTTCGAATGCTTGCTTATGGATCATCTGCTGATTCACTGGATGATCTGTTCATATAGGAGAAAGTACTGCTATTGAAAGTCTCAAAAGATTTGTCAAGGCGGTTGTGGTTCAATTCGGTGATACTTATTTGAGGTCGCCAACAACTAATGATGTGAATAGGTTGCTAGCTATTGGAGAGCACAGAGGATTTCCTGGGATGTTGGATAGTATAGATTGCATGCACTGGAAGTGGAAAAATTGTCCGACTGCTTGGCAAGGTATGTATACTGGTCATGTACACTCACCTACTATCATATTAGAAGATATTGCATCTCAGGATCTGTGGATTTGGCATGCTTTTTTTGGTTTACCGGGATCCCATAGCGACATCAACGTGTTGGATAGGTCTTCTGTCTTTAATGAGCTTAGTGCAGGGCGAGCTCCGAAATATGATTACACTATTAATGGAAATAATTACACGATGGGATATTATCTAGCTGATGGCATATATCCTTCTTGGTCTGTATTTGGAAAAACTATTTTAGCACCACAAGGTAATAAGAGAAAATTGTTCGCTACTGCTCAAGAGTCAACAAGGAAAGATGTTGAACGAGCATTCAGAGTTCTTCAAGCTCGTTTTGCTATAATCCGAGGACCAGCTAGATTTTGGGAAGAAGAACTTTTGAAGGATATTATGATGGCTTGTGTAGTTATGCACAACATGATTGTTGAAGAAGAGCGTGAAATTCATACAAATGAGTTCATATATGATGGAATGAAGGAGGTTATTTCAGATCCGTTGATGCAGGGACATACACCTGAATTGGAAGATTTTATACGAGCTCACCATCAAATCAGAAACCCAACCACTCATACCCAACTGCAAACTGACTTAGTCGAGCACCAGTGGCAGTTGCATGGAGCTGACGACCTTTAGCTTTCCAAGCTCTTCTTGTTGTTCTCGTTTGCTAGTCGTATTTCCCTTTGTTTTGCTTGTCGTATTTTACTTTGTTTGCTTTGTTATGCTTTCTTTTTTTTAGTTTGCTTTTCTTTTTTTTTGTCAAGTATTTCTTTGTTGTAGTTTGGTTTGTTATGCTTGTCGTATTTCCCTTTGTTTTGCTTGTTGTACTTTGCTTCTCAATCCTTCGTTGTTCAGCTTCAACTTTATTTGATATTGCTCCATCAACTCTATGCTACGCATATTCTAACTAGTCGTCCCACTCTTGAGCTTATCCTTGTTTCCTTTCCTGCCACTTGATCTCGGTAACTTAGATTTAGGAACGACATCATCTTCATCAAAATTCGCACAATTTAAAGTCGAAGGTGACGAGCTGCTAGGACTTGCTTTCCTATTTTTGTGCTTTTTTAGTTGATGTCTCCAAAATCCATTTTGGATGATTCCTAAGCACATTCCAAGCATGCATCAACTTGAACTGTTTTTTCTGTATGCCTTGGTACATACTTAATGCTTGTGCCACCTGTACAAATATACATACACATTTAAGTACCATTTGTTTCATTGGAAGTTAATAAAAGTAAGTACCAGTTGAAGAGATGCCTTGTCTTGCTCGTTAATTCCACTTTGATTCAAATTTTGAATTTGAGCAAGATACCTGCAAAATTTATTCACTTCAGTTTGTATATTACCCCATCTCTTCCGGGGTGAGTCTTGAGAGCGGTCTGATTCAACTGGTTTGTGGTCGTAATAATCCTTTGCAATTATTTTCCAAAATTTATCTGCTATCTGTTGGTTCCCTTCAATAGGATCGATTGATGTGTTGAGCCATGCTGAAATCAAAACCATATCCTCATTTAGTTGAAAAGATTATTTTCTTCGACTAACAATACTGCCCTCCGGCGAATCGACATTGGATTCGTCGAAGTCAGTTGTAGCTTCATGTGTGGAATCGTATTCATTCGTGTTTACATTTCCATTGAGAAGATCAACAAAAGTACTCTCTGCAAAATATAAACACAAATTATTAATTTTTTTAGCAAAATATTTGAATAAGCGTGTTAAATACTTTTCTACATAGTTTTAACTTTTGCTAGGAACAGGTTTATAATTGAAGAAACAAAAAAATAACATATTTATAAATAAATCAAATTTAATTATATAAATATAATTACTGGTAAACTAAAAAAATGAGTAGCACTAAAAAAATGTAGCAGATTTATAAAAAGTCCAAAGTTAATGGACTAAACCTACCCTAATTAGAACCATTTCAAGATTTATAAAAAGTCCAAAAATTAACATGTTTAGTGGCCCAATTTGAAGCCCAAATTCTCCTATACAAACTAAACCTACCCTAATTAGAACCATATCAACAGACTTCTCTCACACCAGTCCGTCTCTTTCTCCTTCACACCCAAAAGCATCGCGGCTACCAACATCATCAGCTTGGCGGTATTTTTCCGATCGGTTCTGTCACTCCAGGTTCCTCTCAATCTCAATCTCCTCCCGTACCACTCTTCCTCTCAATCTCTGGACATCTCAAATCAAGCGTATTAAAAATTGGGTGAAATAGAGAACATACCTTGCTGAATTGGAGGTCGAAATTGATGGTGCTTGAAGCTGATTTCTTCTACAATCTGCAATTTAAGATAAGTGTAGTGGATTTCTCTTATTTTTCAAACAGATCGAACAATTTATAGTGTTTTTCCCTTTTTTACCGTTTGAACAGTTGATGAGAAAGCTGAAAATTTTCTCAGTATATCATCAGATTTACAGTGTAGGATTAAACTTCTGTAAATACTACCGTTGGAGTGTTTGAAATGGAGGTGGAATCAATTTCTTTTTATTAAAAATCAGTTTTATATGTTTGCTCCTATGAACAGTATGTCTCTGGTATTGTCCTCCATTTCACTGTCGTAGCTTTTGCTCCACCAGATGCTCCTTCTGCTGGAGCTGTGTTTTCTGTGATATGGAGCATATTTTGGTCCAAATGATGTTTTGCTCCCTCTGTTGGAATTGCTCTAATATACTTTAGATAAGTAGTACCACTTCGTCTCTACTCTTTCTACCCATTGCGGTTGGGTACATGAATTAAGAAAAAAAATCCTCAAAAAAAAACGTTTTTGACCAAAATGCCCCTAACAAAGACTGAAAATTAAAGTCGACCACTTACCGTACACCACCATTGACATCACCATAACACCACATCAGTCACACCACCACCACCAGCGCCACATCAAAAATAAGATTCAAGAAAAAGGATCCATAAATATTACAGATCCAAATCGCACACACTAGAGAGATCCAAAATACAGTTCCATCAATTTACATATAGATTTACTCAAAAAAATAACATACAAAGAAGATAAAGGAAAAATAATTACGGTCGCCTCACCACCGCCGCTGCTCACCAATGCAGCTGCCTCATCGTCGGCGCTGCCTCTATCTGAGAAAGAAGAAGAAGAAGAAGCAAATAGATCGAGAGAGAGAGAGTACATCTGAACTGGGTTGCCGCAGCCGCCGTTGGCGTCCTCTTCCTCGTCTTCCACTCCCAAATCGGAGACGAAAGCGTCGTTTCCTCATGTAAGGGTAATTTGATCTTTTGCTTTCATTAAAGTTACCAAATAAGGAAATGGGTAGAAAGAGTGGGGACAAACAAAATTAGAAATGGGTGGAAAGAGTAGAAACATAGTAGTATCATGCAAGCATGGTCGCTATGGCAATGTATTGTTGGTAATTATCTTTAGTCTCGTGTAAATATAAATAGTGATTTGTAACACTTGAAAACCTAAAGTTGAAGTTGTAATTTGGATATATTAAGCAGCTCAAAAGAGAAATCTAGCCACATTAAAGTCTTTTTGGTTCAAATATACTCTTAAACGGCTGGCTGTGAGGGTAGGGACGTCAAATGTAATACTAGGAGGTCTCTTGTAGTTAACAATATTTTATCTATCAGTGAAGCAGGTAAATATAATTTACCCAAAAAGTTATTTACTCTGCTAGAGTATGTTATTTATTCCAAATTTAGATTCCCTCCCCCATATGACTGACACCATTATCTATCTATCATCACTGCTGTGGCTGGTCCAAGGATGTTTCTCTGTCTTCTAGATATTCTGCTTTCTGTCGGTCATTTTGAAATCAGAGAAGATTGTTACCAAAAGACCTCACTTTACTGTTTAGCCGTCTGTATACTCGGTAACTTCACAATTCATGACATTCATTTGCTTTCATTTTATTTTGTTTCAGGAATCTGATGTACATACATCCGTACTTGTGGACTACGTATGGCTTCATTTACGTAATTGAGACCATCAAAATTGCCTGTAAAGTGGATCAAGTTTCCATAAAATAGTGGATCATGGATATCCCGTTGAAATCGCACGAAGTTTTCGAGAACAAGATCAAGGAATTCAAGTTCTTAAAAAAGTTCTACGAAGAGTGGGCTGACCTGTATCTGGGGACTAATAAAAAATGCAACTCCTCGTTTTCTTGAGGGATGCCAATCACCACTTGGTCAAATCTGTATGTGTTTTACGTTATTTTAATTAGAAATAGTTTTTATTATTTGGATGTTAATGATACTCTAGTAGCATTATGTCTCTTTATTGATTGATATAGTGGATTTGAGTCGGAGAGTCAGCGTCGGAGGGTCAGCGCCGTGGTTTTTTCCACGTTAAAAATTAGTTCTTGTGAAACATTTAAGTTTATTGTCTACTTGCTTTGTGCGACACTTCGATTATTGGATTTGATTGCTTCCGCTACAGCTTCATCATGTTTTGAGTTCGGTTTTCCAACAGAGTTACCTTCGTTGTAATGGGCTAGGTTGGTTGTGTTGACTAAAATTTCAGAAGCCAAGTCTTGGCAGAACGATGATAAAAATGATCTCGCTATATTGATCAATTTGGAAACTGAGGATATAATTTACTGTTATGCAAGGACTTGTTTGATTTTGTCGAAGATGATGCTTCCAAGTTCCCACTATGAAAGGATTGGAAAATGTGTGAAGAAGGACTTCATTTGGTTTTTTTGCTTAATGGAAAGTGGGGGAGGCACACTCTATTTAAAGGAGGATGTGGAAGGAATATTCCTATCATCATTCCTTCCACGAAATTCTTCCACCAAAATATCAAGGAAATTCTACAACATTCTACATAATCTCATATCTAGAGTTATCTCCACTAAATACAATGAATCTAGAAAAGCTATTAGTTTGGACTTACTAATACAATTTATGCTACAAACATTTGGACTACTAAGTAATACTAAGTACTACTTGGACAATTATTTATTGGGCTAAATCAAGTTTAATCTCCAACTCCTCATCTTAAACTTGGTTTAGCAACTCCGAGTAATGATCTTAACTTAAAGAAGATGTCATACTTGAGGGGCTTCGTGAATATGTCCGCCACTTGATCTTGAGATCTGGCATACTTCATCTCCACGTACTTCTTCTCTACACGTTCCCTTAGGAAGTAAAAGCGAGTATCGATGTGCTTGCTCCTCTCATGAAACACATGATTCTTCGACAAGGTGAGAGCGGACTTGTTGTCAACTAATATCACCACAGGCTCTTCTTGTGACAAGTTTATCTCCCTCATTAAGCTCTTCAACCAAAGTGAAAGGCACACACAATTAGTGACACAATTAGTTGCTTCTTTGACGCCCAAGTGGAAGCCATCATGCCCATGTAGAAAACATTACTACTTGTGTTTTTTCAATCATCAATATCTCAACCCCAGTCGCTATCACTAAATTCAACAAGTTTAAAATCATCACAATGAGAATAAATAAAATACCATAATCAAGCGTACATTTGAGGTAGCGAAGGATTCTCTTGGCATTCTTCAAGTGAGTGGTAGTAGGAGTCTCCATAAAGAGGATGATAAGTCCAATGCCAAAGAGAATATCCAGGCTTGTACAAGTCAAGTATCTCAAGCAATTGTCCCAAGGTCAAAATATTATTTTTCATATTGGGCACATAATAAACATCCGAAATGAAACGATGACTTTCATCTTTAAGATGAAAGATGATTTTACCTTTGCCTTTCACCAGAATTTTTGAAGCATCCCCAAAAGTCACTGATCCACTTATTTTCCCGTCCAACTCCATGACCATGCGCTTGTTGCCTCTCATGTCATTGCCTGTCCCCCTTTCAATATATCAAGTGCTTTCTTCTCCAACATGTTGCTCTTGGTGAGCCATCAACAAAGTAAGTTCTTCTTCTTCCTTCCTTTCAACAAAATTCACTTTCTCATGCACTTGGTTAGTCTTGTTTCTACATTCATCAGCATAGTGCCCAAATTTATGACATTCATAACATGGAACTTGAGACTTGTCATACCTTTGACTTTATTTATAGGTTTTTGCCACCAATCTTGCTTTGTATCTCTCCACTTTTCCTTTGACATTCTTCTTCACCTTGTACACCCAATTTACTCTAATGAGTTTGTGGCCTTGTGGAAGTGTTGCAAGCTCCCATGATTCATTCTTCGTTATGGAATTGATTTCTTCGTCCATAGCATCTCTGAACTTTTTTATTTTGGACGGAATCCTCGAAACCTAGAGGTTCACAATCACCAAAAAAACAAAATAACTTAAAATCATAACTTAAATATTGTGTTACCTCATAAATTTCCTCGATACTCCTTGCACGAGGATTTCCTTGGAGACATAACCTCCTTATTTGTTGGCGGTGGAGAGATCGACTCTTGTCACTCTTGGGGCAGTTGGGGATCTCGAGTTTGCTCCTCCACATTTTCTTGAAATATTGGAAGAATATTGTAATATTAATCTTCTTGGACATTTCATTCCCACATGTCTTCTTCATCAAACTCCACATCTCTACTAACAAGAATCTTTCTATTTTTTAAATTATATAGCTTGTACCCTTTGGAGCACTTGTCATAGCCAATAACAACAAACTTCTCACTTTTTTCATTAATTTTGGATCTTATTTGATCCGGAACATGGGCATAAGCAGTGCTCTCAAATACTCTTAAGTGTTTCACACTTGACTTTCTTCCGATCCATTCCATGCCCATAGGCTTACAATAATACAAGAAGAAAAATTGTTAAATTTAAAAAATATTTGCAAAACTATGAAAACTAAAAAAAAAAAAACAAATAATCAATTATTTCATAATATATCTCGACGCGCAATCCACACTTCTTCAACTTTGCCTTTTATTTTCTCGTTTCACCATTCTTTTCCATAAACGTTGTCCTACATCAGCTGAGTTCTCGATCGTCTTCCTTTGAAGTGCCACATGAATTATTTATTATGCATCTTGTCCCTGCCATAACATATGTATTAGGGATACATGTGAAGTTCAAAATAACTTGTAAGAACTTTTGACATAAAAGCCCCTCACAGTTTCGTCTCGCTAACACTTATGTACATGCAGTACTTGTTTTATCACTTATTGTCTCTGCAGTTTGTAAAATTGCGACACTTAGATCAAAGTGGACTAACACCGTTAAGATCCGTTAAATAAATATGAAGAAGAAAAAGAAGAAGAAAAAAAGAAAAAAACAGATAAATAAAAGAACAAAATGAGAAAATACCACATCCCTTTTGATGTATGAGAATACTAAAATGTCAATCACTTATCTAACGAAAATTAACGGTGCTAGTTCATTTTGACCTAAGTGTCGCAATTTAACAAACTGCAGAGACGATAAGTAGTAAAACCAATACTGCATATAGCTAAGTGTCAGCGAGGCGAAACTGCGACGGAATTTTCTATCAAAAGTTCTAACTTTGAACAAATTAAAAGGGGCATGAAACACAAAACAAGATCTAGTGAAAGGCATACCAAAAGTTTTCGAAGCCTCCAATTTCTTTAGAAAATTAGTCTGCACAAGACAATATTTTGGCCTTGGGGGAATCTTTGAGAGGACTATAATGTTCACCTCGGTGTACATGAAGCTCAAATTTGCAGGCATGAACATGGTATTTGTTGTCCTCGTCTTCGTCATCAGCAAACTCAATAAATAAATAAACTACACAAAATATATTCCCTGTCAGATGAGCTACGAATCCAGACGTTGAACCCTCCTTACCACCGAGATCATTTATGTGATCCATGGACGACAAGGTATTGGTAATAATTGGGCTTTACGCTATAATCATAAAGATCACATACTGCCATGTGATTTTTTCTCATCCTTGAACTATCAACCTTGGCGCTCATATCGCGAGCACGCACGGTGGTCCCTCTAACATGAAAACCCATTGCCATCAAAATCTTCCCTTCCGTACCAATTCTGGTAGTTAGCGTACACGATCAGGTTAGTACGGATTGTATCCGACTCGTCTACGTTGATTCTCTCCAACTTAGCATGCTTTCGTGTGCAGTTCTGCGCGGAAAATCGTGGATTACACAAGTATGTCACGATATTGAACGGTGAGTGAAGATGCAGATGGGGTGATCCCTAAGTGTAGGTGGTGAAATTAGCTTCAAGAGCTGAAAAGTTTCACGTTGCTATCTGCTTTCAAGCATGTTATATATGAGTATGCATTTTGTTTATAGGTCACGTTTCCTTCCCTTCTACATCTAAAAGGTTAGCGGTTAATTTTTTTTTCCCTTGTTTAAAAAAACCGCTTTTTCCCATATTTTTCGTGATGACACACTCCATTATTGTATTCATTTCAGCTTATTCTTAAACTCATTGATATTTGCATCCTTATAACTTACTAGTAATTTAGAACTCTGCATAATCACTTCTGACCTCAAATAAGGATAGGCAACCACACGGCTATTGTTCCTATCTGCATAGATTAGTCAGGAGATGTGCTGCTGGGGTTTAATCAGGGTATTGGAGTCAATACTGTAACTACTTCATAGCGTAGACAAATAGTAGTAACTTATACTAAGATAAATTCAAGTGACGACTATATCCTACGTCACCGACCAGCTCAGTATCCAGCGCCTACGCAGAGTCAACCAAATTTGAGAATAATTAGTTCCAGATAGGGACTGACTTTTGTACTGGTTGGTGTCCTACAATTGTTTGTTACTACGTACTTAATCAGATTATTTCTTTCTTTCTTTTCTAATAAACAGGGTAGAGAGACATTTGTTATTCTAGATTCTGACATTTGTGACATTTCGCCTTCTCAAGGCATTAGCTAAGGATGTTCTTGACGCAGCACTGTGCATTAATGAAAGCCCGTGATTTCTAGCGTAATGGGTTCTTTTTTTTTCAAAATTAGAACCGGAATGAGCAACACGATATGAATATGCAATAAACACAATAAATTGTTACACGTTCTATTTGCTACAGCTTTACATCTGAAAATTGAGCATTGAGAAGCAATAGTGATGCTAACATCTACTATCTAGAATCTTGTCCTCTGGATGTTTTTCTGGGCTCAAGTCACACAGTTTTGTTTGGGCAACATTAAGATGATCGCAGCAACTCAGCATCCTCCTAAGTCCTAACATAGAGCCAACATTGCGCCTTGCTAGAACATTTTTGAGAGTGGAAATGCGTCCTCTTTTTACAAGCACTTCCTGATCGTGCCAAAATCACAAGCAACTGATGAGCAGAAAGCATAAATCAATAATACCAGTTAAGGAAATATTAATGAAACCACGTTATGTTTCCTGTAATATGAAATCGATATCAGCTGATCTTACATATCTGGCAAAAAAATGACTTTCTTGATATATATATATATATATATATATATATATATATATATATATATTATTTTTCTGAATTACCTCCGAAAGACCTTGGCCAGAGTCATCAACTGCCGATAGTTGCAAACCACTGCTCCATCCCAACTCATAGACTAAAAGGTAAAACCACAATTGGAATTTGAAACCAGTGTATTAGCTTAACCCGAGCAGTAAAAATTTCCTAGTGAAATTGAATTTCCAGTATGCAAGAAGGGAAGTAACTGTTGTTTGGTTTGTGCAATATAATGCATGTGAGCATGATACTTACATTAACATGATACAAAATTCCGTCAGACTAGATTACAAGTTTATCTGATCAACCGGTACTTTTTCTTTCTCCTTTTTCGTCATGTATTTTTTCGGGTTTTCTAAAGGGAATCAAACCTGTAACCTCCTATACAACACACTCATGACTCTGACCACCAGGCTTGCCTGAATGCAATCGATATTACAACAAATATGTTGTGTGCTTGATCAGCAAATTCCAATCCATATTATATAAACTTGCAAGGGAAGAACAAACATGAGACTTATCTCATGCTCAGTGTTAACTTAGCATACACAAATGATTTCCATAAAACCTACATTCCCTGCAATAGTTCAACAGTCGTAAAGTGTTGATTTGGGAGCCAGTAGTCGACAGGCTCGCATCCTTAGAGCAGGAGGTGTTCCTGATTGTGGTTGTTCGGTATTTTGTGTTTCTGGTTTCAATTAAGGATTTCTGGAGGTTTCGTGATGGCGTCTGATGGTTACTCATCATATTACCCCTCAATTCTGATAATCTGTGTTTGATAGTTGTTTTGCCGTTGTGATTTTTGTTGGAGGGTTTCGATGTCTATGAAGTTTCTAGTTGTACAGCTATGGCACTTGAGGATTCGTCTGGACATGAAAATTGTTTCAATTCTCTGACAATGTCCGTCCACTGTTTTGTGTTTATGATTTCGTTCCGCGATCCAAGTATTTCTGTAGCTTCTGGAGTTCTGGTGATAGCGTAAAATTCTTCCTCTCTGTATATTATCTCAACCATGGGATATGCTTGATAATATTATGGTAACTCAAGTTATGATTGTCAAGAATCAATATTTTTGGCAGTAGTAGCAGCGCTAGAGGCGAGTGGTAAGTTCTATCTTCTTCATGAAAATATTTTGGTACATGACCTTAGTTCGGATTTCTGTATTTCGTGGAAGTGGTGTGAAAATATGGTGAAATTCAAATTGGTTAATTCAATCTCTGCAGAATTCATTTCTAACATTGTTCGTCGATCAAGTGCTAGTGAGCATTTGTTCGATTTGCTGGATTGGTTCCACCATAGAAATTACTGAGAAATTTTCATATTTCAATTTCAATTGTTGTAACAGAACCTGGAGAGGAATTCTCTTTGAACTCAGTTTACTCAATGGACTATCTTCTTCATGATAGTCAGTACTCTTAAACACTTATGGACCAGGGGAATTCTCTTGCAGGATTTTTCACAAAAACCAAGCCAATACAACATACATTTGTGCACTTGTCAAATGCGAACTGTGCATATGTTACTCATATTTGGAGAGGCAAACTAAATTTTTTTACTATAAAAAGATCTTTAGATGGGTTTGTATCTCCTCGTGGGCTTCCAGATGAATTGCGTAAAGGTTCTGATTATGATAGTTTGGCACCAATTATGAAGAAATTATATCAAGACTTGAGGGATGTGCTTAATGTGTCTGCTTAATATCGCCTGATCTTGAAGTAGCCCTAGATCATTGACCATTCCCTTAAGCCAAATTGCCTCTTTTGCTGCTTCCGTTAGAGTCATATATTCCGCCTCCGTGGTTGACAAAGTCACAGTCGGTTGTAGCGTAGCCTTCCAACTCACAAAAGATGCACCCAGAGCAAACGCATAGCCTGTCATTGATCTTCTACTATCAATATCCCCTGCATAGTTCGCATCCGAGAAACCAGCTACCAAGATGTCTTAACTAGACCCATAGCATAGGTCAATGTCTGACGTACCCTTAAGGTAACTGAATATGCACTTCACCGTCCCTACCCGGATGAGCCATAAAACGACTTACCACACTAACAGCGAATGCTATGTCCAGTCGAGTGAAGACCATAGCATACATGAGACTTCCAACTGTGCTAGCATATGGAACCTTGGACATGTACTCCTTCTCCTCCTCGGTCTGAACGGTGTACATTCTTAGATTATTGTTAGTTTTCATAGGAGTATCCATAGCTTTAGCTGATAACATCCCGAATCTTGCCAAGACCTTCTTGATGTATCCCAGCTGTGACAAGAAAAGCTTCTTCTTCTTTCTGTCTCTATAGATCTCAACTCCTAATATCTTCCTAGCAGCCCCTAGATCCTTCATCTCAAAATTCCGCACCGAGAGACCTCTTCAGTTCTCTAATGTCCTTGATATTCTGAGTTACGATCAAACTATCATCCACATATAGAACTAGGTAGATACGTGATCCACTTCGCAACAACTTGTGATACACGCAGCAATCATACCCACACATGTGGTAACCAATCTTCAACATGAAGCTGTCAAACCTCTTGTACCATTGCCTCGGTGACTGCTTAAGTCCATAAAGAGATCTTTTCATCTTTCACACGTGTTCTTATTTTCCGGGAACTTGGAACCCCTCCGGTTGGCTCATGTATATTTCCTCCTCCAACTCTACGTGCAGGAAAGTTGTCTTGACATCCAATTTCTCAAGCTCTAGGTTGTGGTGTGCCACTAAAACTAGTAACACCCAGATAGAAGTATGTCTGACCACCGGTGAGAAGATCTCGTAGTAGTCAATTCCCTCTTTCTGACTGAATCCTCTTGCAACTAACCTTGCTTTATACTTGATGTTCTCCCAAGCTGTAGTTCCTTCCTTTCTTCTGAAGACCCACGTGCAACTGACTATCTTCCTCCCCCATGCAATTTAACAAGCTCCCAAGTCGAGTTCTTGCTAAGAGACTCCATCTCCTCTCCCATCGTGGCAGTACACTGTGCTGAATCAGAATTAGATATAGCGGCCTTGTAGGAGGATGGCTCGTCCTCTACCTCTTCCGCTACCTGTAATGCATATCCCACCATAGCATCATCCATGTATCTTGCCGGAGGCTTTATGACTCTCCTTCCCCTTCCTTCAGCAATACTTTGATGAATTGGTTCCTCTAGTGTAGACGCATCCTCACTATCAGACTCTTCTGCTTCTTCCTCTTCGGCTTCCGGCGGGGGTGTAGGGATTTCAGAATCCTTAGGATCAGTAGAATCTGACTCTCCCTCCACCTTCTTCTATGCATCTCCAAGCTCCACCTCCACAGATTTCTTCAACATATGAGTCTCGTCAAAGACTACACTTCTGCTAAGTATAATCTTGTTGTCTGCCCATATCTTGTATCCCTTCACATATGTTCCGAAACCCATGAATACTCCCTTCTTAGCCCTTGGCTCTAATTTGCCATCATCAACGTGATAATAGGAAACACAACCAATAACTCTCAAATCTGAGTAATCCACTGCTCTACCGGACCAAACTTCCATAGGAATCTTGCATCCTATACCTGTGTGCGGGCTCTGATTTATGAGATAGCATGCCACTGAAACTGCCTCTCCCCAAAAGCCTCTAGAAAGACCTGCATTCGAAAGCATGCACCTTGATTTCACTAGAAGTGTTTGATTCATTATCTCGGCTACACCGTTCTGCTGCGGTGTGTGGCGAATGGTGCGATGGCGTGCAATATCCTGATCCTTGCAGAATCCATCAAACTTTGATGAACGAAAATCCAAGTCGTTGTCCGTGCACAGACTCTTCACCATCTTTCCCACCCGATTCTCTACCAGCGTCTTCCATTCCTTTAATCTTGCGAAGGCTTCACTCTTATGCTTCATCACGAATATCTAAGTCATCCTTGAGTAGTCGTCTATGATTCTCAGAAAGTACTTGTACCCGCAAATCGCTTCAACTCGAGATGGACCCCATAATCCAAATGGATATAATCAAGAGTACATTTCGTTCTATGAACCGCCTTAGGGAACTTGCTACGTTGTAGCTTCCCATACACGCAGTGCTCACAAAACCCTAGGCTCTTGGGCACATGCCCGGTGAGATACCCTTCTAGTGAAGTTCCTGCATTCCATGTTCACTCATATGACGGAGCCTCATATGCCACATCTTAGTTAGATCAGCTTCCTTAATCTCGGCTGGGACAACTCCAACAAAAATTGTGATCGTCGAACCTTGCAACATGTACAAAGTCCCGTTCTTGACTCCTTTGAGTATCACCTTAGTACCCTTGCAGACTTGTAGATCTCCACCTTCACATTTGAAACAGTATCCCATGTTGTCGAGTAGACTCAAGGAGCTCAGATTATTCTTAATAAGTGGTACATTCCTGACTTGCTCCAAAGTACATAACTTCCCTTCATTCGTCTTCAATCTAACTGAGCTGCTCCCAATCACCTTACAGACAACTCCGTTTTCCATGTAGACATACCCTCCATCCGTTTGGTTGTACGTCGAGAATAGTACCCTGTTAGAGCGGATATGAAAGGAAGCTCCAGAATCAAGGACCCACGCATCCTGAGAGTGCGTGACAACATCCGCATTAGAACGTGATTATACTCGGACGAGTTAACTTGTTCTACTACGGCTGCGGATCCTTTATTCCCATGTTGACCTTGTTTCGGGAAATCTCTCTTCCAGTGCCCCTTTTCCTTGAATCAAGCACATACATCATTGGGCAACTTAGAACCAGAAAACTGCTTTTTCTTGTTCTTCTTACCCTTCTTGCTTCCCCTCGTCGCCATCAGTCCAGAATCATGGTCCTCTGTACCTGTGCCTGCACCCTTATGGAACAGTTCCCTAGCATGGAGCGCCGATCTGACCTCCTCTAGGAATAATTCGTCTTTTTTCACAATGAACGAATGCACGAAGTTCTCATATGATGGAGGTAACGAGATCAATAACAAAAGTGCAGCATCCTCATCGCCCACCTTCTCGTCAATATTACGCAAATCTAAAAGAAATGTATTCAATTGATCAAAATGGTTCTTGAGAGTCGTACCTTCGAGCATCCGCAAAGTGAAGAGCCTATGCTTTAGCATCAACTTGCTAGTGAGACTCTTCATCATGTAGGGACTCTCCAACTTGAGCCAGAGCTTTGCTGCTTCCTCATGATCTGCGACCTCGATGATCACGTCATCTGATAAGCACAGCATAATCGTTGCGTGTGGCTTCTCCTCCAATACCTTGAACTCTGATGATGCAATATTCATGCCTCCCTTGTCCAGGGTCAAAGTTTTCCTGAAGCCTTGCGATTTGAGCAAAGCCTCCATCTTTATCTTCCACATACTGAAGTTGTTCCCTCCTGTGAACCTGTCGATCTTCAACATCGATCTGGACATCGTTATTGGTGGATCTTGAACCCTAGTCGCGTGCTCCACCTAGATCGCAAAACCCTAGCTTTGATTTCACCAAGTTGTGAAACCCTAGCTTTGCTCCGCCTTGATCTTGAAACACTGCCAAATCCGAGCTATGATACCAGTTTGTTATAACAAATCACCTCATGAACAATGAACGAATAAAGAAGAACACGGGATTTTACGTGGTTCGCTAGCGAAATATTCGCTAACTTCCTCCACAGCGGAAAAAACACCCTTTATTCACTTAAGAGGAACAATTACACAATTTTGCATACCTAAGACTATTAGGTTCTATATATAGTGCTAGGAAATTCCTAAAGTTTCCAAATCCGATCTGAAAACTAAGTTGTTTTCTGACTAATCCTCCACTGCCTTTGACTTCCAATGTTTCCTAATCAAAGTTAGAAACAAAGATTTTGGCCGCCTTTGACCAAGGCACCAACTCAACAAGGAATCTTTGATTGGGCGAGATATTGAGATAACAAGCATCTTGGGACCCTTTTTCTGTGTCAATGCACTTCCAGATCATAAAGCATTCAACAGTCTACCATTCATAGATGTGAACCTGAGAAGATTGGACATAGTTGATCCTGGATATGTGCTTTATGGTATCCGTTTGAATCATAAAGGATTAAATGCTCTGAATGATTATCCTAAGAAGTTCTACAAATGTCAAGTTTTAGTGCAAAGGCTAAGTACACATTTATTTGTGAATGTTTCTTTATGTCTGCAAGGGTGCTAAACCTTGCCATCCCACCAATTGGATGCAGATATAGCTCGTCTTGAGGAAGAAATCCAGATCTTGTCGCACATACTGGAAGCTAAGTGTACTTGGGATATGACTCAGCTAACTATTGGATATGAGAGAGTGTGGATTAAATGGATACTCAATATCAAGTACTACGAGGTTAGACGAATCAAGAGATACAAAGGAATGTTGGTAGTCTAAGGGTAAGCACGAAATGCTTAGATGTCGTCAATGCCTATCATGGAGGTTCCCACGAAGAAGTATGCATGACAAACAAGTCAACATATTTAGTTCACAAGATGCTCAAATCATTGTATCGCATAAACAATGTTCCAGGCAAATGGGCTTCCAACAATGTAAGTCATATACTGAACTCCTTCTCAAGAAGAATTGGGTTTCTATCACTATGCTACTACATGTTCATGTGGAAGACACGCTCTTAGTGGGAACTAATCTTAGAAATTGTGGTCACACATTACTGATGTTCAGAATTTGACCAAGGAAGTTAGCTATAGAATTTTATACAGTCTATGTACGTAGTGGTGAATTGTCTTCTGACTTAGAGCCCGTTGGCTTTTAATGAAATATTTTCCCAAAAAATAAAATAAATTGATCTCTAACATCTTAAGTAATATATAAAAACCCATGAAAACTTTTCTGGCTAATATGTTTTTTGAACAGTTAATATTATATTGCACTGCTGGAGCAAATGGGGAAAGATTACATAACTATACTTCTCTCTATATTTGAGAAACGAAGATTATATAAAAGCCTCGAGGAGGAGGAGAACTTGAAATTGCATCGTCTATCAATGTAGCACTAAGCCAATCTAGTGGAAAATTGGACTATAAAACATCCTCTGAATTTATCTTTCTGAAATCTGCTAATTGATGAGCCGCCTTGTTGCCATTTCGTTTTATGAGAGCAAACTGAAAACTGCTAACATTTCCCAAAACATCAAAGATTTCATCGATCACATCTTCAACTACAGTAATGTCCTGGTGCTTGTCCTTGTCTCTTTGCCTTTATAGCTCCATAATCACAGTCTTGGCGCCGCCTTCCACTGTAAAGTTTGAGAGACCCAAATCCTTGGCCAATTCCACCCCTGTTAAAAAGGCTAGAGTTTCGGCCTCCTTGCTTGAGATGCAGTACCCAGTAGCTTTTGAGCTAGCTGCCATGAATTTACCATTGCCATCGCGAATTACCACCCCCGCTGTTGCCCTTCTCGTTAATTTGTCCCAACTACCATTGACATTGACCTTGTGCGCACCAATAGGCGGCCTCGACCAGCAGCTGGTGTGGGTTTCAGTACCACCCGAGCTTCCACCACACAGCATCTTGACTTCTGCAAATTCTCGTACTCTAGCAATGATATCCTCGACAGCAGTGGCTATGTAGACACCCAAGAAAACTCTATTGTTTCGTCCCAACCACAGAGAGTAGATAGTGGTGAAAATGAGTTGTAGTTCTTCTTCTGTGCGCAGGCTGAGTTGTAGGTCCATCCACTCCGCAAAATTAAGCATCTCAAGATTGAGATAGTTCTTGTCGAAGAGAGCATACCTGTTGTAACAGAACTCCTGTTTCAGAGCTCTGTTACTAGTTTGTTATGACCTAGGGGTATTCGAGCAAGAACGACGAAAGCAAAACAAGAACGAGACATATATTTAACGTGGTTCACTAACGAATTCACAACGAACGCGCTAGCTAATCTACGTCCAGAAGATATTTTATTGAGAAGAGAACCCGATTACAATGCACGTCGTGGCCACAACAGCCACGGCGGCAACCCGAATAGAACACCCACCCAAGACACGCAAAAGCTCTCTGGTTTCACTAGTAACATGTGTGTGTATCTTACACAAAATAATGAGTGCTTTATATACATATGAATTGGCGGTGGAATTTACCAAGTTAGGAAACAATTGTCTCCAAGCCAAATTTATTCCAACCGCCTTTGACTTTACTTTGGACCAAAAAATAGTTACCAAGTATGAATTAAGTCAACCCCAACGAACCTCCACCTTGACTTGAATCATCTCAGCAACCCGAAACCGGAATCTGATGCTTCTCTCCTCAAACCCGAACCGGATGCGTCTCCCAGAAAACAAAAATGAGCATGCCTCCCCAAACAGATGTTCCACAGCTGTATGCGAAACCCGGATCGCCATATCGTTGCTCCAACTACCATGCGTTCCTGCAACGACCGCGCCCGATGTCGTTGCACTTACGGAAACAGAAACAAGTGCTCCACCCAGAACCAGACTCGAATACATTCACTGAGATAAGCAGGACCAAATGTATTCCCGATGCTTCCAATTGCGCCAGAAGATGCACCATGACAAGTGTCCAGATGTCATTCAGACCAGATGCACCAATGACGAGTGCTACAAATTGTCATGCCAGATGCGCCCCGTATGCCTCAGATGCGCCAGATGCTCGCCAGAAACAGATCGCGCCAGATGCGAGCTCAATGCATGTCATGGTACACCCCCCCAAAACAGAACATATGCACGCCATAACAAATTCGTGCATAGTGCGCGCCAGAACCAGGACAGATGCGCGTGCACGCGCCATATGCTCTGTGTCGTTGCTCCAACTCCAACGAGTTTCTGCAACACATGAGCCAGAACTAGATTCAATTCACACGCCAGATGCTCCACGCCGGGAGCCGGATTATGCCTGAACGTCAATCGCCAGAACTCCAGATGTGCGTGAACCGCCAGATTCGTGACAGTACCGAATGCGTGCTGGATTTGCCAGATCCCTTGCACGCCTAATCAGATGCGCGCCAGATTGCTTCGACAGGAGCCCGGATAGCCCCCTCCACGGGACTTCAGATGGTGTGTGTACCTGCTTTCTCTCTCACGAACAGATCGATCTTGATCGCCAAACCAGACATCGTTCTTGGCGGAATCTCGAAAACCAACTCCTGATAGCCTGCTCCACCTGAATCGTGAAACCCTAGCTTTGAGTTCCACCAAAACGGGAAACCATAGCTCTTGGCTCCACCCTGATCTTGGAACCCGGGCTCTGATACCAGTTTGTTAAAATTGGTGTTCCTCATGACCTGGCTCTGATGCCAGTTTGTTGTAACATAACTCCTGTTTCAGATCTCTGTTACCAGTTTGTTATGACCTGCAGGTAGGGGTGTAAGCGGTTTGGTTTGGTGCAGTTTTTACTAAAACCAAAAACCAAACCGAATACATCGGTTTACTAATTTTGTAACCAAACAAAATCATTTGAAAGGATGAACCGAACCAAACCAATCCGAAAAACATCGGTTTGGTTCGATTCGGTGCGGTCGGTTTGTTTAAAAATTATCGAATGGATGTCAATACTACTTTGTCAACGAATTTCAAGTTTTAAGTGAAAATAAATTAAATGGACTTAAAAAGTTATGCACAACTATCGTTTTAGAGAGAAAATATGACGAAACGTGAGAAAAATTGAGAAGATTAAGATTAATATAAACATTCTAATTGAATCTTTCTACTCGTGTTTCTCTTAACTAGATTATTTAATTATACTTTACGCAATATACATTGTCGTAAAAGTACGTTAAGCACACATCGGTTCGGTTTGGTTTGGTGCGGTGTAATATTTTTACAAACCAAAAACCAAACCAAATACACGGGTTTGTGAAAAATGGAACCGTTGATAAACCGAACATCCAAAAAAACCATCCAAACCAAGCATTTCGGTTTGATTCGTTCAGTTTAGCCGGTTTATTCGGTTTTCCTTACAGCCCTACCTGGGGGTATTCGAGCAAGCACGACGAAAGAAAAACTAGAACGAGACATATATTTAACGTGTTTCACTAACGAATTCGCAATGAACGCGCTAGCTAATCCACGGCCAGAACCAGATACTTTATTGAAAAGAGATCTCGATTACAATGCACGTCGTGGCCACAACGGCCACGGCAGCAACCCGAATAGAACACCCACCCGAGACACACAAAAGCTCTCTGATTTCACTAATAATATGTGTGTGTATCTTACACAAACTAATGAGTGCTTTATATACATATGAATTGGCGGTGGAATTTACCAAGTTAGGAAACAACTATTGTCTCCAAGCCAAATTTATTGCCACCGCCTTTGACTTTACTTTGGACCAAAAAATAGTTACCAAGTCTGATTTAAGTCAACCCCAACAATACCAAATTTTCTTTGATTCTGGGCAGCGAAGTAGAATGTGCGTAATGGTTTCATCGGGTGATTGCAGAGTTTACAATTGCTTTCAACCTTTGATTCCACAGCATTACACATTGGGAAGGCATTACGAATAGCTCTCCACACCGTATGACAGACTTTTTTGGGCACTTTAACGTTCCAAAGCTTTCAAAAGCCAGAGAAGCCCACGTAAGATCCGCTGGAATTTTCAGAAGCTTGTGTCAAATTCGAAGCTACCTCGTAGATCGTACGAACTGAATAAAGACCATCATCGCTGAATTTCTAGATTAGCTTGTCGCATTTGGGTTCCTTGGTAGTCTAATTCTTTTAATCGCCTATGAGTCCACCTCCCACAGCATTTGTTCCACCTTGTTGCTATCCCAATTGTGACTTTGGGAATCAATTAAATCAGCCACCTTGAAGGACTGCTCGGGGTGGGGGGTAGCACTATAATGATCCTACCCGAACCCCTATTGGTAATCCACTTGTCTTTCAACTCAACACTTTTTCCATCGCCGATTTTCTCTCATACCACTATCTAGAATAGGTCCGCCCGCGAAGATACTTCTCCACGCGTAAGAGGGAGCATGTCCGGTTTTTGCTTCCAGAAAAGAATCGTGCGGGAAATACTTCGAATTGAGAACTCGACTACACGGAGAAGTACTACATGAATCAAACGCCAGCCTTGCTTGGAAAGCATTACCAAATTGAATTTTCTTCAAGTCTTAAAAATTCAGTCCCCTCTTATCTCTTGGTTGTTGCATCTTCTCCTACCCAACCCAGTTTATACCTTTCTAACTAGAAGCTTTGCTCCACCGGAACTTTCTAATCAAAATCTCCATCTTATCACAAATCCCGCCAGAAAGTTTGAAACAAGACATTGCGTATGTGGGAAGAGTGGTATGTGACGAATCTGCCTTCATCACTTTGATTGTTAGCTTTGGGGCAACAAGACTTGAGCTAGAAAGGCAAAGTGGTATGTGACGACTAAGGCCATCTTTACAAGCAGCAACACTGAAGTCGGTGGTGATAGCGAGAAGGTCATCAAAGATAAGGCAGTGATGGGCACAACGTTCAAAGCAGCAACAGAAAGGAGATAGAACCATGGAAACACAGAAGGAGAGGTGGAGATGGAGACGATCAAGCAACACCAACATCACTACAAGCCCAAGGCAACACACACAAAAGTCCTATCTTAAACACTACTTTATCAAATTACTAACTATAGTCGACTAAATAAGGGCAAAATAAATTCTCTTTTGTAAGAGTGACATTTTCTAACTAAAGACTTCTCGCAGCAATTTTCTCGCTTGATATGATCTAGTGCTTTTTTATTTTGCGTAAAGTGTTTGGCTTTCTGAGTTTTTTGTCGCTGGATAGGTTGTCGGTTGGGTTTTTAGTATTGATTCAAACAATATGGATTTCGCATAGGAGCAAGCATCAAAGAGAAAAAACGGGGCATATTTGCAGCATCAACCAAAGTTGGTTAGTGGGGCATGTTCATGTGTGCATGTGTGCTTGTGGTATTGTGTGAGTTAATTTCGTTCAAGTTTGTTCTGTGTTGGTTGGGGCGGCATCTTGGTGTTTGGTCAAAGGCAAGGTTAAAGGCGGCTAGACAATTGGTAATAATTAATTGGAAAATTTCTTTTTAGGTTTTGGAAATAATATTGGACGATTTGATCTTTACTTTGGCAACAAGCATGAACGGGCTATTTATAGCTCATGATACTTAGCTTAGTTTTCTGTACTCACAATTGTTAGCGTCTATTGTCCGTGAGTGTGGGTATCTTAGGTTGTAATTGGTTTGGCTTCTTATCAATAAATCGGGTTTGCTTTGGCCGTCAACGTAGATAGTCTCTAAGCTAATGAACCACGTAATTCTTGTGTTCTTGATTTTGTTGTTCTTGCTTTCTCACGTATTGAATTCCTAACATTGTCTTCTCCGTACCTTTGGGAAAATATAAATCTATCTTGGGATTTAGTAGTTTTCTTGCCTCACGGTCACGCGCAAGCACTGCTTCCTTCGGGTCCTCAAAATACCCTATGTGCTTATTTCCGCACTTTGCTCTGTATTTACCCATTATTTTTTCAACGCCTATGTATTTTCTAGTGGTGGTGGGATTCTCATTTTCTTTCACGGGATTCTGGTTCTCTTTCACGGGGGAGATAGCATTCAAGTTATTATGTTTCTCTTCCACTTGGAGCATAACACTTTGTTCTCATCAGCCATCTTGCCTACTATATATAGCTCAATTAAATGGAAGATGTATTCTGAGATTTTTATGAAGAAATATGCTTTTATGTTTTTATTGTCGTACGTATAAATTTTTTGTAGGTACAATTTGAGAAAATAGAGTTAAAAAAAACTACTAATACTACTACTACCTATTTGGTCATAAAATGGTATAGTTTGGAGAACTCTTGATGTGGGTAGGGAAGAGATCAGGCAGCTGAGAGTTGAAGTTGATACGACCGTGGTTCAAGAAAAAATAGAAGGTATTGCGTTCCTATGAAATGTGTACGGGTGAAGTTGTTGATCCCTGAAAAAATGTGGTATTTTGTGGATGTATTTTGACTTCTTGCACAAAATCTAAAACACACTAGTTGTGTTCTTATCGAAAGAGTGAATTGATTGAGATCACTTGTCATGAATATTTATACATTTAAACTTGTCACATTTATATGTACTAATAAAATACAATAGACCACTCAGTAGTTCATTTTTTCCGAGGGGTACGATAATTCAATCTGGGTTAACGTTGTGGAGTAATTTTCCAAGAAGTAAAAAGTGTGGTAATAATACAGTATGGTGTCACCAAGACTTAGTACTTTAATACAGTGGTTGTGGGATTATACCTATTGTGTTTTCTTATTCTATTTTTATTTGATGAAGCATATGTTTTAATAGCTTTTCTTGCTATCTTGTGCAACTCTCCGTATGTCTCATGTTTTAAAAAAATTGCAAACATTTTAGAATAAGTAACTGTAGACGACAAAACATTGAATAAAAGTAGTATTAGTTTGTCGGTTGAACTTACACTTCTTGTTATCAGATTTCCTTCCTTTGCGGAATTCTACTACTCCGGCGTAGGAAATAGGCTCTCCATATTATCTGACTTGCCCTTTTTCGACTCTTCACGTTTAAATTTTTTAGCTGCAACTAGTTCAAATAAGAATATATTTGATGTGGAGTCTTCCGCAAAATCCACGATCAATCTGATTTCCTCTCCTGTGATATATTTTCCATGACTTCTTTCTTCAACTCGGAACCTTGTTTTATGCTTCTATATTGGTACACATCCGTGTCCGGAAAGCGAAGTAACATAAAGCATGCAGCAAGTTTCCATAATCTTTTTTTTTCCAAATTTTGAAAAGCTCTATAATAGAATTATTACATTACGCCCCAAGGTGCTGCATTGTAAATTTTACCAACGAATGGAGTTAACATCGAAAAATCTAGTGGGGTTAGGCTGCTAATAAGTAAAACTTACTCGATATATCCGCATTGTTTATACACGAGTCTTGATAGATAAGAACACTGTTTCTCTCCACATATTACTCTCTAAAGCATCCAAAGAGCGACATTTGTTGTGAAATCAATGTTTGCCAAAAAGGTGCTTCTTTCTGCTGGGAGCTTAAGCACGTGAACATCAACGTAAAAAATGTAGAACATCATTCAAGGAACAATTACGCTACAATAGATAAATCTAATTGCTTCCGCTATTAGTATCATGCTAAGTTTTATTGTACAATCTCGAGATTGGTATCATAGCTTAAAGTTGCTCTTTCGTGGCTTATTTGACACTAAACTCGTATTTGTTTTATCTACCTCGTATTGCATGTCTAGATTTTTAGCATACGACTCATATGCATGTGCATAGTATTTTCAATGCTATTATAAAAATTTATTAATTGTATCTATTGGAGAAATGAATAAAAGTTATGAGCGAAAACAAATTAGCTTACACTCCGCAGTATAAATATGATCTATAAATTAATTGATCTCATTTCAAACTTGTTGAAATTTAAATTTGAATACACAATTGATATCATGACAAAAAATCGAGACAACCGGAATAGCATGGCACATGCCGGTTGTCTTGGATGGTGACATGGTTGATGACGTGACACTGCATGTGTTGTTGACCTGTTGTCCACGTGGTTGATGAAGTAGCGAGTGCGATGTTCCAAGTGAGGCACTTGACCGAGGCGAACAAGCCCACACGCGGTGGCCGTGGAAGTATACTTAATGTGTTTTCTTGTTCTTATTCTATTGGTTTAAGCATTATAGAGGAAGCAAATGGTTTCATAACTTTCCTTGCTATCTTGTGCAATTCTCCATTGTCAAAGCTCTTACAAAAGTTAGTAAAGATTTTATAGTAAATAAGTGTTGGCGACAAAACATTGAATAAAAGTAGTATTAATTTGTCGGTTGAACTTACACTTCTTGTTATCAGATTTCCTTCCTTTGCGGAATTCTACTACTCCGGCTTAGGAAATAGGCTCTCCATATTGTCTGACTTGCCCTTTTTCGACTCTTCACATTTGAATATTTTAGCTGCAACTAGTTCAAATGAGAATATATTTGATGTGAAGTCTTCCGCAAAATCCACGATCAATTTGATTTCCTCTCCTGTGATATATTTTCCATGAGTTCTTTCTTCAACTCGGAACCTTGTTTTATGCTGCTATATTGGTACACATCCGTGTCCGGAAGCGAAGTAACATAAAGCATGCAGCAAGTTTCCTTAATTTTTTTTTCCAAATTTTGAAAAGCTCTATAATAGAATTATTACATTACGCCCGAAGGTGCTGCATTGTAAATTTTACCAACGAATGGAGTTAACATCTAAAACTCTAGTGGGGTTAGGCTGCTAATAAGTAAAACTTACTCAATATATCCACATTGTTTATACACAAGTCATGATAGATAAGAACATTGTTTCTCTCCACATAATACTCTCTGAAGCATCCAAAGAGAGACATTTGTTGTGAAATCAATGTTTGCCTAAAAGGTGCTTTTTTCAGCTGGGAGCTTAAGCACGTGAACATCAACGTAAAAAATGTAGAACATCATTCAAGGAACAATTACGCTACAATAGATAAATCTAATTGCTTCCGCTATTAGTATCATGCTAAGGTTTATTGTACCATTTCAAGATTGGTATCATAGCTTAAAGTTGCTCTTGCGTGGCTTATTTGTCACCAAACTCGTATTTTTTTTATCTACCTCATGTCCCATGTCTAGATTATTAGCATACGACTCATATACATGTGCATAGATATTTTAAATGCTATTTTAAAATTTTATTATTTTTTGGAGAAATGAATAAAAGTTATGAGCGAACACAAATTAGCTTACACTGCGCAGTATAAATATGATCTATAAATTAATTGTTGTCTTTTCAAACTTGTAGAAATTTGAATTTGAATATATAATTGATATCATGACGAAATATCGGGACAACCGGAATAGCATGGCACATGCCGGTTGTCTTGGATGGTGTCATGGTTGATGACGTGACACTGCACGTGTTGTTGACCTGTTGTCCACGTGGTTGATGAAGTGGCGAGTGCGGTGTTTCGAGTGAGGCACTTGACCGAGACGAACAAGCCCACACGTTGTGGCCGTGGAAGTATACTTAATGTGTTTTCTTGTTCTTGTTCTATTGGTTTAGCCATTATAGAGGAAGCAAATGGTTTCATAACTTTCCTTGTTATCTTGTGCAATTCTCCATTGTCAAAGCTCTTACAAAAGTTAGTAAAGATTTTATAGTAAATAAGTGTTGGCGACAAAACATTGAATAAAAGTAGTATTAATTTGTCGGTTGAACTTACACTTCTTGTTATCAGATTTTCTTCCTTTGCGGATTTCTACTACTTCGGCTTAGGAAATAGGCTCTACGTATTGTCTGACTTGCCCTTTTTCGACTCTTCACGTTTGAATTTTTTAGCTGCAACTAGTTCAAATGAGAATATATTTGATGTGAAGTCTTCCGCAAAATCCACGATCAATTTGATTTCCTCTCCTGTGATATATTTTTCATGAGTTCTTTCTTCAACTGGGAACATTGTTTTATGCTTCTATATTGGTACACATCCGTGTCCGGAAGAGAAGCAACATAAAGCATGCAGCAAGTTTCCTTAATTTTTTTTTTCAAATTTTGAAAAGCTCTATAATAGAATTATTACATTACGCCCCAAGGTGCTGCATTTTAAATTTTAGCAACGAATGGAGTTAACATCGAAAAATCTAGTGGGTTTAGGCTGCTAATAAGTAAAAATTACTCGATATATCCACATTGTTTATACACAAGTCCTGATAGATACGAACAATGTTTCTCTCCACATATTACTCTCTGAAGCATCCACAAAGTGACATTTGTTGTGAAGTCATTGTTTGCCTAAAAGGTGCTTCTTTCTGCTGGAAGTTTAAGCACGTGAACATCAACGTAAAAAATGTAGAACATCATTCAAGGAATAATTACGCTACAATAGATAAATCTAATCGCTTCCGCTATTAGTATCATGCTAAGGTTTATTTTACAATCTCAAGATTGGTATCATAGCTTAAAGTTGCTCTTTCGTGGCTTATTTGACACTAAACTCGTATTTTTTTTTATCCACCTCGTATTTCATGTCTAGATTTTTAGCATACGACTTATATACATGTGCATAGATTTTTTCAATGCTATTTTAAAAATTTATTATTTTTTGGAGAAATGAATAAAAGTTATGAGCGAAAACAAATTAGCTTAAACTGCGCAGTATAAATATGATCTATAAATTAATTGCTATCTTTTCAAACTTGTAAATTTGAATTTGAATACACAATTGATATCATGACGAAATATCGAGACAACCGGAATAGCATGGCACATGACAGTTGTCTTGGATGGTGACATGGTTGATGACGTGACACTGGACGTGTTGTTGACCTGTTGTCCACGCGGTTGATGAAGTGGTGAGTGCGGTGTTCCGAGTGAGGCACTTGATCGAGGCGAACAAGCCCACACGCGGTGGCCGTGGAAGTATACTTAATGTGTTTTGTTGTTCTTGTTCTATTGATTAAGCATTATAGAGGAAGCAAATGGTTTCATAACTTTCCTTGCTATCTTGTGAAATTCTCCATTGTCAAAGCTCTTACAAAAGTTAGTAAAGATTTTTTTTTTTTTTTTTTGAGGGAAAAGGATATTTGTATTAAATAAAAAGGGAGAGGAATAGGTTTACATCATCATTAACTATCTTTGTTAACCAGCCCGAGTTAGATCTAACCCGGGTATTCCCCTCGGAGACCGTGTACGCGTGTTCGGCCATTAAATGCGCCACGTGGTTTCGCTCCCTTCCACACGCGTGCAAGCTTATCTTCGGAAATTTCTCGAGCATTTCAACCGCTTCCTTCATCATCTCTCTCATTCCGCTTAGTGTATGCATTTCTTCCCCTTTCCATTCTCTCTCTAGGTCCTGGATTAACAGCTTAGCATCGCCGATAATGGCGATTCTCTTATCTTGCATCGATTGACCAAGTCGGAGGGCTTCAATGCATGCCATCGCCTCCGCTTCCTTTGCGCTGTCACACCACCCAGTTCGTTTAGCTATTCCGGCGACGCACTTTCCTTCTCTGTTCCTAGCAACAACTCCGGCGGAGCTCTCTCTCGTCTGCGATAACCAGCTTCCGTCAAAGTGGATGAAAATTTCGGTATCCGTATCCATTTGAGGCGTTGTCTGACAGATAAGTGCCCCGTTGGATCTAATTTTTTGATCTTCCTGTTTTTTATTTATTAGATCCAGAAGCTTTTCCAATGGTTCCTCCGGATTTACAAAAAGTTTTTTGTTTCTGTACTGCCAAATGCCCCAAATCACAATGCAGAAATTGATTGCTTCTTCCTCCGTGCTTTGTGTGATTTCACTATGAATTAGCTCTCTGATGTTCGTGGTTTTGCCATGCAGGAAGGAATCTCCCAGAGTCCTGCCCCATATAGATCTGGTTTCGCCACACTCGACAAAGAGGTGGTCTCTTGTCTCCGGTACCTCGCCGCACAACTTGCAGTAGCCATCCACTTTCACGCCTCGCTTTCTCAGTTCCGAACCAACTGGGATAGCCCCATGAGTTATTCGCCATATCAGATGAGTAATTTTTCTCTCCATTCTGAGTTTCCATAATTTTTTATACCCATTCTGGGCATATTTGGAGCTCTCTCCTCTGTTCTCATGTCTCCTTTTCTCTTCAAATGCAGTATTGTATCCTGACTTCACGGTGTATTCTCCCGAGTCGGTGTAATGCCAGATCCATCTATCTCCGGTAGGGGTTGAAGGGATCCTGATGGTCTTTATTTCAGCGGCATCAAAATCGTTGAGGTACATACTCAGTTTCTGGGGATCCCACTCATTTGTTTCTGTATTGATTAGATCTGCCACCTTAAGTTGGTTAACTGCCGGATTCTTCGTCATGATTCTGAAGGTGTATTCCCTATGGAGCCAACGGTCCGTGAGGTTGATGTTCTCGCCATTTCCTACTTGCCATCGCATTCCTTTTTCGAGGAGTTTTCTGCCATGGAGAATGCTTCGCCACACAAAGCTAGGTCCGCTTCCTTCTTCTGCCTCCCAAACTGTACTATTTGCAAAATATTTAGCTTTCAATACTCGAGCCATAAGTGTAGACTGTTTTTGATGTAGTCTCCAAGCTTGTTTAGCAAGCATAGCTTGGTTGAACACTTTAAAATCTCTCATGGCTAGCCCTCCTTGTGTTATTGGATCCTGGACTTTTCGCCACTGCACCCATGCAATTCCTCTCTCTTTACTGTTATTACTCCACCAAAACTGTCGTATTTTTGCTTCGATCTTTTCACATATATTGTCCGGTAGTCTAAAACATGACATAGCATAACAAGGGACAGCATTTGCAACTGCTTTTATAAGAATCTCTCTACCCCCAATTGAGAGGGCCTTTTCTTTCCACCCTTTTAGCTTACTGCATACACGATCAATTAAATGTGCAAAGGTGACAGCCTTTTGCTTACCGATTGTAGTAGGGAGGCCCAGGTACTGATCGTGTTTTATCGTTTCAGGTACACCACACACGCGCTTTATTTCTTCCTTGATCTCGGCTTGCACATTTGGGGAGAATACAACTGCTGACTTCGTGGCGTTTACTGCTTGGCCCGAGGCTTTCCCGTAGTCCTCGAAGATTTGTTGTAAATTTGTAATTTCTTGTACTGTAGCCTGTAGAAAAAACATAGAATCGTCAGCAAAAAATAGGTGGGAGACCACTGGTCCTCCCCGAGAGGCTGTCACGGCCTTAATTCTTCCATCACCAACAGCTGCCGTGACAGCCCTCGATAACATCTCCCCACAAATCACAAACAAATACGGGGAGAGGGGGCAGCCTTGTCTGATACCCCTTTCTGGGACAACTCTCCCAACAATTTCACCATTACGAACGAACTCAAACGTAACAGTAGAGATACATCTAAACACCAAATTCGTAAACTTTGGCCCGAAGCCTAAGTGTTTTAACGCTTCAATTAAGAAACTCCATTCGACCCTATCATAGGCCTTTGCCATATCCAACTTTAAGGCCATCGCCCCCACCTTGCCCTTCTTTCTGGTTTTGATAGAGTGAATTACCTCAAAAGCTGTGAGAATGTTATCAGTGATTAACCTCCCAGGGACAAAGGCACTTTGATTATCGCTGATAATGTTGTCAAGTACAAGTTTAAGTCTATTGGCCATTACCTTCGCAACAATTTTGTAGATCACTGAGCATAAACTTATAGGTCGATAATCCGCTGCTTTTCTTGGCTGCTTTGTTTTTGGGATCAGTGCTATGATTGTTCTGTTGAACACATCCAGGCCTGCATTCCCATTCAGCACATATAGGCACGCCTTTGTTGTTTCTTCCCCTACGATTTCCCAATTCTGCTGGTAAAACCCGGCTGTGAATCCGTCTGCACCTGGTGCCTTGTCCGGCCCCATTTGGAAAAGGGCAGTTTTAATTTCCTCCGCGGTGTAGTTAGCTTCCATTCTATCCACCTCCTCTGCTGTCAATTTCATGACCTGATCCTCCAAAAAGTCCTCTATGCACTGCTGGTTTGGTCTCGAGGAAGTGTAGAGTTGTTGGAAGTGATTCTCGAGGCAGTTCACAATCTCGCCCTCGTCTTCAATCCAGCGCCCACTTTCGTCCTCGATACCTTTGAAATAGTTTCTAGCTCGTCTAACCGTTGCTCTTCTATGGAAGAACTTCGTGTTTTTGTCGCCATGTTTGAGCCACTCAACTCTAGCTCTTTGCTGCCACATTACTTCTTCTCTGGTCAAGACCTCATCATACCTTTTGTTTAATCTTCTCATCTCCTCCAATACATGTCTAGTTTGGGGTTGGAGTTCTAACTGCGCCTTCCTGTCTCTCAATTCTCGGATTTGTTTATTGATTGATCCGAAATACTTCCGACTCCAATGTCTGCACCTACTAGCTGTTCTTTCAAGCTTATCCCTCAGGTCTTGATTATCATTTTCTGCCCAAGCTTTTTTGAGGACCTGCTGGAATTGGTCGTGTGTTCTCCACATGTTTTCGTAGTGAAAACGGGGGCGTTTTTTCCTTTTAGCCGCAGCAGCCCATTCTAGAAGAATGGGCCTGTGGTCTGATCTCATACTAACCATATGCGTCACCTTCGCTCCTCTAAACTTATCCGTCCATTCCACATTGGCTAAGACTCTATCTAGCCTCTCCTTAATATTATCCTCCTCCTCCTAGTTATTTGACCACGTATGGTCAGGACCTGCATACCCCAAATCTAACAGTTCAAGCTCGTGGATTACCTCAATAAAGGCATTTAGCTGTCCGTACTCAGCCCTTCTTCCTCCTTCTTTTTCCGACTCTTTCGTGATTGCATTAAAATCACCACAAATGCACCAGGCAACCCCCGGGTCTGGTCTGATCTTTCTCAAAAGATTCCACGAGTTGAACCTTTCCTCTTTGTTTGGATCACCATAAAAACCTGTTAGTTTCCAAGTGTATCCATCTTCCTCTTCGATCATGGCATCTATGTGAAAGTGAGAGAACTTTGTGAACTTAACATTGACTTTGTCGCTCCACAACAATGCAAGTCCCCCGCTTCTACCTCTCGCTCCTCTATAAATGCCATTTGCATACCCAACTTTTATCTTAACTTTCTCCATCTCCTGTGGTGAGAGTTTCGTCTCCATTAAGAAGACGATATTTGGGGAAAGGAGTCTCACCTGCTCCTTCAGTGCGCGGACCGCACGAGGCTTCCCCAGGCCTCGTACGTTCCAACTTAGGCAACTCATTGCGCTCGGCGGCCCTGATCATCAGGTGCCGCCGTTTTTGCATAAGGTTTTTTAGAGGAGCTTTCATCCTCTTTGTTCTTCGTCAAGGCCTGTACTATCCTCTTCTCCAAATTGACTGCTCTGCTCTTTACACCTCCTTTCGAGCTCTCCGTTTGGGCTGGTGGCGGACTTAGGGTAAAGTCGTCTCCAACTTTTCGTTTTGGGGATGCTGGTCTCTCCATTACCGACTTATTCCCCAATCTGGCAGCGTCCTTCCAGTTGGGTTTCACCGACTTCTTGTTCCCACCTTCTGCAACTGCACTCCTCCCCTTCTCAAGATTTTTGACCATGTTAGCTACTCCTTCGCCCTTGCTGCCCCCACTCCCTGGTTTTTGGGTACTCCCTTCTCGAGGTGCTGTTCCTTTCTTTCCTTCCGACACTTCGGGGCCGCTGACATTCCCAGTTTTGTCTGGGATTTCATTGCACCCATTATTCTCTCTTTCAACCGCCGCATTCAACGCTGTCCTCTCTTCCTCCACATTCGTTTGGTTACTGTCTTCTGCAGCACTTTTTTCGAATTGAGGGTTATCCCTCATCTGAACCTCAGGTGGGATCTCAACCTTTCTCTTATTCTGCCTTGCATCTTCCCCTCCATCAGCTTCCTTATTGAGGTCAAAATCCCCCCGGTCTTGCCTCTTATCAGTCTCCGTAGTACCCATCTCCGTCTTCTTGGCTACGTTTCTCCCGTTTCCCCCTTGTTCCCCCCTCGTTCTTTTGGGTGGATGATACAGCATCCAATCCCCGTAGGCTTCTTCCCCATCAATTGTCTCACCCTCCCTCTTCTGGTCACAATTTCGGCTATAGTGATCCATATGGCCACACCACTTGCATACCCTCGGGATCCTTTCATACTTAAAATCTAACCAAGTTTGCTTTTTCTTGATCATCACATACACCCCTCTAGGTAAGGGTTCAAAAATAGGCATACGAACCCTAACCCTAACATAATTATTCATACCTTCGCTATCGACCTTTGGATCTGTTTGAATAACTTCTCCTATATTCTGAACAGCCTTCACACCAGATTGCTCCATGACTAGGTGGACTGGTAGATTGTGGATCTGGATCCACACATCCATTGTCTCAAATCTTGGGTTCTCCGTCTCTTCCCCTAAGGACCACGGTTTCAGCATGAGCATGGCTCCATCAAAAACCCACGGACCTCCTGATGCGATCCGGTCTAACAACGCCTTATTGGGAAACTTGAAAAGATATGTATTTCTACTAACATTGTAGAAGTTTACCTGATCACCCTTATTCCATACCCTTCGGAAGAAAATCTTCATAGCTCGGGGGTCTATCTCCACATCTGTTAGGAATCTCCCAATGAGGCACCACTCGAAACCTTTCTCGGCTTGTGCACAGAACTCGTCGTCAAAATCCACAACCGTAGCTTCCTTGGCCGTGAGTTTGAGGGCATCGAATTCCTCCGCCGCCTCCTCCATGTTTCCTAGGGTTTTCTCTCTCTCCGGATTCTACGGAGCCTCTTAGTTGTCTTTCTAAGCTCACATAAAGTTAGTAAAGATTTTATAGTAAATAAGTGTTGGCGACAAAACATTGAATAAAAGTAGAATTTGTCGGTCGGTTGACCTTACACTCCTTGTATCGAATTTTCTTCCCTCCACTTAATTCATCTTCTCGAACTTAATACATAGGCTTTGCATATTGTCCGACTTGCCGCATTTTGACTCTTCACATTTGAGATTTTTAGATGCGCCTTGTTCATTCGTGATTATTTTTGCTGTGAAGTCTTTCGCAAAATCCATGATCAACTAGATTTCCTCAGTTGTGATTTTTTTTCCATGAGTTTGTGTCTAGAAGCGAAGCATTATAAAGCAGGCAACATTTTACCTTCATTTTGGATGTGGCAAGTGCACGTCATTTTGGATACTGACGTGGCACATGACGTGATGATGATGTGTCATCCCGTGGTTGATGATGTCATCTAAGTCAACCGTTGCGCGTGCACGTCGCCTTGAATGCTCATGTGGCGGATGATGTGGTGAGATTCGTGGTGCTGACGTACAAACCACACGATAGATGGCGTAGTGAGGGTAGCAAGCCTTGAGGCTGCCGTGTTTGATGATGTGGCACTTACTTAACGACCACGTATGCGTCCTTGTCTAGAGGTGACGTGGCGGTGTCCCAAGAGAGGCGCGTGGCAGAGGTAAACCATCCCACTTGTGGTGGATGTGGGAGTATACTTACTATATTTTCTTGTTATACTTCTAGTGGATTAAGCATTGTAGAAGAAGCAGATACTTTCATAACTTCCCTTGCTATCTTGTGCAACTCTCCATATGTCAAACATCTTGCAAAAGTTAGTAAATAATTTATTATAAATAAATGTTGACGATTGATTAAAAGTAGCATTAGTTGGTCGATTAAATTTACACTTCTTGTTATCGAATTTCCTTTCATCCGCTAAATTCAACTCCTCCATCTTAGACAAAATAGGCTCTCCGTATTGTCCAATTTGCCCCATGTTGACTCTTCTCATTTTAAATTTTAAACTGCGACTTGTTCAGCTATGAATACTCCCTCCGTCCCACAAAGATAGTCCATTTTTCTATTTTGGTCTGTCCCAAAATGATTGTCCACTTACATTTTCAAGGGAAAAAATATAATGAAGTTACAATACTACCCATTCATATTCAATGCACCTAGTTTTGGAGAAAACAAAATCAAAGATAATAGTGGAAATAGCAAGTCAAAAACTTGTAGTGGAATGCATTAATTGCACGTCTCCAAAAAAAAGTTGTAGTTTCAAAAATAGACTATCGTTGTGGGACGGGGGGAGTACTTTTTATGTGAAATATTCCACAAAATCCATGATCAACTTGATTTCCTCTAATGTCGATTAAACTAGGTTGTGCCACGCACGGGTCAAGTTTCTCCACGACTGAGCACAGCTGGGCCGGCCCCGGACCGATTCAACCCGCACAAAAAATGGGCCCCTCCACCCTCAACCCGTTCACGCCCCGCCCCCATCTCACCTAGCATGTGGCAAGCACAAATCTAGTATCTCCACCCTCTGACCCGGCCTGCTCCACACGGGTGCACAGCCTACCCCCAGATACACCAAACCTGGTCACAAATTACTAAATTTTATTTTTATTACATTTTCTTTTGTCCGTCTTTGTTGATGGTTGTTTGAGTGTCTGACTATAAGGGTAGGTCATTGTTACTTGTCTCACAAGCAATTCAACATGATCATAAGAAAATAAAGATGCACATTACCAGTTTTTGTGAAGGAGTTTCTAGGTTCTACGATGTCTACTTCCTCATCATTATTGTAATACCCTGCATTTTAGCCAAGGATTATTTTGCAATTTCGCTAAAACAAATACTTGAGTTTCAAAAAAAAAAAACTTAATAATAATACTATTTCAAACTTACTCTTGTCTTGTTTTCTTTAGTTTTCTAAAAGTGCAATTTTGACATTTGAAGACATAGTAGTTTATTTGGAGTTATTTGATAAAAAAAATTGAATGTAAAATGTATTTTTATGTGTTGATAGTAATTGGAAATCTTATTTTTTCTACCCCTAAATTTTTGTTATTTTCTATTTATACCCATCTTGTATGTAAAATTTTAGAGTTATCCTCAATTTCTAGTATATTCATGTCAACCGTCATTTTCATGTTATTCCAATCTCCACCCCAATTATGTTTTTGGGAGACTTTAAATTGCACTACAATCCTTCCTCCACTCAACCAAGTCAAACACCCATCTTGTATGTACATCCACTACCACCAACCTTCACTATCAACCTCATTTCTATCGTTCTCATTTCTTTCATTTTTCTCTCTTCTAGAACACTCATACTACCTCTATTCTCTCTCTCCTTAACTCCATTCCCGTTTTTGGAGCTTCACCACCAAATATCTTCATCAAAACTTTATTTTCTAGTCTCCCAAGCATGAAAAATTTGATTCCACGCTTGGCATAACTTTGGAGGGGAGTTATTTCACCACTCTACTCATGGATTGAAGGTCGATTTCACTCTTTTGCTCACAATCTTCTTGAATCGTGGGGTAAACTTTCTTCTAGTTTTGAATTCATGCTTTCATGTCCATGTTTAGCTTAGATTGATGAAATTTTATCTTAGATTTCTTCACTCCCATACTTGATTCTTCATTTTCATGCTTAGGTCATGAGATTGGCACTTGAATGTTCTCTATTTCATGAAACTCACACTAGAACCTACATGCATGTGAATGTCTAATTCTTTGCATTTGTATCTCAAGAGAATTTTGATAATTTGTGTCAAAAGCATGTAAAAATCTTATTTCATGTCTAAAATGATATTTTTGGGTGAAAATCAACCCTTCTTAAGTTTCATGTACTAGTAGAATCTTTTGTTGATTTTTGAAAAACTACATGTTGATACAATCTGACCAGTTTGTGAAAAACATGGATTATCTCCAAATTTTGTTTCTGTGGAATTTTCAAATATCGCATATTTTAAAATTAGACTCGGAGAGGGTCATTTTGAGAAAAAAATCAAATCCATACCCTTTTTTGGTTAGGGAAATAAGCTCATTCGAAGTTGCATGTTTTCTGAAATTCTGTTTCTGGACCAGTTTTGCCATTGATTATTAAAACCCAATTTTCAGAAACTTTTGGAACCTCATATTTCTTGTGTTATAACTAGACTCATTGAGAACTAATTCTAGGTAATATGAGCATCATTTCTATTCTCTAAGTGGTGGTACTCACCTTTCAAAGTTGAAAGTTTCTGCCGAACAACATTATTTGTTTATTTTCTAACTTTATTTTGTGATAGATATGCATGATTTTATTGTTGTTCCTGAAAGTATACGCATGAAGCTTCATTGTAAATTTATTTCATGAAATTATGAGATGTTGTGATATGGTAAATAAGGCTCTAAAGTCAGAGTTAAAAATTTGTCCAGAGTTGAACTCTCTTATTTTTTAGAGAACATGAGTTCTTGCCTCTGTATGAATTATGTGTGACTTATTTGTGATATTGAACATCAATATATGTGCATTAGTGACATTTAGAATCATATTCAGTTAGAGCATGTATTCGACAAGTGAATATACCACTTGAAAGCGGGTTAATTGGGATTATTGGGATGGACTTAGTACCCGACCTAGACAAACATCCATGCATTCGTTTACTCAGAAGTAGCATCATTGTGACTAGAGACTTGCAAATTGTAGGAAAAGGATTCGTAGGCATAGGCTACGTCAACTATCCGTGAATATTGCGAATCGCTATCTCGGCTTAAGGTGAGATTACATGCTTAGCCTTATGTTCCTAGCTCCCCTAGTGTCAAAATATGCTTTCTATTTCATGGCTCAAAATATATTTGTAAGTTACATGATTAGCCTTGTGGGCCAAGCTTCTTTCCTGTCTAAATTTGATTTTATAACTTGTCTCAAAATGTGTTTTATAATTCACATGCTTTACTTGGGTTTGTTTACGTTCTAAAGTGATTGCTTTGAAACTGTCATGTAAAAATAATAATTCGTCAATAACGTAAAGTGGAATGTGGCACGTATCGTAATATGTTACTATTTGGAGGTCCTTTGTTGACTATTATTATTTGGGAGGCCTTTTATTGGCATTACTCTCAGCCTTGTTGGCTAGAGTCCCAGCTAGTACTCACCCTCCTGGTCTTTTGCTTTTTAAGGGGGTGTTGCAACACTTAAGGTCTAGACTGATACTTGGGAGGTCCTTTGTTGAACATTACTATTTAGGAGGTCCTTTGTTGACCGTTATTATTTGGGAGGCCTTTTGTTGGAATCGGCTCTCTACCTTGTTGGCTAGAGTCCCAGCTAGTACTCACCCTTCTAGCATTTTACTTCTTAAGGGGGTGTTGCAACACTTAAGGTCTAGACTGGTATTTGAGAAATCATTTGTTGACCATTACTATATGGGAGGTCATTTGTTGACCATTACTATTTCGGAGGTCCTTCGTTGACCATTACTATTTGGGGGGTCCTCCGTTGACCATTACTATATCCGGTTACTGTGCATAATAATTGGATTCTATGACTGTATACTGAAGAACTGGTAATTTCACTTGTATACTAGATGGACAATGACACTTGTGAAAGAATTAATTGGAAATGTTGTTGAATATCGTGATGTTTCTTATTAGCACTGCTGCTTTTACCATTACAAACTCTGATAATGTTTTACTTATATTTTGTCATTATTAGTTTTATTTAACTCATGACATAGCCTTCTATATTAACTTTCCTCTTTTTACATGCTAAGGTGTATCACAATCAGTATTTATTGCTGATTTTCGATGTTTTCCTCCCCACCGCAGGTCTATGATTTGGACTTAAGGAATAGAAGGGCGCGAGACTCATCCAGACAATCATTGTCACAAGTAGTATCTAGTAATGCTAGTGTGTAATAGTATAATCTGCTGGTGTGTAAGACTTAAAGTGTAATGTAGCTACTTAATATTTTTAACTAAGTGTTATAGTTTGATTTGCTTTTGAGTTATGCCGCTTCTATAGAGCATCGCCCTCACGGTCTTGTCCCGAGCCGGATAAGGAGGTTGTTGCAATTATGATAGACAACGTGTGTCAGCTTTAACTTTACAGATATTTTCTCTGTTTCCTATCAACATGGCAGCACGGGTCGACCCGCGTGCCAAAATGACCCGACCCGTGCCCAACAAGGGTCAACTCGGCCCTCGCACGACTCCCTCCATCCCCGACCCATGCACGGCCCGCCCCCATCACAACTAGCCCGTGGCACGCACGTGACAAGTTTCTCCACGACTGAGCATGCCCCCCCCCCCCCGGCCGATTCGACCCGCACAAAAATGGCCACCTCTACCCTCAACCCGTGCAAGACCCGCCCCCATCACACCCAGCTCGTGGCACGCACGGGTCTAGTTTCTCCACCCTTCGACCCCGCTCTCTCCACACGGGTGCACAGTCCGCCCCTGGATACACCAAACCAAGTCGCAAATTACGAAATTTTATTTTTATTTCCTTTTCTTTTGTCCTTTTTTGTTGTTGTTGGTTGTTTGAGTGTGTGACTGAGGGCAAAATCATAAGAAAACTGAGATGCACATTACCCGTTTTTTGTGAAGGATTTTCGAGGTTCTACAATGTCTACTTCCACATCATTATGATAACCAATTGTGTGTCAGCTTTAACTTTAGAGATATACCCTCTATTTCCTATCAACATGGCAGCACGGAACGACCCACGTGCCAAAATGACCCGGCCTATGCCCAAAAAGGGTAAACTTGGCCCACGCACGGCCGCCACCACCCCGACTCGTGCACGGCCCGAGCTATCACAACCAGCATGTCGCAAGCATGGGTCACGTTTCTCCACGACAGAGCACTGCAGCCCCCCCTCCCCCCCCCCCCCACCCCCCGGCCAAACTGACCCGCACAAGATGGCCCCCTCCACTCTCAACCCGTGCACGACCCGCCCCTATCACATCTAGCCCGTGGCAAGCACGGATCTAATTTCTCCACCTTTCGACCCGGCCCGTACCCGGCCTACTCCACACCGGTGCACAACCCGCCCCGGATACACCATACCTGGTCGCAAATTACAAAATTTTATTTTTATTTCCTTTTATTTTGTCTTTTTTTGTTGTTAGTTGTTTGAGTGTGTGACTATGAGGGCGGGTCATTGTTACTTATCTCACTAGCAATACAACAAGATCATAAGAAAATTGAGATGCACATAACTCGTTTTTGTGAAGGATTCGCTAGGTTCCATGATGTCTACTTCCTCATCATTATGATAGTCAACTGTGTGTCAGCTTTAACTTTAAAGATATTTCCTCTGTTTCCTATCAACATGGCAGCAAGGGTCGACCCCGTGCCAAAATGACCCGGCCCGTGCCCAACAAGGTTCCACTTTTCCCACGCACGACCCCCTCCTCCCCCGACCCATGCACGGCCCGCCCCCATCGAAACCAGCCCGTGGCACGCACGGGTAAAGTTTATCCACCCTCCGACCCGACCCGCTCCACACGGGTGCACAGCCCGCCCAGACCCGCTTTCCTTCATCCCGCCATTAACCCAGTACGGCACGGTCTGCTCTCACCTTGAGTTTCGTATCCTTCTTCCATTTACTGTACGCACGCTAATTAAAAACCTGCTGAAAAGAGTTTAAAAATCGGACCAGGGCCGATCCGGTTAGGTAATTGGACCGCCCATGCAAGAACCGGTCAAAACTAGTCGGTTCGTGTAGGGTTTTGAATCATGGATGCGCAACGGAGACACAAACAATCATAAACCATGCAAAACCCTCCAAGGATCACAAGTCAAGAGACATAACGATGGTAAAGGAAGAAATCAATAACACACCTTAGGGTTCTCCTTTGATGACTTCAAACGCGAATAGTGTCACGTCTCTACGGTTGATCCACGCCTAGAGGTGAGATCTAGATCTTCCAATCCTTGGTGCTAGCCCGGAAAGAGGAAGAGGAAGAAGAATCACGCGAAACGAGGCAAGCCAAGGTGGGCGGCACCACCATGTAGGCCGACGGGTGGGGCGGCAATCCCAAGGGGTTTCGGCCCTTCGTGGGATTTTCTCTCTCTCCTTGCTTTGTTCTCTCCTTACTTCTATCATATAGATGTGTGTTGTGTAGAGAGAAAAATAAGCTAGGAGTGTTCTTTATATAGTCCAACAACTCCTTGTCCTACTACATAAAGAACCCCTCTCCTAATCCTACTCAAGTTCGGATTAGTCCCTTTTTTGCAAAAATAGTCCTTCTCATGTCAATACATGGATTAGTTCTAATTGCAAATTAATCCTAATCATGTCTCTACATGAATTAGGCCACCTTGGAAAATCCTAATCATGTCTATACATGGATTAGTCCAACTTGCATATTAGTCCTACTAAGTTAGCAAGTTGTTGCGATTTGATCCTTCTAATTAATTAATCATATTAATTAATTATTTCCCAAGTCTAGTTCACCCCTATATGGCGTGTGACCCCATAGGCTCTATTTAGTTGGTAGTAACTATTTACTAATATGGGGTGGCCTCTAGCAAGACATCCATTCTAGCCAACAAATAGAATAGTCATCATGACAAACCTTGTGCAAGTAATTGTCTCATCCCTTTGTCCCAATATCCGGATTGGACACGAGACATACCAGTCACACTCGTATATCCAATCCATAGTTTCTCGATCCTGGGAACAGCCTTATTCGTGCAAATTAGATCAATATCCCATATTGATTTATTTGAGTCTGGCCAGACATTTTATAAGCACTATCCCTCGAGTGGCCTAGGATATTTTCTCCCGTTATGTGGGAGGGACAAATTCTATCTACGTCCACTACGATATCTAAGCTTGCTTCTTATTGTATCCAGTACACGCCTTTATAACTACCCAGTTACGGTGTAGCGTTTGACGCTACCAAAATCACAATAATCCACAACTAGAATATCTAGTGACTTCAAGTCTAAGGATGACAATACCATTGCACCGCGAGAAGCGCTTGTGACTTAACATAACGTGTATGTAGCCTTCTCGGAGATGGGTCAATCCAGTATGCCATTACTCCTAATGCATACCCATGTGTTGGATCATGATATCTCCATATCAATCCAACCCCATACTAGTCTATAGATGATTGTCCTATTAATCATTATAATCGACTAGGGATATTTAAGAATATAACACTTATATTCTAAGGACTTCATTCATGTTAACATATCTCCATATCGATAACATAATGAATCGTAAATCCATGAATGTCACAATTAATTGATTGCCTCTAGGGCACAATTCCAACAGTTCGTACTTGAACCAGTGAACCGGTTTGACCGGCTTGATTGGGCAATTCATTTGATTTTGAAAAATAATTGTACCTGACGGGAATTGAACCCCATGCCGTGTGTTTGGTTATCTAGACTCGTAACCACTAGGCCAATACGAATTTAGTTAAGAAAGCGCAAATAAAAATATATATAACTGTTTAGTCTGAATTATATTAAGTTGGTCACATTTATTATGAATACAATTTGAGATTTCACCCATCATATCTAAAAAAATATAAAGATCAAATTTTAATTAAATAATGTTATTTTCAATTAAAACTTATTTAAATCATTTTAATCGTAAATTAAATTGAAAATACTCTTAATTCACATACTTGTGATGACGTTAATGTTATTTCATGACCTTAGATTATGGTATTGTTATGAAAATGAGTTTAGATTAAGTTACCATCATGCATTTGACTTATATTTCGAACCCAATTAAGTTATTCAATCAATTTTAATTACACTTTTTATATATCTAATATAAAAATGCTATTATATATTATGACAAAAAAGTGCGATTTAAAACTTTGTTCAAGACTTCCCTCCATCCTTAACAATAATCATCTCCAAGTCCCTCTCTCTCTCCCCGTCTCTCAGCCTCTCTATGACCCTCTCCCTCTGTATGCACCAACAACAAACAACATAAAACAAGATCAAGATCGACAACAACAAAAAAAAAAAATGAATAAGAAGGACACCACCGCATATTTAACAAAACTACAAACTACATTTATACGGGATAATACCAACAATTCAAACCAGATTTATACAAATCTTAACCCAAATTTATTCAGAGAAGGGAAAGATGAGAATAAGAAAAAGAATAACAAAGGCAGAAGACATAAAGAAGAGAAAGGTGAATGGGATCTGCCAGGGAGAGATTCGCCAACACCACCACTGTTGTCATCGTCGTTCGCCAACACCGCCGGGTCTCTTCAGATTCTTCCTCCTGCTGTAGAAGAATAAGTCTGAGAGGACGGGAGAGGATAGGAGGAGAAGGAGAGACGGAGAGAGACCTCACCATATAGAGATCTGCCACAGCCATCGAGACCAGTATCGTCGTCCTCGTCTACTCTGTCTATCGATCTGCCAAATTCACTGCCGAAACCACCGTCAAGGCCAATCAATCCTCCCGATCTTAACACACACACACACACACACACAGAGAGAGAGAGAGAGAGGCGAGAAGGCGATGACGGCGCACTAGAGACTATGAACCTGCACTGGGGATGCAGACTGCGCCTCTCCCAGTTCTCTCCTCTTCCGCATCTCTCTCACTCACTCACTCTATTTTTATGGGGTAATTGGAAAAATGCCATTCTCTGAATTGGTGTTTGAATTCTGCACTTGGCTGAATTGCTATTTGAAAAATGCCCTTCTTTTTAAACAGATGCTTACAAGAGTTGTTAACAAACAAGTGGGCCTACTGGGTGTGACATGGCTGATGACATGTACCCTAAAGTGGGTGAGAAACCATTGAATTACCCTGCTACCCTTGTCAGTGAGAGTGATATTCAAACTGAAAAACAAACCCTAACAAATGTGTAGCTCTCTCTCTCTAAAAACATTGAATGTTTCCATCTACCCTAACCTACCAAAGTACAGTTGAATTAACTCCAATTGTAAACTTAATGAACCAGCTGCATTACAGCCTCAAAATTGGTTCATTTTTCACTCTCATTTGCTCTGGTTCTCCCACTTTGTGTATAGAAGTCTCTCTCTTTCGCCTACTTTTGCTATGATTGTAATATTATCGTCATAATATTGTAGAATGTGTGCTAGTAGAGTGTTTTTATTAAATTTGATCTTCAGTTGTGTTTCTGATTAAATTTAGGTTCATTATATTGATGCTGTGTTCTTCATTCTGGGTTTGATGTGTGTTGTGGATTGTGTGGAGAATGGAACGAGTAGATGCTCGTCCCTGTATTGTCTGAAAAGACTGGGACGACGCATCTGCCCGTCCCAGTCTATGAAGTGCACAACTAAGTCGTGTAACCAAAACCTGTTTTGGTTACACGACTTAGTTGTGCACTTCATAGACTGGGTCGGGCAGATGCATCGTCCCAGTCCTTTCAGACAATACAAGGACGAGCATCTACTCGTTCCAGTCTCCACACAATCCACTACACACATACTGTGACGAGCATACCCTAAACCCTAAACCCTAAACCATAAAATCATTACAAAAGTTTTTAAACCTTGTCAAAAATGTTTAGTGTAATTACTAAACCATAAAATCATGTGAGGTGAACTATTAACCCAAAAATCATGTAATCTTGAACTGTTAATCATGTAATCCTAACACTTGGATCATTACCCCTATATCATACAATTGTGAAGTACTACCTTCAAACTAACTTAGGAACCATTACAATGATCACTACAAATGGAGTTCAAACCATGTAAAACACCTCTAATCAATAAACCATGATTTCCAAAATCCTAAATCCATAAACCCCAAGTTTTGTAATCCCTTAAACCATAGATCATCTATTCTAAACCCTATAATTGTAGTCAATAAACACTTCAACCAACTAAATACAATCAATATGGTTACTAAAAACGTAATTCAACCATGTAATACCCCTATAATCAATAAACTATGAATTCCTATTTCCTAAATCCATAAACCCCAAGTTTTGTAAGCCCTTAAACCATAGATCATCTATTCTAAACCCTATAATTGTAGTCAATAAACACTTAAACCAACTAAATACCATCAATATGGTTACTAAAAATGTAATTCAACCATGTTATACCCCTCTAATCAATAAACCATGAATTCCTAAATCCTAAATCCATAAACCCCAAGTCATGTACCCCCTAAACCCTATATCATGCAACCTAAATCCTCTTTGTAAGACCTCCAAGACTGAGACGATGGGCAGCTCGTCTCAGTTTTGAGATCCAGACGAGGTTGTTACTCGTCTCAGTATTGGAGGTCTTCCACGTCTTAGTTTTCACTTCATAAACTGGGACGTGCATGTTCACAATACAGGGACGAGTAACTTCTCGTCTTAATTTGTACTCATCGTCGTCCCTGTTTTTTAAAGGTTCTTACTTGCCTTATCTTGCAAGTCACCAGGTGTCACTGTCCCCACACAATGAACAAATGTGACACCAGTAACCCTAATATTGTAAACAGTAAACCCTAAAATGTTACCTATACCCTTAAATCCGCCATTTTTTTTAGAATCTTTAAAATCTTATTTTCAGAAATAAATTTTTTTTCATATAATTTAACTTGAATCTTTAAAACCCTAACATTGTAAAAAGTAAAACCATAAAGTAAAACATAAAACTACTAAGTACATGGGTATCAAAAATATTATTCAATAATTTTAAACCCCTTAATCATAGATTATCTAACGTAATAATGTTAAATGTCAGGAATGCCTCGCAGAGATTATTATTACGTCATATTTGTGGGTCGTCAAACGGGCATATATACCTATTGGCCAGCTTGTCAGGAGCAAACGACAGGATATAAGAACGCTTGCTATGTTAAGTATGCAACATACGAAGAGGCTGCAAATGCGTGGTTTGAGAACAAGCAACGCCTGCGTGAAACCGACCGTACCAGAGAACGAACTTCGTACGACGGTCCATCCACTTCTCTAGACGTAGTTGCTCATGCGCCTCAAAAAGCTAACTTGTTTCTTGTTCTCGTGATTGGTTTTGTTGTTGGGTTCGGTAGTTGCTAAATAATCATGTCGTAGGTATGCGTTCGTGTGTTTGTAATTGTTGGTAGTTGTTGCTTGTCCGTTGTTTTCCTATGTAATCAATTAGTACTAATAAAACAAAATTCAAAAACAAAAAACTCATTCAACACCAACAAAAGTTTTATCTCATTACAAGTTTTGTACACCGAGTCCACCTACTTACGCACCATTTTGTCTTTCCTCTTACCCTCTCCATCGCAAACCGGAAAAGTGAAAAGGAACCATCCAAATAAAAATACAATAATTTTCCTTCATCTTTTTTATCGCCTTTTTATCTAGTTCAGTCCAACCCCGAATGGGATTACATTCCATAAGGTGCTCCATCATTCTGACGACATAGAAGCCCGAAGCTTTCTTCATATCTGTGGCTTATCTCCATTTATCATGGGTCTTGAAGTAGTGCGTCATCGGTAACCCATTCCTTTTAATTAACAACCTGTTTGGCGCTCTGCATTGACCGGACGCTTTTAGCATCTTAGGGAATTCCTTGCGAAGAGCATCAAGGTCCCATTGCTTTTTTCCCATTCCTATTACTGGATCGAATACTTGAACAACCATATCTTCCACTTCAATGTAAACGAGCAACCAATGTCCTGCCCCTCCCTTAACTGGCATTTTTGAGAACCATGGCATGAGCCACTTACGTGCTTTGGCGATCTCTGTCCCACGGTACGGCCTACTCCCTTCAAAATAAATAGCCAACTCCTTCTGCCGCGCTTCCTCACTCAAGTTCTTATTCACCCATGTGTGATACCACTTACCGTCGGTAATGGCTATGTCGGTCCTCGCTTCGCGACATTCCTTCGAGTACAACCGTCTAAGAACATAAGTCATCTCATCCATTTGACCCCATCCCAAAGTACATTTATCCGAAAGTAAATAACGGAAGAATTCTCGTCCCAGTACCTTGCAACCACAGTTTAACCGCTGGTAATCTTGGTATGGATCGTCTAGCCAAGCATAGAATGCTTCGCGAAATTCTGGGTCCGGCTTTGTCTTATTCCTCATAGCAAAATCTGGAACATACACACTGGTGAGCAACTTCTTTGGAATACAACTGTTTTGTGCCAGTGCAACCCCATACGGAGTAGTCTCCCAATCAATTCTAGCACGATTACGGCTAAAGTAACGTTCCTCACCATTCTCATAAATAATTTCCATCTCATCCCGGCCGTATATGTCATGTAACTCATTACCTCTCTTATAATCGTAAAGCGATTGGGGAGACCAGCCCTCATCTAATCTTTCCCTTTCAATGGCGTCATACCACGCATCCCACTCCTGAGGTCCAAACTGATCAATCGCAATCGATTCAGGCTCTGGATCTGATTCTTCGCGGAGTTCCGAGTAATTATATTTCATCCATTTCCGTAATTCGTCATCGGTGGCTGCATCCTCATCTTCCTCCAACCCACCTGCTTCTGCTGCCATGGACGGTCCTGCTTCGGTTTCTACGATTGGGGGTGCTTGGACTTGCCTGGACCCCCTTGCTTCTGTTTCTGTTGTGGGGTTAACCTCAACTGGATTGGAGCCATCGGTTCCTTCTGTTTCAGTGACTGGGATTGACTCGATTTTCCTGGAACCCCCTTCCGCTGTTCCTCTAACTGTGGGTGGCTCGATTGGACTGGACCCCCCTTCTGGGTTGGAATCAATGACAGCTTCTCTTTCTGTATCCTAACAATAGGATGAATAGATTTATTAGGTCACAATTACCTTAAATTACATAAGTCAAACACCGTAAGCAAGAACAATATGCGTACCTCGCTAAGGAACCGAATGCCGGACGTTGGGTCTACTCGCACTTCTTCCCAAGCGGTGTGCAGATTTGTTACCATCTTGTGCGTTGCTTGTCCCCAAACACCGAGCTGGCTCAGTCGTTCGTTCTCTTTCGTGTCGTGACGGTTGATCTTTTCACGTACACGAGTAAAATTAGTCTTACATTCATTTTTTAAGGCAACCAATTCTTCCTCCATCTTACCCACCCTACTGCTCATCTCTGTCATTTTCTCACTCAAATGGAGCTGGTTTTCTTTGATAGGAACCAATGCCTCTTCAAAAGCTTTCCGCATTTCCCGCTTCAAGTCTTATAAGTCAACTCCCACAGTTCTCGAAGGTTCGGGTCGACCGGCAGGTGGAGGTGTTGCAGACACCGAAGGTTGGGTTCTCGGTGGAGATGGAGGTGGGGTTGAGGAAATCACAACTGCACCCTTTCGCCGTCTCGGGACAAGACTAGCATCCTCCTCTTCCTCTTTTTCTTCCTCATCAACAAGAGCAAGTTCTTTGCGCCTCTCCGTCTTCTTCTTAGTCTTCTTGGACTGTGGGTCAGGCTCGTCCTCGTTAACTGTGTTTTTCTGCTTCTTCTTCTGCGGCCAGGCACCATCATCCTTTCCAACATCCTTCTTCCTCATCCTCTTCTGCGACTTTTCCGAAGCCACTCTCTCCCTCAAAGTTGTAGCTGGGTGTGAATTTCCGATTAGAACTCATGTCATCCTCAAGCACTGTCCTCTTCTCGAACAGAGCAGTCCACCTGGGGTGAAGTGGTTGGTCGGGGTGAGTCCTCCTGTACTCAATGAAGCTAATCCAGTAGTGTTGTTTCTTCTCTTCCTCCGTTGGGACGAGGGTAGGATTAACAGACTTTATCTCACTCCAGCATTCCGCTGCTTCTTTCAAGCCCAATGCGCATCCTCTCCACGTCCAATTAGCCAAGCGCGGCAACTTCCTTTCCTCACCTGCCCTCGGTTTTCCCAGCTGATCACCAAGGTGGGATATGGCCTCGCAAATCCATGCCAGAAATATGTGTGGAAAGTTCAACATGTTGTACTTCCGACGATCGAGGCCATCCGTACCTTTATTCCAAGCCTCCTGAGCCACTTGCTCAGCGAAACCTGGCCACAAGTACCTGGCCCATCCGATTTTGTTTGCCCATTCAAAATTCGAAAGCAGGCCAAACGGTGTCATGGATATTGTGTCCGCATTGGTTTTCACAAACGTCATTCGTCCAATCAGGCATACCATTAGCAGTCTCGCATAATCAAATTTCTCCTCCTCAGTCAAATCTTTGATTTTGGGCTTCAGGTCATGCAAAACATTTTCAATCTCAGATACGTTGATGTTGTTACCGAGCCTGTGACCAGGGAAATACTTTGCAGCCCGCCCGTATGCATGCTCTTTATCACCAAAACCAGTTGTTTCGTTGAAGCTCAACCCCGAAACTAAACAAAACTCCTGCAATCCAAACAGAACTGGCATGTTGTTTATGTAGAACCAAAACTCAGGATCTTTTTTCTCCGTGTTCATCAAAGCATGCATGACAAGATTCACAGCCATACTAGGAAAGGTAACGTTGCTCGCGCAATGGATGTCCAACAAAAACTTCAGCTGGGGGAGCCTTTCTTCAATCAATTGCCGAACCTCAGGGCAGACGTATTGCAAACTCTTCTTGTACCCTTTCAAGGCTACCCTCGTAGTTATGTTTCCTTTCTCTACTTTAACCTGGCACAATGGAAGCGGTACATCTCCCAACTTCTCGTCGAACTCCGAAACCTTGATTATTTGCTTCTACAATTCAAATTAAACTTTCATTAATAATTTCAGATAAATAATGAAATAATTCAAACTATTTATAATGGTTTGTTACTTAAAAGTTTATAAGTTTTTTACTTATTATAAGTGTTACTGAATTTTTTTTGAGGGTACAAGTGTTACTGAATTTAGATTCAGTATAAGTGTGTCACATTTTTTTTTACGTGAAGTGTTGATGTGAGATCCATTATTGTTCAAGTCTATACAGATAAATAATTTTAAGTGTTCAAGTTGTAGGATTGTTCTAAGTCTTGAATCAATGGGTATTTTTTTCATCTTCTAACTGCTGAGACGAGCAGTATAAACTTGATATACTGAGACGAGCATGACTCTCGTCTCAGTATAAGCTGGTCTCTACCGAGACAAGAACATTGCTCGTCCCAGTATAAACTGGTCTTAACCGAGACGAGAGTCATGCTCGTCTCAGTATAAGCTAGCTTATACAGAGAGGAGCGTGAAGTTCTCGTCTCAAGACGAGTAAACTGCTCCTCGGCAGGGTCTTGCTTTATCCTCGTCCCAGTTTTATAGGTTCTCGTCTCAGTATTCATCTCGTGATACTGAAACAAGAACTACTCGTACGAGTTCCAAGATCTAGAACAGGTCATCGTCAGAGTTCTAGATCTGGATCTCGTCCGAGTTCTTGATTTGGTGGAATTATGATCAAATTTTACAGGTGACAACAGATTCAAACTATGAGTTGTTTTCTTTGATTCAAACATCAATTACAAACATGTACATGAAATCATCAAGTAAGTTACAGAATTGAGAAAGGGGGTATTTGAAAAGGCCAACCTCTTCGCCGACGGTGGGTGTCTCAGTGGCGACGAGGTTGGGAAGGGGCAAGAGGGCGGCCGGAGCGGAGGAAGAAGAAGAACCAGTGGAAGCCATGGGTGCAGTTGCAGCGAGCGACGGTGAGTGAGTTGCAGAGAAGAGAGAGAGAGAGTGAGTTGCAGTTGCAGTTGGAGTGATAGTGAATTCGAGAGGGTGGATGATGATGTGTATAGGTTTGTTTTAAAAATTTGCCTGATTAAGTGTTAATTTAGTTGATTAAATTGTGTAACCCCCGCGTGGGTTACACACGCCAAACATAAGTGAGAGACGGGTATTTTTCAAAGACCAATTCACTAGACGGGTAGGACGCCAATTCTTTCATTTCTATCCCACGCCTCTCTTTCTGTGGTAAGTAGAATAATTTAAGGATACGTTTGGTTTTCTAGTATTAGCGGTATTAGCTAGGATTGGACTAAATATAATCCAGGTATTAGTTAATACTGTGTTTGGTTGTTCTGAACTAATTTTAATACTAGTACTAAATAGTGAAAAGATTGAGTTTAATACCCCAAATTAGTACCCTCTCACATGAGGGTATTAACTGGATTGGACTATTTATACCTTAATACTAGATAAATACTGCACGAAACCAAACACATTATTAATTATAGCACAGCTAATCCAATCTAATCATATCTGGAAAATTTAGTCCAGTCCAGTCCAGTACGGATAGTCCGAAAAACCAAACATACCATAAGAGTATAGGTTGGCATAATGGGGTATTGGGTGGGTAGGTGTAGGAAAAAGTGGGGTATTATTTCAGGGGGAAATAACCAAATATCATTGCAAATGTTACTATTTTAAGAAAGTGGAAGAAAGAAAGGAAACGGATGATTTAGGAAAGTAGGAAAAAGAGAAGAAACATAGGAAGTAATCATGTATTCAACTTAAGGAAAACATTATACAGTGTCCTATACTTATAGACTATACAATAAACCGTGTTCCAACTCTCTCCATACAGAATATGATGCCCTATGAGAAGATTTATGTCGTGCCTCCTGATTACACATCACTTCGTTTGTTTGGACGTGTATGTCTTGTTCTCCTACATTCTCATGAAATGGTAATTTGGAATTTGTTCTCGCACATATTGCTTTCTTGGCCTTCGATTTGAGCACAAAGGATGTCGTTGTTGGGACCCAGTCTCCAAACTCCTTCGCATCTCACAGCATGTCGTCTTCGGGGAAGACGTTATCAAGCATCTATGTGTTTCATTCATCGACTTTGTTGGAAAATCATGCCTTCACTTATCCGACGTATCATCTCTTTTCTAATGATTCATCTAATCACCTTAATGGCATACCGACAATACCATAATCAGTTCCAGAGACGACTTCCTCTCGTGGTGGATCCACTGCCACCCTGGCTGAGCATACTATTGACCTTGAGCCTCAAGCTCAACCGTATGAGCATATTATTGATGATTTAGAGGATGAAGATGTGCCTCTGCTTGAACCTCTAGCCAATGATCCTATTCAACATGCAGACTGGACTACCTAACTTCGTCGCTCCACCACATAGAAGACTAGACATGCTCGATTTAATGATTTTGTAATGATTACATTCATCAAAAATCCAGAACGACATTCATATCGTTAGGCTAGGGCTAACCCCTGTTGGGTGAAAGCGGTGGAAGATGAGTTAGCTGCTTTGGCAAAAGACTAAAACTTGGGATCTTTTTCAGTTACCCCCTCCCCCCGGTAAAACCTTGGTAGGGTGTAGATGGATATATAAGGTGAAGACTTGGTTGGATGAATCGATTGAAAGATGAGGCTCGATTGGTAGCAAGAGCTTTCACACATGTGTATGACATTGAATATTAGGAGACCTTTTCTCCAGTTGCTCGACTCACCACAGCTCGTCTCTGATAGTCATTGCTTCTCAAAGGCGATGATCCTTATTCAGATGGATGTTAAGACTTGTTTCTTAATAGTGATCTTACAGAGGAGGTGTATATGCAACCTCCACCTGGTCTCAGGGTTTTTGATTCACGGGTATGTCGTCTGCGTCGCGCATTAAATGGTCTAAAACAAGTTCCTCGGGCTTGGTTTGGTAAATTTCGTTCCACATTGCTCAAGCTTGGTTTCTCTTCTAGTGCATATGATTCAACTCTCTTCATTCGTCATACGAATCGTGGCATTTTCCGTTCTCTGATCTGTGTCGATGATATGATAATTACTCAGGATGATCTGGTCGGTATAACTAAGCTGAAAGAGTCCTTGAATCACCACTTTGAGGTGTAAGACTCGGGACGTCCCAGTTACTTCTTGGGTCTTGAGGTCACTTCCAATGCTCATTTATACTCTCTATCCCTCACAAGCTACGTATGCCTCTGATCTAAGCGATCAAAATGTTGCCTCCACCCCGTTGCAGCCCAAGCTGAAGCTTACTCCTTGGGAGGGTGAACTGCTATCTGACCCTACTCGATATTGACATATTGTTGGTAAACTAGTTTAATTCACAGTGACTCGTCGCGACATAGCTATGCAGTTCATCGAGTTATTCAGTTCCTGACTGCTCCTGGCTCTACACATTATGCTGTTGTGGTTCAGATTCTTCGAAATGCGAAAGGTACTCCGTTTTGTGGTCTCCATTTTTCTAGTAAGTCTACACCCAAGTTACATCGGTTCTCAGATGCAGATTTGTCTTGTGTTCCGCCCAAGGGCGCTCTACCACTGGATACAGTTTCTTCTTTGGCGACTTACTCGTCTCTTGGTGCAGCAAGAAGCAAACTGTTAATGCTCGGTCCAGCACGGAAGCTGAATATCGTGCATTGGCTGATGCCATAGGATCTTGTTTGGCAACGATGGTTACTAGCTGATGTGGAATGCTCGATCTTCTGCTACTACGATATGTTGTGACAGCCGGAGTTCCATCTAGATTGCTCAGAGTGAATTTTTTCATGCGAGGAAAAAATATATTGAGATAGAATGCCAGTTTACTCCCCTTCATCTCCGTGCTGGCATAATTTGCCTAGAGTCCATTACTTTGGTTAATCAAACTGCATACATCCATACAAAGACTCATCCGCCTGTGCGTTTTCGTGACTTGGTCTCCAAACTTCCGTTTGTCACGACAACTTTAGTTTGAGGAGGGTTGTTATAATATGTATACTACATGGGTCACTCTCACTATTATATAATTGTACAGGGTTCTAGGTCTGCAATTTTTGTACTATTGTATAGTCAATAAATATAGTACAATGTTTTCCTTAAGTTGAATACATGATTATTCAGCTTCTCTCGATTCGTAACATGCTATCACAGCCTGTCAATCCGTCTCAATCCGGATCCATTCTGTATGTATGTTTCGCACGCTCCGCTTGAGGGGGCGTATTGAGAATTGTTGTTTGTCCCACATGGGAACTTTGTATGTTTCGTCCGTGCCTAATAAGATATTTTGTCTACTCCACTCATTGCCAATTAATTTTTTGAGGTGAAACTGTAAGGGTATGTCGAGCTTTTAAACGAGGGAAAAAAGAAAGAATGAAGACAAAGTGTTGTCTTCTTTATGTTACTACATTTGTCGACACGGGTGTGTGCCAACGTAGAAGCGTAGCATAATTTTCTGAGTTGAAAGAACAGCCAATGACAAATAACACGGCGGAGGGCATAAATTGATCGTGGATTTTGCTGAATAATATACAGCTAATATATTCACTGCCCAGGCCTATTCTATTTTTAGTTCTCCCAAAATATTGTCCAGTTCACTTTTTTCATATATTGTAGTTTCACTCTTAGAAAAGCAGAAATGATATCATCAAGAAGTGAAAAAGTGAGTATATTCGAATAAATGACATGGTAAAAAAAGAACCAAAATATTGGACAAAGAAGCACTAGGTTTTTCGTGGCCCGAGGTTTAGTATAGCATTTTCATCAACTTCAACGAATTAGAGAATTCAATTCTCCTAGTCCTAGTATTCCGATAAATTCAAGCATTAAGATAAAAAAAAAAATAAAAAAAAATAAAAAATTGAAACATGGATAAAGAAATTAAAGAAGCAATGCATCGTACAGGAGAGTTTCTATATGATCTCGTCAACATACAATCGATTGATAAAAACAACTAGAGTTGTCAAATGGGCCAGAGGACCCCCTGGAACCAAGGTGGTCTTGAACTGGCCCTAGCCCACACATGTAGTGGTCTGGAATGCTTCATGGATTTGAGAACTACCAGCACGGCCCAGACAGCGGGAAGGACCAGAACCGGCCGGCCCTGAACACAGCCCGACATACTTTTTTTTATGCCAACTTTTTTTTCTTACTATTATTACATTGTATTATTGTATTTAAATAATTTACATATATAGACACTTTAGACCGGCTCAGGACCAGCTTTGCACAGCGGTACCTTCCTCTGGGTCGAGGTCCGGATCAGGTGGACTGTAGAAAGATCTAGAAAACAATGAAAAAGAATATTCATGATTTCAGTGTAGAACCAATTGTTAAGGTTCATGGTAACAATATGAAGTAATAAGATGACTAAAGGAACCGAACTATGCAGTTGTGAATTAAGAATTGTCATATGAACAACCCCTTCTTCATCCTTAAAGAATCGAGAGTTCGAGCTTATGACAAGGCCGTCCTAGACGTTTATGACGTACTTGGTTGTTATGGTTGGAGATGTTTCAGAATCTAAGTTGTCCCACATTGATTTCTCACTATTATTTTTGATCCATTAAAACTCTATTAAGAGTATTTGAAGGCCCGAGCCCGACGTGTAGTGGGATTGAGTAGCTGGGGACATCTGCCAACTTAATGGACTTAATGAGAGCCGTCTCGGTTTACTTAATGGACTTAATGAGAGCCGTCTCGGTTTAACAGTAGTTGTCCGGAATTACAGAGGGGCTTCAAATGCGAGCTAGCACCCATTTGCAATTTTCTTTCTTCTCTCTGTAGCACATCTTTTGCAGCTCGAAATTTCATTAAAAATATATCATGAATACATGTATAGGCGTCGGTCACTTCCAAAACCTGACTCATTGACAGACCTATGGGAGGGCATCAAATGAAGGGGTAAAATCAGTTTTTTTTTTCCAGTCGCTAACTTCTTGAGTAGGACGAGGAAGATGGGAAGCAATAAGATCACACTCGGGCTTCCATCTAATTTCCATTAGAATAAATACCAGTATACAATTGGAAATACGGGAGAATCTATTTTGATCTTTGAAGACCATAAGCTGACATCTATTAGTAGTGTATAACTACCCATCTTACCGCCTACGAATTCTGCTTGGATCTTAGGCGTCCCCCACCCCATTTGTACTCAGCATGATGGTATCTACACCTGAATGATCCAGGGTGGTGCGTGGGCGAGCAAGCACACTGCTTCACATCTTGAACCACTGGTGGTGGCTGGTTCACGGCTTCCTCGGCCCTCGTTGCCGCCAATATTAGCCGTCTACCACCAATTGTAGAACCACGAGTACCAAGAGTAAAACCATCTGGGTAACACATTAGCCTCTCAGAGAAAAAGAAGTGGTGAGAAAGAGTAGGAGTGAACCAGAAGGATGCTGCTAGTATTATAACAAAGATACACGAAAGCTAAAGTATAGAGGTAAAGAAAGATAAGAGATTTGGAGCTTCAAATTGTTTCACGGAAGAAAGGGGTTGCTTTGTCCACAACCTTTCCACTGGCTGGTGGGCTTTGCTATCGCAAAATTTGTCATTTGGGAGAAAACCAATTAAAAAAAATACAGGAAAAATAACCAGAGTAGTTATTTACATGAACCAATTCGAAGCCTGCAACTGTGGTTCTGGTTCAAGATAGTTTTATTTGGTCAGGGTTAGCCTTTAGCAGATAAGTCCCAACACTTGTCCTAGAATCTTATGGTTGACAAGTGACAAGTATGTCTTGGTTATGTTATAAGGAAAATGACATTACGAAGATAATGTTTTCATTACCACTGCCAGTGGATTTTTAAATGTTACCATGTATACAAAGTTTCTGTCATTTGGTAATCTGTTTTTGGCTTTGTTGCTGGTGGAAGGCTAGGAATTATTCTCATTCTGTTTGTAGGCAACTAGACAAACTAAGCTGATGCTCCGCCCAGTCATGCTTTGACTTGAGGTGCTTTCTTTGTACCTGGTTCCTACTCATGTTGATTCCTGTGTATATATAGAGATTGGAATCATGTTTGATCATGTTCTCGGAAAAGTCATGTTGGGAATTAACCTCTTTATCACTTTGGCAACTTGGTTTCACTTTCGCCAGTGTAGCAAGTGGCGGATGCATACAGGTACAAGTGGGATCTATAGCCCTTGCTCAACTTTTGAAAATATTAATTTTGCCTTTACTTTGTTAGTCTTTTTTCAATGTAGCCCCAGCAAAATTGCAATATAGCACCCAATCAATTTTACAAAAAATTAAAATTTACCCTTATTTTATTATACTTTTCAGTTTAGCCCCCACTCCTGGATCCACCCCCTGGTGTAGCCCGCTGATATTCTTGTTCTACTGTGGTTCTATCCCGATTCTTACTGCATGGTCTATTGCTATTCATTTCATACATTAAGAGTTAGTTGCTACCATTTCTTACTTAATTTGTCTGATTCATTGTTGTATATGTGACACTTGTAAAGACAAAGATTCTAGCATCTGACAGATGCATAAGATCAGTGATTTCGTGACCTCCCAGTTTGTTGCACAATATAGAAACCTTTCACCTGAGTGTTTTTTCCAGTTTGATCAATTAGTGTGTTGAACTGGTAAATACCTAACACCCCTTCTCAAGGAGGGGTGTGCAAATTCACTATACTAGCATTTGTTGTCTTACTAATTTTTCAACAGGCACTGTGCATGTGATGTTAATGTTAAAGTTTAAACTTGCAACTAAAACAAGTTTATCATAATTCTTATCCGGGGTAAGAGGAGATACCGGTCTCCTTTTGGGTGGCCCAACATTTCCTTGTGACAGTCCAAGCAACCAATGCGGTGTTTCATCAATCAGTTACTTAATTCTATTAGCTCTTGTTTGATTTTACTTTAGTTTTGATTAGCTCTTGTTTGATTTTACTTCAGTTTTAGCCGGTGACAAAGTCGGCAGGGGACTAAAGCCTCCCTGTTGGCCTTTTCTTCCATCCAATTAAGAAAATGTGTTGAGCATTCTGAAGATGCCAGATTTGGATAGAAGTCAGTTTTTAGGCTTATAATGTTTGCTATTTTCTTAGACTTCAACTTCAGTTATAAAAGTTCCAACAACTATCCAGGACCATGTACACTTAAAAAAAAATTATTTTAATTTTTTGGCTCGACACGAGAACTTCACTTAGATAAAAATGTCAACAGCTGCCAGATCAAGTCCCAAAGGCAACAAGGGTTACAATCCTAAGAAGACTAACACCAACCAATACATTGGGATCTTACCCTTAACTACTCTGTTAGAAACAAAACCTGAAACATAATCAGTCTCCAGAGTCATATTAAGCCAAAATGCTTTGGCAGGCGCAGGATTCATGGTCACTTTACAGCTGTATGGGATCGCAAGAACACAGAGATAGCACTAGAGTTGGTATTGGATTCTTTCTGCCGAGGCACTGAAAAGAGAGAACATCATTAGTTTGGTATCAACATGGGTAAAAGAGGAAATGCCAAGCCAAAGTAAACTACAAATGGTGGGCATGTTAAGGAATGCCCTGGTCCTTCAAGCCGTCTGCACAGAACGAGAAATGGTGAAATAGTTATTCGGTATATGAACTGTCCAATGGAAGGTTTGTTTTATCATGGCCGTGTCACATAGAAATCCAAATGAATTGATGAGTGTGCGGTTGAATCTCACAAATCTCACTGGATACAGATACCAGCTCAAACTGGCATTGAATATGGGATGACTCATGATGTACACCACTCTCTGAAATGATAGCTAATTCCTATCATTTTGTGGTACATTACATAATAATTGACTAACCAAATGCTTAGTATGCATGAATTGTTCATGAAACCTAGCATTGCTTGTTTCTTAGCACTTTGCTATTTCCAGAAGAGCAAAAAAATAATCTTCTATCCAACTAAGAGACGCTGAATTTAATGTCGGCCCCCTCAAAAGTAAAAATCAATTATACTCAACCCTATATAACTTGGTTTAATGTCGACTTTATGTTAAAGTAATTATAACTTGTTCCACTGCAATTACATGATAATAACATAATTAGTATATATTTTCTTTTCAATCAAAATTAATCATATACACATACAACGAATTTGACTAAATTATAAATCCTTACTTCTCTTTTTGTTTTGTCTTCTTCCCTAGAGCTGGTCTACTCCATATTTCTTTATAAAGTGGTCAGCTTCTCCTACACACGACTCTTGTTTTCGCCTTTTCTTTAATCAAATGGAACCATCTCCACCAGGTTCTTCACATTTAGTAAATTGCCCCCTCGATCTTACCAGAAATTTGCAGATTCCAATGTTTTGAAGCTCACTACCTTGTAGGCAATAAGACAATACCTTGTTCACTTGCTAGGATGGACAGACTGAAGCTAACTTCTCAACTGTCATAAACACACAACAGACACAAAAAACAAGGGAATTACATAGATGTATGCAATATTTTATACAAAGGCAATACAAATACGAAATATAAATAGTAACAAAGAATAACATTTCTTCCATATGCTCAACCTTATAGTCCAATACTCCAATCATCCCACCATGTCATTTGAGTAAGAACTCAAGTACCATATGTGAATTCAAAATATTGTGTTCCATTGGAGTCTAGCATTCATGAAAAATTGTCCTGCAAAGTAGTAGGACATGGATACACGTGTCCTTCATGTTTGTAGTATTTGGAGAGATAGCCTTCCCATGTGTTTCACAGGAAGAAATAAATTCTTACATACAAGCAATTTATAGAAAGGAAGTTCAATCAAGTTTCTTTCGTCAAACTTTAAACTGAACCCGAGGGAACAAAAATGAATGCTAATGAGCTCAGTGCCAACAAATGGAGTACCAAGACATGCCACACAAAATAAGAACAAAGTGAAATGAGAAAATAAACCTAGTTGAAACATCAAATATCCAAATAATTGAAATGAACTTACTTCCCAATTATCACCACGTCAGCCCTATAGCCCTTCGGGGTGCCGAGATTCAGAGTACAACTTGCCCCTGCCATAACATATGCATTTAGTATACAAGTGAAGGGTAACATAAAAAATAATGCGAATCCCAAAAGCAACTTCAATTCTCGCAACTTGGTTGGCATGACCATATCCACTATGTGAATCTTATACGTTACGAGCAAAGGTTACGAAGAAAATGAATAGAGAACAACATCTAAAAGAGGTTTTACTGTCACAAGCAGAAATGGCAATTGCATGAGAGTCAGAGTGAAGTGACATACCGTTGAAACCGATATCTCCTTTCACAAATAGTAAAATAGTCTACAAGATAACAACCTTCTTTGTACTTCATATGAAGCTCGAATTTGCAGGCATGGATACAGGATAACAATCTTGACGTGAATGAAATGAACCGCACAGAACACGTTTCCTGCCAAATGAGTCACGAATCCAGGAGACTGCTTATTGTCGCCGCCTAGCTTAGTAATGTCATCCAAGCCGTGGACAACAAGGAAAGGATACTCATCTTCAATAGGATAATCATCAGAAAGAGTGAAGGCATGGTGATCCTTTTTATCTTCCATTCGTCCACCTTGGCTCTCAAATCATGAGCAAGCACTTCAGTACCAATAAGGTGAAAACCCATCAAGTCAACAAAATCTTCCCTTGCTTTCCATTCGCAGTAGAGGCCATAGAGGGTCAGTTTAGCTAGAATGGTGTCAGAAATGTCGACATGTTGATTTTCTGGTCAAAACCGGCTCCGATGATACAGAATTTGGAACCACAAACAGCCATACTCATGTGGTCGCAGCAGACTACAGGATCAGCTGGTTTGAAGTTAAAAAGGAAATTGATGGTCATCCTGCTATAGCCTCCGCCCTTGGTGTCCATGGCGTGGATATCGAATCCATCCTTTAGATCGTCTGCTTCCAGAGGGAAGACGAGGTCGGGAAAGTCCGAATCACGAAACGAACCATTCTTCTTCTTCATACGCTGCTCCATAGTCGAGCTTTCGTCGTCCCTGAGCTTTCGAATCGACCAAACCCTAGTTTTTTCTGTGGTGGGGTGTGAAGTGACGGGTGAGCTTTCGAATCGACCAAAAGCATGTACAGCATAATTAAAACCCTGTGAATATATCGAGGTAAATCCCAAGGTTTATCAAGATAAATCTCAAAAACTCTTTCTGCCCTAGTTCAGATTCAGCCAAGTAGGCAACAAACACAAACATAGTCCTGAGCTTCCACAACGTGTGACTATTTCTACATGGAGATCATATTTTACACTAATACCTAGGACGCCAAATCAAGTTCAGCAAGGGGTAAACGTACACAATAGCAACCTGTTCATAAATCCACCTATGTCAATAGCTCTATATGTTCAACCTGTTCATTTTCCACCTAGGAAAATGGTTTAGGATCTAAAATCTATATGCCCTATAGCAAGGTTGATATGCCCTATAGCGGACGAATCAGATTGATAGTATGTCATTACACAACTATGTCAACCCTATTGGGGTTGGGGGGTTTCTGAAATCAGCTCTGCAAGTTTGCTCCATGCTCCATCTTGATTCTAGAGTTTCCGGTTCCTGTCATAGACAACACGGAACACAACTCGCAATCATATCGCATAAAAATACTTAAATCAATGCATTACATGCACAAATTTCCCATTATGCTCATGAAAGTCTTATCGTGGAATACACTACCAAACATACTCGGATTCACGCTAAATATTACAATTAACATCATAAAATGGTATGAACTGAACCTAATAGATTTTTTCAAATTTCTTTATTCTTTTTTCTATGTAAGATATTTTGATGACAGAATCCTGAAGACCTCGACCTACAAATGGTGCTAAGAAGACCCGGGTCAAGATAGATAATCCCCCAAGGGCGGCACTTTTCAAAAGATCAAAATGACAGAAAATAGATTATGTTGGGTTGTGAGATGTAGCCTTGGGTGAGTATCTTATTTAGCTTGATCATCATTGTTGTAAATTAATTTTGACTCAACAAATTTCACTTGTAGGGTTGTGTTGAAACAAACTAGAAGTTATCATGGTTGCTATGAAACCTGGAAAGAGCTACTGGATATAAATAACATTCACATATTACCATCACATAAATTTAAGGTGACAATAAGGCAGAAAAAGTCCAATGACCCTGTGATTGAAAGAACAGTGTTCGCGAAAACCTATGAAGCAGACTGCCTTCTTGAGGGAGTTATAAGAGCAATGCTTCAAATTCATGAAAATGTTCTACCACAAAATTGTCCAAAAGATGTTCAGCATCTTTATAATTTGCTCGGCAAAGCTGACGAGTGTACATTTTCGTGACTTGTTTAGTTACTTATATCTATAAATTTGTTTGACGTAACCCAATTCTTTTTATTTTCTAACGGATATATTGCCTAACATGTCATCACTTTTCATCTAGACTCATCTCTGTTAGGAGAACTGTGTAGATTCGAGACATACCATGAGGTCATCTTTAATCACCCCTGTATTTGGAAGCCGGGTGAAATGATGAGGAACATCTTTATAATGAACATGATTGTGGCAAGAGAAATGGGGGGAAATGTATAATTAATCCTGAGTTTCAGAGTACACTGACGAAGATAAACTGATATGTGAATACCATTGTTCTAAAGATATTTAGTCTAACAAGTTTCAATAATATGGAGTATACACTAGGTGGTTTTCTCAAATACAACAATCATTGGGCAGTGCTCTAGACCTCGAATCCAAAAGGGGAGTTAATGTGCTCCGATTTATGAGGAACAATTTTCCTCATTCCCTACAACACCCGGTATGTTTTTAATTAATACTAAATACCACTACGTGTTATAATTTTGAAATAATCAATATTATAAAGTTATCTTTTTTGAATAGCAACCTGAAACAATGGACAAAGATTCGAATTTGGTGATCAATGTCGAAAAAAACTTATTTGTCATGTTCCTGACTTAGATGTCAGATCTATTTCTAGCTATTGTAAGAGACGAATTCAATTTTGAAGGTATGACTCAAATAACTACTTCAATATATAATTACTTCAATATATCTATGTCAATTTTGATGTAGTTATATATTGAAGCAGTTATTTGATCGTACCTCTAAAATAGAATTTAACTTTTACAGTAGCTAGAAATACATCTAACATACAAGTCGGTAACATGACAAATAAGTCGTTTTCGACATTGATCCCCGAATTCAAATCTTTGTCCATTGTTCCAGGTTGCTATCCAAAAGAGATAACTTTACAATATCGATCATTGCAAAATTACAACATGTACTGGTTATTAGTATTAGTTAAAAACATACCCTGTGTTGTAGGAAATGAGGAAAATTGTTCCTCATAAATCGGAGCACATTAACTCCCCTTGTGGATTCTAGGTCCAGAACACTGTCCAAGGATTGTTGCACTTGTAAAAACCACCTAGTGTATTCTCCATAGTATTGAAACTTTATAGACTAAATATCTTTAGACCAATGGTATTCACAGATCAGCTTATCTTCGTCAGTGTACTCTGAAACTCAGGCTTAATTATACATTTTTCCCCATTTCTCTGGCCACAATCATGTTCATCATAAAGATGTTACTCATCATTTCAATCGGCTTCCAAATACACGGGTGATTAAAGATGACCTCATGGTATGTCTCGAATCTACACAATTCCCCTAACAGATATGAGTCTAGAAGAAAAGTGACGATGTGCTAGGCAATATATCCTTTAGAAAATAAAAAGAATTGTGTTACGTTAAACAAATTTATAAATATAAGTAATTAAACAAGTCACGACAATGTACACTCGTCAGCTTTGGCGAGCAAATTGTAAAGATGCTGAACATCTTTTGGACAATTTTATGGCAGGACATTTCCATGAACGTGACGCATTTCTTTCGACTCCCTGAAGGCGAAGGCAGCCCACTTCAAAGGTTTCCGCGACATGTTCCATGTACACCGTTCTTTCAATCACAGGTTCATGAGGCTTTTTACGCCTTAATGTCACGTTGAATTTAAGTGATGGTGATATATGAATGTTATTAAATCCACTAGATCTCCACAAGTTTTATTGCAGGCATGATTACTTCTAGTTTGTTTCAACACACCCCGGCAAGTGAAAAATTTTGAGTCAAAATTATTTCATAACAGTGACAATCAAGCTAAATAAGATACTCACCGAAAGGTACATCACTCAGCGCGAGATAATCAATTTTTTGTCATTTTGATCTACTGAGAAGTGTTGTCCTTGGGGTATTTTATCTTGCCGCATGTCTTCGTTGCGCCATTTGTAGGTCGAGGTCTTCACGATTCTGTCACCAAGTCTCTTACATACTACCCCATGGACCACCTTGTCATCCCTAATAGACAATAGAATAAAGAAAGATGAAATTAGCAATGTGTAAGCATACTAATTCCAAGACACTTGCACACTCAGAGTAAATGTTCATGATTAAGAAGCAAGAGTCAATTAGTACTCCCGTCAATAAAAGTTGAGACTATTGTACAAACTTCAAGATCTTATTTGATTTTGGAGTAATAAATTATAAGCTTTTACAGACTGTAAATTTATACGATTAGTTATGGTGAAGCATTCCTCTCAACTCCCTAAAGGCTGGAACTAGCTATCTCGCTTGGGTATAGAAGATTAACAGTGAAGGGTGACGCAAAACAGCTTCTAGAGGATTTGGATGCTATGAGTAGAGGCCAAAGGGTAAACGATATCTCAAGGACTGCCGACACGTTGCTGGACATTAAAAGGCTGCTACACCAATTTGAAGAAGTTAGTTTTAATTGGGTTCCAAAATCTCTAAATTCAAGTGCTCATAACTTAGTTGCAAGAGCAAAGAGATATTTTTTTCTCTAAACAATGGAACTCAAGACCACCAGATTGTATAGCTGATGATGTTCATATCCCTCTGTAATCTGGTTTGAAGTGTTTGGTCTGAATGAATGATTAAATCCTTTAGGATTCGAAGCTACTGCAATTAGAGAGGCCATGTTACAGGTGAAACCATGAAAACTACACTATTTACCATTGGGACAAAGTAATATCTAAAAAATTTAAAATACATCTAAGCCATACCTTCAAATTGACCGGAGTTGGAGCAACAGAAGAGTGGGAAACAAGAGAAGGTTTCTTCTTGGTGTTACAATGTGGGGGAGATAAGAAGAATGAGAGTTGGAGCACAAGAGGGTTTCTTCCTTCTTGCTGTTACAATGGGGGTGGGAGAAGATGAGAAGAATGAGGTTTCTTCTTTCTGTTATAATGTGTGTCTTGGTATTGGGGGCTTATAAGTGAAAATTGCCAAAATGCAGGTTCCTTTTTGGTCTTACAATGGGTACACCCTGTAGGTAAAATAGCATGTCTAGTTTGTAGGTTATAAGGGTGAGTTTGGCAGAATATTTTTTCTTTTTGAAAAAATTGATTTTTTAGATTATGAATTAAAGAGCTAGTTACTTTTTTTTGAAGATTGTGTTTCAACTTTCGACCATTGTGTTTGGTAATATATTTTAAACTAGAGAAATCAGTTTGGTGATGGTATCTGAATCCTTAGGTTTGAGCAGCTTTCATTTTTGTCCTTCTTTTTCTATTCTATTCATACATTTATATGGTGCTTAATTCTATATTACTTGTACAAATTACATTGTTGTTCTTGAAATGTCTTCTATCTCTTAGAATTAATTTGATCTCAATCACTGGATTGAAACTATTTGAAGAAAGTTATTTAGATATAAAATTGTGGATATATTTCTCTATAATTGCAATCAGGTAATATAAAATTAACATGTTGTAAATTTGCAACGTAAAATTTTGTGTTTTAGGTAGTGTGCAAGGCTATCACTTTGTCCACTAAAAAAATCTACTAAAATAATTGCAGTCATGTAAAGGCATGACTTGAATCCACTAAAAAAAATATATTGCGGTTGTTGCATGAATTATTGCTGGTGCTTGCACAAAAGCTGGTCTCACAAGCAATACGAGAAAATCAATATGCCCCAGTACCCATTTTGGTGAAGGAGCAATTCAACTCAGAAGAAAATAAAGATGACCAGTACCCGTTTTGGTGAAGCATTTGTCTAGGTTCTAACATGTCTACTTCCTCGTTATTATGAGAGCCAACTGTCTATCAGCTTTAACTTTAAAAATACCTAGCTACCACTGCCTACTGGTAGTGTTTAAAAGTACCACTCTGTCCCAGGTCATTTGCACCATTTGGATTTTTTTTCACCCGTAATTGGGTCACTTTGACCCGGTGATTTGAATCGCTAAACGATATAATTTTTTGATAATTTTTATGTATGGTCTTGTAGAATAAGAGTTACTCTACAACACTACGAAAAAATTATTTAAAAAATGCAAATTTTTACTATCGAAATCACCGGGTCAAAGTGACCCAGTGAATAGTGATAAAAGTCCAAATGGTGCAAAAGAGTTGGGACGGAGTGGTACCAGTATGAAACGAACCATTTTCAAGTACCATTAATTACTCTATCTTATTTAAGGATTATTGAGTGTTTTTTAAAAATAGTTTAAAAATTGGTTTCAGTCAAGATTTTTGTCACCTTGCCTTGGTGGAAAGTGTTTATTTTTATGAGCTTTTCTTTTAGGTTGCGTTTGATAATCAGGATTTAGATTTGAATTTTGGATTTCAAATCTAAAATTTTGAATTCAGGAATTTGAAATATGAGCAATTCCAAATTTTTTGTTTGGATGATATTACTAGCTTAGAGTTTGAAATACTACATTTGAAATATGTTGTTTGGGTTCCAACTTAAGTAAACATAAAGTTGAATTGAGTTTCAAACTGTGGTCAAGGGGTAAAAGCCAATTGAAAAAAAAAAATCGAGCAAAACTCAATTTAATTTTAAGAAGCCGAGTGAGTCAATTGTCAAAATAAAAATATTAATTGACATTTTAGGAGTAACGGTACAATCATTTCGCACTTGTACAAAATAAAGAAGTTGTAGAAAAAGGAGCGGATATCGAACTTGTGAGACACTAATTTGAGGTTCAGTTAGCTAAACCTACATGTTAATTATCATTGTTTGAAAAAAATAATTGTTTGACATTTGATACTATCCTTGATTTTGTGTAGATTTAATTAATTTCTGAACATAGAAATTATTTACTCATTGTCGAAGTAATAGTAGTAGTAGTTGTAGTAGTTACAAGCGGAGGGTGACTTTGGTATTTTCTTTTTCTTTTCTTTTTTTTGTGTGAAATTTATTCGTAAAAAGAAGTTGGTGAGAAAGTGTAATATGTGTTTTGTGAAAAAGTTGATAATGTTAAAGGATGGGTTTGACGTGGATTTTTTAGATTTTAAGCTATCTTTTAAAGGGGTGCAAGTACTCCTCCCCGAACATTTCAACTCTTCAGCATGTGAAAATAAATAAAACATGTAAAAGTTCGAATTTATAAAATCAGATGGGTACATTTTTGCTCCCAAACAGGATCACCAATTGGCACCCATGTAAAAGCAGCAGGCAGTAAATGGGCACTGATGTTTGCAGGATGTTGCTTTCACACCAACATCTTACAGACTTTACAGGATGATAAATTGCTCCCAAACGGGACCATAAATTGAACCTATGTAAAAAGCTGCAGGCATTAAATGAACATTGATGTTTGCAGGATTCTTTATTGTTCTCACAAGTCACACCAATGTTTGCAGGATGTTGCTTTCACACCAATATCTGCTTTTGACTCTCTTTCCCTTGTCTTGTCTCATCTCTAATGTGGCTTTGAGAATCGATTGGGAAAGAAGATTGTGTTGATTCTTGTTAGCAATTGGTACGCCTATGTGGGGTGCTCAATGCAATTATCGTAATCTTATAAGGTTAGTTGCACTAATGCACAAACCTAGAGGGGTTAGTAGCTAAGGCTCAAACTCTAGGGGTTTATGTGCAAACCTATGAGAAGTTTTGCCTATATAAGGAGGCAGCCTCCTACATATTATGTTGTTATTCCACACAATAAAGTTACTCTGTCTAGATTCACTCTAGTTGTAGAGAACTCTAGTCTCTCTCCAACTTCATCCAAGGAGGTGGAACGTGGTGTGGATCATAGTGTTCGTCCTCGAGATTCACACTAGATTGGTGGGAGCAAGATCAAGAAGGAGGCGCGTGAAAGCAAGCAATCTACGATCATCCGCTGCATTAAGGAGCTAAGGAAGACAAGGTAAACACATGAATTTTCCGCTATAATTCATGTTGTAGATCTCTATGTGATAGATCCTTCCTGCCCTTCAATTCTATTAGTAGAATTGAACAAAGACAAGAAGAAGATCCAGCACAAAATGAAGAAATGAAGTCAAAATGGTTTCAAGACAAATCAAAAGAATTTCTTGCACAAACAAGTCAAAGGGGGTATTTTTTTCCTTTTTCCAGAAGTTCTCTGCTCAGCAACAATGTCCCCGGTGCTCTTTTGTCATTTACAAAAGTTTTGTGTATTATTCAATATTTGCTAAAGTTATTTGTAAGCTAAGCCAAACCTTCTGGGCCTTAGTTTAATTTTCCCTAAAAAGTGAACGGCTGAGATCAAGCCATGAGATCCAACGGTCTGAAATAATATCGTTGGTGTACTGGGGTATAAACCCCCCTTCTCCGTCTTTAGGGTTCATGATGTCTTCTTCGTCTTCTGAAAAATGAAGCGAAACTCTGTCAAATTTTTTCCAGAAATTCAATGAAATTGTTTCCTTCTTGTTTTGTTTGATTTCTTCAGTACTGGAATCGTTTGATTCCTTTCAGATTCAAGGCCGATTGGTCTCTCGATGTGATTTTGGACTAGATCGTTACTTCGTCTCGTTTCTTCTCTTTCTAGATGCTCGTATATTAGACGTAAGGGTGGCTCCTCCATTGAAATCTGTGTAACCATCTAGATGATATCATGTAATGTGAGTGCTTGATTGTGTATGCTGATGTGGGGCAATGTTTACTAATATCTTTGTTTATTTGCTTTCAGCTTACTTTACTTTTTAATATTATTTATTGGATCACTTTGACCTAGTGATTTGGTTAGTAAAACGATACACGAATTTGATAATTTTTGCATGATCTTGTAGAGTAAACTTTACCCTACAATATCATGAAAAAATTGTCAAAAAATTACATCGTTTTGCTATCTAAATCACCGAGCCAAAGTGACCTAATTACGAGTAAAAAAGCATGCAAGTAGGTACCCAAATTTCAAAATAAAGCACCACGTGTCCCAAATTTTTTATTCCGAGCAAGTAGGTACCCTTCCGTTAACTTTCCGTTAATATTAGATGGAAAAATATAAAAAGACAATTGTAACCTTTATTTTTACCTCTAATTTTTATAAAATAAAAGTTTTACTAACAAATTTAAAAAAAAAAGTTAAATTAATAAAACCAATTTTAATTGAAAAATTTGTTTGAAAGTAATTTAATAATTTGACATATGTAAGATAATGCAACATATTTTATCAAAATTACAGATTTTTATATCATTTCAAGAAATAAAATATGTTTTTATTAATATATATCCGTCAATTTTAAAGTCTTTAACTTTTTCTAACAATTTTTAAAAGAAATTTCAAAATTTCATAATTTCACATGTTTTTTAATAAAAAAGGGTAAAATTCACTTACACCCCCTCAGTTTTGGTGAATCTTCACTTACACCCCTCCTAGTTTGGAAAATTTCACTTACACCCCTTATGACTACGAAACATGTTGTCACTTACACCCCCTCTATGTATTCAATATGCCAATTTTTATAATAACTTCTTAAAATTAGTTTTTCGGACAAACTTACCTTTGCAGAGGCTGCAAAGGTCAATCTAGTCCAATGTATATTCGTAACACATACAAAACATTTGTATTTTATATTTCTGAACATGGTGCAGCTACTACAAGTGATTAGGATTAAATTGAGATAGAGTTTACAAAATTTAGGGTGGAGTGACCTTTATAGCATTTGCAAGGGTAAATTTGCCTAAAAAATGAATTTGGAAAGTTAAGCTACCAACTAATAGAGTAAATACACATAAGGATGTAAGTGACAACAATGTTTGGTACTAATAAGGGGTGTAAGTGAAATTTTCCCAACTAGAAGGGGCGCAAGTGATGATCAACCAAAACTGAGGGGTTGTAAGCGAAGATTAACCCTAAAAATAACATACAAGTATCTTTGTGCATTTCATATAATAGATTTTTTACATTTGCACGAAAATACAAATAATTACATTAACATGAACAAAGATACTAGTATGTTATTGTTTTATTAAAAATACATGTGAAATTAGGAAATTTTGAGATTTCTTTTACTGTTAAAAAAAGTTAAAGACTTTAAGATTGACGGATAAATGTTAATAAAAACATATTTCATATCTTGAAATGATGTAAAAATATGTAATTTTGATGAAATATATTGCATTATCTTACATATATCAAATTATTAAAATAAAATTGTATTAAGTTTACTTTTTTTTAAGATTTGTTTGTAAAACTTGTATTTTAAAAAAAAAGTTGGAGGTGAAAAATAAGGGTACAATAGTCTTTTTATATTTTTTCGTCCAATATTAACGGAAAGTTAAAGGAATGGTACATACTTTCTTGAAAATCAACAATTTGGGACCCATGGTGCTCGATTTTCAAATTTGGGTACCCACTTACCTCTTTTTACAAAAATGGGTACCTCCGGTGCAATTTAGCCAACAATATTAGATCATTTGTAAGTCAGATCCAAGTATAAGTCAAAATAATATGAGCAACATTTTACTATGCGTGCAATTCATAGGGAAGTTTAGTTGGACAGAATTCACTAATGTTAAGTTTTGGTGATTCAAATACCTAGCATAGAAAATTGACTTGGTCCAGGGCGGCCAAGGATTGTTTCCTTGTCCGTTTTGGAATTGTTTCCTAATTCGTTTTGGTATATTTTTTTATATTACTTTGGGCACAAGTCATGTCCTAGGTCAATAAATAGAGTCCTAGGTTGTGGGTTGACTTGTGTGGGTGGCTGCTATGACATTTGGCTATAGTATGGTGTATAGTTGATTGTAATTGGCTCTCTCATCAATAAATCGGGTTTGTTTTTTGCCGTGGATGTAGCGAGTCTCAAAACTAGTGAACCACATTAAATTCTTCTTCTTGTTCTTCGTCTCATCGTCTCTTCTTGTTTCTAAGAAGTGGTATTATGCTTCCGCATTCGGTTTCTAACAAGTGGTATCAAAGCCTGGTTGATGGGTTAGGGTTTGGTGACGAGTGATGACGAATTCGTTAGGGATGAAGATGATGAGAAGAATATTTTTGATACACCCACCAAGTTCCTTGTTATGGGAGCTATCTGGTTCCTTGTTGGGGGAGCTATCGAGTTCCTTATTGGGGGGGGCTATCATGTTCTTTGTCATGGAGCGTCAGGCGTGCATTCCGGTGTGAATCTGGCGATTCACGTGCAATTGGCGTTCCGGCGCAATCGGACTTCCGACGTTGAGCATTGGGAACATGGAACTTGCTCTGGCTTCTAGGAGGATTCAAGTCAAGATGGAGACGACTCGGATCAACTGGCGGATTTGGATCCTGGCATGGAGCAATTAACGGGTTTTGGGACGCGATTGGTGGCGCAAGTTCTATGGCGCGCATTGATTGGATGCATGTTACTGGACATGTACTGTTTGGAGGCGAGTTGTTACGCACACATTGATTGTTGGGACGTTATTGGCGTGTCTCGGTTGGCGCATTGATGCGGTGCTTTGGTTGCGCAATTGGCATGGCATTGATCGATTGATAGGCACTTTCATCATCAAGTGTCATTGTGATGTCATTGAAGAGATGCATTGTGTCATGGTGCATTAGGGTGTGTTGATTGGAACACACAAGTCTATGCGTTTGTTGAGACGAAAGACGCGCTTGTTGTAGCGCATATGTAATGTATTCCAACACCGCAATTTTGGGAATACATTCGATTGTTTGATCGGTTGATCGTTTCAATTTGGTGGAGCACTTTGAATTTGGTTGTTGGAGGTGCACCCACAATTGGCGTATTCGTTGAAACGACGGATGACAATTGGAGAAAATATTTCGTGAATTGGGTTTCGCATCTAGGTGCAGAACATCGGGTTTGGGTGTAGGCGTTCTTGATCGGGAGACGCATCCATAATTGGATTGATGAAGAGGAGCATCGGACGGCTGATAGGGTGTTTAAATCAAGGTGTAGATTTGTTAGGTTTTGGTGATTCAAATACCTAGCAAAAAAATTGACTTGGTCCAAGGCGACCAGGGATTGTTTTGTCTGTTTTGGAATTGTTTCCTAATTCGTTTTGATATGTTTTTTGGTATTACTTTGGGCACAAGTAATGTCCTAGATCTATAAATAGAGTCCTAGGTTGTGGGTACACTTGTGTGGGTGGTCGCTATAGCCTTTGGCCATAGTATGGTGTGCAGTTGATTGTAATTGGCTCTCTCATCAATAAATCTGGTTGTTTTTATCGTGGATGTAGCTAGTTTCAAAACTAGTGGACCGCGTTAAATTATTCGTCTTGTTCTTCGTCTCATTGTCTCTTCTTGTTCCTAACAAGTGGTATCGTGCTTCTGCATTCGGTTTCTAACAATTTACAACTATAAACTTCCAATAGTAGAATATGGTGGATCAAAATGGTTACACATGGGTGAATTGTGATTTGTTAGGTTATCGCTTCTATTGGGAAAGTGAAGATGGTGTTGAGGGCTCACTGACAAGAAATTCGGCAAGGTGGTGGAAATTTGATGATGATGAAGACGCAGTAGATATGGGAGGGCTATTTTCATCAAGTATCTAAAAGTGCAGGGTAAACTGGAGTCTGTTGTGTTTTTGTGTTTTGTTTATTTGTTTGGATGTGAAGGTGTTCTTGGTGTTCTTCGTGTTCTTGAACCATGAACACTAAGAACACTAAGAACATTAACATAAAAAACATGACACCAAATATAAAAATGACACCAAATGTAGAAATCAGTTGTGGTTTTTTGTTTGTGTTGATGTGTTGGATTCAATGAATGGAAATTGGTATTGTTAATACTTTTTTGGTCGTGATGTTCTTGATGTGTTCTTGACGATACACATGGGAAAAATGTCAAAAAAATGAATGGGGGTAATATTATCCAAAAAAGTTCAATCATCCACTTTTTTAACGGAACATAATAGAGTGGGGGTTTCTGTTCAAGGAATATTGCATTACAGGATATTAAAGTGTCTTTGTTCAAACATCGGGATAACAAAGTGTAATTTGTCCAATTATCAAGGGTGAAAACTGTCTTTTACTCTATTTTTAATCCATTAGAAGTCTATTAAGAGTATCTTAATGGCCCGAGCCCGAAGTGAAACTGGGATTGAGTCGCTGAGGAATCTGCCAACTTAATGGACTTAATTGGACTTAATGAGAGTAGTCACAGTTAAATGTTGTCCGAAATTACATATGGGCTTCATATGCTACACCACTGAGCTAGCACCCATTTGTTATTTCTTTCGTCTCTCTGTAGCAAATCTTTGCATCTCGAAATTGCATTAAAAATATATCGTGAATAGATGTCTCGGTAAGCAAAACATTATAGATAAAAATATTTGTCTCACTAAACAAAATGTAGTCATTCCTATACGCGTCAAGGGCGGGTCACTTCCAAAACCTGACTCAGAGACCTATGGGAGGGCATTAAATGAAGGGGGAAATATTTTTTTTAGGACGAGGAAAATGGGAAGCAATAAAATCACACTGCGGCGCTAATTTCTTTAAATAAATACCGGCATACAATTGGAAATATGGAAGAATATATACTGATCTTTAAAGACCATAAGCTGACATATAGTATAGTACATAACCACCCAACTTACCTTCTCATTAATCTCAATCTGGGCAGTGATTCTTCTGTATATCAATAACGGTAATAGCTACTATTACTAATTATGCTTGGATCTTAGGCGTCCACCACCCCATTTATACTCAGCATGGTGGTATCTACACCTGAATGATCCAGGGTGGTGCGTGGGCGAGCAAGCACACTGCTTCACATCCTGAACCACTGGTGGTGGCTGGTTCACGGCTTCCTCAGCGGCTCAGCCCTTGTTGGGACCAATACTAGCTGCCTACCACCACCTGGGGAACCATGATTACCAAGGCTATAACCATCTGGGTAACACATTAGCCTCTCTCGAAAGAAATAGAAGTGGTCAGAAAGAGTAGGAGTGTGATACGTTATCCGTATCAATATTTAGCTGTTTATTTATTTATCAGTATTTAGGTTATTTAATAATCCGGGCTTGGCCCGTTAGGTCTAGGGTTAGGGTCCAACAGTTTATCTATTTAAGTATTTGTAATCCCCTAGCTAATTCAATCAATCAAGAATAAATCAGTCTTTCTCTTTATCTCGTAACAGAGTGAACCAGAAGGATGCCATTAATATTATAACATAGATACACGAAAGCTGAAGTATGGAGGTAAAGAAAGATAAGAGATTTGGAGCTTCAAATTGTTTCGAAAAAAAGGGGTTGCTTTGTCCACAACCTTTCCACTGGCTGGTGGGCTTTGCTATCGCCAAATTTGTCATCTTGACAGAAAACAATTCAAACAAAAAAAAAAGAGTTGAGGACAAATAACTAGAGTTGTTATCTATGTGAACCAATTCGAAGCCTGCAACTGTGGTTCTGGTTCAAGATAGTTTTATTTGGTCAGGTTAGCCTTTAGCAGATAAGTCCAACCACTTGTCCTAGAATCTTATGGGTGACAAGTGACGAGTATGGTTTGGTTATGGTATAAAGAAAATGACATTACGAAGATAATGTTTTTATTACCACTGCCCACTGGCTTTTTTAGTTACCATATATACCAGGTTTCTTTGCCATTTGGTTTTTTTCCTTTGTTGCTGGTGGAAATGTGGGGATGGAGGGCTAAGAATTTGTTCTGATTCTGTTTGTGGGCAACTTGACAAACTAAGCTGATGCTCCGCCCAGTCATGCTTTGACTTGTGGTGTTTCCTTTTACCTGGTTCCTACTCATGTTGAGAGACAAATTAGAGATTGGAATCATGTTCCATCATGTTCTTGGAAAAGTCATGCTGGGAATCAACCTCTTTGTCACTTTGGCAACTAGGTTCCACTTTCTCCAGTGGTACCCCATGGCTGATGAATAAAGGTACAAGTAGGACGTATAGCCCTCACTCAACTTTCAAAAATATTAATTTTACCTGTATTTTATTAGTCTTCGTCAGTTAGCCCAAAGAAAATTGCACAATAGCCCCAAGTCAATTTTACAAAATTCAAAATTTACCTTTATTTTATTATGATTTTTCAGTATAGAACCCACTGGACCGATTCCTGGATCCACCCTGAATGTAGCAGGCTGATATTCTTGCTCTAACGTGGTCCTATCCCCATTCTTACTGCATGGTCTATTGCTATTCATTCCACATTAAGAGTTAGTTGCTCCCATTTCTTACTTAACTTGTCTGATTCACTTTGGTATATATGATACTTGCCATACATTAAGAGTTAGTTGCTCCCATTTCTTACTTAACTTGTCTGATTCACTTTGGTATATATGATACTTGTAAAGACACAAAGATTCTATCATTTGACAGATTCATAAGAACAGTGATTTGTGACCTTCCAGTTTGTTGCAGAATCTAGAAACCTTTCACTAAAGTATTCTTTCCAGTTTGATCAATTAGTGTGTTCAGTTACCGCGAACACTAAAGGACGGGTTTGCAATCGATTACATTAGCATTTCCCATCATGCTAAAGTTTTTCAACAGGCACTCTTATCCTATCCTGGGGTCTCACAAATCTCACAGAATAAGTTTAAACATGTTGATATTAAAGTTTAAACTTGTAATCAAAACATGTTTTGTCAGAACTCTTATCCTGGGATAAGAGAGACTGGTCTCCTTTCAAGACAGTGGCTCAACATTTCCTTGCGACAGTCCATGCAAACTAATGTGGGTGTTTCATCAACCAGTTTCTTTATTCGATTAGCTCTTGTTTGATTTTACTTCAGTTTTAGCCGGTGATGATATCGGCAGAGGACTAAAGCCTCCCTGTTGGTCTTTGCTTCCATCCAGTTAAGCAAATATGTGTTGAGCATTCTGTAAATGCCAGATTTGCATAGAAGCCGGTTTTTTAGGTTTATAATGTTTGCTATTTTCTTTGTTTTCAAATACCAGACTTCAGTTATGGAAGTTTCAACAACTATGCAGGACCAGGTACACTTTAACTTTTATTTTATTTTTTTGGCTCAACACGAGAAGTTCCATTAGATAAAAATGTAAACAGCTACCAGATCAAGTCCCAAAGGCATCAATGGTTACAATCCTAAGACTAAGAGACTAAGACCTACCAATACATTAGGGTCTTACACTTAACTAGTCTGTTCGAAACAAAACCTGAATCGAAATGAATCAATGGCTGTGCAGTTGGATCTCACAAATCTCAATGGATGCAGATAATTAGGGTTCGGAGAGACGTAGAGACGTGTGTATGTATCAGCACTTTACTTGGGAAATTTTACGTTTATGAAACCAAAGGAACGGCGTCTTTATCTCCGAGTAGTCAGATAGGTGTTGTTCAGTTTCGGATCATTCAATGACCTTCAGCTCTGAGATCCCGATCCTGCTGTAGAGCACACCTTCGACAGTATAATTTGCGCTGCTCATTACATAATGACGATCGTTTGAAGAGCGAAGAAGATCACATATTGTTCTTGGCAAAGGAAAAAAGAAGAAGATGCCTTTGGTTGGGTAGGTGTGTTGCCGTGGGCTTATTTGGAGTGTAGACGCGTTAAGTAATCTGAGCCGTCCAAGAAGACGGATGGTCAGGATTTTCATCAAAAACATGGATACATTAGAATTTTCATGGATGTTTCATCAAATTTCTAGCCTATGGAAGGCGGTGCAGAAGCAATTATAAATCACTATAACACAAAACATATACAGCCGGCTTAGATCATTTAATCAGTTCACATTTAGTTATATACTGTATCTCTTACCAAATTACTACAAAGTTCCAAGAGTTTTTTTTTTTTTTTTTTTTTTTTTTTTTTTTTTTTAATTCATTTCCAAAAGGTTGAAGGACCAGCATGATCAGGTCGATGTAAATTCTTGCAACCAAACAATCTTTTACCACAACTGTTACATTTTTGGTCCCCTTTCTTGCTAAGAGTTCAACGGGAAACATGAACATTGACGGCAATATGATTATAACATATCCAAGAATTTAATATTTAAGTTCACACTCGGGCTTTCATGTAACTTCCCTTATAAATACCAGCATACAATTGCAATAAGGAAAAATATATTTGATCTTTGAAGACCACAAGTTGACAGACATCTATACATAACTACCCATCTTACCGTCTCATTAATCTCAATCTGGGCCGTGATTTCTTCTGTGTATCAATAATAATAATACTTACGACATATTCTGCTTGGATCTTAGGCCACCAGCCCATTTATAGTCAGCATGATGATACCTACACCTGAAAGATCCAGGGTGGTGCGTGGGCGAGCAAGCACACTGCTTCACATCCTGAGCAACTGGTGGCTGATTCACGGCTTCCTCAGCCCTTGTTGCCGCCAATACTAACCGCCTTCCACCATTCCTGGAATCATCATGAGAACCAAGGCTATAACCATCTGGGTTACACATCAGCCTCTCTTGAGGAAAAAGAAGTGGTAAAGGGTAGGATAGAGCCACAAGGACGCTGGCGGTATTATAACGAAGAAGACATATGTGTCCAAAAAGCTGAAGTATGGAGGTAAAGAAAGATAAGAGATTTGGAGAATCAAGTTGGTTCACGAAAAAAAGGGATTGCTTTGTTCTTTACCTTTCCACTAGCTGGTGGGCTTTGCTATCGCCAAATTTGTCATCTTAAGAGAAGATAAATCAGCTGCCAAGTTAAGGACGAATAACTAGAGTAGCTATTTATGTGAACCAATTCGAAGCCTGCAACTGTGGTTCTGGTTCAAGATAGTGTTATTTGGTCAGTGTTAACCTTTAGTAGATAAGGCCCAACACTTGTCCTAGAATCTTATGGATGACAAGTGACAACTATGGTTTGGTTATGGTATAAGGAAAATGACATTACGAAGATAATGTTTTTATTACCACTGCACACTGGCTTTTTAGTTACCATATATACCAGGTTTCTTTGCCATTTGGTCATCTGTTTTTAGCTTTGTTGGTGGAAATGTGGGGATGGAAGGTTAGGAATTGTTCTGATTCTGTTTGTGGGCAACTCGACAAATTAAGCTGATGCTCCGCCCAGTCATGCTTTGACTTCTGGTGGTTTCCTTTTACCTGGTTCCTACTCATGTTGAGAAACAAATTAGAGATTCGAATCATGTTCCATCATGTTCTTGGAAAATTCATGCTGGGAATCAACCTCTTTGGCAACTTGGTTAACTTTCGCCAATGCATCCAGGTACAAGTGAGCTATAGTGCACACTCAACTTCTGAAAATACTGAAGTTTTGCTTTTATTTTGTCAAGTCTTTTTTTTTTTTTAAGTTAAGCCCGAGTAAAGTTGCACCACAGTCCCCGGTCAATCTTAAAAATAAAATTCACCTTTACTTTATCATATTTATTATATTTATTCAGTTTAGCCCCCACTGTGACGGATTCCTGGATCCGCCCCTGAGTGTAGTGCGCTGATACTGTGGTCCTATCCCGATTCTTACTGCATGTCTATTGCTATTCATTTCGTACATTAAGAGTTAGTTGCTCCCGTCTCTCTAAATTTTGTCTGATTCATTTTGGTATATGACACTTGTAAGGACAAAGATTCTAGCATTTGACAGATGCAGAAGAACAGTGATTTTGTGCCCTTCCAGTTTGTTGCACAATATAGAAACCTTTTGCCTAAATAATCTTTCCATTTTGATCAATTAGTGTGTTCAGTTGGTAATTACCGCTAACACCCCTCCTCAAGGATTCGCTACATTAGTATTTTTTGTCTTACTAAGTTTTTCAACAGGCACTGTGCATGTAATGTTAATATTCAAACTTGTAACCAAAATATATTTTGTCAGAACTCTTATCCTGGGGTAGGAGATACTGGTCTCATTTCGGGACAGTGGCTCAACATTTACTTGCGACAGTCCAAGCGAACTAATGTTGGTGTTTCATCAATCAGTTACTTTATTCGATTAACTTCAGTTTTGGCCAGTGAGGATATCGGCAGAAAACTTAAACCTTCTTGTTGATCTTTGCTTCCATCTAGTTAAGCAAATCTATGTTAAGCATTCTGTAAATGCCACATAGAGGCCGTTTTTTGAAGCCTATAATGTTTGCTACTTTCTTTGTTTTCAAATACTAGCAGACTTCAGTTATGAAAATTTCAACAAACATGCAGGACCAGGCACATCTCCAATTTTTTTGACTGAACAGAAGAACTTCAATTAGATAAAAATGTCAACAGCATCCAGATCAAGCCCCAAGGGTATCAAGGATTACTTCAAGGGTTACGATCCTAATAATAAGAACTAATACCTACCAATATATTACATAGGGTCTTACTCTTAACTACTCTGTTAGAAACAAAACCTGAAACGTTAGAAGTCTCCATAGTCATATGGTTGAGCCAACATGCTTTGTACAGGCGCAGGATTCATGGTCACTTTACAGCAGCAGGGATCCCAAGAGCACAGAGATAACACTAGAGTTGGTATTGGATTCTTTCTGCCAAGGCACTGAAGAAGAGAAAGTCGTTAGTTTTTATGTCAACATGGGTAAAAGAAAAAATGTCAAGCCAAAGTAAACAACATATAGTGGCATGGTAAGGAATGCCCCGGTCTTTCTTTAATGCCGTCTGCAAAGAATGAAAATTGGAGAAAGGGTAATTAGGTGTATGAACATTCCAATGGAAGAATTTCGCATTTTTTTTTTTTTATTATGGCTGTGTCATATAGAAATCCAAATGAATCGATGGGTGTGCAGTTGGATCTCCAAATATGTCCCTGGATGCAGCTACCAGCTCAAACTCGCATTGAATATGAGATGACTCGTGCATATGTACACTACTTTCCAAAATGGTAGCTATTCCTTGCCAATTCCTATCATTTTGATGTACATTTCATAATAATTGATTAACTAAATGCCTAGTATGCATGAATTGTTCATGAAACCTAGCATTGCTTGTTTCTTAAAACTTTGCTATTTCCAGATGAACCCAAAAAACATCTTCTATCCAACTAAGAGAAGCTGAATTTGAAGCATATTTTAAGTATAAACATCCCTAACAAGGGTAAAAGACAAAAACCACCCTCTGAGTTTGGAATATATACAAAAACAACCCTCGGGTTCGGGGATATACAAAAACCACCCTCGCAGTGGAATAGTGGATGGACGTTAGACAATCACCACCACTCTGTTAATGTCAGGTTGAAATTGAAGTTTTTGTGACTATTATACCCCTCAACGGTTACAATTACTTAAATGCCCTTACCACTAGCTTCTATTTACATTTTTATTAGGACAACTATGCCCTTTATCACTATATTTAATTAAAACCTAATTATTATAATATTTACATCACATTTTAAAATGATTGCATCAGCATCATGGACGATAAATTACCATTATACCCCTGGCACTATTCACCTGGACAATTACCACCCCATGGACACTGTTTACCTGGACAATTACCACCCCCTGCACACTGTTCATGAGAACAATTACCAACCCTTGGAAAATTTCAATCTAAAAGTTCCAAATTTTAGGTGGACAATTTTCACCCCTCTGCAGGGGGAAAAAAAAGCAAGGCAGGGTTCACCCTCTAATAATCCTAGCATAAAATAATGAACATACATCACCTCTTTTCCTCCCAAGAACCTAGCCTACCTCCAACAACTTCGCTCCATAAAGTCTTCCCTCCACTTACAGAGGGGTGTGTTTATCTAACGTCCATCCACTGCGAGGGTGGTTTTTGTATATCCCCGAACATGAGGGTTGTTTTTGTATATATCCCAAACTCGGAGGGTGGTTTTTGTCTTTTACCCAATGCTGTACAGATTGAACAATAGATGCATTTAGAGATAAATGGAGATACAAACCAGAGCTTCCTTGCATTCTCATAGTGACAAAAGAGACGGACAAGTGAATTGGCTCTAAAAACTTTGTCTGATTGGACTTCTCATGACAAAGAACTTAATTAAACAGCGTCATAACAATAAACAAGTTATAATACGTTGGTTTCGGATGTCACCCACCTACAAAAGTTCACGACAATTCTCCTCCATGGGACAAATAGCAAAAATCAAGTTCAATTTTACAAATGCTAACTAGGCAACTGATAACATTGCAAAAACAAGAATCAATCAACCAAGTGGCTTTCTCTTTGATCCAGGACACGATAGGCCTAGGAGCAACCAGAAGAAATACAACTCTCATAATCAGGGACATCCTGGAGCATGTAGGCCTTACTAGTTTTCTTTCTGCCTTTGCTTTGTATAATATTTCTCTTCAAACGAATAGGAGGAACATTTTCTACGTTCGAAGGGATAAAAACTGTACTTGATGCCCTAGCCAATCTGTGAGTAGAGCATAGAGAGAAACTGATCGTGTTCAAGAACCCCCTCCTTTTGTTATCTGTGACACATATATGCCTTAATTTTAGTGTTTGATGCATTGTATCAGAAAATCACAAAAGTATGCATAATGCGGAACGAGGCATAAGTCAACTTCACACTCCCGCTGGATATGAAAGCTTGAAAACTACACATTCAACAGGGACATGCTTTAAGGAAAGTAAAAAGGCAAGACACGTTCTGAACGTGGTTCAAACTTACACCAACGAAATTAACAAGTGACAGTACCTGGCATACTCAAACAGCATAGAGAGATTCAATATACTGAAAGGCTTGGACACTTCCATATGAGAGACCTTTGTTGAGTTCACAAAGTGGCTTCGCCGTCTCGCGCATGACATCACACCAAACAACTTCTTCCGGAATAGCAAACACAACTGCCAGCTCTTCTTCCTTTACTCCTTGAACAACACAGAGCGGACAATAAAACATCACAAAAGGAGATGGTGGCTTTTCTGGTGGGATTAGAGACTCCAGTAGGGAAGCACTGACTTCATACTTGTTAACCCATTTCGCGGTTTTGGAGGAATCATCTAAGCACATCTCAAATATGCGAAAACTGTAGGAATCCTCATGCGACAAATCAATGCAGAAGAGGCGACCACCACCAATTCCCTTGCAAAAATAAGGTTCGCCAAAGCTTGGCTTGGGACGAGACAATGGCATAGTGATCATCTTCTCAGTATTGACATCAAAGCTGATTGCGACATCTCCGCTCGTCTCAAGCCAGTAGATCGCTCCTCCGTTCACGGAAACCCCAGTATGATTTTTTAGCTGAAAAGGACAAGTGGAAATCCTCCAACAATGGTTCTCCGAAGAATACACTAAAATTTCCCAACTACAGTCATCACCACCACCACCATTAGGTTTAGAAACTAGCCTAGCACATATGACTTTGTAGTGGAGAGATCTGGAAGGGTCAAAAGCAATGAATTCACCATAATTCCACCAAGGAGATGATGTTGATTCTTCTTTAGGAAGCAATCTGAATAGCTTGGTAGTTGGATTGGATACACAATAATGATCGGACCATGATTTCCCACCCATGACTTTACATACGGTTAGCTTGCACAGGAGGAGTCCATTGCAGGAATGAAGGATCTGAATATAAGAAACGGATTGGGCGATTCTGTTTAGGAAACTAAGTGATGGGATCATTTGATAAGAGCGTTCGAGGGCATTGAAAGGGATCATTCTGTTTTTCGAATTGGCGCCCTCGGATATAGTCCTAGAGCACAAGAAGATACCTGTCGGCGGCTTGTTAGGGTTCCGGCGGATGTGGGCATCGACGATTTGGGGGTGGGAGATGTGAGAGTACCAGTGCTTGGAGACTAGCTTGAATCTTCCCAGCGACTTGGCCGGAAGGCGTATGAGGATCTCCCGTAGGAGATCAACGTTGCCGGCGACGTCTTCTGCCACCATCGTCTTCGTTCGTTTCTCGGCCTCCGCGATGAACGAGAAATGCAGAAGATAAACCCTAAAATAAAAATTGGGGAAGAACGTTAAAGGGTAAAATGGTCTTCCCGGAGCAAGGGCAATATCGGCTTTTACGACCATCCACACACGTGGCATTAGCTGATAGGATCAGTTCTTCCCCCTTCTGGTTTATACATAGTTGTTTGTCGTGATCGATCAATTGGTTCAATTATGTAATTCTCTCTCTAAATTCTCTCTGTAATCCTCTTCACATTATACCGCGAACCATTTTCGATCACTTTATACTACCAGTTTCGGTCATTTCTACTATTGAGGAATTTAGGGTTTTACTGGTTTTGGCTAGCGTGAATCCTAATAAGTGGTATCAAAGCTAGATTTTTGGATTACCAGCTTCATGGTAGTGTAAAATTTAATGGCGTAAACACATATATTGAAGGAATTTGAAATGGAATCAGAGAATATGAGCAAGGAGTTCTCATGAGTAAGAAGCAAGAACGTACTCAAGATGCAACCATCATATTAGAAAGGGAAAGGGGGGGGGGGGGGGGGCGTGGGAATAACTCGAGAACAGACTCAAAGACAGACGTTCATAAGTTGAAGGTGTCTCTCAGTGTGTAATTAGATGAAAGATATGTGTGATGCTCGTAAAATTCTAGGAGTTGATATATACAGGGACAGGAAGAAGACTTTGTTCATATCAAAAGAGGGATATATTAAGAAAATCTTTAGCAAGTTTGAAATCTCTTCAGCAAACCCTATAGATACTCCAATGACATCTAACTGCAAGTTGGGAATGTACACCGTTCAGACTGACGAGGATAAGGAGTACTCCCTTCGTTTCGCCAGATTCTTCAAATTTTCCAAAAAAGGAAACTTTGATATTGGTAAAATACCAAAATACCCTCACTAAAAAAAACCCAAACCCAAACCCACATTATAATTGGGCTAAACTAATCAGTTTTTAGACTAAATCTGATTAATTAAACCCAATGATAGTTGTGGGCTAATTAATCAAACAGATCAGCCCAAATTCCCCAACCACCCCAACCACCATGAACCCAATCTTTTAATGTTACAAACCCTAATTCCCCAAACACCTCCTCCACTTACACCCTCGTTCAGTGTTCTTCCCCAATTCATTTCATCTCTGTCTCTTTCTCTCTCAATTCCAACCGTTTCTCTTTGTCTCTCCGCCTCTGTCGCTAGGGTTTCTTGTGTTCTTGAGAAACCCAAGCAATTCACCCACTCCACCGCCAGATCTGATACTCGTACCTTGATTCCTAGCACCAACTGAACCGGAATCGATGACTTATGTGGTGGAACCAGAGATTATGGACCTTGACGAGTCCGATCTCACCTGGTTTGATGTTGCATGTGGGAAACCGATGTCTTTCGATGAGAATCGCTATGCTAATTTCCGATTCATGGCTATTCAGGTGTCGGCCATGCTTTGCACGCCGCCGGCGAATCCTACCGTCGCCGCCTTGGTGGATGAGCCGGAGAATCTAATCGTCGCCGACTCGGAGGATGAGCCGGAGAATCTTATAGTCCCCGACTCGGAGGATGACATACCGGACACCGAAGAAGATTAACCGAACCGACGCCAATCAAGGGGGAAATGGAAAGAAACCCTAATTCTCTAATCAATCAGTGCACATGGATCTGTTTTGTGAGAAACCCTAAATCTCCCGCTCTCTCTCTCTCTCTCTTTAGATATGTGAGAAACCCTAACTCTCTCCCTCTCTTTCGATCTGTTTTGTGATCTGCTCTTCATGTATAACATGTTGTTATGTGATCTGTTGTGGTACTATGTTATGGTGATGTGATGACTTTATCTATCTGGTTGTGATCTGTTATTCATGTATGTTATCTGATGAAACAGAGGGAGTATGTTATTTTGATCTTATTACATTGGCTATCTGGTTGTGATATGTTATTCATGTATGTTATCTGATGAAACAAAGGGAGTATGTTATTGTGATCTTATTACATTGGCTATCTAGTTGTGATCTGCATTTTCTATTATGTGATCTGCAATACCTATTTTGTGATCTAGTTACATAGATTACCTGTTGTGATCTAATTACATGGACTACATGTTGATGCATAGACATGTGATGTAGTTACATTGGCTACCTGATTGTGATCAAGTTACATTGCCTACCTAGTTGTGCACCTGTTTATGGCATCATCACTCAATGAGGACATGTCCTGGAGTGTTGATGCAAAGATCATATCTAAACAGGTTCCACCCCTTGTGATGCAGTGTTAGCAAATGGTTGATTTACACAACCACCTACCTGCATTACATGTGATGCAGTGTTAGCAAATGGTTGATTTACACAACCACCTACCTGCATTCCCTGTGATGAAGAGTCAAACATCTTCTGAGGGTATTAGAAGCAATTGAGAAACTTTGTAATACTACACTCTTGCTTCTTGGTTGTAGATGAGTGTGTACCTATTAGAAGTGTGTGTTAACAATGAGAAGGTAGTAATGCAACTCTTGCTAATACAATCAAACACTTCTATTAATATATAGTGATGCACACACTACAACCACAAGTCATTGATGATATTACATTATGAGACTTGATCAAAATATACACATCTAATTACACATTCTGTAATTAGATGAGTGTCTCTACAAGAGACCAAAATATACAAAAGATGCACTGGACTTGTTGTTAATTCGAATAATCAAATGCCTCCATTAGGATTGGATTGTCTATCTGCACTCCCTTCTCTAGCAGATACTCAATGCAATCCTTGACAAGTTGTTTGTCAACCTCCAAATCCCTTGGTAGAATGTCTAATGCTCCGAGTCTTGCCTTCCCCATATGTGGTTGTCTGTACTTGTTGTTTCCTTTAATCTTCATTGCCTCAACCATAAACATTTGACATGATAAGAATACATCATCCAAAGTCTGATGGTCTAATGCTTCAAAGGCCATTTGCACTGCTTGATTTAGTTCTTCAATGTCATCTGTTTGCATCTCTTGCTGCAAGCTTTGAATGGAACAAAAGAAACCAAGATCATTTACATTTAGATCTGGACTTCTTGCTGGCTGACTGATAATGGTTATGTTAAAACCATCATTGTGACAAGCCAATAATAATTCCATATCATCATAACCAGTGTGACATGGTGCATCGTCTTGTTGCATGATTATATTCTTGGGCAAATTTGGAGGCCAATACCTCTTGTTTGCAGGAATTATTTGCGAAAGCATCATGTCCCTCATTACATTTCTATTAATTGAAGCTATTGGCCTCTGCTCAATTGTGCCTCTTGATCTGTTAGATGAACTTCTTTGTGCTTCATAGTCCTCCACAAAGGGCCATATACCTAATTTCCCATCAAATAAAACTTCACAATTTTCGCCATAAAGAGGTCTCATAACTGCACACATAAACATGAGTTTGGGAATGAAAGCTTTGTTGATGCAAGTCCTGTGTGGAGTCACTTCATCTGGTAGCACAATATACCTCTCAGTTTTGGACTGAGTGTGAAACAATTTCTCATCTATGATGCAAGTGTAATCCATGGTCTTAAACACAAGTCTCACATCTCCATGTACTGTGATTGATTGCACACACCATTTCAATCTTGCAATTTTGTGCTCTTCTGTCAGTTTTGGCTTAGCTGCATTTGTAGATGTTCTCAATTCTCCTTCATTCTTCTTTCTCCAAACCATGCTTGGGGTAAGACCAGAGTTTTTTTAGATCTAATGAGACTATTTTTGAGTCATGGTCTGTTTGGGAAGTCAGAGCAATAAATTAGTGGAGTTATGTTAGATTATGTGCACATTAGGTTATGGGATTTTGGGTAAGGTTTTGGGTTATGATTTGAAGTATGAATTAAGGGGTAAACTAGAGACTTAAAAACTAAACCTTGTAGGGTAATTATCTTTTTAAGTAGGAGTTGTCTATTTGTTTTAGTATTGTATTTTGATTAGTTATTAAATTTCTACGCAACAATTTTATTGACGAAGGATACGTTGAGTATTACTAGGAAGTGATTTGATTTTACTTGAGATTTAAGGTGTGTAAACATGCCAAGCCTAGTGTGCCTAACGCGCTTTCGTGTCAAATAATTTCTTCCTACTTGTCTCAAAATGAGTTTATGTGTTATGTGCTATTTGAACACTTGATTTCCTCTTGTTGAAACATTGTATTGAAAATATCACAAAAAATATAATAATTGATGATAATGTAAAGTGGAAGAGTTTTGTGGGGTGGTTACATGGTTACTAATGGCTTGGCGTGTTGACTATGGTCACTCGTCCAATTTATTTTATTTCATCCGGTTGCAATGCCCCGGATAGCTCCTTGTACTCACTCTTCTGGCCGCAAGAGTCTTAAGGGGGTGTCGACACTTACGGTCATGGATGCTTGCGAGATGGTTGGTTATTTCCCCCGTATCAAAAAATTAACAATGTGGTTTTGAATTTGATGTTCATTAATGGAAAAGAATGAATATGAGATTTTGGAATCACCTAACTTGGATAATGAACTGGTCTTGTGAGAAATAATTATCTTGGAATCTATCACGTTTTCTTATAAGGGTCAAACTTTATTTCCGCCGTGTTTTAGCTAAACTACTATAAGTTGCTTACTGTTTTGCAAATTGCCTCATCATCATTTTACATGCTTGGGTGTTTGCTTGTCAGTATTTATTGCTGATTTTGAAACTGTGGTGTTCTCTTTCTGTTTTCTGCATCACAGGTTTATATGGGAGCTTGGCTTAGCGGGAAGCGCGAATCACATCTAGACTTCTAGAACCTTCACATGTAATAGTTAGAACCTCTTTTAGTTATCATTTAATTTGGATTGATTTATGCCCGGTTTTGAGGCACAAAGAATTGAATTGTAAAAAGTATTGTTTTAAGACTGTATGGATGTTTTGTTTGGGATCCACTTTTAAATGTCCGTGTATCCGGGTTTAATCTCGGATACGGAGTGACACCCCCGGGCTTTCGGCTTGGTCATTTTGGAGGTGTTACAGTTTTTATGGTTCAAATGGGGGAAGGAACATTGGCAAGCGACAAAGCGGATTTTCAGGTATCTCAAAGGTGCATCAGATATTGGTCTCTGTTATGGAAACAATCAAGATGTTTTGGTCACTAGTTTTTAGATTCAAACTATGCTAGAGATGTGGATAGTAGGAGATCTATGGCTGGTTACATGTTCACTCTGGGTGGTTCTGTTATGAGGTGGAAGGCGACGCTACAGCCGAAAATGACTTTGTCAACCACAAAGGTGGAGTACATGGCTTTTGACAGAAGCAGTGAAGGCGTGAATATGGTTAAAGGGATTGGTCAATGATCTAGGCTTAAGTCAGGAACATGCGATAGTGTTCTGTGAAAGTCTGAGTGCAATATACTTAACTAACGTTCTTGTTCATCACGAGAGGTCAAAGCATATTGACGTCAAATATCACTTTATGATAAACAAGAAGAGAATCAAAGTGAATAAGGTAGAGACACCTGACAATCATGTTGATATTATCACCAAGCCGGTTCCGGGGAGCAAATTCAACAATGGTTGAAATTTCTCAACATCATGAGCCACTAAACCCTTGGCGCTGGGACCCTTCGGGGTCAGTAAGTCTCTTTGAGTAGAGACACTAGTGCAGAGGAGATTAGAATTCATATAGTATGTGGTCAGATCGGATCGGGTTTCATTCAGCTGATCCAAATCCGATCCGTAGATTCATATAGTATGTGGTCGGATCGGATTCGGACCGGATCCGGCTCGATTTTGCAATAAAATATAAAAATTAACATAAAAAATAAACAGTATGTCATACGCTAAGGCATATTCGTAAGTTATGAAGACTAAAAACAAAAGAAATAGCGTTGTAGGTTAATGTTACTATAGTATTCTTCTTGTAAATGTAAGTGGGGAGGTAATAGAGGTATATTTGTAAAGCACATATATACGTCGGATCGGATCGGGTCGGAACCCGGTGGATCTGCCTTAAGATCCAAATCCAGATCCAAATCCGTTCGGGTCTGGCTTTCAGGATCCAAATCCGATCCATTTTCAGTTGGATCGGATTCGGATCCGATCCATTCGGTTCGGATCGCTCGGATCTCATATCGGATCGGACCATATTGCCATCCCTAGTCAAGATAAAGGATGGATCATGGAAATTTTATATTTTCTATACAAAGTTAAATGATCTTACTGTGAAAGAAAAATCTCCTATACCAATCATAGGTGAGTTGGGAATTCAAAGGGGCTACATGGTTTTCTAAACTTGACTTAAGATGTGAATATCATCAAGTAATAATGGTAGAGAAGGATACACACAAGACTGCTTTTAGAATTCACCATGGACATTTTGCATTCTAGGTTATGCCGTTTGGCTTAACTAAGACCGAGGCCACTTTTCAAGCTTTGATGAACAAGGTTTTTGAACCACACCTGAGGCAATTCATACTAGTATTATTTGATGATATTTTTGTGTATAATGCCACTTTATAGCTACATTTTCGGCATCTGCAAAAGGCAATGCAACTTCTTAGAGCCAATAGCTTGTGTGTCACGAAATCTGCCGGAAAAATCAGTTCCCCAACTTTCACCAGAATGTCTTCTATGACCCCATATGCTTGTTTGACGGACCTGTCCGCCATCTGCAACATGATCCTGGTGGGTCTCGGTTCACCGACCTTCAAGCTTCTGAAAATTGTCAACGGCATCAGATTGATGCTGGCCCCTAGGTCACACAGGGCCTTTCCTGTATATGCGTTTCCCAGGGTTACCAGGATGACGAAGCCGCCAGGATCCTTCCTCTTCTTTGGTAACCCATTCTTCACACAATATCTCACTTCTGCCGTCAGATTTATCGTCTCGAAATCGCTCATACGCCTCCTCCCGTACAGGATATCTTTGAGAAACTTGGCATACGTGGGCATCTTTGCCAACGCCTCTGCAAAGGGTATGTTGATTTGGAGCTGTTTGAACATATCGAGAAATCTGAGGTAGTCTTTGCTATCATCCCTCTTCGGTGTCTTCAAAGGATACGACACCTCTTTCGAGACGGGTACCGTTTCTGCTTCCTTCTCCGTCTGCACTGCATCCTTCTCAACCGAGCCCTTTGGCTGGGGGCGGTCGGCTGAGTTGCTTTCCCGGCCAAATACTTCGTGTTCGATTTCTTTCGACTTTTCTGCACGTGCATGGCTGGGGTACGGTGGATCCTGGAGTGGTATTCCACTTCGGGTGGTGATGGCATTGATATGAGCACGTGGATTGTTTACGGTGGTAGAGGGTAAGTTTCCTGGTGCTCTCTCGGCTTGCTGCTGTGCAAGCTGTCCGACTTGGACCTCCAGTGTCCGTAGTGCGGTTTTGGTCTGGTGCAGGTCGGCAGTCAAAGTGTTGACCGCTGTGTCAATTTTTGCATCGGACTGCGCGAACCTAGCGTTCATGGCCTGCAACGTGGCGTCCAGTTTACTCATCTGCTCCTCGAATCGCTGTGCTGTCAATACCGGCTGGGCCGGCTGAACCGGGGTTGTTGTCTGATTGGCCAGCTGCACCGGTGGCTTGTGCTGGAACCCTGGTACGTACATCCCAGAATTAGGATTTCCGTACCGGAACCCGGGATGATCTCTCGTGCCCGGTCGGTACCGGCTCGGGTCCCACTGCTGCTGCTGGGCATAGTTAACATCCTCCTTCCTTAGATCTTCGATAGCCGCGTCTATCTCTGAACCGTCTACCGCTGCAACCGTCTTCTTCTCAGAATATACTTTCTGCACTAAGTCCGTGACAACCTTGGTCAGGTTGTCGATACGATCATCTGCAACCGGCTCGGCCATGGCGGTGAGTCTGCGCTCGTCAAACAGGCGGGTATCCTGTTTGGCTAATTGCTTCATCAATTCATAGGCCCCGTCCTTGTCCACATGGTACAGAAAGTTGCCACCGGCTTCTCTGTCAATTCTGTCAGCGTTGTCCCTGTCGAGGGCATGGTAGAAAACCTGCAGATTTTTTGCGTCCCCGAAACCGTGATTCAGGCACTTCTTCACCAGTTGCATCAATCTCTCCCATGCCTCCACTACCGTTTCTCCCATCTTCTGACTGACCGACAAGATCTCGCTCTGCAGTTTAATCACTCGGGAGGCGGGGAAGAACTTGGCCAGAAAATCCGAAACGCACCCTTCCCAGGTTGTGATTGATTTGGGCGGTCGGCTTTCGAGCCAGTCCTTCGCGGCCCCGTACAGGCAGTACGGAAACAGGATCAGTTTAAGTGTATCGGCCTCGACCCCTCGGTACTTGACTTTGTTGCAGTAATCATCGAACTTCCCGATGAACTCGTTCGGATCTTCATCGGCTTTACCATGAAACGGAAAGTGCGTCTGTGCCGTCTGGATGGTGGAGGATTTTAGGTCAAAGTGCTCCGCCATAATCGGAGGCACTACTATGGCTGGTTCGTGTCCTCCGGACGGGACCTCGAAATTTTCCACCAAAGCTTTTCCAGATCGGTTGTACGTCCTCTGATGGAGCATGGACTTGAAGCTTGCTGCGACTAGCTCTTCAATGTACCGAGCCATCTCGGCTGGGGTACGTGTCTCAGGTTCGGCCTCTTGGCCAGTGACTGTCGGGGTAGCAGGATTGCCCGTGTGAGCCATTCTGCTTTCTTGGTGTCTGCGGTTCTGCTCTGTAAATAGTTTTTCTGGGTTGTCGAGCGGTGTGACCAAATCGCGAGGCAATATGGGCATTCACTCAAGGTTCCTGAAAAACGAGATTACGAGCAGTTAGATAAGAGAAAAACGAAAAAGGAAAAAATAAAAACTCTGAAAACTAATTCTGACTACTAAATAAACCCTAAAAATAATCCCCGGCAACGGCGCCAAAAACTTGATGCGCAAATTACGGGCTATTCGCAAGTATACGAAATCAAGTAGTACCGGGTGTATTTCAACTCGGGTTATCAATCCCACATGGACTGTCTCGGGTTTTCTCGAGTAATCATTTTTGGTTGACAAAGTGTAAAAAAACGAGGAAAAGGGGTTGAGTTTGTTGTTACGGAACTACGTAAAACTAAAAACGCAAAAACGTAAATATATTTTTTGTGACGTTTTCTGGAATAAACTTGCTTTTTGTACTCTAGGGTTGATGGGAACTAGGCTCCAGGATCTCCTTGGGTTTCTACAGATTTTACGTTTTTCGGTTTGATATGAAAACACTCAGCAGTCTCGTTATCTGTGCAACGTACCGGTTGTGCAGTGACCTTTCAGATTCCACACGTAATCCCGATCCTACAAACGTTCGGATTCCTGTTAAGCTGCCTAAGTCTGCAGTCTCGTTCTAAGCCTGTTAGGGTTTCTAACATGTCCTAATGGCCCGGGTCAGATTCTCCAACAGTCGGTCTCACGTTTTTCTATGCTAGCCCTATCTCCCTTTCTCTGGTCGGTCCATCAGGGTAAGGTACTAAATCCTGTATTTTCTACCTAACCCTAACCTGACGTTTTCACCTACAGGCTCGGGTCTATAGCAATTCTGGTTCGCGACTCCGATCATGCATATATGATAACAGTCAAAGACAGAATAAGAGATAAAGCTGCTGAATTTAAGATATCATGAATCCATAATCAAACGTCTATAATAAAATCTGGATACGAAACCCTAGGTTCAACGAGAACCTAGGTAAAAGGTTTAGCTACTAAGTGACATAATTAAGTAACAACGTTTCTGAATAAGAGAGATAGTGAAATCAAACGCGTGCTGTAGATTCTGAATTCCTGCTTCCGTGCTCACCGAGAGTGCTCTGCGATCTCCTTCAGTCAGTTGTTGTGTCCTGTGATGAGCACTGGACGAGTCTTTATATAGTGCTGGAGGCGTTTCTGGAAACTGCCGAAATTACGAAACTGCCACTGGGCCGAAACCGCCTCGGGAAACGGGCCGTCTGCCACCGCCTCGGGAAACGGGCCAACTGCGCAAGATAGCTGCGGAGCTACCTGCGTAGGTAGCTGCGTAGCTACCTGCGTAGCTAGCTGCGTAGCTACCTGCGTAGGTAGCTGCGTAGGTAACTGCCTCCTCGGTTTGCGCGCCAAACTCCTGGGGATGTCTCGGGATGACTGCTGAGCTGCTCGGAGTGTGTTTCGTCCGTTCTCGGGATGCGTGCCAAACTGCTCGGGATGCCTCGGGATGCGTGCCAGGCTCCTCGGGATGAGTGCCCATCTCCTCGGGAAACGTGCCAATCTTCTCGACCTGCATGCTCGGCTTCTCAGCCTTCTTGGACCCTTCACCCGCATGCCTGCTTCATCTCCGGCTCCTGCACAAGTCCTGTCCCTGCATCAACGACACGAAACAAAACCCGTGATCATATCTCGATATGCGTGAAATAAAGCAGTTTATGCATCTAGGAGATAAAAACAGCAAACCGTAAATTCCCGAGTCAAACGGGGCAGAAATCGACTAAAACGCTCATTTAGGACGAAAATACCCCTCAAATTGGGTTAACATGGGGTCCCACCGGGTTCCCTTCTGCTAGATGACACTTGAACAATGCCTTAGAGACCTCATACCTTTCTACCCTTGCCTGCTCTTGGAAGAGCTGCTTCAGATGCTCGATCATATCGACAGCATTCATGTTTTCGTGTTGCTTCCGAAGCTCAGAATTCATGGTGCATAGCATAAGGCAGACCGCATCATTAGCGTCATCAACACGCTTTTGATACGCCTTTAGGTCTGCAGGGGTATTGTTCTCTGGACCTGCTTGAACTTGCTTCTCTATTGCGTACAATTTCTTTCTTGCTTGAGAACCATTCTCAAGTTTCTGTGCCAATCAAGGAAGTTGGTTCCATAGAGCTTGTCCTTCTCAAGGACCGATCATAGGGAATGTTGTGAACTCGATGAGTTGTTTGCCATTTGGAATTCTACAAAAAGGAAAATACGCAAGTTTTAGTATTTGTGAATTTTTGACTATATTCAATAATGGTTAGTTTATCAAATATAGCTCCCACTATTTTTTTACGGATTAATAACCCTCAAGATATTAATGCGGACAATATCCTTATATTTTCTAGTGGGTCAAGATCCATGTTTCATCTCCTTATGAGCTTGCTTTGGCAAGTCACCCATAATTTGACTACTTTAGGTAGGAACAATACCAATTGCATCCCTTATGCAACTCTTGGTTCAATTGGGCAAATAACTCCTTATTTATTCATCCGTATGGATAATCCCAGTTGATTGTCTCTAAGTTTTAATCCCATTAAACACCTAGTTGCGTTCAACCTCCTATTTAAACAATTCGCACACGAGGTGTGCCATCGCACCACATCATTATTAACCAAGTCGCCATGCTTTGGCACACACGATCTTGGGAAATCATGATGATGATGAGTTTTTAAATAACGAGAAGACAAAACGTAATATTTGAATTTTGAGGGATTTTCAAATTCAATTTTAATTGTTTTGTTGATCCATATCAACTGATCTATCTATTTGAGTTTGGGCACAACTCCAAATAATAGATCTGGGTTGTCTAATTATCTTATTATCCTAATTAAATGCATCATCCATACACCAACCACAAATTAATAAGACAATAAAATAAAAAACCACAAAACAAAATAAAACGTGATGTGAATATGGCCTTTTCTAGACTAAGATAATTCCAAGCCAATAGAATTATCTATGAACCCTAAAAGCAAACACATCTCCATGCGTCTTCATCTTTTGGTCCATCCTTCATAGTCATGTGGAAAGCTCCATGCTCCGTCTTTTGTGACTTCCTTTGGCTTTGGGCTTCATTTCTTCAATCTTGGCTAACAATCTATTCTATCTAGCACTAGCTAACAACTATACTAAATAAAATAAATCTCACAAGTTGAGAAAAAATTTGCTCGCAGGCCATAAAACCCTAATTAATTATTACAATTAATTGATCAGCTCGCAGGCCGTAAACCAAAGAACAAAACTAAACAATCACACCAAACCACATCCTAAGGCCATATCCAATCACCAAGCGATTTGCACTTAAACAGTTAAAACTATATTTTAACGCGCTTGGTCAATTTTAATTGATTTTAGGATTTTCTAGGGTTAAAACGGGTGATGGGGCCCAACAATCAAATTGCCCGGACTCCAAAAGAGGACCGCCGAGGCCTTGGTCCGGCCGGCCCCTAGCCCACACGGCTAGGCCGCGGGCTAGGGCTGCCCCGGCCCCTTGTCCGTCCCTTGCTTGGGCGGCAAGCAAGGAGGGCGATCCCCTATGGGGGCCGAACCTCCTTTGGGAGTTGTTTCCAAAACAACTCCCTTGCTTGGTGCCCAAGTTTGGTTGTTTCCTAGTATGAAAAGAACTCCTTCTTTCCATAGGATGCCCAAACCCAAGATCTAAGATCCTAAAATTTCTCAAACTCACTAATTCATGCATCCAATGCAATAAACTAGGTCTTGTTATGATGGATTATTGAAAAATTAAATCATATGCTTCATTCGTCTTGTTTTACGCGATAAACAATAAATTTAAAGTGTAAAACTATCAAAACGTAACACATAAACCACGTTTATGCTCTACGACATGTGGCTCTGATACCACTGTAGGGTTTTGATCATGGATACGCAGCGGAAAAACGTAATTTATCCATGCAATACCGTCCAAGGATCACAGGACAAGAGACATAACGATGGTAAGGGAAGAAATCAAGTTACACACCTTAGGGTTTCTCCTGTGATGTCTTATAACGTGAATTGTGTCACGTTCTCTATAGTTGATCCACGCCTAGAGTTGAGATCTAGATCTTCCTTCTCCTTTGTGCTAGCCCGGAATGGAGAAAGAGGAAGAAGAGTCACGCAACACGAGGCAAAAAGGAGGTGGCGTCCTCCTTGTTGGGCCGACGGGAAGGGGGCGGCGGCAAGGGGGGCGTTCGGTTCCTCTTGCTTGCTTGGTCTCTCTCCTTTTGTTCTCTCCCACTCAAGTTATGAACTAAAGGCTCATAAGTGTGGGAAAGAAGGAAGGAGCATCATTTATATAGTCCAACAAATCCTTGCCAACTACCTAAAGGACCTATTCTAGTCCTACTAGAATTCGGTTTAGTCCCTTCCTGCAAATTAGTCCTACTAAGTTTGCAAGGTGTTGCAAAGTGATCTTTCTAATTAATTAATCCTATTAATTAATTCCCAAATCTAGTTCAACTCTATATAGTGTGTGACCCCATAGGTTCTATCTAGTTGGTAGCAACAATTTGCTAATATGGAGCGGTTTCTAGCAAAACATCCATTCTAGCCAACTAATAGAATAGTCATCCGACAAACCTTGTACACGTAATTGTCTCATACCTTTGTCTCTATATCCGGATTGGACACGAGACATACAAGTCACACTCGTATATTGAATCCATAGTTTCTCGATCCATGGGAATAGCGTTATTCGTACAAATAACATCAATATCTTATATTGATTTATTTGAGTCTGGCCAGACATTCTATAAGCACTATCCCTCGAGTGGCCTAAGATATTTACTCCCGTTATGTGGGAGGGACAAATTCTATCTACGTCCACTACGATCTCAAAGCTTTCTTCTTATTGTATCCGGTACACGCCTTTATAACTACCCAGTTACGGTGTAGCGTTTGACGCTACCAAAATCACAATAATCCACAACTAGAATATCTAGCGACTTCAAGTCTAAGGATGACAAATACCATTGCACCACGAGAAGCACTTGTGACCTAACATAACGTGTATGTAGCCTTCTCGGAGATGGGTCAATCCAGTGCGCCATTACCCTTAATGCACACCTATGTGTTGGATCGTGATATCTCCATATCAATCCAACCCCATACTAGTCTATAGATGATTGTCCTATTAATCATTATATTGGACTAGGGATATTTAAGATAAACAACACAATTGTAAATCTAAGGAATTCATTATATTAAATATCCAATAAATAATACAATGAATGTTCTAGCCAAAATAAATTCATACTAAACTATTTATATTAACCATCTGACATATATGATTGTACTCTGACATATATGAACTGTGGATATGGATTCAAAGTGAGAGATGTTTTTGGTGTTGTTGATATTTTTGGTGGATGTTCTTGATGTTATTGGTGTTGTTGATATTTTTGGTGGAAGTTCTCGGTGTTGTTCATAAAAGAGAGAAAAAAAAAGTCAAAAATGTAAACAGGGGTAATACAGTCCGAGAAAAATCAATCACCCACTTTTCTAATGGAACATGATATATGGCACATGATATAAGGGTGCTAAGTGTCCATAAAATATTCTGTTAAATGGGTGAAAATTGTCTTTTTCCAAAACACAGGGTAGTGGGATGGATTTAATCCTAAAATCAGGGGTGGTCAGTGTCTTTTACCGTTGAATTATAGGAAATGTTATCAAATTCAATGCAGTTTGAACCGGAACCGAACCTTTTATAGACGAAACAAACCGAATCAAACTTATAAATGGTTCGATTTATGTTCGAGTTTTTTCCAAACCGAGAATTTATGTTCGGTTTCGATTTTGATGCAAACCGGAGTACCGGACACAAAAAGCCGATTTGCCCTTGCTTAAGTGCTGGTACGACTTAGGGGTGAGCAAAACCTGCCCCGAACTCCCCACCCCCCCCCCCCCCACCCCCAAACCGGTCCGAAATTATCATAAACCGTTGCTCTTTGATTGGTGACGATTACAAATTCGCCAACCCGAACGAAGTTTGGTCGATCATGGTTTGAGGGTTCGAAAAACCGCTTAAAGCCGGTCCGATACGACTAAAAGTTCTACACATAAAAGTAACAAATTCTATTGAAGCGTATGGTTTAGAAATTAAATTTTACAACTCCACACTCTCAATATAATTGATTTTCCTCAACTTATTCATCTTTTACAGAATATTAACTTATATTTCCTCCTCCAAAATTTATGTATACACATGTTACAAACAAAAGTAACCAAGTTGAAACATTCTTTCAAATAACATTTTAAGATTTTCCAACCCGCTTAACCGGTCCGAATCGATAAGTCATGATCGGTTTGGGTTTCACAAATAATTGGATAAGTTTGGGTTTAACATTCTCCAACCCGGACATAGTGGATCGGGTAGAAATTTCGGACAAAACCGGTCCAAACCGGTCCGTGCTCACCCCACTAAGACTATTATACCCTTAGAGTTCTTCCCCAATGTTGAATTTTAGCGTTTATCTTCTACAATTCTCAGTTGACGACAAGTTCTCTCATCGCGGAACGAAGGCGATGGCGGCAGAAGACGTCGCCGGCAACGTTGATCTTCTACGAGAGATCTTTGTACGCCTTCCGGCCAAGTCGCTGGGAAGGTTCAAGCTAGTCTCCAAGCACTGGTACTCTCACATCTCCCACCCCCAAATCGTCAATGCTCACGTTCGCCGGAACCCTAACAAGCCGCCGACAGGTATCTTCTTGTGCTCTAATAATGCCATCTCCGATGGTGCCGAGTTCGTCCCATTTAATGCCCTAGAACCATCTTATCAGACGATCCCATCACTTAGTTTCCTAAGCACAGTCGCCCAATCAGTTTTTCATATCAAGATTCTTCAGTCCTGCAACGGGCTCCTTCTGTGCAAGGTAACCGTCGGTGAACCCTTTCTGGAATCATCATGGTCCCATCATTATTGTGTATGCAATCCAACTACCAAGCTCTTCAGATTGCTTCCTAAATTAGAGTCACAATCATCTCCTATGCGGAGTTTCGGCGAATTCATGGCTTTTGACCCTTCCAGATCTCTCCACTACAAAGTGATACGTGCTAGGCTAGTTTCTAAACCTAATGGTGGTGTGGAAATTTCAGTGTATTCTTCTGAGAACCATTGTTGGAGGATTTCCACTTGTCCTTTTCTGCTAAATAATCATACTGGGGTTTCCGGGAACGGATCGATCCACTGGCTTGAGATGCGCAGAGATGTCGCAATCGGCTTTGATGTCACTACTGAGAAGATGATTACTATGCCATTGCCTCGTCCCAAGACAGGCTTTGGCGAACCTTATTTTTCCAAGGGAACTGGTGGCGGTCGCCTCTTTTGCATAGACAAGTCGCATGACGATTCCTACAGTTTTCGCATATTCGAGATGTGCTTAGATGGTTCCTCTACAACCGCGAAATGGGTTAACAAGTATGAAGCCAGTGTTTCCCTACTGGAGTCTCTAATCCCACTAGAAAAGTCGCCATCTCTTGTTGTGATGTTTTATTGTCCGCTCTGTCTTGTTCAAGGAGTAAAGGAAGAAGAGCTGGCAGTTGTGTTTGCTATTCCAGAAGAAGTTATTTGGTATGATGTCATGCGCGAGACGGCGAAGCCACTTTGTGAACTCAACAAACGTCACTCATATGGAAGTGTCCAAGCCTTTCAGTATATTGAATCTCTCTATGCTGTTTGAGTATGCCCGGTACGTCACTTGTTAATTTCCTTGCTGTAAGTTTGAACCAAGTTCAGGACTAGTCTTGCCTTTTTTACTTTCCTTAAAGCCCGTGCCTGTTGAATGTGTAGTTCTCAAGCTTCCATATCCAGGTGGGAGTGTATACATCTGACCTTTTTTTTATGATCAAGTAGGAAGTTCAATAGTCGTGTGGAGTTTGCATCACTGCATGTGTTGGCTCAATGAATTTTCTCTATAGTGTGAAGTTGACTTATTTCCATTCCGCATTCTTATAGAGTGCATCTGAAATCTGAATACTAAAATTAAGGTTAGAGATATTATCAACCCTGTGTAATGAAGGTTCCTACGGCGCATTGTGTTTTCGATTGAAAAAGAGGAAGTTCTTGAACACAACCAATTCCTCTCTATGCTCTGCTCACAGATTGGCTAAAGGTGCAGCCAATTCACTTGCCCGTATCTTTTTTCACTATGGGGATGCATGCAAGGAAGCTCTGGTTTGCATCTCCATTTATCTCTAAATGCAACTCTTGTTAAATCTGTACGACATTATATGGATGGTTATACTAAACATATGGTATGGATCAGCTTCTTTTAGTTGGCTAGAAGATATTTTTTGGGTTCATCTGGAAATAGCAAAGTTTTAAGAAACAAGCAATGCTAGGTTCGTGAGCAATTAATGCATACTAAGCATTTGGTTAATCAATTGTTATGCAATGTACATAAAAATGATAGGAATTAGCTACCATTTCAGAAAGTGGTGTACATATGCACGACAGCATGAGTCATCCCATATTCAATGCCAGTTTGAGCTGGTAGCTCCACCCAGGGAGATTTGTGGAGATCGAACTGCACACCCGTTGATTTGGATTTCTATTTGACACATCCATGATAAAACAACAAGTGCTAAATTCTTCCATTGGACAGTTCATATACCGAATGACCCTTTCTCCATTTCTCGTTCTGTGCTGACGGCATTGAAGAACCCGGGCATTCTTTACCATCCCACCATTTTGACCGTAGTTTACTTTGGCTTGACATTTCCTCATTTACCTATTCTGATATCAAACTAATGACAATCTATTTTTTTCATTGCCTTGGCAGAAGGAAATCCAATACCAACTCCATATCAAGTGTTATCTCTCTGCTCTGGCGATCCCGTGCTGCTGTAAAGTGACCGTGAATCCTGCGCCTGCCCAAAGCATTGTGGCTCAACCATATGACTATGGAGACTTCTAACGTTTCAGGTTTTGTTTTTAACTGAGTAGTTAAGAGTAAGACCCTATGTAATATATTGGTAGGTCTTAGTTTCTTAGTCTTAGGATTGTAACCCTTGATGCCCTTGGGACTTGGTCTGGATGCTGTATGACATTTTTATCTAATTGAAGTTATTCTGTTCAGCCAAAAAAATTGGAGAGTGCCTGGTCCTGCATATTTGTTGAAATTTTCATAACAGAAGTCTGGTAGTATTTGAAAACAAAGAAAATAGCAAACATTATAGGCCTCAAAAACCGGCTTCTACGCGGCATTTACAGAATGCTTAACATATGCTTAACTAGATGGAAGCAAAGATCAACAGGAAGGTTTAAGTCCTCTGCCGATATCATCACTGGCCAAAACTGAAGTAAAATCAAACAAGAGCTAATCGAATAAAATAACTGATTGGTCAAACAACCACATTAGTTTGCTTGGACTGTGCAAGGAAATGTTGAGCCACTGTTCCGAAGGGAGACCTCTATCTCTTATTCCAGGATAAGAGTTCCGACAAAACATGTTTTGGTTACAAGTTTGAACTTTTTTAACAGTACATGCACAAGGCCTGTTGAAATACTTAGCATGACGGCAAATGCTGATGTAGTGAATCCTTGAGGAGGAGTGTTTGCGGTAATTACCATTTTTTTTTTCTGAGAAATGAACTTTATTAACTCGGAACCATCAATACGTTACATCCGCATTTAAGAGCCACGGTGGGCTATTCGAGAGCCACGTCTCTTCGCTGTCTAAATTCAACGCATGTCTAGCTAATCTATGAGCCTGCCTGTTCTGGTCCCGAGGCACCCATTTCTACGATGCCTCTTGAAAGTTCTTCATCTTCTCTCTGATCCTCAAACCAATCTCTTTGATGATGCTTCTCTCTTGGGTGAGAGCTTGTTCATCTGATGCTACCAGCTGGAAGGGCACAAAATCTCTGTTCGACTGCATTGATCAAACTGGAAAGGATACTTGAGTGAAAGGTTTCTAGATTGTGCAACAAACTGGAAGGGCACAAAATCACTGTTCTGCTTCTGTCAAATGCTAGAATCTCTGTCTTTACAAGTGTCATATATACCAAAATGAATCAGGCAAATTAATTAAGAAATGGGAGAAACTAACTCTTAATGTATGAAATGAATAGCAGTAGACCATGCAGAAAGAATCGGGATAGGACCACAGTATCAGGGCCCTACACTCGGGCGGATCCAGGAATCCGTCACAGTGGGGGCTAAATTGAATAAATATACTCCCTCGGTCCCGCAAAGACAGTCCATTTTTGAAACTACAACTTTTTTTGGAAAAATGCAATTAATGTACCCCACTTACAAATGTTGACATGTTATTTCCACTATTGTCCTTGATTTTGTTTTCTTCAATAGTAGGTGCATTGATTTTGAATGGGTAGTATTGAAAGTTAAATATATTTTTTTACATTGAAAATGTAAGTGGACAATCATTTTGGGACATACCAAAATAGAAATATGGATTGTCTTTGCGGGACGGATGGAGTAGTAAATTTGATAAAGTAAAGGTAAATTTTAAGTTTCGTAAAAATTGACCGGGGACTATGGTGCAACTTTGCTGGGGCTATACTGAAAAAAAGACTAAAAAAATAAAAGTAAAATTAATATTTTTAGAAGTTGAGTGAGGACTACAGCCCTCACTTGTACCTGTATGCATCTGCCACTGGCTACACTGGCGAGAGTGAAACCAAGTTGCCAAAGTGACAAAGAGGTTGATTCCCAACATGACTTTTCCAAGAACATGATGGAACATGATTCCAATCTCCATCTGTCTCTCAGCACGACTGCACGAGTAGGAACCAGGTAAAAAGAAAACACCACAAGTTAAAGTATGACTGGGCAGAGCATCAGCTTAATTTGTCGAGTTGCCCACAAACAGAATGAGAACAATTCCTAACCTTCCATCCCCACATTTCCACCAGTAACGAAAGCAAAACCAAATGGCAAAGAAACCAGGTATATATGCTAACTAAAAAGCCATTGGCAGTGGTAATGAAAACATTATAACCAAACCATAGTTGTCACTTATCATCCATAAGATTCTAGGACAAGTGTTGGCCCTTATCTACTAAAGGTTAACCCTGACCAAATAAAACTATCTTGAACTAGAACCACAGTTGCAGGCTTCAAATTGGTTCACATAAAATAACAACTCTATTTATGTCCTTTAATTTTTTTTTTTTCTGTCTCAAAATGACAAATTTTGCGATAGCAAAGCCCACCAGCCAGTGGAACGGTTGTGGACAAAGCAACCCCTTTTTTTTTTTCGTGAACCAATTTGAAGCTCCAAATCTCTTATCTTTCTTTACCTCCATACTTCTGCTTTTGGACGCATGTCTTCGTTATAATACTGCCATTGTCCTTGTGGCTCAATCCTACTCTTACCACTTATTTCTCTCAAGGGAGGCTAATGTGTTACCCAGATGGTTATAGCCTTGGTTCTCATGATGATTCCAGGAATGGTGGAAGGTTAGTATTGGCAGCGTCAAGGGTTGAGGAGGTTGTGGACCAGCCAGCACTGGTTCAGGATGTGAAGCATTGTGCTTGCTCGCCCACACGCCACCCTGGATCATTCAGGTGTAGGTATCATCATGCTGACTATAAATGGGGTGGTGGTGGCCTCCTAAGATCCAAGCAGACTTCGTAGTAGTAACTATTATTATTGTTATTGATACACAGAAGAATCACTGATTAATGAGACGGTTAGATATGTAGTTATGTACTATTATATTTGTCAACTTATGGTCTTCAATCAAAGATCAAAATATATCCTTCCTTACTGCAATTGTATGCTGGTATTTACAAGGGTGTTACATGAAAGCCCGAGTGGACATAAAACTTCAATTCTTGGATATGTTAAAATCTTATTGCCGAATGTTAATGTTTCCTGTTGAAATCTTAGCAAGAACGGGGACCAACTGTGAATTGCCTTGCCACGACGTAACAGTTTGTGGTAAAAGATTGGATGGTCGTAAGTATAAACATACCTGATCACACTGGCCCTTTAGCCTGTTGGGAATGAGTAGTAATTTGGGGTAAGATATATATATATATATATATATATATATATATATATATATATATATATATATATATATATATATATAAATGTGAACTGATTAAATGATCTAAGCTGGCTGTATATGTTTTGTGTTATCGTAGCTCAAGTGGTAGAGCGTTGGAAGCCCCTGCATGAAGTCCCGGGTTCAAATCCGGTTGACGACAAAACAATTTCTCAAAAAAAAAAAATATAGTAATTGCTTCTGCACCGCCATCCATATGCTAGAAAGTTGATGAAACATACATGAAATCTAAATGTATTCACTGGAAGATTAGAAAACTCGGGACAACTTCCATTAAATCGAGTCTACTCTCATTCCGTCTAATCCCACTTCATGTCAAGCTTAAAATACTCCTAATAGACTTGTATTCATGTCAAGCTTAAAATACTCCTAATAGACTTGTAATAATGGAATAAAAGTAATAGGACTCCTATTACTTTTATTCCATTAGCAAGAATGGGGACCAACTGTGAATTGCCTTGCCACGACCTAACAGTTTGTGGTAAAAGATTGGATGGTCGCTAAGTCATGTTCGTAAGTTATGAAGCCTAAAAAATAAAAGAAATAGCTTTGTAGGTTGGAGTTACTATAGTATTCTACTTGTAAATGTACATGGTGAGGTAATAGGGGTATATATGTAAAGCACACATATACGTCGAATCGGATCGGGTCGGAATCCGGTGGATCTACCCTCAGATCCAAATCCAGATCCAAATCCGTTCGGATCTGGCTTTCCGGATCCAAATCCGATCCATTTTCAGTTGGATCGGATCTGGATCCGATCCATTCGGCTCGGATCGCTCGGATCTCAGATCGGATCGGAGCATATTGCCATCCCTAAATAGAAGAAATCAATTTAGGAACGTATGCTATTATCCCAGAGTTCAAGGACAAAATAAATGTTTCTTCTTGATCGATTTGGATCTCGTCCAGCCCTGCCTCGCCAGCGCAGAGATCCAACATACCTACCCAACTAACGGATTCGAGGCTAGACCAATAACCCAGTGTTGGAACTTCCAAAGTGTTGGAACACTCCTTGCACGTGATAATGAAACATGAAATGGTTTTCTACACCATTTTGTACCCGATTTTGAGCTCGGTTTTAACCCGGCTCATTTGAGAGTTAACAACACCAATTGCTTCATCGTATAGCAGGCAACTTGGTGGTCGTTTTGGTAACTCATTCGTCGAAAACCATTGAAAAATGAATGATCAAATCAAGCTCTCAAAATGTGTTCTTGATCAAAAATTGTGTTGAGAAGAAAAGAGAACCACGTCTCGGTTGAGAGAAGAAACTTAAGAGTTTATCTACTCTAAGTTTGGACTCTGATGTGATGCCCTTGGGCGAAGCAATTGTTAAGGAGGGAGGACCTAGCTATGGTCCAAATCACCACACGCGAGCCACCGCTGTCCGACTGGTCAGGCCGTGACGTGGTTGAGTTGGGTTGGCTGTTAGTTATGGTCTATATTTTGTGGGCCAGAAACTAATTAATTATTAATTAATAGTTTAATTAATTAACAGAACAATTGCAACCGTTCTGAACAGCCAACGGTTACAACCGTTCAGCCCCAACCGTCACCTTCTCTCTATAAAATTCAGTCACTTCTCTCATTTTCGGCACAACCGAAATACATCATTCATATTCTCTTTGCCAACAAAAACTATCTCTACCAAACTTTCGGTTCTTCCGGTTTGGTGGTTACGTGCTTTCAACCACCGTGCCAGAAGATTTTTATCCTCAGAAACAGAAGCCACTTGTAGTAGCAGACGGCTAATATGTTTTAAGGAACCCGTACCCTATATGTACGAGACTGTATTCGACATCAGCGCAGAATTCGGAGGCTATCGATCAGTGAATTTTATTTACAGTATCTACTTCTTAATTTGTGTTGATTATTTTTACAGAAACTTCGTCGCTAGAATTACATATTTTCTAACAAAACATTGCCATGATCTGAAACATAGTCCGCTCTCTTTGGGTTCTGACAAGATGATCTGACTTTTAGCAAGTTGAACTCTGGTATTCAGGCTACCGCAGATGACACTCATTTTTCTCTGTTTTTGTTCATCGTACTGAATATGATGTCTTTGTGAAATGAAAGCAAATCTTGAGCGCCTGAGGACGGTTTAGTATTTTTATGTTGAATAAAGATGAATGCTTTATATAAGACACCATCAATATACATCAGTTGCAATAATATTGTAGCATACTATATTACAAGGTTGAGTGAACTGCCTTGCCAAGATTAGATTGTAGCTTTGCTTATATGACTGAAAAGCGCTATCGTCAGGAAGACCCTGATCAAACAAGCTAAAGCGTGTGCAATTAAATTCGCTTGTGTTATACAACCTGAGAGTCCACTAGAGAATCCCATAGATAAAATCAGCAATAATTCCCCCCCAAAAAAGGTAGAGTAACTATACAGGTGGAGTAATCAGCCAAAAAAAGGTCATCATGATCCCGATAAACACCTCAATAGGCGTAATTTGAAACACCATGAATATGTTATAACTTTGGGGTATTTGAGTAAGAACGATGAAACGAATAGATGGTCCAGGGTCTCGAAAACTGGAGGCATGCAACAAAGAACAAACACAACGGGATACAGTAAGAGTTCTTAATGCCCAAATTCTATCATCTCTGGCCACAACAGCATAAATTAGACGATAGATAAAGACATCCGTGGCAACAATAACTAGGGTATCCAGAAATAACAATACGACGAGACTTGGTCTCTAAGAGCCTTACATGATTTTACTGTGAAAAACCCGAATGAGTAGCTAGTTGTCCAACTCTGGTGGGTGAAAAAATGAGGCAAGAAGAGATGAACCCTCTAGGTAAGTCCAAGCCAGTTTAACCTGGAGAGCTGTGCTGACATGGATGAATGACGAAACTTAGCAGGTGTTTGGATCGAGAAAAGGAATTAAACAAATGAACAATATGAGTCTCATGGGTCTAATCAAGTTATCGCGATTTTCTCATGTCTAGGTGTGGATATGCTGGTAGTTTTAACTTTTAAGTATCACCAATGTCTTGGGGGTATATAATGGTAGTTTTAAGTATCCCTAGGGGGATATAGTGGTGGTTTTTCAAAAAACAGGACACGTCCATCAAAACAGTGGTGAGTGGTGAGAGAAGATACTGGACAATAGAATCTCCTTCTGCGATTTTCTATTAGTAAAAGGACAACATGAGTTTGAAGTCTCCATCATTAATAATAACCTGTACATGGAGTTGGTATTGGATTCCTTCTGCCAAGGATCTAATAGAACAGAACGAACGTCATAATATATATTCCTCAAATAAGCACGGTAGTACGTAGTACGTGGTTACTGTTGGAGATGTTTGAAATTCAAAAATTGCTTGAATATGGATTGGGTCAATCATCATCTTCAGGAGAATACTTCATGGCGCGCCGGTACTTACACCTGAATGATCCCGGGTAACGCGTGGGCGAGCAAGCACACTGCCTCCCATTCTGAACTAGTGGTGGCTGGTTCATACCCTCCTGAACCCTTTGTTGCCGCCAAAACTAACCGCCTTCCACCATTCTTGGAATCATCATGAGAACCAAGGGCTATAACCATCTGAGTATCATATTAGCCTCTCTTGACTTGAGAGAAATAAGTGGTGAATAAGGCTGTGTTTGGTTCGCAGTAAAATGTTTTACAAGGGAAAATATTTTACGCGTAAAATGTTTTGTGTGAAAAAAGCTTTCCCTGCAATTATTTTATCTTATTTGGTTGACCCTTGCCAAAACAGTGGGCCGTGATGAAAATGGCAGTGATGGGTGATGGTGAAGGTGGGTGGCGGTGAGGGGTCGTGGTGGAGGTAGGTGGTAGTGGTGGTGGAGGTGTTAGTATGAGTTGTTGTGCTCCTTCACTCTCCGGAAAATGGCTTACGGATTTGAAATGTGTAAATGGTTTTACATCATTTGAGAGAAAACATTACATTTTACAGGAAAACATTTTACTTCCAACCACACAGCACCAAAACACCAAAACAAGGGAAAACATTTTACAGGAAAACATTTTACCACCAACCAAACAGAGCCTAAGAGTATGAGAGAACCCAGAGGTTGGTGGTAGTATTTCGAGAGCTAAAGTATGGAGGCAAACAAATATAAGCTATCAAAAGAAAGGGGTTGCCTTTTCCAGTACCTTTCCACTGGCTGGGGCATTGCTGAGGCAAAAACTGTCATCTTCAGACAAAATAAATCAGAATATGTTATAATTTGGGGGTATTCGAGCAAGAACGATGAAACAAAATCAAGAACGAACGACAAATTTAACGTGATTCGCTAACAGATTCCCTAATGAATCTGCTAGCTACCTCCACGGCCAAAACATGATGTTTATTAAGAGAGAATACAGATTTACACATCACACTCTCAAAAGTCACGACCTATGACACTTATACAGATCTTGGACCCTGACTTGTGCCGGAAGCAACTTAAGAAAGTTTCCAAAATGGAATTTGAAAGAAATCAAGGAGCCCCAAATCTCGCTATCTGATTGAGTTATTCCAACAAATCTTCACCTTAATTCAAATCGACTTAGCAACCTAAATCCTCGTCGAGTCTTGGTTGCTTCGATTCTAGACAAAGCTCCACCTTGTATCGAAATCTCTCAACCACCCGAAACCAGAACATTATGTTTCTCTCCTCAAACCTAAATCGATGCATCTTGCGGAATCATAAACGAGCACGCCTCGCCGAACATATATTTCGCAGCTGTACGCGAAACCGAATCGCCAAATCGTTGCTCCAACTTCCATGTTGTCCCTACAACTAATGTTCTCGATGTGGATGTACTTCCGAAAACAGAAACAAGAGCTCCACCTAAAACCAGACTCGAATGTATTCACAGAGGCAGGAGCAAATACATTCACGATGCGCCCAATTGTGCTAGACAGTTGCACCATGACGTAATGCCCAATATCATTACAGACCCGTTGCACTTAGTGATGAGTGCCCCAACAGTTGTCATGCACGATGCGCCCAAATTTTCTCAATTGCGCCCAATTTATCGCTAGAAACAGAACGTGCCAGATGCGAGCAAGCTGAGTGTCATGGCACACGTTCCAAAAAACAAAAAAATGTGAATGGCACCTTAGACTCGTGAGTAATGCACGCTAGAACCAATCACGTGTCAGATTTCTCACTGCCAGATGCTTCATGTCGTTGCTCCAACTCCAACGAGTTCCTGCAATGCATGAGTCGGAAGCTGTTCAAAAAATAAGTATGAGCCTGAACCAGATTCAGTTTACATGCCAGATGCTCCACGTCGGGAGCTGGATTACGCCTGACCGCCATTTCCCAACGCTGAATGCACGTGAACCGCCAGATTTGCGCCGGAATCAAATGTGCTAATGTACTTTTACAAAATTATATATATTGTGTAAAGTATAGAAGATAATCTATTAAAAAGAAACACAAGTAGATATATCCAATTAAAATGATCTTCTTCATCTTAATCTTTTTCATTTCTCTCACATTCCATTATATTTTCTCTGAAATTGTGTAGTTTTTTTACGTATATTTAGTTTATTTCTTATTTATAAATTGAAATTTGTTGACATATTAGTATTATAATATCCGTACAAGAATGTATAGTCAAACCGATCGGACAGAGGCATACCAAGCCGAGGTTTACTTTTTGTTCGGTTCATCCTTTCAAATGGTTTGGTTTGGTTACAAAATTAGTAAACCGTTGTTTACGGTTTGTTTTGTGGTTTCAAAACAAACCACAAAAAATCGAACCGCTTACACCCCTAGTGGGTGTACTTGCGCCCCCTGTTTCATAGGCCAGCAAACAGAAACCACTTCTCCTCACAAACAAAGCAATCTTGATCGCCAAACCATACATCATTCTTGGTAGAATCTCAAAACCCAACCACCGGGTAGACTGCTCCACCTGAATCGTGAAACCCTGAATTTGAGTTCCACCAAACGTGAAGCCCTAGCTCTTGCCTCCACCTAGATCGTTGAATAACAATCTGATACCAATTGTTTTAACTTGGGGGTATTCGAGCAAAACGATGATACAAAATTAAGTACTAGAGACAAATTTAACGTGGTTCGATGACGGATTCCCAAACGAATTCTCTAGCTACCTCCACGATCAGAACCTGATGTTTATTGAGAGAGAATATTGATTTACGCACCACACTATCGAAAGTCACGACTTATGACACTTATATAGACCTAGGACCCTGACTTGTGCCCAAAGAAACCTAAGAAAGTTTCTAAAACAGACTAGGAAATAATTCCAGCCGCCCCAAATCTTCTTTGATTGAGTTATTCCAACCAAAAAGAAACTGACAAATTGAGTTTATGAAAATAATGCAAAACCCTTTTCACAATGCAATAGTGAATTAAAAAATCAAAATATATAGAACTACACTTACAAAAGGTAGATAATATCAAAATTCCGAAGGAACATCATCAAATGAACAATAATCTGAAAGTGATAGTTTTCACGGGTATTAAATATCATTTCGAATCCAATATTAGTATACTAACTATTAGGAATAATTCAATGAAGCAATGTCTGGTGAAGCATCGAAGAAACGAGGCAACAAAGGAAGTCGAAGACAAAGCAAAGCTTTTGGGAAATATGTCCATTCGTGTGAATGGCCGAAGGCACTTCGTATGAATGTATCGTCCCAATGAACAACACATTCGTGCGAATGGGCCTGGGCTAGAGCGCTGTTTTTTGTTTCCAAGTCCTCCTTGGAATGTTTCATGATGTTTCTTCGGCTCTAAGTCGGTATGCTAGTATAAATATGTGCTAGGTTCGTGGCTTTCAATGTGTTATTGTAATTGAGTTATTTATCTAAATAAATATCGAGTTTTGGCCGTGGAGGTAGCTAGCATCAAAACTAGTGAACCACGTTAATTCTTGTCTCTCGTTCTTTGTTTTTCATTCATCGTTCTTGCCTGATACGCATGTTATAACAAAATTTCAACACCCTCCCAAGCCGCAAGGCCGGCCGGGCCCCACTTTCGGAAGAGATGTCTCCGCCCGAGGTGATGAGCCTCATTGGGAAGGGATAAGGATCGTCGGTTCACAGCTAGTACAACCATCGATAACATTTCAAAACTTCAAATTATAACTTTTACAATTTCCATACAAATACAACAGTGATAATCTTTTGAAAATCAAGGAATACACTTTTAGGTGAGTTAATATACTATGTGATGTTCCAAGCTACAAGCTGTCCTGTCCAAAGTGTCGTGAACGTTCCCCACCTCGATAGCCAACCTGCGGTTTTAAAATAGCAAAAGCCGACGAAGTTTTTACAGAAAATAGTCAGCAAACGGCTGAGTAAGCTAACACCCATAGCACATAAACAGATTATGAGACATATGACATGAATAACCAATTCGCTGATAAATAAATGTCAAATACTCGCGGGAAAAGCGTTCACATCGATTCGGTGTGTCAAACTCCGTAACGTTCTCGAATTTCGTATTCCAACCCGAAGATGTGGTCCATCTCGGGAAATCACTTTTAATAGCAAATCACAATATTACTTTAATCTCAAGATATCTCATATCCATAAGAATCGAGTCCAGAATTTCATTTTAGCAACTAGTTGATACGGGGCGTGACCATATCCAGTCCACAACCTCTTTCTCATATGTGCAAAAGCACCCACATAACCATAACTCAATCACAGGAGGTCGCATCACAGCGCCTCATAACCATAACATAATCAAAAGAGGTCAGAGCCTCATAATCTCATAACAGTAACCAACACAATATGTCAGAAATGTATCGTATCAGGGATATGGCACAAACCCACGCACAACGGCTTTCCACTTTACATAATTACGTATTTTCATTCAAGGTATAGAATCGTGTAAGGAGTGTAGATGTTCAAGTTTATTTCAAATTATTTTAAAATAGAGTTTAGATGTTCGTCTTTCGGATTGTTATTTAGATTTGGACCAATTTCATACAATACTTCTAAAGAAGAGTTACTCAAGACCAAGTAGACAAATAAAACACGTACAGTAATAGATTCTCATTCAGTTGCCGTTTATAACTCCAAAGAAATATTTTCAAACCACCATATGTCCCGATTAGGGATAATCTCATAACACTGTCCCAATTAGGGGAAAAATCTCATATAGAATTTATTTCCGTTTGTTCATGAAAAACCATGTTTATTAATTAGTTGTAGCGGGGAACGAACCAATCCAATAATATAGAACCAACCATCTCGCATGCATCCAAGACCTTAAGTGCCGGCACCCCCCTAAGACTCTTGCGGCCAGAGAGGTGAGTACAGGGAGCAACCCGGGGCTAATTGCAACCGAGCAAAATATCAAAATAGAACGGCTGGCCGTGCCATCCCAAATACCATAACCACAGTGTATATAAGGTTCCGCCGCACAACTGTTTTCACTTTACGTTATTACGTGTTATTAATTTCACGTGATAGTTCTCAAAGAATCATTTAGACAAGTATTTGAAATTTCAAGTCGAACGTGTATAACACAAATCACATTATGAGACATTAAAGCATAAATATATATATATATATATATATATATATATTCGGACATGAAAGGAGGACAACACATTTGATGATTGTGGCTCGTGAACTAATTAATCGGGGTCTAATGTGTTAGTCGGGATTTGATTGGTACTTCGTTTAGACGTACTTCTTTCGGATTCTTATTTTCAGATTTGGATTGTCATTTTTTATACGATACTTCAAGGAAGAGTATTTCAAAATAAGCATATAACTCAAATAAATCAAGTACGGTAGAAACTTCACAAATAACTCACGCGATACGCGAAATGAAAGAAAGGCACGCGAGGCTAGGCATATTAACTTACCAAAATCCAAGCACGTCATATAAGTCGTTCTCGTCTACGGAATCGTCACCTACAAATCGGAGCTTCTAACTTAATATAATCTCAACAAATACACAACCTATATATATTTCTATCTCATTTTATTTTTCTCAAAACATATTAATTTTAATCTAATTTACAAACCCAAAAACATATTTTCTTCAATAATATATACCCCGTAAAATATACTTATTAATTTATAAATAATAATCTAATCAAATCAAATAAAAACTAATTTTATAAATAAATCTGAAATTAAAAACTGCAAAAAGTTTCAGAAATGTCAACAGCCTCCTCCAAAGTTTCTGAAACGACATTATAACCCCCCTGAAAACTTTCTGAAAAAGACACTTTAACCCCCTAAACATGAAATTTCAAACTAACCGATTAAAATATGGATTCGAAGCCTTAAAACTTGATTTTGATTACTAAAAAAAACTCAGGGGAAGATTTCGAGCATACCCAGTCCAAAAATCGCGAGAAACGATGAAGAAATAGGTCGGGTCAAGATCGCCGTCGGGGTCGCCGGAGTTGGAGCTCGCCTGGGCGTTCTCCGGTCGTTCTCGTCTTCGGTTGAGGCCTCCTGGAGCTTAGTCGGACTCCTATGAGTCCATTGGTACCGGTTTGGAGGCTTGGGTCGTCACGGTTGAACTCCGGCGAGAAGCTCGCCGAAATTCATGGAGGTGGCGGCGGTGTGGCTTGCGGTCTGCTGTTGCAGCGCTGCAGCTGCTGTTGTTTTCTTCTTCTTCTTCCTCTTCTTCTGGTCGTGCAGAGAAAGGGAAAGAGAGAGATAGCAGTGGAGGGGAGAGAGGTGACGGGCAGTGGTGGTGGCGGCCATGGATTCCGGCGGGTCTCCTCGGGAAGGCAGCGGCCATGATGCCGCTGCCGCTGCTGTGTCTTCTCGTCGTCAAAACAGAGAGCAAGAGGAAGGGGGGAAAGGAGCTGGGTTTGGCCTGGGTTGCTTCGCCGAGCTCGACGCCGGTAATAATGGTGGTGGCGGCGTCGGGGTTGATGGTGGTGGTTAGCTGTGGCCACTGTTGTGGCTGCTGCTGCTTTGTCGGCAGAACAGGGAGGCAGAGAGGGAGACGGGGGAAGAGATGGAGGTGATGGTGGTGATGGCGTTGTTGGTGATGGTAGCGTCGCCGGTGATGGTGGTGGGTTGGCGATGGTGGCGGTGCTTGTGGGTTCTCTCGGCCAGAACCAGAGGAGGGAGGGAGAGATGGTGAGATGGAGGGAGAGGTGATGGTGTGGTGAGGGTGGAGGTGGTCTCGGGTGGGTTTGCCGAAGGGGAGGAGAGGGATGAGATTAAATAGGAAAAGAGGGAGAGAGAGAGAGGGAGACGGGTGAGAGTGAGAGTGAGAGAGAGAGAGAGAGTTTACGTGAATGAGGAGGAGAGGAAGAGAGAATAAAAAAAAGAAAAAGAAAATGTTGGGGAATGGGGAGATGTTGGGGAATGGGGGAAAAGTCAGGAGGGTAAACATTTTATTATTATTATTATTATTATTATTATTATTATTATTATTATTATTATTATTATTATTATTATTATTATTATTATTATTATTATTATTATGGTATAAAGTATAGTATAATATACGTATATGTAGAGTATAAATACGACATAACAATACATATAGTATAAATACAAATACAAGTATTTAAATACTAAAAGTTTAGAAAAAGACAAATAATACCCCCAACTACAGCTATATAATATTATCCAAAACTGCAATTACCTCCCTACTAGTCATATAATTCAAAATAGTTGTTTTAAATTTTACGAAAAATACGTCAATACTATCTAGAAAAGTACGGGGTGTTACATCCTTCCCCCCTTAAAGAGAGCTTCGTCCTCGAAGCTAGGGTCGCTAAGTCTCGAAAAGGTTCTAAAGTCAACGTGTCTCATTATCGTATCGACAAATAAACAAGCATGTAGCAAATAATCACAAAGCAGCAAATAGCAACTATACCCGACATATAAAGACTTAAGCTATCCCGCAATCCCCGGCTTGTTCAATTTTATTACCGGTTTTAGTTTCGCCTATATTCATTTTAATTTTTGAAAAATCTTTTTAGTTGAAACCGAAGGGTCGTACTAACTTAGAACCGTCGGCTCTGATACCAACTACAACACCCTCCCGAACCGCAAGGCCGGCCGGGCCCCACGTTCGGAAGAGATGTCTCCGCCCGAGGTGATGAGCCTCATTGGGAACGGATAAGGATCGTCGGTTCACAGCTAGTACAACCATCGATAACATTTCAAAACTTCAAATTATAACTTTTACAATTTCCATACAAATACAACAGCGATAATCTTTTGAAAATCAAGGAATACACTTTTAGGTGAGTTAATATACTATGTGATGTTCCAAGCTACAAGCCGTCCTGTCCAAAGTGTCGTGAACGTTCCCCACCTCGATAGCCAACCTGCGGTTTTAAAATAGCAAAAGCCGACGCAGTTTTTACAGAAAATAGTCAGCAAACGGCTGAGTAAGCTAACACCCATAGCACGTAAACAGATTATGAGACATATGACAGGAATAACCAATTCGCTGATAAATAAATGTCAAATACTCGCGGGAAAAGCGTTCACATCGATTCGGTGTGTCAAACTCCGTAACGTTCTCGAATTTCGTATTCCAACCCGAAGATGTGGTCCATCTCGGGAAATCACTTTTAATAGCAAATCAAAATATTACTTTAATCTCAAGATATCTCATATCCATAAGAATCGATTCCAGAATTTCATTTTAGCAACTATTTGATACGGGGCGTGACCATATCCAGTCCACAACCTCTTTCTCATATGTGCAAAAGCACCCACATAACCATAACTCAATCACAGGAGGTCGCATCACAGCGCCTCATAACCATAACATAATCAAAAGAGGTCAGAGCCTCATAATCTCATAACAGTAACCAACACAATATGTCAGAAATGTATCGTATCAGGGATATGGCACAAACCCACGCACAACGGCTTTCCACTTTACATAATTACGTATTTTCATTCAAGGTATAGAATCGTGTAAGGAGTGTAGATGTTCAAGTTTATTTCAAATTATTTTACAATAGAGTTTAGATGTTCGTCTTTCGGATTGTTATTTAGATTTGGACCAATTTCATACAATACTTCTAAAGAAGAGTTACTCAAGACCAAGTAGACAAATAAAACACGTACAGTAATAGATTCTCATTCAGTTGCCGTTTATAACTCCAAAGAAATATTTTCAAACCACCATATGTCCCGATTAGGGATAATCTCATAACACTGTCCCAATTAGGGGAAAAATCTCATATAGAATTTATTTCCGTTTGTTCATGAAAAACCATGTTTATTAATTAGTTGTAGCGGGGAACGAACCAATCCAATAATATAGAACCAACCATCTCGCATGCATCCAAGACCTTAAGTGCCGGCACCCCCCTAAGACTCTTGCGGCCAGAGAGGTGAGTACAGGGAGAAACCCGGGGCTCATTGCAACCGAGCAAAATATCAAAATAGAACGGCTGGCCGTGCCATCCCAAATACCATAACCACAGTGTATATAAGGTTCCGCCGCACAACTGTTTTCACTTTACGTTATTACGTGTTATTAATTTCACGTGATAGTTCTCAAAGAATCATTTAGACAAGTATTTGAAATCTCAAGTCGAACGCGTATAACACAAATCACATTATGAGACATTAAAGCATAAATATATATATATATATATATATATATATATATATTCGGACATGAAAGGAGGAAAACACATTTGATGATAGTGGCTCGTGAACTAATTAATCGGGGCCTAATGTGTTAGTCGGGATTTGATTGGTACTTCGTTTAGACGTACTTCTTTCGGATTCTTATTTTCAGATTTGGATTGTCATTTTTTATACGATACTTCAAGGAAGAGTATTTCAAAATAAGCAAATAACTCAAATAAATCAAGTACGGTAGAAACTTCACAAATAACTCACGCGATACGCGAAATGAAAGAAAGGCACGCGAGGCTAGGCATATTAACTTACCAAAAATCAAGCACGTCATATAAGTCGTTCTCGTCTACGGAATCGTCACCTACAAATCGGAGCTTCTAACTTAATATAATCTCAACAAATACACAACCTATATATATTTCTATCTCATTTTATTTTTCTCAAGACATATTAATTTTAATCTAATTTACAAACCCAAAAACATATTTTCTTCAATAATATATACCCCGTAAAATATACTTATTAATTTATAAATAATAATCTAATCAAAATAAATAAAAACTAATTTTATAAATAAATCTGAAATTAAAAACTGCAAAAAGTTTCTGAAATGTCAACTGCCTCCTCTAAAGTTTCTGAAACGATATTATAACCCCCCTGAAAACTTTCTGAAAAAGACACTTTAACCCCCTTGACAGCGTAAACCTATCTGCTTTTTCGCAAGTGTACGATCAAGTAATATAGAGTATGTAATTGTGACTCTAGTTGTCGAACCCTCGAGAACAGTTTAAGTTGTTGCTAATTAGAATTAGAATTAGACGCAAAGTTTGTAAAAAGGAGGAAGGTTTGGGGTTTAACTCTACTCACTAAATTGCGGTAAATAAAACAATTTTTTATAAAAGCTTATTTTATTTTTCTTTTAAATATTTTGCAAAAACCACGGTAGTTGTAAAAATCGATAATGCTAAGAATAAGCTCTCCCACTTTCACCAGGATATCTTCAATTACTCCATAGGCAGGTTTCACAGATATGTCAGCCATTTGAAGCATAATTCTTGTTGGACGTGGTTCTCCGACTCCCAGACTTTTGAAGATGGTCAGTGGCATTAAATTTATGCTGGCGCCCAAGTCGCATAGGGCTTTTCCTGTGTATGCACTGCCCAGGGTTACTGGAATAACAAAGCTGCCAGGGTCTTTCTTTTTCAGTGGTAGACCATTTTTTACACAACTGCTCGCTTCTGCCGTCAGATTCACTGTTTCGAAGTCACTCATTCGCCTTCTTCCATACAAGATGTCCTTGAGAAATTTCGCATAAGTAGGCATTTTGGCAAGTGCTTCGGCAAAGGTATGTTTATCTGTAATTGCTTGAATACCTCCAGAAATATGGCGTAGTCTTTGCTGTCATCTCTCTTACGTGTCTTCAGAGGGTAAGGAACCTCCTTAGAAATTGGCACTGTTTCTGGATTACCCTCATTAGTCTGCGCTGCTTCCTGCTCGACCGAACCCCTTTTCTGAGGGTTAGCGGTTGAACTGTCTTCCCGGTCAATCACTTCCTGTTCAATAATTTTTGACTTTTCTGCGCGTGCATGACTGGGATACGGAGGATCCTGCAGTGAAATTCCACTCCGAGTTGTGATAGCATTGATTTGAGCGCGTGGATTGTTCACTGTGTTTGATGGTAAATTCCCTGGGGCTCGTTCTGCCTGGTTCTGTGCAAGCTGTCCATTCTGTACCTCCAAGTTGCGGATAGCAATCTTCATCTGGCTTACATCAGCAGTTAATGACTCCATCTGCGCGAATCTAGTTTCCCACTGCTTATTGAATTTCTCCATATAGGACTCAAAATGTTGCTGTGACAAATTTAGCTGTGGTGCTGCTTGTGCAGGCTGAGCTGGAGCTGTCTGTTGTGTGTGTGGCCTGTGCTGGAATCCAGGTGCATATACTGCTGCATTGGGGTTTCCATAGCGAAACCCTGGATGATCACGTGTGCCTGGTCTGTAGCGACTAGGATCCCACTGCTGCTGAACATAGTTGGCATCTTCGGTCTGAAGCTCAAGAATTGCTGCGTCGAAGTCAGGTTCTTCTACTGATGCTACCGGCTTCTTCTCTGTATACACCTTCTTGACTAAGTCCTGTACCACTTTCGTAAGATTGTCAATCCTGTCATCAACCACTGGTTCTGCTACTGCTGTGAGCCTGCGGTCATCAAACAGGCGAGTATCCTGTTTGGCTAATTGTTTCATCAGTTCGTATGCTCCATCCTTATCCACATGGTATAAAAAGTTACCCCCAGCTTCCCTATCAATCCTGTCAGCATTCTCCCTGTGAAGAGCATGGTAGAATACCTGCAGAATTTTCGCGTCCCCGAAACCGTGATTGGGGCATTTTTTAACGAGTCTCATCAACCTGTCCCATGCGTCTACCACTGTCTCCCCCATCTGCTGTTTGAAAGATAAAATCTCACTCTGCAGCTTGATAACGCGGGATGCAGGGTAGAATTTTGCCAAGAAATCAGCAACACACCCCTCCCAGGTAGTGATAGACCTCGGTGGTCTTGCCTCCAGCCAATCTTTTGCTGTTCCGAACAAGCAGTATGGGAATAAAATCAGCTTTAGCATGTCCGCTTCGACTCCTCTATACTTAATCTTGTTGCAGTAATCTTCAAATTTTCCAAGGAAGTCGTTTGGATCTTCATCTGCCTTCCCATTAAAAGGACAATGAGTCTGGGCGGTCTGAATGGTGGATGATTTCAGATCGAAGTGCTCTGCTGTAATGGGTGGCACTACGATAGCTGGTTGATGTCCTCCGGTTGGGACTTCAAAGTTTTCAACTAACTCCCTTCCAGACATGTTATAAGTCCTCTGATTGTTCCTGGCAGCAAAACCTGTTGCTATCAGCTCTTCAATGTAAAGAGCCATCTGTGCTGGAGTACGTTGCTGCTGTCCTGTGGGTGTTCCTGTTTCGGTTGTGGTGTCTTCTCCGTGCTCAGACATCGCGGCTCGGTGTCTGCGACTTTGCTCTCTGAAAAGTTTTTCGGGATCTTCAAGTGGTGATACCAGTTTGCTAGGCAATCTGGGCATAAACTAGAATAGCCTGAAAATCAGAATTCAAGAGCAGTAAGTCGAAAGAAAGTAAACGTAAAAAGAAAAGAAAAAACTCTGAGACTTATTCTAATGTCTTTTTAACAAAAACTGTAACTGTTCCCCGGCAACGGCGCCAAAAACTTGACAGCGTAAACCTATCTGCTTTTTCGCAAGTGTACGATCAAGTAATATAGAGTATGTAATTGTGACTCTGGTTGTCGAACCCTCGAGAACAGTTTAAGTTGTTGCTAATTAGAATTAGAATTAGACGCAAAGTTTGTTAAAAGGAGGAAGGTTTGGGGTTTAACTCTACTCACTAAATTGCGGTAAATAAAACAATTTTTTAGAAAAGCTTATTTTATTTTTCTTTTAAATATTTTGCAAAAACCACGGTAGTTGTAAAAATCGATAATGCTAAGAATCTAGGTTCCAGGATCCCCTAGGGTACTCTCCAGCTTTCATGGTATATTTGATTTCAGAAACACACGGTGGTTTTGTTTATGCCAGCATACCAATAGTACAATCTCCTCTCGGTCTCATGCACCTATCACTCTCCTGCAGATTTTCGGGTCCTCTCGGTCCACCTAAATCTGCAGGTTTGTTCTAAGTCTGCTAGGGTTACAGGTTCTCCTCTCGGTCTCCCCCTAAACGTCTAACAGTTGGTCTAATGCTCCTGGGCTAGTCCCCTGATTCTTTTCACCTCTCAGTCCATCAAGGTAGAGTACTAAATCCTGTCTTTTCTTCCTAACTCTCACTGGTCACTCTCGCGCACCAGATCCTGTCTATAACACTCCTGGGTGATCAAGCCATTCATGTATGTAAATAAAATCAAAGACAGAATAATAAACAATCCATCCTGTATTAAGACTTAGCTAGCCATGCATCTGAAAATCAAACAACCAAGTCTGCTGAATTCATAAACCCTAGGTTCACCGAGAACCTAGGAAAAAGGTCTAGCTAGCTTGCATTATTGAAACACAACAATTCATAAAAGAGAGAAAAGATCAAACTAGTTATTTGCTGAATACTGAAAAATTGCTCCAATCCTGCTCTGCTCCAACCCTGGCGGCTCTGAAACTGGCTGCTGTGATGATGATGATAGATGTGCGAGTGTGTATGCGTAACCCTAATTCAGTGCTGGGACACCTCCTTTTATACTGCCACAGTCTCCAAAAAGTAATGCACGAAATTCCTGTTTTACCCTCAAAAAGACCCGTCCTGGAAGCTTCTGGAAACCGTCTGCGCGTTCGAACGCAACTCTCCTGCGTTCAAACGCAGTGCGTCTGAACGCACTCCTCCTGCGTTTGAACGCAGGCCTTAACCATTTTTCCTTCCTCTGGCTTCTGACTTCTCGGACACGTGCGTTTGAACGCAGCTCGCCTGCGTCTGAACGCACGCCTTGGTCTTTTATTCTTCTGAGTGTCGAGTCCTGCGTTTGAACGCACCCCTTAGCTTTTCTGCACTTCTGACTTTGAACCCTGCGTTTGAACGCAGATCGCCTGCGTCTGAACGCAGGACTTAGCCTACTTTCTAGCCATTTTCCTGCTGCTCCCATCATGTGCGTCTGAACGCAGGTACCCTGCGTTTGAACGCACAACTTAGCCTTTTTTTCTCTTTTTTCTGCTCAGCTTTCCTGACACGCTGCCTCCCATCCAAGTTAATCTCATGCATTTCTCGGCACCTGTTACCTGCACATCATAACACGTACCCGCGATCATATCCAACAAACAAAAGTATGCATAAAATTACTCAAATTTTGCAGTCTTGTTCTATAAATCTCTGCCTCGTATCAGGTGGAAAATAAGCTGAAAATGGCCAAACTCAACTCTCACAGGGTTAAAACCAATGGTAAAAAGATGTCCCAGACTAATCCATTTTCAAGCTGTCACCCCTAAACATGAACTTTCAAACTAACCGATTAAAATATGGATTCGAAGCCTTAAAACTTGATTTTGATTACTAAAAACAACTCAGGGGAAGATTTCGAGCATACCCAGTCCAAAAATCGCGAGAAACGATGAAGAAATAGGTCGGGTCAAGATCGTCGTCGGGGTCGCCGGAGTTGGAGCTCGCCTGGGCGTTCTCCGGTCGGTCTCGTCTTCGGTTGAGGCCTCCTGGAGCTTAGTCGGACTCCTCTGAGTCCATTGGTACCGGTTTGGAGGCTTGGGTCATCACGGTTGAACTCCGGCGAGAAGCTCGCCGGAATTCATGGAGGTGGCGGCGGTGTGGCTTGCGGTCTTCTGTTGCAGCGCTGCAGCTGCTGTTGTTTTCTTCTTCTTCCTCTTCTTCTGGTCGTGCAGAGAAAGGGAGAGAGAGAGATAGCAGTGGAGGGGAGAGAGGTGACGGGCAGTGGTGGTGGCAGCCATGGATTCCGGCGGGTCTCCTCGGGAAGGCAGCGGCCATGATGTCGCTGCCGCTGCTGTGTCTTCTCGTCGGCAAAACAGAGAGCAAGAGGGGGGGAAAAGGAGCTGGGTTTGGCCTGGGTTGCTTCCCCGAGCTCGACGCCGGTAATAATGGTGGTGGCGGCGTCGGGGTTGATGGTGGTGGTTGGCTGTGGCCACTGTTGTGACTGCTGCTGCTTTGTCGGCAGAACAGGGAGGCAGAGAGGGAGACGGGGGAAGAGATGGAGGTGATGGTGGTGATGGCGTTGTTGGTGATGGTAGCGTCGCCGGTGATGGTGGTGGGTTGGCGATGGTGGCGGTGCTTGTGGGTTCTCTCGGCCAGAACCAGAGGAGGGAGGGAGAGATGGTGAGATGGAGGGAGAGGTGATGGTGTGGTGAGGGTGGAGGTGGTCTCGGGTGGGTTTGCCGAAGGGGAGGAGAGGGATGAGATTAAATAGGAGAAGAGGGAGAGAGAGAGAGGGAGACGGGTGAGAGTGAGTGAGAGAGAGAGAGAGTTTACGTGAATGAGGAGGAGAGGAAGAGAGAATAAAAAAAAAAATGTTGGGGAATGGGGAGATGTTGGGGAATGGGGGAAAAGTCAGGAGGGTAAACATTTTATTATTATTATTATTATTATTATTATTATTATTATTATTATTATTATTATTATTATTATTATTATTATTATTATTATTATTATTATTATTATGGTATAAAGTATAGTATAATATACGTATAGGTAGAGTATAAATACGACATAACAATACATATAGTATAAATACAAATACAAGTATTTAAATACTAACAGTTTAGAAAAAGACAAATAATACCCCCAACTACAGCTATATAATATTATCCGAAATTGCAATTACCTCCCTACTAGTCATATAATTCAAAATAGTTGTTTTAAATTTTACGAAAAATACGTCAATACTATCTAGAAAAGTACGGGGTGTTACATCCTTCCCCCCTTAAAGAGAGCTTCGTCCTCGAAGCTAGGGTCGCTAAGTCTCGGAAAGGTTCTAAAGTCAACGTGTCTCATTATCGTATCGGCAAATAAACAAGCATGTAGCAAATAATCACAAAGCAGCAAATAGCAACTATACCCGACATATAAAGACTTAAGCTATCCCGCAATCCCCGGCTTGTTCAATTTTATTACCGGTTTTAGTTTCGCCTATATTCATTTTAATTTTTGAAAAATCTTTTTAGTTGAAACCGAAGGGTCGTACTAACTTAGAACCGTCGGCTCTGATACCAACTGCAACACCCTCCCGAACCGCAAGGCCGGTCGGGCCCCACGTTCGGAAGAGATGTCTCCGCCCGAGGTGATGAGCCTCATTGGGAACGGATAAGGATCGTCGGTTCACAGCTATTACAACCATCGATAACATTTCAAAACTTCAAATTATAACTTTTACAATTTCCATACAAATACAACAGTGATAATCTTTTGAAAATCAAGGAATACACTTTTAGGTGAGTTAATATACTATGTGATGTTCCAAGCTACAAGCCGTCCTGTCCAAAGTGTCGTGAACGTTCCCCACCTCGATAGCCAACCTGCGGTTTTAAAATAGCAAAAGCCGACGCAGTTTTTACAGAAAATAGTCAGCAAACGACTGAGTAAGCTAACACCCATAGCACGTAAACAGATTATGAGACATACGACAGGAATAACCAATTCGCTGATAAATAAATGTCAAATACTCGCGGGAAAAGCGTTCACATCGATTTGGTGTGTCAAACTCCGTAACGTTCTCGAATTTCGTATTCCAACCCGAAGATGTGGTCCATCTCGGGAAATCACTTTTAATAGCAAATCACAATATTACTTTAATCTCAAGATATCTCATATCCATAAGAATCGAGTCCAGAATTTCATTTTAGCAACTAGTTGATACGGGGCGTGACCATATCCAGTCCACAACCTCTTTCTCATATGTTCAAAAGCACCCACATAACCATAACTCAATCACAGGAGGTCGCATCACAGCGCCTCATAACCATAACATAATCAAAAGAGGTCAGAGCCTCATAATCTCATAACAGTAACCAACACAATATGTCAGAAATGTATCGTATCAGGGATATGGCACAAACCCACGCACAACGGCTTTCCACTTTACATAATTACGTATTTTCATTCAAGGTATAGAATCGTGTAAGGAGTGTAGATGTTCAAGTTTATTTCAAATTATTTTACAACAGAGTTTAGATGTTCGTCTTTCGGATTGTTATTTAGATTTGGACCAATTTCATACAATACTTCTAAAGAAGAGTTACTCAAGACCAAGTAGACAAATAAAACACGTACAGTAATAGATTCTCATTCAGTTGCCGTTTATAACTCCAAAGAAATATTTTCAAACCACCATATGTCCCGATTAGGGATAATCTCATAACACTGTCCCAATTAGGGGAAAAATCTCATATAGAATTTATTTCTGTTTGTTCATGAAAAACCATGTTTATTAATTAGTTGTAGCGGGGAACGAACCAATCCAATAATATAGAACCAACCATCTCGCATGCATCCAAGACCTTAAGTGCCGGCACCCCCCCTAAGACTCTTGCGGCCAGAGAGGTGAGTACAGGGAGCAACCCGGGGCTAATTGCAACCGAGCAAAATATCAAAATAGAACGGGTGGCCGTGCCATCCCAAATACCATAACCACAGTGTATATAAGGTTCCGCCGCACAACTGTTTTCACTTTACGTTATTACGTGTTATTAATTTCACGTGATAGTTCTCAAAGAATCATTTAGACAAGTATTTGAAATCTCAAGTCGAACACGTATAACACAAATCACATTTTGAGACATTAAAGCATAAATATATATATATATATATATATATATATATATATATATATATTCGGACATGAAAGGAGGACAACACATTTGATGATTGTGGCTCGTGAACTAATTAATCGGGGCCTAATGTGTTAGTCGGGATTTGATTGGTACTTCGTTTAGACGTACTTCTTTCGGATTCTTATTTTCAGATTTGGATTGTCATTTTTTATACGATACTTCAAGGAAGAGTATTTCAAAATAAGCAAATAACTCAAATAAATCAAGTACGGTAGAAACTTCACAAATAACTCACGCGATACGCGAAATGAAAGAAAGGCACGCGAGGCTAGGCATATTAACTTACCAAAATCCAAGAACGTCATATAAGTCGTTCTCGTCTACGGAATCGTCACCTACAAATCGGAGCTTCTAACTTAATATAATCTCAACAAATACACAACCTATATATATTTCTATCTCATTTTATTTTTCTCAAGACATATTAATTTTAATCTAATTTACAAACCCAGATACATATTTTCTTCAATAATATATACCCTGTAAAATATACTTATTAATTTATAAATAATAATCTAATCAAATTAAATAAAAACTAATTTTATAAATAAATCTGAAATTAAAAACTGCAAAAGTTTCTAAAATGTCAACTGCCTCCTCCAAAGTTTCTGAAACGACATTATAACCCCCTCAAAACTTTCTGAAAAAGACACTTTAACCCCCTAAACATGAACTTTCAAACTAACCGATTAAAACATGGATTCGAAGCCTTAGAACTTGATTTTGATTACTAAAAACAACTCAGGGGAAGATTTCGAGCATACCCAGTCCAAAAATCGCGAGAAACGATGAAGAAATAGGTCGGGTCAAGATCGTCGTCGGGGTCGCCGGAGTTGGAGCTCGCCTGGGCGTTCTCCGGTCGGTCTCGTCTTCGGTTGAGGCCTCCTGGAGCTTAGTCAGACTCCTTTGAGTCCATTGGTACCGATTTGGAGGCTTGGGTCGTCACGGTTGAACTCCGGCGAGAAGCTCGCCGGAATTCATGGAGGTGGCGGCGGTGTGGCTTGCGGTCTGCTGTTGCAGCGCTGCAGCTGCTGTTGTTTTCTTCTTCTTCTTCCTCTTCTTCTGGTCGTGCAGAGAAAGGGAGAGAGAGAGATAGCAGTGGAGGGGAGAGAGGTGACGGGCAGTGGTGGTGGCGGCCATGGATTCCGGCGGGTCTCCTCGGGAAGGCAGCGGCCATGATGCCGCTGCCGCTGCTGTGTCTTCTCGTCGGCAAAACAGAGAGCAAGAGGGGGGGAAAAGGAGCTGGGTTTGGCCTGGGTTGCTTCGCCGAGCTCGACGCCGGTAATAATGGTGGTGGCGGCGTCGGGGTTGATGGTGGTGGTTGGCTGTGGCCACTGTTGTGGCTGCTGCTGCTTTGTCGGCAGAACAGGGAGGCAGAGAGGGAGACGGGGGAAGAGATGGAGGTGATGGTGGTGATGGTGTTGTTGGTGATGGTAGCGTCGCCGGTGATGGTGGTGGGTTGGCGATGGTGGCGGTGCTTGTGGGTTCTCTCGGCCAGAACCAGAGGAGGGAGGGAGAGATGGTGAGATGGAGGGAGAGGTGATGGTGTGGTGAGGGTGGAGGTGGTCTCGGGTGGGTTTGCCGAAGGGGAGGAGAGGGATGAGATTAAATAGGAGAAGAGGGAGAGAGAGAGAGGGAGACGGGTGAGAGTGAGTGAGAGAGAGAGAGTTTACGTGAATGAGGAGGAGAGGAAGAGAGAATAAAAAAAAAAAGAAAATGTTGGGGAATGGGGGAGAAGTCAGGAGGGTAAACATTTTATTATTATTAATATTATTATTATTATTATTATTATTATTATTATTATTATTATTATTATTATTATTATTATTATAGTATAAAGTATAGTATAATATACGTATAGGTAGAGTATAAATACGACATAACAATACATATAGTATAAATACAAATACAAGTATTTAAATACTAAAAGTTTAGAAAAAGACAAAAAATACCCCCAACTACAGCTATATAATATTATCCAAAATTGCAATTACCTCCCCTACTAGTCATATAATTCAAAATAGCTGTTTTAAATTTTACGAAAAATACGTCAATACTTTCTAGAAAAGTACGGGGTGTTACAAAAATGGTATCAGAGCCTCGGGTTAGGGTTTCGAGAGTAATGATGTCAGGATCTTCAATGAAGATCGAGAAGTCCAATGGGAGGAACAATTTCGGTCTGTGGCAGATCAAGATACAAGCGTTGTTGAAACACAATGATCTATGGCTGTCTATGGCGTCCAACAAGGGCAACATGAATACAACCACCACGGCATACCTAAAGATGGAGGAGAAGGCAAACACAACATAATGTTGTGTCTGATGGACGACGTGATAACGAGAGTCGTAGATCAGGAAACGACTGCTGGTTTATGGTCAACTTTGGGGAGTATTTACATGTTGATATCGGTTGCCAACAATTTGATGCTGAAGCATAAATTCTTCACTCTACCAGTTTGATATGTCACAAACTTTTGTGAAAACTTTCTTTGGGGGGGGGGGGGGCTCTATACCTTTTTGTTTTGTCCTCCACAAAATGAGATAAATCTGTAGGTTTAGCTTTCCTTCCAGTTTGGCAACCATTGCAGAACTTGTGATATTCTTCTGTTGAAAGTTAATGAATTTTCTATAAAGCTACTTAATATATCTAATTGTAATTATCCTGAATTAGTTGCTATTGTAGAATGTTCTGTAGATAAGAATGTAAATACTAGAAGTATTAGGGGCCTTGTTGTAGAATATTGTAGAATCAAGGACTATGTAGAAAATATAAGAAATTATAGAAATATTGATAGAACAACCGACCTATGTAGTACTATAAATAGAACATCATATAAAGTATGTTTCAACTACTAATTATGAGAGCAAAGGCGTTTTTCCCAGTGGTTTAAGGGAGTGCCCCGCTAGCTCATCGGCCCAAGTTCGAGCCACACCCCCTCCTCCATAGTTAGATAATATATGTAGTATGCATTTCTTACCAATGTCCAAAAAAAACTACTAATTATGAGGTTTCGTTTTCCATTACTTGAGCACTACACAACGTACTTCTCATCTCTTCTACAACCCTCTCGTTTACACTTCAATCCACATTGGTCACTCTCCATCAAACACCTTCATATATGTTTCCGCTTCACTCCCTCTACTAAAACCAACCAATACCAACACTACTCACCCTCTAAAAACCAATACCTTCCCCTCAAAAAAATAAAATAAAATAAAAACCAATACCTTCAAACACTTACAGTCAGTTTCAGGATCTCGTAGCTCAAAAAGAAGAGGTCAACCTAACATCTAGGTCGTGCTTCCTAATCATTACCGTATTCATGCTTAAATATCCATGAATGAATCCATAATCATGGATAATCTTTAGTTCATATGTAACACAACTGCATTTACAACATGAAATTACAGAAACGAATAAGAATTACTACAAGTAGGAAGCATATAAATAACTGTGTACTTCTACCTTATGATTTTCTTTAAGTCATTGGATAGATATGTGTCCATCCGATCAGGAGCCTCAATAATCTCTCCTTTTTTATTGGAGCAACTATAGTGAAAAATTTTATGATGTTAGAGGCATCACTCCTGTATCTTTAAGCGGACTCACTGCAAACCTCCGACTCTGTCATTCAAAGCCAACCAAGTTTTCAGAGGCATCACTCCTGTATCTTTAAGCGGACTCACTTCAAACCTCCGACTCTGTTGAAAAATAAAACAAGTATATCACATTTTATTCTATGACCATGACATAAAAGCACAATTATCATCACATATTATGAGTTACATTTAAACAATCTACTGCAATATCAATATGATTTCGGAGTATATATTAATATGTCCCACGCCAAGATGGATAGTTAAAGTTTGCAATGATATTCATATCTTACACAAAAAAGTGTACATTCCCAACTGTTGTTAGATGTCTTTGGAGTATCTATAGATTTTTCTGAAGACTACAAATCTGCTTAATATTTTCTTGATGTATCTCTCTTGCGATAAGAACAACTTCTTCTTCTTCTTCCTGTCCATAGGGCTGTAAGGAAAACCGAATAAACTGGTCAAACCGACCGAACCAAACCGAATGTCGTGGTTTTGGACGGTTTTTAAGGATGTTCGGTTTACGAACGATTCAATATTTTTACAAACCGGTCTAATTGAGTTGGTTTCAAGAATGGTCACACAGGAAATTTTACCACGCCAAAGCTGGAGTTCCCAAAATTCAATGAAAATGAACCTTTAGAATGGTTGGGAAGTGTAAGAGGTATTTCTTGCTACACATATTTTAGATGAACAAAATTTAATTTTGATAACAATTTCTTGGTGTTTATTTGAGTATCAGGACTTACATGGGTGACATGGTTGGCATTATGAGAATATGTTATTAATGAGATTTGAGAGAGGGATTTGATAACATCTTGGGGGAATTCAGTAAAATGGCTCAAGAAACCACCGTTTTAGAATACGAAACCAATTTTGACAAACTTAAGCCCATGGTCAAGGTTGTATATGGATATTATGGTGAAATTTATTACATGAAAATGTTCTTGAGTAGACTTACGGAGGATATACACGACATAGCTGCAGCTCGCGAAAACACTCACTCTCCAAAGTTTGACAAACAATGGGAAGCAGTACAAGATTTATCATTCAATAACATGTATAATGCTACCATTGTTAGTACTGGAATGTCAAAGTATAGTAGTGTCTTTTCACCTCAGTTAAATGGAATAAATACTTTGTAGCATCATCTAATGTCAGATAACTACAAGTGGAAAGAATTACACCAGAGGAGATGAGATTAATAAGGGAGAAGGAACTTTGTTATACATTGATGAAAATATTATGCTATGCATGTTAATTGGGGAGGAGTGGAACAATAAAGAATAAATGCACAGTCAAGAGTATGTTGAATTACCGAAAGAAGAAGAGAACCTCACCATTTCATTACATGCACTATCTGGAACCTCAAGTCCACAAATTGTCAGGTTCAAAGGACAGATCAAGAACCACTCAATGAGTATGCTACTCAATTCAGGAGCTACTCACAATTTCTTGGACCACAATGGGGTAGAACAATTATCTCTTCCAGTGGTATAGTTCTCCAACATGAATGTCACCTTTGTAGATGGTAGTATACTCGAGTGTCAAGGCCAATGTAGAAATGTGACTGTTAAGCTGCAAGAAGAAAATTTTACAATGGATTTTAATGTGATGAACTTAGGAGGGTGTGATACAGTTCTGGGAATTCAGTGGTTGCAAGAGACAAGTTCAATCCATATTGACTTCAAGAATCATAAAATATCTTTTGTCAAACACGAAAAACCAGTGACTTTGAAAAGCAGTGGGCAAAAAGAACAACTAGAGCAAGCAAGTGTGAAGTTCATTCTCGAGTATTGCAGCACTAATCAGCAAGGAATCAATGCACAACTCTATAGTATTCATAGCACCAGAAACCATTCAGTCAGATATACATGAATTGTTAAAAGCTTATAATGATGTATTTGCAGAACCATCAATATGACCATCGGATTCCACTGAATGCGGGTTCAAATCCTTTGTGTACTAGACCTTACACATACTTGCTTATTCATAAAAGTGAAACTGAAAAATTAGTAAAAGATATGTTGGATAATGGGTTATTGGGGAGAGTACTAGTTCTTTTGCTAACCCATTTCTATTGGTCAATAAAAAGGATGGATCAATGAAAATGTATATATTTTCTATAAAGAGTTAAATGATCTTACTGTGAAGAAAAAATCTCCTATACCAATCATAGATGAGTTGAGAACTCAAAGGGGATACATGGTTTTATAAACTTGAATTAAGATGTGGATATCATCAAGTAATAATGACATAGAAGGATACACACAAGATTGCTTTCAGAATTCACCATGGAAATTTTGAATTCTAGGTTATGCCATTTGGCTTAACTAATACCCAAGCCACTTTTTAAGCTTTAATGAACAAGGTTTTTGAACCACACTTGAGGCAATTCATACTACTATTATTTGATGATATTTTTGTGTATAGGGCCACTTTATAGCTATATGTTTAGCATCTGCCAAAGACATTAATTTTCTTAGAGACAATAACTTGTGTGTCAAATTATGCAAATGTGATTTTGTCCAAAGACAATGGGAGTATTCGGGTAATGTAATCTCAGGCCAAGGAGTGCAGACAGATCATAAAAAAAATTAGTGTATGCAGTCTTGGCCTACACCTATATCATTCAAGAAACTGAGGGGTTTTCTGGGTCTTACACATTGCTACAAGAGGTTTGTGCAAGGGTATGGGAGCATAAGCAAGCCCTTGACAGAAATACTCAAGAATAATGCTTTCCAATGGAATTGTGCAACTGAGAATTCATATTAAGCACTCGCGAAAGCTATGTCACAAACACTTGTATTTGATTTTCCATACTTCACAAAACCTTTTTGTCTTGGAAACATATGCTTGTGGTTTAGGAATTAGGGGAGTGTTAATGCGAAACAAATATCCTATAGCTTATCTCAGCTAATCTTTGGCTCCCAAAGTTCAGAGTTTATCCACCTACGAGAAAGAAAAATCTGCTATTGTTCATGCAATCACAAAGTTGAGGTATATCTAGAAGAGACTCCATTCATGAGAAAAATTGACCATCAAAGCCTAAGTTGTTTCTTAGTGTCTACCTTACTCCAACAAGAGTAGCTCAGTAAGTTGTTAGGTCTCGCCTACACCATTACTTACAAGAAGAGGCAAGAGAACTTTTTGGCATATGCATTATCAGACTTCCTCATGATCAACCCTTTATGGCTGCGCCCAACTTACTCGATCCAACCTAGATGGGTGAACTGGTGTTGAAGGCCAAATCCAACATCCATATCATCTCAAGAATGACCTCTTTTGGCATGAAAACAACTTTGTATTTGCAAAAAAAAATGGAGCTCTTAGATCTAAGATCATGTTGGAGGGTACACAATTATGGTGTTGGAAGGCATTATGATATTAATGAAACTTACAACCGAGCTAGAGGTGCACAATTCTGGTGTGAGGAGAGAGACTGCATCTCGCCCAACCTCAGCTACTCATTCTAATAATCTCATAAACTCTCATCTCAATTAAGCTCATCCAAATTCACCCATTAAGTTCATCACCCTCAACCTTATCGACCGCTCTCAATACTATCAATCACACTACTAACAATACTAGGTATTACCATTCCTTCAACATTAATTCAAAAAACTAACGAGACCCTGATTGTGACGCCATTAGCCTGATGGAGTTAGTTTTGTGGACAAATTTGTCCGTCGTCTCATGCAAAAATTCAATTATGCTCTTAGGTAACCCCTCTATTTTGTACAGTGTGGTGGCAAATTTTCCAAGAAATTATTTTAACGACATACCCCAACTCTAGACTAACGGCACCACAATAAAAGGGTGTACATTTTATGATGTTCGGCACACTAAAAGGGTGAAAGTGTCATTATTTCCAAAGTGGAAGGGGAAAAAATTGTCCTTCAGTCAAAACTAGAGTGAGTAAAAGTGTATTTTACCGAGGGCGTGGGAGCATTAGGGTGGTTGTGGTAATTTCTTGTTTGTGGAGATTGGGGGTCCTACAGTTCTACTTGTGGAGAGTTTCTACTTGCCCTCTACTTCAATCTGTGCCCAGAAACTTGTATATTTATGGCTGGCTGGGGCTCTGTGAGAGGGGGTCGGAGGAAAATTTGTGTCCTTTCTTTGCCGACGAGAATGAGTGAAACCAACTACTACCTACTCCTCCATCGTTAATCTATTCTACTACACCCCCCACCCCACCTACGAGTCAAAGGCTCAACTCAACTCAACACGACAACGAAACGAATCAACAATTCTCTTCTTCTTCGCTCTCTCTCTCTGGAACGAAGGAAGGAGGTTACACAGTTAGTCCACGAAATTCAGCCAAATGGCGAGACCTGGAAACAAGACTATACATGCCAAGCTGGTAGGTATGTCCTGATTAACTACTCTCTTCAGCCCTAATTGTAATCTTCCTAGTTTGCTGGGAAAAAAAGAAACTGGAAACAAACATTGTGAGTGACCCAATAGAGAAATATATAGATATTCTGATGATGTGTGTGTTTGTGCAATTGAACCGCCACTATCATAGGAAGACCAAATTTGGCCCTCAAGATTATTTAGGGTTCTACAAAAAAAAATTGTAATTGGAATTAATGCCTAGTTCATTACTACCTGAAATTGGTTATATGATATTCAAATTGTCATAGTACTTCAACACAGTAGTGAATTGTGTTGATTACTAGCGGCTTCAATAGGTGAATTTTTGTCTCTGGTGGTCACAGGTAGTCAATAGATGTGGGATAATGAGGGTAACTAGAAGAAACCGAAACACATTATAGTGCTGCATATCTGCATATTTGTGGCTCTTACTTTGACAAGGGGGAAGCGCATACCCTACACTGGGGGTATTATGGAGCTGTGGCTCTTACCTTGATAGGGGGGAGTGCACAGTTGCACACACCAAAAAGTGGCTGCAATTATAGGCTAGTATCGGCTACCAACTTAGGAGTTTGAACGAGTTCTAATAGATATCCATCTCAGTTATGATTGTATAACATATGTAAAACCCATATGAGCCAAGCTGAAGGCTCTTGACATCTACTATCAGGGAGGCTTATATGGTTTTAGTCACTTTCACAAAAGGAAGAACCATGAGTTCCACTTGCCTGACAACCCATACCAATAATTTCAGAGTCTTGTCATATAGATAGCATGATGGTAATCGCTCAGCCTTACACATGACCGTGGCTTGAACTTGAACTTGGACTTGGTAGAGCATAAACCAACAGTGTCTTCTCAAAAGGGAGAGTTTGGAGTTCAATGCTCCTGTTTCTGCACCCGTCACACACACACACAAATGATAGATAGTTGTTAAGTTCAGGTTTTGTGTTGTACACTTAAACTTGTACCCCAAGCTTCCAATCCATTACAGAGTCAGCACACCACCACACCAAACCACCTACAATTTCGTCGCCGTCTCTCCAAATTTTGATCTAGCTCTCTCCCTAACGGACCTGACCGTTGCCTTCTTGGACAATTCTTGTAACTTCTAGTTATATCACTGTGTTCTGCTTGCAATCCAGAAGGGAGCATAAAACACAAACTTACATACGTCGACACTATTTTGGATAACTTGAATATATAAATGTGCTTAATCATGATGGTTTCAACTTTCAACAGCATATGGATGCACCATACATCTATTATGATCAACTCTCAGTTATCTGTCCTTTAGTATGTCATGTTCTGCTTCCTACACCGTACACATACCACCCGGGTTAGCAGCAATAGTATTCTATGACTTGAATGAGCCTGCCAAAATATTAAGATTTCAGTATTACTGGACTGCAGAATATCACAGTAGGACATGGTCCTTCGTTTTTTGCTTACTCTTAGAAGCTTATAACCTGAAGGGGCCTTGTTTGCGTGGAACTGATTATTATCTTTCACTAGCTTCAACATGTTGGCCTTGTAAAGAATATTTCAGAAACGAATATGCTTAAACCACTTCATAGTTCATACAGATAGCTTTCCGTGAATTTCTACAGAACCATGCACATGGTTAGTTTTCATTAATTCTGCAATGTTTCATGTTAGTATTTGCTGCTTGATGGTACCATTAAGACATGAATTGTTTACCAATTGAACTAATTAAATGTTTCTGAATATTGTTGAATCTCTATGGCTATGCTTGACGTTCAGCAGCTACAATGTTTCACCACTTCTATGTTAAGCAAATATAACTAGTAACTCTGTGCATTTGTTGCTTTTATTTAAGGTCTGACGCTAGAGTGTCTAATCAAAGTCATTGCAGCTCATTGACACTCCTTCAATTAAACATGTCCGGGGTAACTAATATGTAGCAATTTCATTCAAATTTCCACAGGTGCTTTTAGGCGAAATGGGTACAGGGAAAACTAGTCTGATATTGAGATTTATCAAAGGCCAATTTTTTGACCAGCAGGTTCACTTCTTAGTCTTATTTGTACCCAGTAAATTCATGGTTCTGGTTATATATGCAACTTAGATCTTTGAAAATAACGGCATGCAGGAACCAACTGTTGGAGCTGCATTTTTCACTCAAATACTATCTGTAGCTGAAGCCACTGTGAATTTTGATATATGGGACACAGCAGGACAAGAGAGGTACCGCAGCTTGGCTCCAATATACTATCGTGGCGCAGCTGCAGCCATTGTCGTGTACGATATTTCCAGCATGGTAGCAATTTTTCACGCCTTTCTGTTTTTTACTCATATTTGATCAGTTAGTGACTTCATGTTATGTTTATCTTATGCTTTGCAGTCGGTATTTGTTTGCAAGTAGATTAGATTTTCATAGTATCATGATGTTTCTTCTTTGAACAGTGGAAAAGGACGTCTGTAACAAAGTTAATCGCGAAGTAAAATGGTATAGTTTGTTTGCAAGTAGATTAAAATTTCAGAGTGTCTTGAATATCTTGTTTTTTACAAAAAGCCTTGAAGCAAAGGGAACAGTGAAACCTGAGAAAAGGATGAAAAATTACAGTTTTGTTGTCTACGTCATGATGTCGCAATCTAAAACCCATTTTTGAATTGTACATAGACCCATGTCCCATTTGTATACCTTTTGTGATAGTCCACATACATAGCCACCACCACTGCTACCGCGTAGGCTCAAACACATCAAAACCACCAGCAGAGAGCTCCCCAAGTTGCCATTCCCTTCTCAACACGAGCAGACCACAATTTTGACATGCTTACAGCATCACCAAGTTTCTCAATCCTTCCCCTACTATCATAACCCATAACCAGACATCATATGTTACTGTGGCTCTAGATGCTGTCATTATCTTACACAACCACAGGAAAAGATGATTAATTTGATCAAATGAATGTGAAACTAACGTGTATTTCTTGCGTCAAACTGTCAAAGAACTTGTTTGTATTCTGGTGTGTTATATTTTTAATTGTAATCTTTTTAATGATATAAAAAACAGTACTTGTGTTTGACGGAGCCTATCTGCTTCTAATTAACAGGAAATCGTCAATATTCCCTCTTCTTATCTATTTTTACTAATCCCTCGAGCAAGATTTGCTTTGTAACTGATTAAGGTGCTCGTCTTCAGGATACGTTTATTCGGGCCAAAAGATGGGTTCAAGAACTGAAAAAACAAGGTGAAACAATGCAGTCCCTTTGTATATTTTAACGTTGAAAATCATTTATCTCTTATCATCTTCATCATCATCACCATCACCATCATCTGTCTTCCCTCGAAAATTTATTTGGCCAAGACCGGTGATCCCGAATGCATCTCTGCCTCTTTGAAATGCATCAATTAGTTGATATCAAGACCCTTAGACCAGTTCTATATTGTTCCGTTCGTCCTTCATCACATGATATCACGATGCTGATTGACTTGTGTTTACCACGAACCAGGTCTATTTTAGTTGCTCTTACAACACTTTTGGTGATTGGAACTATTGTTATGTACTGTGCATTTATATCTTAAACTTAGGGTGGAAGTATTAGTTTATCATCATGTCTCGTCAATTCCAGTTATATCTTAACTCTGAGGCCTCTTTGTAATTCTTTTCAAGTCTTGAGCTCACAACCTAAATGCAGTCTTCCTTGCTAGGAAAAGACCTGAAGCTGCGAATTTCACCAGTTGCCTCTCATATACATTAACATATGTAATTTCTTCATATTGCATCATGATTAGACCTCGATAACATTTCTTTAAGCAGTCGAACCAAGCATATCACGGTTTCTCTTTATTGTTACTTTGAGTAGGATTTCAGGGTTTTACTTACTTTTTCTGTGAACTCTAGGAAATCCAAATTTGGTTTTGGCGTTGGTTGCAAACAAATCTGACCTGGAAACAGACAGAGAGGTTGATACTAAGGTATTACTCGAGGCCTCGTTCTTAATTTATGGCCTTCCCATTCTTCTTTTTCTGGTCACACAATATTTAATATTTATTCATTTATGGTAACTGTTGTGGAATTAGCAGCAAATAAGTTCATGTTCGAGACATTTGATTTTAAGAATAGAAAATTGTTAAGCAGAAACATCTTCAGATGTGAGCTCTATTCTAAACATGATATATAAATCTGTGAAAACAAAGGGCTATGTGCTCAGAATTTGACTCATTCAGTCTTTTTTCCCGAGATCTAAGGTTGACAACAACATGGATCAGCTTCCTCTTTGTTGTTTTAACAAGTATTAGATTGACGCACTTCTTCCTAGAAATCCCGAGAGTTTTTCTTTTGGTGTCCTACTTTGTAAAGCTTAGTCTCTCTTGGACTAATGCAGGTTGGTGAGGGATTCTCCCAAGAAAATGGAATGTTCTTTGCAGAAACATCTGCCAGAGCTTCATTGAACATTAACGAGGTTTTCTATGAAATAGGTATGTAGAACTGGAGTTTTTCATCTGCGTTGAAATTTTCTATATAAGGCTCAAGAGATTCAATTTAGTCTGTCAAACATTTGTCACAAGTTAACTGTAGAAGTTACAGTATAGAGACATTCAGATGCTGCTGTTGGTTTAAACATTTTGTTTCTGCCTTTCTTTGCAGCAAAACGATTGGCGAAAGTCAGCCCTTCAAAGAGTGGTGGAATGGATCTTCGCAGTGAAACACACAATCGCAAGAGGTTATTTTGTTGCTGGTCGTGACATATGGTTTGTTTGCCACAATGCATCTGTTTCTGGATAGCTGATGCCAATGCCGCCCTGACTTCGTTCACGTGTAAATAGATATTGTTTGTAACAAGAGGTTATCAATATGTGATTTCTGTTTCTGATTTTTGGGAAGATTTGAGGAAATTGTCGTGTCTTCTTTTATTTTCTAGATGGCAAGTACATGGCACCTGTATGCTAATTGTTACGAAATAAAGCGAGCACCCGACTTAACTGAAGAACTTGCTAATGTGAAAATCGGTTATTTGCTTTCAGCTACTGCTCCAGTGTTGGAATAGCTAGAAATTCCAGTGCAGTGCCTGTTGGCTGTGCTGTTTGCTATTTGGAAGCAGGCATGATTCAATGAAACTACAACTTTGTTTAGTTTATCTTACAAACGAAGTAAAATAATTTGCGCTGGGGCTCAAAATGTTTGTGTGTGCGCGCGCGCGTGTTTGGTTTGCAATCTGGAGAGTGAAGAATTGTGACAACCACTACATCCTAACGCATCTGCCCCCAAGAACCACCATTGGCCGCCATCACTACTGCCACTGCTACCTACCACCAGCACCCACCTCCGCCGCCGCCCACCTCCACAACAAACTGCTGCTCCCCTCTCCCCCCCCCCCCCCCCCCACCAATGCCGCCACTCAACTGCTTCCAACACCTGGTCATTATAATTTTGATTTAAAAAGATTCATGTTACAGACTCGAACAAACAACAAACATGATTTACTGATCTAGACATATATATTGTTCTAGGTGAAATACAACTGTGGGGCATTTCTCTATTCAATATATAGCAGTTGAAGAAAACCTAATTCTTCAGGTTAAGTTGTTCTAACAACTCAAATGAATAAATAGACTCTATACCAGCAATTTGGCTCACACTAAAATCCACAAATAGACAGACAACCTAGAACACAACCAGAACTATACAAATTGTGGAAAACCCTATTAAGTTACAGGCTCTGGTTCGGCTTACGGTGTTGAGAAATGGACTTGACGTTTCTGTACATATCCGAGCACGCACCAGAGAAATCCGATAATGCACGGAAAAGCTCCGGTAGCCGAGTCTTTAAACTGGTCAGAGATTTCTCCCGGACCTGAATGCACTGCCTTTGGTAAGCTTCCTCCTCCTCATCCAGCTTCTTCTTCAGTGCTTCCACTGCAATCTGCCTTTCTGCAACAAGTTCATCATCTTGCGCCCTCTCTGGGTCCATATCATCCGGCGGCGTTCTCTTTTGCATGTATTTGTGGTACCAGTCCTCAAACTGTCTTGTTTTCCTGCTCAGCTCCTTCCTCGTCTCTTCACATTTGTCCCTCAACTTCATCTCTTCTATTTGATATTGCACTATAGTATGTACAACAGCTGCAAAGTTATGTATAGCTGTTCTGGCATGTTCGTCTGGAAGTTTCTCTAGAAAATCGTGCCAAGCATGAAGAAGGGCCTGAATAGGGGGACTTTGAGGCCTTTGAGGGGATGAAACCTTTTCCTTTAAGTTGTTGTCTATAGGAATGAGGTTCAGTTTCAACCAGTTGTTGAGAGCTCTGGTGTACTCTTTCTGATTGGTCATTAGCTTTTCAAGCTGGGAATGCCACTCCTGGACGATGGCCCACAGCTGTACTGTCCGGTCATGGTGATGCTCGCTTGTTTCTTTTGGAGATTGGGAGATGTCGAGGTACCTTAGTGCTGTCACGATTTTAGACTGGTTTTCATGGTGTACCTGCATAGCCTCCCACATTGAAGCCATCCTGTGTTCCAGGCATGAGACTTTGCAGTTAATAACACATCGAAAATAGGAATTTAATCTATGAAAGCAGTTGCAGAGAAAAGAAAGCAAAGAAAACAAGGATGATAAGAGATTCAAGATGCATAATGGTTTTGCAAAGCCTAAACTTGGTTTTGGTAGCCTTCTGTAACTGCAGTCAATTAGGTTTCATGCACCTCACAGATGGTCTAACATCTTACATGCAAGCCAATGCCAAATCCTGAATTTGGAAACTACGTGGAGAATTTCAACAGTAAGTTTTGAAATTAATGCTAAACACTCGCCAGATTCTTACGTGTCTGCTATGTCAAGAAGGCATATGTCTGTTGTGAAACTCTCCAACTAAATTACAAGTTCACGAAACGTGATACCATCTCTACATACTCGAATCCCCAAAGGAAGTGATAACCTTGGATATTGTGGAAAAGGAATTCAGAGGTTCAGAAACCAGAACTTTAGACATGATACCATGAAAGCACCTAGACATTTTGGATTCCTCACACACACACACACACTAGGAAACAACTAAAAATTGAGGTACAAATTCAAGCTCGAAAATACGAGGATTGAGGAGAAATCTCAAAATAGATTCGGTCCACAACTGGGAACAAAATCAGGGAGTGTGATATAGTGATTACCTCCTCCAGTCTCCATGCCATCGTAGACCAAACTTAGAACTGGGCCAAGACGCTTAACAGACCAATTACATCAGCAGTATTTGAGGTCAAAATGTAACACACAGTATCTGGTTCTATTGCATGTAGGTTTTCCTAGTGATTGTGACACATTGTGTGATGTATGATGTACCTTTACTCAGAGAGGTGAAATTGTATAATGAACTAAATGCCAACTTCATAGGTTTCATACATCTCTCTAACATTAATGCAAAACATGCAAATATGAGAGAATTGTGTTAAATGAATTCTACAGAGGAAATGAATTCCACTTGACTTTATCACAAAGACATGCATGTATAGAGAATCTGTAGTATAACAAGGACTGATTTGGCACAAATTTCCGTTCCGAAACTCACCCATCAACAAGTGCCACGAGCTTTGGGTACAGTTGCTGATCACGTAAACGGTTTATTTCCGACACGGTAGAATCCATCGACTGCATGTCCACAATATATCTTGTATGCAGATGACTCACGGCTGCTTTAGTTTTCTCTATTGTTTCAGTACTGGCATTACGTTTCTTTAGCTTATTCAGAGAAGCAACCTTCCTCTGATATTCAAGCTTCATTTGCTCCCCTGCCTGTTAAGCATAAATGAACAAAATCTTAACGAACTTTCCATAAATTACACTTCATGATTGCATCATTATGTGCAAAAGATCACTCCAAATATATCTATACAAGAAAAACAATGATGGGGTAGATCGACAAATATCAAAGACTACTGAGGTGCACAAAAAATTTCCATGAGCGGCAATTGAAGATAGATTCCGAATGATATATCTATCACATGACACTTCACTTTTAAAAGGGATAAAAATAAAATTAACTTGCTTCTTGCTCAGGGACAGTGATAGTTAACCTTCCCACGTTTTTAAAAATCTCCAATTTTACACCTTCACATATTAGACAGAATCGCCTATCCCCGAAAACTATTTTTCAACTAGTTTAAATTCGCCCTAAATCAGTCCCAAATATCCTAATAAGCCAAACCTAAGATCAAACTCTCACACCACCATAAACACCAGTTCTTTCTAGAACGGGGAATCAGAAACCAAATATCAATTTAACTCAAGGGGCTAGCATCACCAACCCCTACCATTTTGGATCCCCTTGAGGTTTCTAGTTAGCTATTGGTGTTATTATAGCAGAACTTAGAATTGAGCTGTGCCACCTCCACCCCAACTTCTCCAGCAAAGTTGATTGAAAGTTGAATTGGTAGCAAGATCATCATTGGGATTTCTGCAAGATCACATGGGTGAATCACAGACACAAGAAAAATACGAGTGGCAATAATTAGGAAATTCAGGCCCACTGGTCTACTGTTAAATCCCAATTCAGTTTAAGCAGATCCCAATTTTATCTTAATAAACCAAAAATCATTCTAGTATTTACAAAATGGAAATCTTAAACAGTTCCAACTTCCATCATTGACTTACTGGTATTTCGATACCATCTTAGTTGAGTTCTTCAATTTTTGCTTGGTATTTGAGATTCCTGCAGGTTTCACGTGTTTGTTGTGGGGGGGGGGGGGGGGGGGGGGATGGGAAGCATGGTCAGTAAAATTGGTCCCAACAGAACTTGTCTTTGCTTATCATGAGAAGCATCTTTAATTTATTTTCTGTTTCGAGTTGATTCTTGATCGATTGGCAGTAGGTAGGTCGTCTTTTCTTTTTTTTCTTTCATCTTGAGAAATTGGTGCATTCAGGGGGTATTATCTCTTTCAATCATGCATGTAACCTCTTTCCCGTCCACTATAAGGAACAAAAACTTAGCAACAATAGCAGTCTCAATTAATTTGGCATCATTTCTATTGGCAACAAAATTTCTGTCTGCGCCTCAGTACTCCTCTTCAGTTTCTTTCCTAAAGGAAACTTCAAAGGTACGAAAAAAACTTGAATTTTCATGTGCACTACTAATGAAAAAAGACCAGTCAGAAAGAAATAAAGCATCACAAGTGATTAGTCAATTTTACTAAACAAATATCGTCATTCTGCAAGGCTACAGATAACTGCTTGCATCTCACTCGACCAGTCTAGAGTTCTAAGCCAATCTATGACCTATATACAACGATGTTTATGGTATTTCTCTTTATTGGTAACGGATGAATTTAGTATCCAGCACGATATTCCATGGTGCATATTATTTGTTGATGATAAAGTTTCGGATGATGACCAAAAAGTGGTCAAAGGTAGATTGGATTTACTGAGAGAAAAACCACAGCCTAAGGAGTTTAGGATTAGTAGGCCAAAGAGGAGTGAATGGAACATAGATTTAGCAGCTAGAGAGTAGGAGAGGAGAGAATGACAATATCTGGACAAAAGGAGCCCAAAATGATCACTAGAATAGCTTGCGTGTACGTACTTAGTCATTGAAATTTGAGGGATACAGGAGTTTGTTACCCATAGGATAGCCGAGTGGATGAAGTGGAGGAATGCATCTGTAGTGTTGTTCGACTGCACAGTTTTATTTAGGTTGAAGGATAAGTTCTAAACTAGCATTGATGTATCAGATTGTTGGACAGTTGAACAAAAATAATCAGAGAAAAATATGTATTGTAGTATAAATGAGAAATGCTAAGATGGATGATTGATGTACTTTCGGAAAGAGAAAAAAATGGAATACACAATGAACCAAGAAAATCAAATCGCATATTTAAAAGAGAAAATGAGAGAATATCCCTTGAGAAGATTTCATAATTGTAGTAGCATCGTAGGCCTTTGGATGGAAGAATTAGGAGACGTGATGAGAACAAGTTGAGGATGGTAACTAGAAAAAGGGAGACGCAACAAACATGGGGAGAGATAGCATGACAGTTGAGAAAATAAAATCTGAATGACCTAGGAAGACTAAAGTGGAGAAGGTTGATCCCTGTAGCTAACACCATTTAAGCTCGGAAAAGTCTAGTTGAGTTGAGCTGAATTGAGCCAGTATCCTCGTAGTTGAAAGGATTTTATCTTTAGGTAAGAGGGTCGTGCCTGAAGTGTCAGGGCTTGCATACATGTCATGCCACCATCCACCCTGGAAGTTTGTGTTATGCTACCTAATGCACGTAAGAAATGATGTTGAACCACAAAGGTCCAACTCTTTCATGATAACCTACTCCCCATACTGAGGCTCACCTGCAATTTCCATACAAATATTAAATGCACACCAAGCTAAGGTGAGTTATGTTCTTTTTCTTTAGTATCTTGAGAGAACAAAATCAAGTATACAAGGAGACTATTTTATAATGTTGGTTTGGCTTCTAATGTCAAAGTGTCAGCAATTATAGGTCAGAATACATGGCAATGGCCACAGAGATAGTACCCTGCAGCGCAGGAGCTTATCGTTCGAAGGTGAACATATTGGAATAAGGTCGCGCCAAAAGCCCAATTGTACAATTAACTTCATCTGTTTTGCCTGAGTGTATAATTTTTTGAATTGCGGCTGTAATGCTGATCCAATGTTTTGCTTGAATGTTGTATGAATTGTCAAACTCGTGACTGAATTTTCATGCATCAAAGAAATGTGTTGATTTCTTCTTGAAAGACCCTTGTGATACATAATTGACACTCTCAATGGTGTGTGATCCGAGCTTGTGTTTTCAAGGTGTGTTAGAGGATTGTGCGAGTAAGATGAACAAAATGTGTCACAAAAGACTTGCACTCTAGAATCTTCCTCCGTCCCCAATAGCAAACTACCTATGTGTTTCCCTGCGGTGGAAGGTGGCGCTGATTGGAGATCCCAACTCATCATATGATCTTGATTTCCCGGTCAAGGTGGCGACACGCTAATTTGATACCTTGTTCGTCTTCTTAGCAATTCTTATTGATGCTAATTTGATACCTTATGTTGGAACTTCCAAGGAGAGTACCCATACTAAATTTTCATAGCTTGGCAGATCATTAGACACGGAAGTTCTGTAGTTCATTGGCATCATCTTGCCGGTTCAAGCATCAGATGCCTAGAGTATCATTAATCACCTGGTAGGCTGTTCAGAAGAAGCTCTCTGCTGCAGCTAGACTAAGTCATGGGGACTTTTTTTTTTTTTTTTTTTTTTGAGAACTTACTAATTCCAGCACATGGCGTTCCCATAAAAAATTGAGCCAGGAATTTATGTGGAACTTCTTGGGGACGCGTTCCCCTTTTCTCAAACTTTAGGGGAGCTTCTCCAGTTCAAAAAATAGACCTCATGGGTAAATTAATGAATTAAAAAAGATAAGGAGTTGTAATAGTAAATAAAATATCATGTATAGTCACTCCGTATTAAAATGGTGTCAGGGTGTATTAAAATGGTGTCAGGGTGGACTTTTCAGAACTTCCGGTCGACCTTAACAACTTCAACAGCCTCTGATTTTTCAAGTACCTCCACATGTTTGCAGAGTATGTTTTCTTCTTTCCTGTGTTCTGAAATCGTCTACTTGCTCGTCAATGATTGTATTTCCTCTATTGATCTTAACTTCGTATTGGCAATAATTATTGTCTTTCAAGTTTCAGGCATTATAAAGTATAAGTATGTATTTACGTGCTATTTATACCAGAATAAATTTCTGTCTATAAATATAATATCTATATCTATATATATAAATATAAAGCTGCCGTTCCCCTGCCATTTCATCTCCCCAAATTTCGAAAATTTCGGTTACGGCATTCCTGTATCGTATCATCCCCGTTCCAGTCTCAGTGCTACACAGCTCTGAGGCAACCATAAGAGGTCCACACTATGAGAAGTTATGCATATTAATGTAAGGTGACAACGAGTCGATTATCGAACTATACAAGTCAGTTGATTTATCTTTTCGTCCTTTTCTTAACGTAAATGCTAAAGTTGTTTCCCCAATTCCAACAAAAAATTATCGTCGAGAGAAGCTAGGTACGAAAAGTAAATTTGATCTTTTGACCAATTTCACCATTTAGAAGAGGACTATACATCTATACCATACTGAGGATGAGATAACCACAGTCAAATTTACTGGTATACGGGTAAAGCTTAGCGATGTGAGCAGTGCATGTTTCCATTTCCGGGATTAAGTTCATTTCTGATTTGTTCTCTTATTCAACTTCACCAGAACAAATGAGAAACTAGATTGTAGGATTACATATAGTGAGAAGTGAGAACACCATGTAAAATCCCTATACAAAAGACCCGACACTTGACCTAATAGACATGCAACAAATAGCCTAAATATGCAGGTCCTTCTGGAAGGAAGGAGATATAGAGAAGGTGCGGTCGATAGTTTTGCTCTCTATTAAGGAATTCCCTGTGCCAGAGGCAGATTTTTAGGTGCCCTACAGAGTTTCACCCATCTCTAAACAGTCCTCACCACTAAATTCAATGACATTGTGTGCAAGCAATTGACAAACAATGAAATAGCAGAGACATCTACAAGTAACCTTGAGAATGACTTCAATTATTAAATCAGAAGTCCAATATAGTGGCAACCCAGCGGAAACACCATTAAATATATCAAAAAAATTATATTGACTATCAACGGGAAGTAGAAATACAATGAAACATTATTGAATGGATGTGACAACATACCCTCACTTCATCATATAGTTTTTTCTCCCAAGCTAGCATCTTATCGAGCACAGTTGCATGTGTTTCGTGCTCTTCTGAATCGAAGTCATCCAACCCATCATCGTTGTTGGGTAAACCTCTGAAAGATCTATTCCAAGTAATAACTCGCATAACCCTTGCTGAATGATCAATATGGCCTATAAAGCAAATTAAACAATACTTGTGTTGTTAGCACTTAAAAGATACAATCAGTCAGTTGGATAGTACTAATGCCTTGTAACACAAGAACAAGTGATCATACAAACAATAGTATATCATATGAAGCACAGAAAAAATTGGCAATTGTGCAAAACTAAGGAATGTCCATGGACAACATGTGCAAACTATGCAGTGCATGACCTTAGTACTATACTCTCGAAGGCTGAAAATGCACTTGCATTTCATGCCAACCAAACTATAAATCTGAGAATATTCAGTAACTATGTGTCTAGTATAACAGATCAGAGAGGCTTTCATGCATTAGTGTAAAATTGAAGCCTATGACTGTGATTATCAAATACTAATTACTCAACTCCCATCTTCGGTATCAGAGCAAAGTAAACATGGATTTCTTCCCTAATGAGCATGTCAAGAACAAATATACTGCAACATACCTCGATTATCAGCAAAATTGGAATGATAGTGCAACCGATTAGCTTCAAGCATCTTCGAAACCTCATGAGCACTCTCCGACGCTTTTAAAAAACAATCATCAAGTTCACTAAATATCTGCATTAAGCTAACATTCGGACCACCCTTCCCTCCTCTCCTCCCATCCGTCGCAACCACCGGCTTCACTTTCTTCACCGCTTTCGCCGCCGGAGGCGGCGGTAACTCAACCACACTCTCTTCCACCACTTCCTCAATCGCCTCCTCTTTCCCACTCCTCCTAGTCACCTTCCTCTCAATCTCCTCCTCCTCATCGACCTCCGCCAAGCTCGAACTCGGCACGTTCTCCATCGACGGGAAGAAATAATCCCACTGCATACCCCTCGGATCATTCGGCATCGGCGGCGGCGGAGGCGCCCGCGCCGTCTCCGGCGGGCCCACAAAGCCGCCATCCTCAGCATCCCTAGCTGAAACCCCAGTCCTAACCCCACTCCCTCCCCCAATACTCCTGGAGCTCCTGTGCTTCAACCCATGAGACTCACTCTCACTCTCACTCTCATTCTCATTCTCCTGGTCCTCGTTCTCTTCCTCAATCGTATCGGACCGTTTCAGGTTGTCGGGGGGTTTGTGGACGGAGTTGATTTCGGGCATGCTGGCGGCGCGCTGGAGGGGGGTGGGGGGGAAGTTGGGGAGGGGAGGCGGGGGAGGGGGGAGGTTGTCGTAGTGGGATTGGGTGAGGGAAGGGGGGAGGATGGGGGGAGGTCCGGTGGGGGTGGGGGAAGAGGGGATGGTGTGGGGGTGGTGGACCTCGCCGTGGGCGTAGTCGCTGAGGGCGGCGCCGGTGTTCTTGAGGGACATGGCGTAGGAGGAGTGGGCGGCGGCGAAGGCGTTTCGGGAGGAGACGGCTTGCTTCATGAACTGTTTTCGGTCCTTGCATCGTGTCACGGCTTCTTCGTTCTCGATCTTCGATTGCGTGCACCCCATTTGAGGGGGTTTCAGATTTGGATCGGAGTGAGAGAGAGAGAAGGGGGTTTAGTGGTTTCGTTTGGGGAAGAAAAAGGGGAAAAAGGGAAAGGTGTGTGACAAGGCAACGCAATGATGAATCAGGAGAGGAGAAAAAAGAGAGAGACTTGGGAAGAGTAGAGGGAGGTGGTGGTGTTGTTTTGAGCTTTGAAATCGTTGCCGCTTCGTCGTCGTCGGGTAATTTGCCGGTCAATTTACTGGTGGTTTCTTACCGCAGGGGGCGAAAACGAAAGACGATCTTTTTTGTCTTCTTGTCTTCTCCGATCTCTTTTTCACTTGTGGTTCGGTAACGACTTAGAAGTTGGAACACTTCTATAACTTAGCGCATGTTCTCTCAATATTCAGCTGAAAAAAATCTGAAAAAAAAAAAATCTAACTTAACTGAGTATCATAATCTGTTTGGTATGAGTTGAAATTATAGATCACCAACTTGATCAGTTTAACAAAATTTAAAGAGCTTTAAATTTAAATAATTGAATACACCTATTTATAACTGAATTGTGATGATGCTAATGTTAAAAAAATATCAAAAATTATTTTTCAGAGATTTTCAACTGCATAATCCTCAATTTTGGAGATTCTACAATTGCACAGAGATTATTTTAATCTGCAGATTATCAAATTAAAATCTGCATGCAAAACAAATGAAATTGTTGAAAAGAGGTCTAGGCGGTACCAAACATGCACTTAGTCGTAGAATTTCAAAAATTAGGAATTATGCACCTTTCAAAACTCTAAAATAATAATTTTGATTTTTTTTATATTATCATGATAACAGTTCAGTTATAAACATGTGTATTCAATTGCTTGATTTTACAGTTCTTTAAATTGCTTCAAATGGATCAAGTTAGTGATCTATAATTTCAGCTCATACCAAACAGATTGTGATTATCATTTAAGTTGAATTTTCTTTTTTAGATTATTTTCAGTTGATAATTGAGATTTTCAGCTGGTACCAAACAAGCTCTTACTCCAGAACTGAGGTAACATTTTACTTTTTCCTTTTTTTTTTTCAGACAGAGGTAACATTTTACTAATTGAATTGAGTTTGCATTCTTAAGACTAGTCAACTATCCGTTGTCCCTTTGGGAAATTGGGACTAATCCTCCACCTAAGCAAAAACAGGGACTACTCCTCCTCTTAAGTAAAACTGGATCTCGCATATTTGGGTCAAAGAAATGTTGAATGAGATGAGAGAGAGGAGAACATAGGTGTAGAGAGACATCAAATGGAGTAGTGAAAAAGTGAGGTGGTCTCTTAATGAGGGTAGTGAAAAGGATAACTAAGATCTAGTGGATGTAAATATTACAAACAAATGATCAAAATTAGGAAATTGGGATACACTAGCATTAACCAGGTTACAAGGTTTTTTAATCTCAATATTTCAATCCCGGGATCTCCCTTGGTAGGAATGGTATATATCTTGTCCCACATTTTCTTCGCTGACGATTACTTGGTCTTTTCAACTTTCTCTCTCCACCTGTGCTAATCTCAGCCGTTGATGGATTCTTTCTGCAAAGCCTCGGGTCAAGACATTAACAAGGATAAGTCCTCTCTAATCCTTAGTCCTAATGTCCCAGCAGGTTTAGGTGATATCTATGGAATTTTTTGGGCATTTAAATTGATAACCAACATTGTTCTTATCTTGGCCTGCCCATTGTCCTAGGAGGAAAGAAAATTGAGATATTCAATTTTGTTAGAGAGTCTGTTTCTTCTAAGCTTGAAGGATGGATAGGAAAATAACTCAATAGTGTCGGTAGGCTAACCCTTGCTAATAGCAGTCATTTCGGCTATGCCCACTTATGTTAGCTCCTCCTTTAAGCTCCTTGTGTCCCTTAATGCGGAAATCTCTAGCCAAATTCAGAAATTCTAGTGGAATCCCAATTAGAAGGCCCCTTGCAAACCATCTCTTTTGATATTCTCAGCCTTTCTAATATAGAGGTGGGTTAGGTTTACGAAATTTCAATTGGTTTAATCAAGCTCTTCTTGCTTCTACAGCTTGGCGTACTCTGAAGAACCCTAATATGCTTGTTTCGGAAGTTCTTTTGCACAAATTTTGCAGGAAAAAAAGTTTTATAGATATGAATTGTCCAAGCAATGCATCATGGGCCTAGAAAAGTGTTATTTTTGGAAGAAATTTACTTAAAAATTGTGTGAGATGGCATGTTCGTAATGGAGAAAACATCAATATTCTGAATGATAGATGGATTACAGGCCTTAAAGAGTCCCTCTCCACTTTCATGTCTTCCCATCACATTAATCCCGTGTGGAAGGCTAAAGATTGGATCTCTACCGAAGAGAACAACCAATATCGGGTGGAGGACTATGTCAAAGACCATGTGCCAGACTTGCACATGAACTGTTTTCGGTCCTTGCATCGTGTCACGGCTTCTTCGTTCTCGATCTTCGGTTGCGTGCAGCCCATGGATGGGCAAAGGCACGGAGATGTGAGAGTTCGAATTGGAGAAATTCGGGGAAGAGGGGGTTTCTTCAGATTTGGATCGGATTGAGAGGGCGGTATGTACAGAGAGAGAGAAGGGGTTTTAGTGGTTTCGTTTGGGGAAGAAAAAGAGAAAAAAGGGGAAAGGTGTGTGACAAACCAACGCAATGATGAATCAGAAGCAGAGAAAAAGAGAGAGACTTGGGAACAGTAGAGGGTGGTGGTGTCGTTTTGTGCTTTGAAATCGTTGCCGCTTCGTCGTCGTGTATTTTTCCGGTCAATTTACTGGTGGTTTCTTACCGCAGTGGCCGAAAACAAAAGGGACGATCATTTTGTCTTCTTGGATCTATTTATTCACTTGTTCCTAGTTCGATAACGAGTTGAACCCTCTTCTACTTCCCCCTTCTCATAATTTTAGTCCCCCCTATTTTATTTGTTTTATTGAACATAAAAACAACCTCTATTAATATAAAACTCGGGAGAAGGCGTCCTTATTACATCATTTTGAAGAAGCTGAGAAATTTATTGTGGGTAAAAAAGCCACACATATTTGTTTAGTAAGGAGAGACCAAACTTTGCTATCTCATGATCTACAACGCTTGTAGAACGATGTCTAAAAATAAAAGATATATTCTCGAAGTGATGCGTTAATAACTTGATTGAACGGATGGTGTCGCCATTCTCTGATCTAGAGCCCTGGTCGTATCTTCCCTTGTCGAGGGTGTCAATTAGCTTTTTCGCATCCGATTCTACTATGACGTTGCGCTTGCCACACTCTAAAGCCATCATGATTTCCATCTTTTAATGTCCATGTCTCCACCTCCAAAGACGAGGCTGCTGGTGGGAGCGGCAGTGATACCGCAGCAAGGCAATTGCCCTGCTTGTCGCGAAGGACAGCTCTGCATGTAGCTCGATCATCGTCGGGAACCCATGCGCCATCCGTATTGACTTTGCATGTTCCAATGTCCGGTGTCCTCCAACAGTTTAACGGGAGGATCGAGCCACTGCTGTTGCTACTGTTCCGAGCTGTTGCATGCAGTGAAATGGACTGCTCCACAAAGCTTGAGATTTCATACCTCCCTCTACGAATCCAACTCATTCAGAAACACGCGAGCGTTCTGGTGACTCCAAAATCTCCACAAAGTAATGAAAAATAGTTGGCGGTTGGCCGGGGATAATGTCGGGAAAAAGGTGCGAATCCAAGCAGTGACATTACCAACTCTGCCTTTTGTAAACTTTTATCCAAGAAAGTGATCCCAAATTGAGAAAGAGAACGGGCACTCCACTTACCGGGGCTCTATTGCACAAGGGACTCAGGACTGAGATATCTTTGCGAAATATGGAAACCTTTAATCTTGTAGCAAGGGAATCTTGAGCAGGTCTCCAAACAGCATAGATAACTTTAGGTTGAACTTTGGTCCTCCACAACAACTTAAGCCACAATCCAGATGTATCCGGAGTAGAATTCGTTCTTGCATCTTCAACTTTGTGCTTCCTAATCATCTCATAGCCCGACGCGACGCTGCATTCCCCATCCTCCGTATAGTGCCATAATAACAAATCTGGAGCAGGATCTTGAGGGATATGAACCCTCGTAATGTTAGCAACATTGGCACCGAGGTCGTGGGCCACCACTTTGTCAACATCCCACTCACGGGTAGGAGAAATAAACTTCAAAACTTTCATAAGCTTCATCACTTGCGGCTCAGGATCTTGTTGAAATTTGGGGGACGTTTAATCCGCGGATCCATAGAGATGTTGATACTTTAACTGTCTCCCACTTCCCACCTCATACCTTGTTGGATTATACCCCGTACACTTGAAACAGAGCGCCAAGCATAAGAGCTATTCTGTTTTGTTGAGGAATATAGAACATTAGTGTTAAGAGAGTATTTATGCTTGAAAACTCTACTTACCAGTGACAGGGTTGTGAGAATTCTCCAAAATTGCTTTCCTAGCAGAGCATTGTTAAAATCCTCCAAATCTTTAAATCAAATGCCACCCTCGTCTTTTGGTCGTTCAAGGAGTCCCATGCTATCTAATGGACTCCCTTTGATCAGGTTGCTTGCCCCAAAAGAACTTAATAGACATCTTTTCAAGCTTCTGTCAAAGAGAGCAAGGGAGCTTAAAACAACTCATAGTGTAGACCGGTAAAGATTGGGTCACCGCTTTAATAAGAACTTCTTTTCCTGCATAGAAAAGACTGTTCTTCCAACATTTAAGCTTATTAGCCACCTTATTTGGTAGATTACCTAAGCTGGTAATTCGTTTCTTCCCAATGAAAGTGGGCAATCCCATATAATTTTCATGACATGCTGATTCCTTAACTCCCAAGAGATTGCAATAACTAGCTCTTCAATGTTAGGGACGTTAGAGGAAAAAACCACCGATGATTTATCCAATTTTACCTTTTGACCATATGTCGCTTCATTTTTAGGCTAAACGAGGTCCGTTCTCCGTTGATGACGTTACCTAAGCGAGGTCCGTTCTGGCACCAACAATTCACGGCTTAAGAGCCATGACGTTACCATCGAACACCCATAGACCGCCTGAGAGTACCTTCTCCGTTGATGTTGTTGACGGAAAGCTAAAAACTAACATGTTAGGAGACGATTCATGGATGGTGATGCCTTCTCCCTCAGACCAAATTTTCTTAAAACATGCCTTCATCCCCCATGTATTGACCCTTGACGGTAAGAGGAAGCCTCCTATCAAGCACCGGCCAAGATCCTGAATTGCTTCCAGGCACCGTTCAGAGTCAAACTGAACTACTTCATCCTCAGCCGTGAGTTGCGGCATCCTGTTGGTCGTCGGAAAAGCCATTGGAACCACAGGAGGTCAGGGTTCTGAATCACCCGATATCAGTTGCCTAGAATCACCATTCGTCGTCCGTAGGGTATCCGAGTTCTTCGGAGCCTTTTCTAACTCTTTCAGTCTAAAATTTGCTCGTCTAAAATTTGTGATGACTTTCTTCTTTTGTAACCTTTAATAGCGCAGGTTCTTTAATTGTCCTCAAAAAGTAAACAAAAATTTGATAAAAAGTTAGTAAGAATATAATGATTAAGATTCTTCATAAGAGATTAAAATAATGGGACGAAGGGAGTATAACTTATTCCAAAACTGAGGCAACGTTGCACATCGGACTCTTTGGAATGTAGTTGAGTTGATTGTGTTTGCACTCTTAAGATGTCTGCGCCAACATCATATAACTAGCACCAAACAGTTAACAGACTCGTTGCCAAACCATCAAATAAGTACGCCAAACCAACATTATATATCGATGTAATGACATTTGTCTTAGGGAAGGGATTTAAGGTGCAGACCCAGACTGTTTACCGGTTATTTTATTCAAAATTACCTAATATCCACGTGTGATTATTATTATACTTGTGTCTGCATTTTCTTTTCTCCGCAATAATATTTTCATATTTTCTTTCTTTTCTCTGTAACTTATATTAAATTCCATATTTGATGCATGGGCTTAAGAGCGTATCTCATTGTGCACCTAAACTCGTATTTGATGACAAAATTTGATATTTTCGACCTATCACAAGTTCACAACAAGTCAGTGAAATAATAATAATTGGTGTACGCTTACTACAATTGTTGGGCAGAAAAATCCAATCCTCTAAATTCCATATTTTGGTACAACTTTTGTGAAACGGGAAAGTGTCCTACACGGTGGCATCAAATTCTATACCGTATCACTAAACTCTTTTATTCCCATCAAATTTATCAAGAAAAAGATTAATGTAGTCCACACTCCACACCAAATTCTTAATAAGGGTCTATGGTGTCTTTTTAGTCTATTTATATATAATTAAAAATATGATATAATATTTTTTATAATGATTGCGTTAGAAATATTTTTAAGATGATAAATATTTAACTATTAGGGATAAGTTAGTAAATTTTACTAATTACTAATTAATAATAGTATCAATAGCATATTTCTTTAATTATTTAGTATTACATTATTTGTTTAAACTAATTAATTATTATTAAAAAAATACACTAACTAACTTAGTAAATGTTACGTCGATTTACAATCGTTGTAGGAGCCGTCCGATTTTGCAAGGAAAAAGACATTCACGAGATGGTGGATTGTATTATCATGCAAAATATGTTAGTTGGAGAAAAACGTGTGGGCATCACAAGACATACACGTTCGATACTTATCATGTCCTTACAGATCTTGATTACGAAATTCAACCATCTGTACCGCTTGCTAAGGTTGCTAACAAAATTCAACATTTATTCAGTTTCTATGATGAGACCGAGACTTGATAGATCGAGGAGTGCTCAACGAATTAAGAGGAATAAGGGAAAGATTTATCGCGCACTTTTGGGGTAATCATTGTCAAGTATGTTAGACTGGTATATTACTTTTCTCAAGTATTTTATGTATATAAATAAATGTGCGTACTATTTTATTATATTATTGTGGTTGTTTGAATTTTTTTTTGTAATTTTATAATTTTATAGTTCCGTGTAACCTGATTTTGGATGCAAAAAGATTTTTTACTTGATATTTAGAATTTTATGATTTGATAACACATTTGGTGTTATGTTGTGGAAGGCCATCGTCCAAATTTGATGACAATGTGAAATACTTTTTTTAGAAAGTAAATGGTGAGGCTATTTTTTAACTGTTTGACATAAAAATTGTGAAAACTGTGGAAGACCAAACCCACTATTTTACATAAAAAAAAATGCTTAAATTGTGTGTTTGAGGGTCAACAGTGGGAGTGCCAAACCTTTTGTCTGCATCGAATATAAGACTTGGGTGTAAATTTTGATCAAAACTGTAGAGATGATCAAACACTCTACCACTTAATTATCAACATAATTTAAAGTTAGGACTTTAGTGGTGATTTGCAGGCACATGGTATCGTGGCTGTGCCAGTTAAACTCCTAATTTAGTTTTGTCCGAATTTATCAAGAACGTGACAGCACCGAGCTGGTAGCTATTTTGCTTCATCTAGGATTCGAACATCCGTTTGGTCGGTCTCGGTATATGAACCTTAGACATCGGCCAAAACAGTGAATCTAGCTAATCGCGCCAGAACCGTATATTGTCAGCTTGGCAACTTTCCACTTCACAAAGATAAAATGCTGTGATAGAAGATCGTGAAAATGACTCCCTTTTTTTAGTAATTTTACAACTTTCTCGATCTCCTTTTGACGACGCCCATTCTAAAGTGGTTTCCGTTCTGGACCAATCCACATAAAAGTTACAAGATGCATGACTGCCATTTAAAGGCTAAAAAGCTTCTTCCATCTTCAAATTTCAGCATCATCCCCACTCTAATTTTGGTTCTTCTTGTAGAAAAAAGAAGAGTAGATGCACATGACAATGTGCCCTAAAAGAAACCAACAGTACCTGACAATAATACATTTCTCTTGTAACCAAATAAAGACACCCAATGAAAATTCTATCATTCTACCAAGCGAATTTTGACGTTTCAACGACCATTCTACTCTACGAAAAATGAGGTCATAAGTGGCATACTGGTACAACATGAATATAGAACAACAAGAACACGGATGCACAGTTTTCGTTTTGTCTATAAATGCTGCGCCTTTCCTGTGAAGCTTCCTTTGTTTACGGTACTTGTTTGAGCTGAGCTCAAACAATACTCGTAGAATTGATTCTCAAACAGCTAACATGTAGTACTTTAACAGCCAGGGTGTACTTCCAACTCTTTTAGTTCAGCAGCAGATGTCTTTATGTTTCTCAGTTTTTTATATCTTCATGTTTGAACATCCAACTGAGCAGCTCTATTCCAATATTGGATTATTGCAGTCTGTCACAACAAGATCAACTAATTTTCAGCAAATGCCAATTAGACTGAGTTCTTCAATAATGTTATAGTAACAACTGATTAACACATACCCAACAAATAAATAGATTTGCATACAAGCAGAGGAGACATCAAGTTTGATTAAATTTAAATTTGATATCCACACCAAAACAAATAAACTACTACTAGAAACAAAAGTTTAAGTCTCATTGATAGAAAGTGAGGGGTTTCAAGAGGATTTAAAATCTTCTCAATTTCAAAACTGTTGTGAGTGATGTGATGCTCTTAATGCAAGATCAAGGCACACCACTCTTGGGAGTGTGATAGTGATATGCAGTTTTGCAAGACCGCATGGTCTTTGCACAAGTCCTTCTATTGCCGTGCTTTTTTTTTTTGCTCTTATCAAGAGAAATATATTCAAACTTTTGCTGCACATTTTAGGGCGAAAGATGCCTTGTTACTGTTGAAGCCCAGAGAGGTATGATGGTAATCTTTCTTTCTTTCTTTTTTTTATGAAAATGATGGTAATCTTTCAATTTGTACTTGGGCTGTGACAGCCTCTGATTGTTTTAAAGCAATGACAAGCAATAAGCTACAGTTATCCTGGGAAAAGATAAAAGCAGGTCTAGGGATAACGTGTACTAATATATATCGCAGTTATAACCCTTAAACTCCTAATTTAATTTCTCTCCAGATTCATCAAGAACGGGACATTTCAAAGTTGGTATTGCGGCTATTCATCAACCTAGTCCACACAGTGTGGACTAGGTTGATGAACCTCAGATATCGGCCAAAAAACAGTTAATCTTAGTGCAATAAGCTGAAGATCATATTTCATTCAAAAGATTTTTCGGTAATTTTCCTAGTGTCAAATCTTATTCTCAGGTCTAGTATTATTCCTGCAGCATTTGTCCAAGTCTATGGACTAAACTGTCTAAGCTGGCAAAGAGAGAAACTTAAAAGGAATGGGTCGGCCACCCTAGCAAGCCCACATGGCTTAGCACAACCATAGGCGTGTGCTCCTATGTGAGGGCGGCTAGGGTTGGCCGATCTAAATGATCCCATACTTTTTTTGCAGTCTCATACTTGGCCAAGTGTATGACAATCAAATGATTTGCAAAATTATTAATCCAAGTGATAATTCTAGAGTTGTTAACCTCCCAGGTCTTCAGTAAATGTGCATAATTTTCAGCCTTATTTTTAACAGGTTTCACATGTGTACCCCAGACAATATCCCACAAGTTGTACCCTTCAATAAGTTCCTCATAACATAGCGCTCCATTATGCATAATTCTTTCCATAGAATTTAACACTGGTAGGTTTAGGAGTCTTGAGAAGCCATCACGACTAACCAGAGAGATGCAAATACAATTGAAACTAACTGAAACTGAGATCAGAGATGATTACCGAGTAGCAGCAGCAAATCGAACAGCAAAATAGACACTAATTTCCGAGTCAGAAAACATAAGAAACGGGCACACCGGATCATTAACTTTTACACAACTCGCACCCAAGAAAAGGCACCCACGAACCCTAGCAGGGTGCGCTACGCCCCGAAACCTGTAGGCAACTCACAGTCGAGTTGGATCGAGGGGCAGCTGGTAAGTATCGATCAATACATGCTTTGATACCATGTGAAACAAGGGCAAGAACGATTCATTTTAGGAGAAGAAAGCTAGTGTTATAAAGTACTGTACGAGACAAAAAAAAATAGTTTGATATTACAAAGAATAAAAATGAGCCTAATATAGGCTAAAGAGCAAAAAGACTAAACTACCAGCATAAAAGTAAAATAAGACAAATTACTCTTAACAAAATCAACCAAAAACAATCAGTCTAGCCATCTGCCTGAACCTTATATGTTGTCATCTTAGCAATTTTACTTTTTGAAATGTGGTGATAGAAAAGATCTCCTTTTTGCGATGCCAGTTCTTTAGTGAATTTTTTGGGCTGTACCAATCCTCATAATTATTCCAATGAGTGCCATTAACAGTTAAAAAGGCTCTTCTTCAAATTTTTCAACATCATCATCTTCGCACTATTTCAATTCTTCTTTGGGTAGATGCACATTGCAATGTGCACAAAGAAAGAACATCTAACAATCTATTGCCAAAAGAATCATATAGATGCTCCCAATGCAAATTTTCTCATTCTACCAAGGCAAATTTGGACATTTCAGCACTCATATCCTCAAGTCCACAATCGGGAACGTTGGTGTTCTATCTCACAGATATCCTCTTGTATTCTTTAAAGGAACGGTGTCTTTAATCTTTAAGAATCATATTCAGTTGCCACTAGAAAAAGTTGAATGGAAAAAGTTTTTTTATTTTTTTATTTTAATGAATGAATGAAGAAAGTTGATGCCCAAGAATACAGACGTGGTTGTACTCCAATCAATACAGCACAGGTTACGTGAAATTCTTAGCATTTATCAGCCGTTCATCCAATAACTTGTATGCGTGTCATGCGCTGAATGGATATAGTACGGAAACGTCATATGCAGAGTAAATTAGGATATCTCTATTTTCTGCCCTCTTGTCTTTAATTTATTCTTACATCAACTATTCGTAAACACATGCATAAAAAAATCCCGACTTTCAGGCTACTATAAGTAGAGAAGATGTAACAAAGAGAGGACTCATCGACTCACAACACACTTGAAGGAGGCAGGCTAGATTACTTCTCAACTTGATCGAAATGGCATCTCAACAGCTTTCTGAAACGGTATGCACTTAGGTTTTTCTTTAGTAATTACTCTCTTAACTGGTTGGAATGAAGCATATGTATGTAAAAATGGCCGTTCAAAGATTTAGTATTTTCTGCCCTAATGTCTTCAATTTGATTTGATTTGATTTGGTCACCATGCAGCTTGCGGTGAAGAAGCAAGAGATCAACCACAGGGATTTCGAACTTGTTAAAGGAGAGTGGGTCAGACTAACAATACCGTGAGTAGATACTACTACCTACTAGTGGAAAAATATACTAACAACGTGGGGCTCGTTTAATAATTAACATCTAAGCCGTCTTTGTTTGTCTCAGTTCAAAGCCAGCGATCTTGACGTCAGGCACTGAGATTGAAGCCAATGCTGTGGCCGATGATGTTTTCCAAGGTGCTGCGCGGGACCATGTTAAAATAACATTCCATCTTTCCAAATACCACAACAGTATTGGCTGGGAAAAAGGAGTGTCGAAACTTACTGCAAGAGCTAAGGTCGGGGAGAAGGGAACATATCAGTATCAGTCGATAAACAACGAGTTTGTAGACATGCCGTCGTCTGATTGGATAAAAAGTCCTATTTCTGTGGTGTTCAAGTTCCCACCAACGACTTTCCCACCCGACATGAAGCTTCACTTTGGTATTATTGACCAGACCCAGCACCCAAAAAAGTGGTTGCACCTCCATGGCGCAACTGTTGAAACAGTTGAGGATGCTGCTAACGCCCTCGGCGCCTGAAGCAAGTGTTTGCCATGCTCGCTGCTGCTGCTACTACTACTACTATACTAAATAAAATAAATGAAAGGGTAACTAAGTAACGAACCAAGTTATGTTATCCTTCTCCTAAATGTGTCTGTTATGCTCTCAATCATACATGACCAATAAATTACTACTATTACTAAGAGTTTTATAGTGAAATTATGTTAAATGTCGCACCTTTCCTGCTGCAGCACTACGTGTGAAGCTTCCATTGTTTCTTGTACTTTATGTGCCAGAGCTCGACGTCGTTTCCTCGGTCGTACTCTCTCATGTACTTTGGTATTTCAGTAAGATCGACACAGTGACCGACAAAGCAGGGCAGCCAACTCCTCTGTTCACGGTCCTCGTGTTCTGCATCACATCAAACATTATTAATACATCATCACGATGAGATCTGATTCTCAAAACAATCGATAACAACAAGTGGAACGCTTTGAAGGTCAAAAGTGAACAGTGTACCTCCTCCTACTACTCTTAGATAACTTTGGAAGCGAGCATAACCATTGGCGACAACATTAAGATCATCCAGACTGAAGTTGTATCGCTTTTCCAGGGCCAAGTATAGCACCTGAAATAAGAAAACACGGTTAATCTATATATCATTGTTACTGAACCAAAGTAAAGTCTTCTTTGACGACAACTTCAGTAAACAACGGAATGGTACAGAAGGCCACTCGATTTCAGGTGATAAATAGACAAATTTGGGCAAAACCAAAACAGAGTTATCGACAACAGTACTGCCTTTGGGAAATTTTCTTTTTATGGAATTATGATAGTGCTGGGATTGCGGATTCCCATATTAATTAAGAGTGTTGGGAACTGCAACACCCGCCTCAAACCCCATGGTAGTTGATTAATCCCACCGATGGTCGTTCAGAGTGGGTGCGGGCCTAGGAAGCATGGACACTCCAAAATCCAATAAAAATTTCTCTCAAACACCAGTACGACACTCCAAAATACGTATTAGACACTCCGGCTGGCGTGTCTGGGTATTTTAGAGAATTTTATTAGACTACACTTGGGGGACACGTCAGGGAAATTTAGTGACAAACGACAATCGTCCCATTGTGTTTATTAGACTTTCAAACGGGTTGTTTTATGATATATATTAGCTTTAAATGGATTAAAATGTAGTAATTAAGCCAGAGTAGATAGATATAAGATGGGTGCTGATAATTACAACACAACATATGATAGTTAGAGCACAATATTTTGTCGCGTGACATTTATACCCCCGATTCTTAATTCACGTTCCTTCTTCCTTAGAATCCCCAATTCAGTCGCTTCTCAATGTCTGCTCAGTTTACTCCTTCACATCTCTGCCTCACAGTCACAGATTGCTACCACATCGGCCATTAATTCTCTCTAATGGAAGAAATCTCAGTACACCAAACTCCAATTTGAAACGACCCACAGCTGAAACTCCACCAACCAATTCTCCGATCTCCCTCTCACGAACAAGAATAACACAAACCCAATTCAACCTCCACCCATAACCTAACTACCGAACTCAACTCATAACAAACCCTAGCGCCGACCATTTTCAACACCAAATCGAACAGACCCACGGCAACGAAACCCCTCTGTCACCATCGAGTCTCAGTATCATACACCCAACATCACCGCATCCACCTCTATCTCGTCTATAACCACCCTCGCAGCCGCATTCCCAATCTTGAACCACCTATGCCACCGCCACAAACAGACCCAACTTTTGAAATCCTACAATACTCAACAGTATAATAAAGAGGGGGAAATTGATAGTGACACAATGTCTCTCGTGGTTATAGGCGGATGGTTGGCAGACGGTGACATTTGAGGAGTCAATGAGGGGTGGGTGTGTAAACTTATATATACCTGTGTGTGAGAAACAAGAACGAGAGAGTAAGCGGTGGAAATTAATGAGAAGAAAAAGGTGGGGTTGAGAGAAGGCTAAAAATGTCCGATAGAAAACTTTGTGCTGTAATTAGTAAATGTTGTGCTGTAGTTATCAGCACCCTTTAGTGTGTGTGTGTGTGTGTGTGTGTGTGTGTGTGCGTATAATTAATTAATTAATTGAGGGCTAAATAAATATATGAAAAGTTTGCCTTTGAAAAGTTCAAGCGACGTTTTAAGTTCTCTCATGCGACAACTTCAAGGGTATTCACGGACACCACTTGTCAAACTCGAACCCACGGAAGCTACTCCTCTATCTTTTCTCATTCTTATACTTAAATCTATGTTTTTCCGTGGTAATTAAGCTACAAATATTGCAAAAGTTGGAACCAATATTTTTCATTTATTAATATAATAAATCCAAATATATAGGAGAAGATAACAATAATGTTGGTGCATCCCAGCTGTGTCGTATCCTCATTTTTAAAGCAAATGATGTACTCCCTGTCCATCCCCGATATGTCTCCGTGCTTCTTAGGTTTAGGCTTAACAATATTGATGCTTATATAGGTACCAAAGGCCAAAGCTTAGCACATCTGAGTTAATCAATGCTATCCTGCCCAGCTAAGAAGAAAAAGGCAGAGACACCAAATAACTAAAAACACCTAATCACCACCTTGAAGATGTCATGAGTCATCACATCAAAGTTACAGTGGCTCCAAGAGGGCGGAGAAACCAGACAAATGCATGGACACAGACAACATAGATTATCTAACTGACAAGGACTGCTATCAGTGCTATGCATCAACCCTTTTTCTTCCCCTTTTTACTTCACCTCTTACACGAAATCATGTAATTAAAAGTTCCTATGATCGATATTGGATTCAGAAACCAAACATCAATTACTTGGTTTCTCATAAAAGGTAAATCAAAGGGTGAACAGCCTTGGTGAATCCCTTTCACTAAGGTGTCCTTCAAGACCCATCTACAAGTTCATCCTCAGTTCTTGCAGAACACATATAAACAAGGGACATAAAAACTTATAAGTACCTTTTCTACTCCATATGACATGAGTTTCTCTAGCGTACTGAACAATGCATCTGTTAGGTCATCGCTATAGATTACATCTGCAGCTACAATCAGGGAAGCTCTTTGAAGCTCGTCAAGATCTGCCGAGGTCCAACCATACCTAACCAACAGTACTTTACATTTTTAATCAATATTATCAACATGAATGAACAAATGAATATAACTTCATAAAAAATAACCATTTTAAGGAAAAAGCAATGGGCGTGAAGTCCTCCCACCTTTTACAAGATCGATGATCTTCTTCCCCTTTCGTGGGCCAGGATTCCTTCCAGTCAATTTCACGTACTTGAACTACAGCTGGAGAGCAAAACATTCCAGAGTTCAACCGAACGTTGTCAGCACAGTTGTCCAGTACTTCATCTCCATGATCTGTTAGATAGACCAAAGGATTATCTATCCATCTATCATTAAAAAGGGTCGGAACTACAAACTTGAGATTGGGGAACTTTGGACTTAGAAAGAACCATCATGAACACAGCAAAAAGCATTGAGATGATATGAAATGCAAGGTAAAGGGAAAGTAGAAACCAAAATATAGAAGATATAAACATCAAGGGAACACCTAAGAGTGAGTGTCAGAGAACGCTATATATCAATACAGGATCTGATGAATGAGACTTATTTGTCTTTTTATATTAACAAGAAGTAGTGGGATATGTTTTATTCTCCCCACCCCATCCAGGTAAGATCATCAAAGAGACTTCATAGCAATACTATTTTTTTCATTTCTGCAATCTTCAAAAAACCATTTGACACTAGACAACCATCCACAGATTAGCATAAAGTAGCATGTAAATCGAAGTATCTTCTTTTCTCTATTAGTGATTGGCTGCCTCTCATACATCAGTCCACTATCGAATATGAGTCATCACAAAAGATCTACATAACAGCAGCAACTGCCAAGTAGATCAAATTCAACATTAACAATAATTGATACACGTCACCAATAAATTACATACAAGTCGGAGACAACAAGTTTGATTACAATCAAATTTGACTAGAGCTAGTACATAACTGATATCCACACCAAACAAAAAAACTAGATGCTGAAGCTTAAGGCTCACTGGTAGATAGAATGGATCAATTGAGAATATCACAGAACACCCATAGGCATAACTCACCTCATACCTGTCAGAAATACGGTTTTTGCAACACGTGCAAGTAGCAAGCCAACTAAACCTGAAAAAGATGGTGAAACATAATTGTGTGAGTGGCTCCCTGATGGAGGAGTTTGTATATACTTTAGGATCATTAAAAAAATGTCTTAATATTAATTAAGTATCTATTCAATGCCTAACAACATAAAACTAATAATTTGGTCAACATAAAACTAATAATTTGGATATGTTTCTTTACTTCTTGTCTTTGCCAAATCAGAATTGTAAGTTCATGTTGTACAAAAGAGGATCGTGTTTCTGCAGTTCTCGTTCATTCATGGGCAACTTGAGAGGTAATGGCAGAAAACTGTGAACCTAACTAGACTAAATTAATAAACAGTGATGCATCAGAACTCATAAAAGTCGGTAGTGATATAATTCTCTCCTCTCTATCAACTTACAAGTCGTATATTCACTTTTTCACTCGTTCCTTTTAACATTTTTCTCTTTCCTTTAAATGTATCGGAGGAATTTTTTTTTACACATATGCTATATACATACTAGGTAATAGGGAATAAAGTAGACTTAAACCAAAAAAGAAGTTAAACTTCAGGCATCCAGCAGTTTAATCACACTTCCAACAGATGTCAACTTTCAGATTAGTAGTGATTGCGTGAACTTGCTTCAGTTCTGGGGTGGTTGGAATGAGAAAAAAACGATGTATTGGGAAGAAGAATATGGAAGTAGATGAAATATTGAACTTCAACCAGAAGAGGGAGAGACCTACCTTACCAGCTTTACTAGTACTTAAAGGCTGCAGGGTTTTGTGACCATATTGAGCCCCGGGGTGGTTGTGGAAGAGTTTAGAACCATAAGGTGGCAAAAATAATTTCCCATAACTTTACCTTCGATCGATAGTGAGAGGGGGCGAGCCTGCGAGCCTTTCTTTAACAACCTAGCCCTATAGCTATAACTGCTTTTCATAGACCCAGTAGGAAACAGCTAATTTTCGGAATGTAAAGCGGCAAAGCATTGGGAAATCAGTTGTTGTGATTGAGCTGCCAAAGTTATTATTCTTTTAGTGAAAGTTGAGCCGACTCATATGCCAATCCGGGGCGGAAGTACCGGAAAACAAAACGATTAATCTCTATCAATGGACCCGCTAAAGACCCTTCAGAAATGGCAGATGGCTTTGCCTTGCTGAAGTTGAAAATGTGGAAGTGCTGAAGGTATATCTTCCAATCTCTCATGCCCCTTGTATTTAAAATTTAACAGTTCACAACTTGAATCTTTCTATTTGAATCAATATACCCATTAATTATGTGCATCCTCAGCGAATACTAAATGGAACAAAGTTCATCTAAAACCTCTGAATATGTTAGCCAATTTTAATCTTTCAGATGTCGAAAGCTCCTAATCGCTCATTAAGACTGCAGTATTCTGACTATTTGAGCTTTTGCTTATTTGTAAAAAGTACGAGTATATTGTTCAAACATTATACAGTTTTATGGGAAAAATTATTCCATCAACTTAAAAAGTTTGGAAGTCAGTCAATAGCCATGCAACCAAAACCAGGTACTGCCCGCTATATCCTCTAAAGTTCAGAGAAAACGAAGTTTTGGTTTGGATCCTGTAGCTTGATAGTCACAGACTTCAGCACATTAAGTTGATCGGAAACACAAAAGTAGAATACAATATCCTCTTGACTCAAAACCTTCCTTACTTCAACGCGTGTTTTGAACTATTGTGGAAATCAGGGACGATTATAGGAAATGTCATTGCCGAAAAATTTAGACCAGGTGTTGGCATAGCTTATAAAGACACCAATATCTCTCAACTCTCTGAGAATCCTAATAATAAATAATATATACCTGTACCAGCACCAAGTTCCAGAGCAACAACCCCATTTAACTCTGATGTTGTAACCATCATGTGCAAAACAAAGTCAGCTAGTACCATTTCCGCTCTCCATACCTGACAAGGAAAAAAAATAGTGATAGTAATAGGTATCCTACATTTGAACTGAATTCTTGATGGTTAAAAAAAAATCTCAATTGCTGCATTTAGTTTAGAATAAAGGTAATAGACAAACAGCTTGTAGAAATTGCCTCTACGGAATCATACTATTCACAATTCGGATTAGGATTTTGACTCGACTCACCAATGAACTGATGTTAATCCCTACATGAATATTAACATACACAAGTGACTCAGAGCTTGATCTAGGATACCATGTCTCATGATTCAACTGGTTGAGTCTAGCCATTCTAGGCGCCACAAATAAATTCTACTTTCTCATTTTGGTTAATTTTGCTACATTTGTATTAAAATGCCCATTATGATCCTTTGAAGACTGAGGATTGATTTCTTAACTACCTTGCTCCATAATATTGAAGTTAACCACACTGTTTTTTGCATCCAAAAATACGGAATTTCAGTAATTTACCATCTATAAGATCACTTTCCACTACTTATGGATAGATTGAACTTCAAGACTATTATAATAGATTCCTACAGAAAAGCTCACTTAAGGTAATATGGATTCTATTATTTAGTACTTTAAATTTTGAGCTTCATTTTTTTATTTGAAATATGGTATTTCTTCTCCATATATATTGACAACTATGCAACCAGCTACATTAAACAGATAGGTCGAAACAAACACTTCTCCGTCCTCTATTACAAGCCTGACATTACTTTGAATGTCCCACGAATATCCCACTTTTCCAGTTCCAAAGTTATGTTCCCTTTCTGTTAGTACTCAGTACCCATATCTCAAATTCTGTCTCCAGGGAACTAAGAGAAACAAAGAATATTCTAACCAACACATCAGTCAAACATTTCCTCATTTATTTCGAGCCGAGTAAAAATAAGAAAGATAAAACACATTAAACTGGAAAGAGTAAATAAAGAGACAAGGATCCGTTGAGCTATCATATTGGGAGTTCAGGATCAACCCCTTTCTTTTTCTGTAAACAAAGGCAAATAAACAATAACTCCCTATTACCTGTAACCCAACACTTGGAATTGACGATGTGATGTTATGCTGGATGGCAACAACATAATTATCCTTAGACTGCCCTGCATGTGGAAAAGATATAATTTGGTTCAGCATTGTATAGTTCTTGTAGTGAACTCAGATAGTGGCGCAAAACTGCAGGGTTCTAAATATCAGTAACGGCCTTTGTACCAGTTGAGGTGTTGTGCTAATTGAGACATTATGCTAATTGCAAATCACTGAATCAAAATCAGCATTATTGAAACTGAGATGTTATGCTAATTGCTATGGGTCTGGACTAAGCAAGCTAGATCTTCAAATATTATCACTGCATAAAGCAAACTTCTGTATAGGAGATATGTTTTACGTCAATGAGTAACCAACTTACTGCTGCGACGAGTTACAACAAGATCACCATCTTCATCCAATATAACTTGGTTGCAGACAGTTTCATCATTTACTGCATGAACAATGTCAATAAAATTAGGAATGGACAAAAAAAAGCGTATCAACTTATTAGGAAACAGTGATGTCGACATTGAAGCAACAAACTGTCAAATGCAACACGATGGAGCCAAGTTTGCATGTTTTCCTAAGTAATGCATTAAAAGTTAATTGAAGAAACTAAACCTTTAACATCTGTCATAAGGACATAAACAATGGAAAGTCTAGGACATGAGGGTTCAACCTTTGCAAAGAGTCCAGTACAATAGATATCCTCTATTATAAATCTATCAATAAATACTATGTTCATTCTTCATTAACCGCACTACGGTCCTCTGATAGGCATCAGTAGTGTCCAGTTATGTTTACTATCAACTTGAAAGTCAACATTTCACCTTTTTAAAAGATTAGGATAGAAAAGAGAATGTCAAATAGTCACCTAAACGGTAAACATAAAGACACCCTCAACTTGGCCTATTTTGGAACAAGTTCCCAGCAATATAATCGCATGAACTCATTAGAAAGGGAGAGGAATCAGAGAGATAGAAGTACAATACCAGGATCAGAATAGCTAGTTTTGATCATTCTTAGCTAACCAACTTTACTACTTATTCTTGGCTTATACTTAAGAGGTCGCCTCCAGCTACTATTTTTGGCTTATACTATTGCTTTGAAGTAAAATGATGAGGTACGAAATAACCCCAAAAGAGTCACCTCAAGGGTAATAACTGGTGATTTGGGAACTAACCCCAAGTCCCTGCATAGCATCACCTGAGGACACTATAATTCATCTCCAAAATTCACAGAGAGTACTACAAAGAGCAGAGGGATCTGCAACTGCCACGGGGTACTAAAAGGGGCATTGTCAGCAACCGTATATCTGATTTCATCAAAGAGGGATAACAAAAGAAAAGGTCAAGACAGAGTTTGGCACTGTCAGGGTCACTCCATCTAAACGTTTTTGGGGGGTCTTGTAATGTATGTTCAAGTTAGAAGTTCTCATCCGGCCGACAACACAGTTTGAACTGGCTTTTCAGTGCTTAAAGAAGCAAAAGCAGCCAGGGTAATGATCAGAACCCAATAATGAAATACAAGAGGAAAAATTGTGGTTCTAGCAGAATTTCATATATATGTTCTTTAACATTTTTTGTCATCCTATCTTTAAGAGAATAGATTAAATAACACCACGTTTTCTATTCCCTGTGACCTTGTTGTATTCCTTTTTAGACTCCAGCTTCATATAGGCCATGCTATGAGTTGGCGGCAATTGACATCAACCATACAGAAATGGGTAAATGGAGTATTTACATGTGCTTATACAGCCTTGCTATATATAGACAGCATAAACCTTTGAGGATGACACCGTATTATGATATTATAATGCCCAAGTCCTAATTGGCTTCACAGCTTTGAGGCACCTTGAGCGCCAAGCACTCCATGACCATAATCGAGTATTCAATAATGCATAAGCTTAAGCTTAAGTATGCCCCCATTGTCAGGGTCACACAAAAATGAATAAGGAGTCAGATCTTTTTTTATACCCAGAACTCAAATAAATTGCAGCGTTAGGGTTTTGAATTGCCTGATTATCGAATTTTACATGTGAATCAATACAGTGATAGAGAGAGAAAACAAATTAAAATTGGAGGTCTAGGAGGAGGGTTGTTACCAATGAGTGGTGGGAGTGAGAAGGTGAAGCGAGAGATGTGAGGGCCAGATGTGTTGGGTGGGCAGCCCAAATGAACCTCGCTCATCACTACATCATTGTTATTCTCCTCCACCCTCGATGGTGAAGACGAGGATGACGACGACTCCTCAATCCCACCGTCCATTGAAACACAACAGAAGAACCGAAGCGGCGCTCGGAAGAAAGAAATTGGGCTAAATTTGTCCACGAGAATAAAACAAAACAACCACAGAGATCAAAGAGCCGAATGTTTATCACTCGTCTTTAAGGCTTGCTCTACCGAGCCCGCAGGGATGGATTGAGAAACATTACTGCAAGGGGTAAAAATAAGACACTTCCAACCCTCACCCTCAAGTTTGATTAAAAGATACTTTACCCCCTTCATTTTTTGAAAATGACACTTTTACTCATTTTGTGTTCCAAACTTCAAGACAATTTAATAGGGGCGAAGAAACTGACGATGGCACTATATTATGAAACTGAAATTTAAGATTTACCTGGGGTACTTTTACAATTCTAGCAAAGGCACTAGTGAATAAGTTTATACAAGATAGGGGTAAAATTGTATCTTTTTTAAAATGGGCAGGGAACGATCCCATCCATTCTCAGGGTTGGCTCCACCCCTGACACTTTTACCAGTTTTAACCCGACTATGTCATTGATCATCATACTCTAAAGAGCGAATTTGTCCCCAAAACTACTATAGTGACAGAAAACCTCTCCCAGACTAAGAGTATCGCAATTGATGAGTGACAATTTTCTAAAATTTGACAAACATAAGGGATGGAAGCGTTCCATCATTGAAATTCGTAGTAATTGGACCAAGTTGAAGCCTTTCTAGACAAATATTGGTGTGGAATCATCAATTCTGTCTAACCCCTTTATTATTTGAACATGTCACACGACAACATTACAAGTAGCTAGTACTATGGTATAATTGGAATGATATAAAACTTTACTATTTATAAGAGCGCGTCGTATGTGTAGAGAATACTGGTTTTGACTTGCAACATTATTCAGTTTCCAAATGTCCCTTGGTGAAGAAGTTTTCTGTGAACAAGCCAGGTCTAATAATAAGCCTTACATTGGGTTAAGGAGTTAGATAATTTTGAAGTTTCGAACACAAGTAAATCAGTAAAACTAATCTGGGAATCGAACACGAGAATTAAAGATCTATAAAAATGTATTATGCTAGTACTTACTATATTACATGACTGATTTATACCTAGAGCAGCTCAGAATCTTCACAAGGATTAACATCTGTATAAGAATATACTGAATACAAAGAATGAAGAAACACATTCAGACACTACTTTTCTTTCTGTTCATTTACTTCCCCTTTAGCGACGCGAGCCTCTGCACGAAATCATCATAGTCCGGTAGCTTAGGGTGGACGTGCTGATCATCCGGATGAAATGAACGCGCCCTCACGTGTCCTCTTGTGGGCGGACTAGGCGACCTGGCAGCAGGAGGCGACGCAGTCCTCAGACCCCCTCGCCCATCTCTAGTCCTGCCCCCAATATCATCCTCCTTCCCCTTGCCCACCTCATCATAAGGCGATTTCTTTGAACTGTAGAACGCCAATAGCCTATCCATCATCGTCTCCTTTTGATCCTCCTCCTGTTTATCCACTGCTTTCGCAGCTTCATTAACACCCTGTGGAAGATTTGAGCGTCTTCTTCGTACTGATCTTGGTCCTGGCTTTGATTCAGGAGCTGAATCGCTGTTCTGATGAGTAGTATCTGTACTGGAACTAGAAGATTGAAGCTGGGGTTCTGATGGCTTTTGTTTGGTGTAAGGTGGGGGAACAAGCCTGTGATAGAAGGGCTTCTCTTCTTCTTCAGCTTTTTCCTCTTGGATTTTGATTTCTGTGGCATTGCTTTCCTTAGCAGCTTCTCTTCTCCCATGAGATGGGAAGTTTCTGTTTGAAGGAGCATTTCTCATGTTATGTTGTTTGTTCTCCTTCTCTTCTTCTCCTCCTCGGATGGATTCGGTCCTCCATTTCTTCAATTTGAACTGGTCGTCATCATCATCTATGTTTTCTGACCGCGCCTGCCATGAATTGGACAACAAAGATTTAGAGGAGAAATTGAGGAAGAATTGTACTATGTTTGCGAGAAAATATGAAGCTTTGCATTTACTTCTTCATTAGGAGGAGTGAAGAGCTTTTGCTCCAAAGCCTTGGAGTCCCAATTCAAATCAGCTCCAAGTGCTATTTCTTGCAGGAGTTGTAGCTTCATGTCCTTTGAAGGTGGCAATGCTTTCAACCGCTCGACAAACTGAAAGCGCACAAAAAATAAGTGGTTTTTTCGTTAATTCTTCAAAGAGAAGGAAAGAGGATTGAAGTTTAGGGGGGGAAAGGTGATGAAAAGCACCTCTTTGTTGGTATAAGGTTCAAGTGATTTCCCATATCTGTCTGAGAAAATGGTTCTAAGCTCGCGTAGCTCTGGTAAGTCGGCAAATCTAGCTGCTGCAAACATTAGAGATGGTACCGCTTGCTTGCATTCCTCCGGGCATTCCCTATAAACAAGGAAATGAAAATCAATGAAAATTCCCTAAAATCCCATCATAGCAATTATGTTGGGAGCAAAAGTATTCAAAATAATCTCACAAAAACAAACAAGAACTCTAACTTGAACGGCACAATATATGAAACCATTCATTTTCATTTTATTTTTATTTTTGTGAATTTCGACAACACTACAAACTCAAAACTGTCTCTGCCAATTGCAAACAATGAAATCCCTGAATATGTCACCCATTTCTATCACACCAAAATTACCCAAGATTGTCCAGAAATAAACCATCAGGAAGAAGAAAGTTTCTTATTCAAGATCATTGTTTTGTTTTTTTGTTTTTTATTTTGTTCATTTTTTTCTGCAGAAAATCAAGGCTACAAAATTGGAAAAAATAAGCCTAATACATCAAGAATCAAGAAATTGTGTACTCACTTTTGTTTGTTCATCAAGGAGAGATGACTCAAAATGCACCCACAAAACTCCTCAACCAAGTTATAGCAAGCTGTCAAATTCATCTCCACCAGAAGCCCTTCAGCCTGCTCCACCAAATCCCAATTCCACCAAAAATTACCCAACAGCAGAGAGAGAGAGAGAGAGAGAGAGAGAGAGAGATTGACATACCCTGCCATAGGCATTGATGTCAAGACCATTCTTGATGAGATCTTCAATGTCCTTCCTCAGATACTTCTGCATTGCGTTCCTCTTCCTCTTTATCATCTCCAATCGAGTCTTCGTCAGCTTTATTGACGATTTGCTGCAAAAAAACAGATTTTTATCAAAAACCCAGAAACCACACAACAAGAAACAGAGCAATCTTGAAAGGGTTTAAATCAAAAGTTTCACCATTTTGTGTAGAACTTGCTCTTCAATAAAGCGTCAAACATCTTCTTCAAATTAACCCTTCTGGGTTTCCCTCAATAACACCCCACACTCTATATATGTACCAAATACCAATCAATCAAGAACCGCAAAATTGGGAATCAAGAAGGCTAAAAAGATGTGCTTTTTACTGACAACCAAGCTAAGCCAAGAATTGACATGGAATAAACCCAAATGAAAAGGCAAGAACCCAAAACCCAATTGAGAGAGAGAGAGAGATGGAAACAAAGAATGAATGGAAGAATCTATCTGTTTTATACTCTCTGTTCTAATCTTGATAAAGAAACATCAAGAAAATGAAAAACAGAGCAACAAGAATAAAGAAAAACAAGAAAATGACGTTTTTAGCTTCGTGTTGACGCTGAAAGATTGAGACAGAGGCAAATGCTGAACCTTGTAGCCACGATGGAGGTATAAGAAGGGTATGGGGAGATGATTCAATTTACTGAATTACCCCGTCAATGTTTGACTCTGGGTTTAAGATGGTGAGGGTATTTTGGGAATCGGAAAATGGTTTGGTTTACCGAAGAGGGTGAGCGAGGAAAAGGCGGGAGATAAACCGTCGAGGATCGAGGTAATTCGGTTCGTTGATGTCTTGGGAAAATATTTTATTTGCTGAATTTAGACAAATCATCTCCTAAATTTAAGGGTGCCTCTAAAATCGTAGATTACGATTGCATATATTTCACGGTGTTGTGTTTCCAATCTTGTGAACCTAACATTCAAAAAGTTTAGAAAGATTAATGACCTGTGATATTTTTGGATTTCTGTTCTAAATCAGTGACTTGCCATGGGCTTTTGTATGTGTGTTTTTTTTTAATTTAAATCAGTGTTTTTTTTTTTTTTTTGAGAAAGAAATCAGTGGTTTAAAAATGAATGGTATACGGTTTTTATCATAGTACATGATAGCATTCTAAAAAAACAAAAAAAAAAAAAAAAAAAAAAAACTACATGATAGACTTTAATTCGAACATGACATTTTTTACAATATTTTCAGAGCGACAAAAATATAAATAAGACAATTGTATTTGCTTTAGTAATTTTAACTAGCTTTCTAATTCCTTAAAGAGTTGATCTGATACAAAAAAAAAAAAAAGTTCATCTCCTTTTGTAGGTTTTTATTTTACTATATTAGAAAATATATGTATATTTATAATTTATGTCTTAAATTTGTCTTTATCTAATTATCTTCATAAACCTATGGAGCTTATCAGAACGAACTAATTAATATGGGAACTTGAAAGAAAGAAAAATATATATGTATGTATAATTGAATTTTTGAATAAATTGATTATGTAATGACTGGACTAATTTACCATTTGTATAATTCTTTTCCATATTATAATTTCTTCTTGAAGGTCCAATTATAGATTTCCGTGACTTCTCCAAAAAAATATAGATAAAGTGGATGAAGGAATGATTAAGATTCCAGCAATCTTTTCGGCTCTGGACCAAGAAAATTGGTTTTAGTTATTTAGCAATAAGGAAAGGGAAAGATAACGAAGGAGCTGTTTTTAAGGATGAAAGCTATGAATTTTATTGAAGGTTAGTCACACCCATAGAACTCTTACGGATTACATTATTACTCCAATAGAGCGTTTCTGCGTAAAAATCAATATCTCCTTCGTATAAACCTCTGTTAGGAAAAATATGGGCTTATTCGTTTCCTTCACAGTTGACATGCTTCAATCCCACAACTTTTAATTTTGACATTAAATCTCTTTTTTTCTGTAGTAGTTCCTGCAGTTCAACGTTAAGACCTTGGATTCGACCACAATTTCCAGCACTGAGAAGAGAGGCACCAATAAGATAATGGGAGGGTTTGGTATGACTTTTTTCCAGCTTATAATCCACATTGGACTTTTAATCTCTTTTGAACTTTTTCATAAGGTTTGGTATGACTTTTTTCTAACAGTTTTTGGCTTTTGGATTTTAGCTTTGAAGAGTAAAACTTGGTTCTAAATAAAAGTTGGGTTTCACCAACTTTTGTTGGACTTTTTCCTTCCTAAACAAAAAAAAGACTACTATGTCCATACTTTTACATACTACAACAATTATACTACAACAATTAAACTACTTCAACTAAAAATTATCAGATTTTCCATATTCAAAAATAGGATTTACTTAACTGTTCACATCAGCTGAAAATAAGCCTTGACAACTAGACTTTTTTACAACACAATCTTTTTTACCAAATTCATACAACTTTTTTCATCAACTTTTTTGTCACAAACTTTTTTTTACAACAACTTAAAAGTCGACTTAAAAGTTCAAAAAGTCATACCAAACCCACCCAATATGATTCGATCAAAAGCTTGTTTACCTTCTTTTCACGAGAAAATTCCAACTCATCTATCATGGCTGCAAGCTCGGCTAAAAGTGGAGTACGAGAATGAGCGAGCATTCGCGTGCGACCACCTACAAATTCCTTGAAGCTGTTACGGTGGACAATTCCAATTTCAGTAGCAATCCGGTTTACGAATGAACTCTTTCTTGTTACTCTTACTAACCCTATTATTATTATTATTATTATTATTATTATTATTATTATTATTATTATTATTATTATTATCTAACAAAGTGTTTAAGGGTTTACAAAACGCGCCGTCCCGATTTTCAGGAAATAAGGGGACTCCTAGATATATGAGTTGCTTGGTGGAAAAGCTAACGAGTAAAAGCAGCTGCCGCGGCCTGCTTTGTACAAAAGCCAGCTGTGAATGGGGTACATGACATTTGGCAAAGCCCACAACAAAGAAGGAACTTGATTTTGCCCAGTTGTGCAAGAGCAAAAACAGAAGAAAAAAAATGGTTGGCATGCATGTTACTATTTTAGTCCACTGGTTGAAACTTGCAAGCTACACCAAGTTAACAAGTTTTTGAGACAGGATCGGTGACTCGCTATGAATTAGCAAGTTAGTAACGGGCGACCGAACACTATCATTGCTAGTTAGTAGTAGCATAAATTTTGCACTTCTCTGGCTTCAAAAACTCCACTTGTACCTCCAAAGTTATATGAATGTTTTAGCAACCACGATATTACAATACCTGCTCTAATGCTCCTACTATGCTGAACCTTTACAATAGTCCACACATTACTGGTCGTATTAAATTATGCCTTGTATGTTCTTTCTTAATACTTAGCTTTGTTATTCTAAGGGGTTGTTCTAGAGGTGGAGGTTTTGGATTTTAAGGGAGTTTCTCCCTCTCTTAAAGTCATCTTTCAGGTTCAAATCTCACAACGTTCAATAATATTTGCGGCCCTGTATTTTAGTCGAGGTGTGTGCACACTGATCCGGATACCAAGATAATCTAAAAAAATAGGAAATCACAACTATGATATAGCCTTCTTTCTTGAATGTGTTTTTTAAGTTCAATCAATGACACGTTACTCATTAAGATCTGTAACAAAGTTGACATGAAATGGATCACGGAAGAAGTTCAATCAACTATGATATAGCCTTCTTTCTTGAGTGTGTTTTTTCTTGTTAATTTGTACGATGTTCTAGGTAGTCTCATGACATTGGACTGTAGTAGTAGCACCCACGATGGCAGTTGAAAATAATTTGATAGGTTCGCCTTTCTTGGACTTATACCGTTGAAGTCGTCGTGACTAATACTGACTACTACTTGTATTGTTCCACTTTCGTGTGAAATCCAATGGTGTAGTAGTTGTTGGCACGGACTCATTAGTCTAGTAGTTTAGTCCACTTTCATAGATTAGTTCACAATTAAATTTGACCCCTCTAATAATATTGCTTCTTTTTCTATATGTCACAGGTTGGAATTAATATGTATGAAAACCACATAAATAAGTGTATAAGCAACCATTGACGCACTTATGTAGTCCATTTCCAGAATTAATTGACCCCCACATAAGTGTAGCTTTAACCAATTTATTATTTATTATTTGCCTCATTTAATCTTTGTTAGCTGTATCACGGAAGTGCTTTATTGTTCTTGAATATTTTCCTTAATTTGTTTCCGAGGATTTTTTTTGGAGGCCAGGTGACACTCATATAGATTCTTTTAAATGTCCAAAAGATTGAACTTTCTTTTTTTGAAAAATTATTTTGTGCTCATCCGAGTTGAATCTGGGACTTCATGCAGGACTTCCAACGCTCTACCACTTAAACTACTATCCTAGCTGTCCAAAAGATTGAACATACCATATACCAATATGAAAAATTGAAAATGTTACATGTCCGACCAGAACAAAAGACAATTATATAAGGTGTTTTTAAAATTACATTATCATGTTTTTATTAAGAAGGCCAATATAGAAAATAAAAAGGAGAGTTCAATGATTGAACACGAATTTGAACCAGAAAGAATCGATTACTAATTCTTTTACATTTGATAAAATAGTGTATCAATGTTCTTGACCCATCCTAAACCACATTAACTAATCATGTTATCAAATTAATCCTAGTACATTACAATTTTTATTAGATGAAATCAAAAAGTGGGTTAGCTAAGAAATAAAGTAGTGATATTACAACTTTCTAGGGCACATTCAAACATGGAATGAATTTGTGGGGTTCTTGTTGGTGTATTATTTGGAAAATTTATTTGGTCACGAGAGAAGTGTTGGCAATGACCCATTTGTCACGTGGCCTAGTTAAAGCTTGCACTCCTTTAACAGAAACACAGAACTCCAAATAGTATTAATTGTTGTAGCCAATAATCACAAGTTTCACAACTATCATCCCAAAAGTGGAGTGACTTGACCTAGTAACTCAATCCCAAACTCTTAATTAAAAGCACATACCCCTCACGTTTTAGGTTAGTTAGATATGTAGTCAAGGAAGCTTCAACATATAATGTCATTAATTGGTTCGATAACTCAACTCAGTTGGTAGAGTAACGATCTCCAATGCTTTAAGGTTCTAGACTGTTATAACTTATAATTATCGACATGATAAATGTCAAACACACTATCCTAACTACGTTACTCGACGTCCACATGTTACAAATTTAAGTAATATTGATTTTGATAAGTTTAACAGTGCGATTTAAACAAGGCCACAGTCAGGGGCGGTACCACATTGAGCTATGTGGAGTTTCATGCCCCCAATTTACTTTTCTGATCTGGCATATTTTCTCAAAAGTTTCAAGTTCATTTCATGAAGGACATGCGATATAATTGAGAGGACCCCCACTGAAGAAAGTTCTACTAATATGGCCTTGTTTATGAGATCTTGAATCTCTTTAATTCACGAAGACGTATGATTGATTACTTTTACATCACGTGATAGAAAAGATTATATCATTCATTAATTTGCAAGATATGAATATGTGAAAGCTAATAAAAAAGAAAATTTACAACATTAACAATAAGTTTTTGCGTCCGCCCCTGACTAAGTCACATAATATTTCGAAATAGAATCGCATAATGTGACAGTATTTGTTTATAGTACTGACAAAGAAGAAAGCCAAAGTAACAGCTTTGATTATACATGTGTTGTTGAGAAGTCTTAAGACTTGAGCTGTAGTTACTGTACTATTAGCTAGCTAGATTCTCAAGTGGTAGTGTTTTGGACATATACATTGCATCACTGACTCTCTCTAAGTTGAGCTGTTTCCAACTGCTTTTTGATTTTTTGTTTGTTGGGTTGTTTCTTTTTGTTGCCCCAAAAGAGATTAGGGAAAAAGCAGTGGGATTAGCCCACAATGGAAGAAAGAATGTTGTTTAGGTATTTTCAGTCAAAGCTAGCTACGACTCCCTAAAACCTGTGAGTTCTATAACTGATGTTGTGTGATAAAGTAGTTGAAATATCACACACAACTACCACTCCGTTCTTTGTCTTTCTCCTTTTTAAGAAAGTTATTGGATTAAAGAGAGACATCAACTCAAGGGTAATTCTCATGGTTACCCTTTAGTGCTGTTGTTAAATAAACTAAAAAGTTACAATCAACTAAAAAGTAATAATGATGTGGAGTATTTCTTTTAGGGTTAAATGGGTTTTTTCACAACATAAACTTGCCAAACAAAGAAAGGGGGAGAAATAAAAAAGAATGCACCGAAATAGAAAGGGGGAGAAAGAGAAGAAACATAATGGTAATATACAACCGGTGTTGTTTCATGAGAGATGTTAGGTCTCAGTTGAAGCTGTCAAGGGTTAGGGCGTCTCCTGACAGCTCTAGTCTCCTGGTGTTGGTGTCAACCCATTGCCCTAGTCTCCTGTTTCTTATAGAGACTAAATATAAACAAAGGTAAATGGAGAGGGTAAGAAGAAGCCTAAGGTTCCCCAATGCGTGCTATGTTGACCCTAAAGGTAAAGCTGGAGGTTTAGCATTATATATTGTGGGAAGATGATCTTCAAGTTCAGTTATTGTTTAAATCATTACATGGTATTCCCACTGTAGTTGATCATAATGGTGTGAGTGAATGCTAGTCCTTTGTGTATATTAATCCCATTGTCAAGATAAAAGCAAGAAGCTTGGAATGAGATTAGAGATATAAAGGGATGAAAGGGCCTTGGGTATTGCTTGGAGATTTTAATGATATAAGCACTGAGGAGGATAAGGAAGGTGGGCTTACTGCAAATCACTGGAGAATTCAAACATTTAACAACTTTATTAGCAGCTTGGGTTTAAGTGAGCTTAAGTTCAGTGGTCCTTCTCACGCCTGGTACAACCATAGAGAAGGTAATGTGGTGAGAGAAATGATTGACAAGGCTTATGCTAATGTGGAGTGGGATCTCAATAATGCAAATGCTATGCTTTTTCATGAAATAGATGTGGGGTCAGATCATTGTCCATTGATACAGGAATTCGATCCTGCAAGCAAGAGGAGGAAAAGGTGCTTTAAATTTGAAGAATCATGGCTTCAGAACACTAAGTGTTGTCAGGTGATCAATCAGAGATTACAAACTTCTCAGAGGGGCTCAAGGATGTTCAAGCTAAGACAGAAACTCAAGAATGTGGAGAGAAGCCTCGAGAAATGGAGGAGGGAGAATGACTCTAATTCAAGAGTGAGGATTGAGAACCCTTAACAGCAACTCAAGGAGCTGCAGAATTGTAAATACCAAGACTACAACTACCAAAGAAGAAAACAAATCAGTCAAGATCTGGAGGAGGAATGGAGAAAGGATGAGAGTTATTGGAAACATAGGTCTAGAATCAGCTATCTGAAACTTGAGGACAAGAACACCAAGTTTTTTCATGCAACAACAATCTAGAGGAGAAGAAGAAATAGAGTAAGTCAATTGAAAAGGCATGATGAAATTTGGAGTAGAGATGAGAATGAGATTAAGATCTTGATTTCAAATTATTTCAACAATATTTATACAAGTAATTATCATAATCGGGAAAGGTGTAATGTTATCGTGCAAGCTCTAGACTGCATCACTTGTTCTATTAAGGAAGAAGATAATGTAGCTCTCATTAGCATTCCTTCTGATGAGGCAATTTACAATGCAGCCTCTCAACTGTAGGGTTTTGATTCATGGATTGCACAACGGAAGCATAAACAAACATAAAACCATGCAAAACCCTCCAAGGATCACAAGTCAAGAGACATAACGATGGTAAGGGTTAGAAATCATAAACACACCTTTGGGTTCTCCTTGATGACTTCAAACGCGAATTGTGTCACGTTCTCTATAGTTGATCCACGCCTAGAGTTTATCCTAGAATCTCCCAAGTCCTTGGTGCTAGCCCGGAAGAGGAAGAGGAAGAATAATCACGCAAAACGAGACCCAAAAGGAGGTCTCGGCCTCCTTTGGCCGACGGGGAAGGGGCGGCGGCAAGGGGGCGGTCGGGCCTCCTTGTTGCTTGCTCTCTCTCCTTTTGTTCTCTCCCACTCTTAGTTATGTTCAATTATGAGCATAAGTTATGTGGGAAGGAAGGAAGGAAGGTCCTTTATATAGTCCAACAACTCCTTGTTAACTACCTAAAGGACTTATTCTAGTCCTACTAGAATTCAATTTAGTCCCTTCCTTGCAAATTAGTCCCTACTAAGTTTGCAAGGGTTTGCAAAGTGATCCTTCTAATTAATTAATCCAATTAATTAATTCCCAAATCTAGTTCAACTCTATGTAGCGTGTGACCCCATAGGTTCTATCTAGTTGGTAGCAACTATTTGCTAATATGGAGCGGTCTCTAGCAAAACATCCATTCTAGCCAACTAATAGAATAGTCATCTTGACAACCTTTGTACAAGTAATTGTCTCATCCCTTTGTCTCTATATCCGGATCGGACACGAGACATACAAGTCACACTCGTATATCCAATCCATAGTTTCTCGATCCATGAGAATAGCCTTATTCGTGCAAATAACATCAATATCCCATATTGATTTATTTGAGTCTGGCCAGACATTCTATAAGCACTATCCCTCGAGTGGCCTAGGATATTTGCTCCCGTTATGTGGGAGGGACAAATCCTATCTACGTCCATTACGATCTCTAAGCTTGCTTCTTATTGTATCCAGTACACGCCTTTATAACTACCCAGTTACGGTGTAGCGTTTAACGCTACCAAGATCACAATAATCCACAACTAGAATATCTAGTGACTTCAAGTCTAAGGATGACAATACCATTGTACCGCGAGAAGCGCTTGTGACTCAACATAACATGTATATAGCCTTCTCGGAGATGGGTCAATCCAGTGCAACATTCCCTAATGCACACCTATGTGTTGGATCGTGATATCTCCATATCAATCCAACCCCATACTAGTCTATAGATGATTGTCCCGTCAATCATTATACTTGACTAGGGATATTTAAGATAAACAACACAATTGTAAATCTAAGGACTTCATTATATTAAATATCCAATAAATAATAAATGAATTTCTAGCCACAAATAATTCATACTAAACTAGATTGCCTCTAGGGCATCTATTCCAACAGTCTCCCACTTGCACTAGAGCCAATCTGGCGCATCTCGTATGCCCATACTCCTAGTGTGCCCTTCATGCTTCCACTGCGTGAGAGGCTTTGTAAGCGGGTCTGACAGATTATCATCTGTAGGAATCTTGCATATCCGAACGTTTCCTCTATCGATAATATTTGAATCAGATGAAACTTCCTGAGCACGTGCTTGGACTTCTGGTGCGATCTGGGTTCCTTTGATTGCGCGATCGCCCCAGTGTTGTCACAGAACAATTCAACTGGATCCGCAATGCTAGGGACCACACCAAGTTCAGAAACAAACTTTCTGATCCAAACAGCCTCCTTTGCTGCGCCATTTGCAGCAATGTACTCAGCCTCTGTTGTAGAATCAACCACCGTCTCTTGCTTGGAACTCTTCCAGCTCACCGCTGCTCCATTCAGGCACACATATCCTGATTGTGATCTAAAGTCATCTCTGTCGGTTTGGAAGCTTGCATCAGTGTAACCCCTTACACGCAACTCTTCCTCACCGCCAAATATCAAGAAAGCATCCTTAGTTCTTCTCAAGTACTTTAGGATGTTCTTGACTGCAATCCAGTGACTCTCACCCGGATTGGATTGGTATCTGCTTGTCATACTCAATGCATATGACACATCTAGTCTAGTACATAACATGGCGTACATGATAGATCCTATGGCCGAGGCATAGGGGATTCTACTCATGCGTTCCTTCTCAATCTCATTGGAAGGACAACCACTCTTCGAAAGAGTGATTCCATGTGACATGGGCAAGAATCCCTTCTTGGAATCTTGCATGTTGAACCGTTTCAACACCTTGTCAATATATGTACTTTGACTTAAGCCTAGCAACCTGTAATACCCCGGAATTTTGGAGGTATTTTTAGTATTTTCGTAAAATACCAGGTCATTAGTGTGATTTATAAAAGTAATTTCTTTTATTTTTTTTAATGTATATACATATAAACTTATATATATTCGTACAAATAGTTATTAGAAAAAAAAATAATTAAAAACTTCTTTTATATTTATTTTTTTATTGTAGTAAAAGTTTAAGTAGTTTTAGTTATTAGAATGTAGCGTGTCGTGTAACATCTTATAAGTGACCAAAACAATTTTTTTTTAGTTAATATTACGTATCGACCACCGCGTGACCCGTGCTCCGTGCCACATAGGATAACTCCTCCCATCATCTTCTCAATCCCACTGGAGATTCATCTCCACCATCTCCGACTCCTTCCCCATCGCCATCTCCGCCTCCAACTCAAACACCACCTCCTTTAGCCACCTCCAAACACCACCACCGTGACTCAATTGCGTCCAAATTCAGAAGTATAGTCCGACCCACTCTCAAAGAATGAATCTCGCCCAATTTTCATTCCGATTCGAACCCAAAATCACCTCTCGCCGGTCTCCACTTTCCGGTAGGATTGCTCCTATCACCGCCTATACCCCTATGAAAATCAGAGAAAACCCACACCCAAACTCCCTCAATTTTTCTCTCTCGCCTTCGATCTCTCGCTGCCCTGTTGTGCCGAGAAAACCCAGCAACCAACTCCGCCGAACCCAAGTCCGACGAGGCCGAACCAAGGTCTGGCGAATCCTCCTCGCCGTTACGCCTTGCGCCGCCGCTGCTCGCCTCCTTCCCCTTGTCCCCTCTGTCCGGCGAATCCGGAAGACCAGCAGCAACAACGCCGGAAAGCTCCCCGTCGCCGCCGTCGTCTTCCCTTCGTTCCCACTACTCGGTAATCACCGAGCCCTTTCTTGTAATGTCCAATTTCAATATGTACTGCTTGATAATTGACCATGAATTGGTGTTGTGGGTGTAATGTTGTAGCAGTGGATTGAATGTTTGAATGTGATATGAGGTAGAGGAGGTTACAGTGGGTGTTGTGAAGAGGAATATAATTTTGTATATGTAGGTCAGGGGTATATGGGTGTATTTTAATAAAAACTTTAGGGTATGTTTTATACTTTAACAAAACTGATTATGTTGTATTAAGGGTCTAGATGTAGTTTCGGTTTTATTTAATTTGCTATATATTATTATGTATTATAAATAAAACATCTAAACTATATATATATTTTTTTTTGAAAATAAATATATAGATTTGGAATTGTTCAATATGTGTTTTATGAATAGAGTAAGTATAATAACTATTTTTTTAACAGCTAGATAGATAACATTGTTTGTGTACCTACTTAATAATCTTTTTAACGTAAAAATCTTTCTAGTAAAAAAAGGGTCTAGCTCTTAATAATTGTAATCGTTTAAATTGAATAATTACCTTTTTTATTATGTAAATAATTTTAGCTTCTTTAGAAAAATAATATTCCTATAATACCCACTAAGGGTTTTTTTTTTCTTTCGACTTAATTATTTTCTTATTAAATTAAACTTTGTAAATTCTTAACTAGTAAAAAATTATATTCGTTTTGGGAGGTTAGTGGGATTAATTTTGCATTGCATATAGGACTTTGTTGTGCTATTGGCGTGCTAGCAAAACATTAATTAGGGATATGTGATATTGTAGATTCAGAGTTCGTAGACGGTGAATTTTTGGAGGATCCGTATTACTAGGACTTCGTTTTCTTTCGTGTGACGAGCTCTCTTCACCAGGTAAGTTTATATGCACAACACCTTCAACTATCAAAATGTGTTTGGCGTGTGTTACTTATGTATCGTGCAACTGTTTTAAACTTTGAATTTTGAAATCTCTCTTGCAAATATCTCTTTCGAAAGTATGCAAACATGTGATATATTAATGAACGATAAATGATATGGGGCGATGTACAGAGGATGCGTGTGAAGGCTACGGCCGGAGACGCATGTCGGCGAGTCTCCTTTGTATTTATATGACTACGGTCGGAGGCGCATGTCGGCGATTCTCCTTTGTATTATGGCTACGGCCAGGGAAGCATGTCGGCGATTCCCTATGTTTATTGTGAAAGCTATAGAGTACTACCTATGCATGTGTGGGTCACAACTGTATAGGGGTGTCGACACTTAAGGTCTCATAGTTAGTTCAGGGGTGAATTGGGATGGACTGTGATATCCCGAGAGGTACTCTAATTATTATTTATTGCATCGTGACCTCTCTGTGGGCATTCGTTACCCGCTGGGCTCTAATATGCCTCAGCTCAACTAATGATTAAATGTGAAGCTACTTCAGTTATATTGTGATCCAGTCTTTAAGCCAAAAATCTGTTTTACATGTTGTGGTATATGCTTACTCAGTTTTTACTGATAAACGTTTTCTGCGGTCGGCTATTGCTATTTGAAAACCCGCAGGTTATGAATAAAGTGGGGGAACGCGCACACGTGAATTGAAGATTAGGATCATGCAGCTAGGAAGTATTTCATTTATGTTAGGAAGCTTTTGTTTCAGAATTTAGATTCGAACACTGTCATTTATCTCTTTCAAAACTATTGTTGGAGGATTTCTCCGATTTTCATTAATAAATGCACTTTTGGATTATCGTTTGGTTGTACTAGCAGGGAACCGTAGGTTCCAGGGTTGTTTCACAACCTCTTAGATCTATCTATATAGATCTTTATACCGAGTATATAGGCTGCTTCCCCTAAGTCCTTCATTGAGAAACACTTTCCTAGCCAATCTTTCACAGATTGCAGCATGGGAACGTCGTTTCCAATGAGTAGTATGTCATCCACATACAAGACCAGAAAAGCTACAGAGCTCCCACTAATGTCACGACCCACTTTCTCGGACCCCGATTAATTAAGTCGAGACCGGGGGTCGAGACCGGCCACCAAGGCCTCGAACAAAACTCATGTGGTTTGAACCGTGTAGGAATCTTGATGAAAACTTAAATTAAGAAAGTCAAGTGCGGAAGCGAGTTAGAATTCTCGGGGTCAACATGAAAATTTTAAGAAGTCAAAGTAGTTCTTGTAAATTTGTTGATGGAGAGTTATAAACAAAAGTTTGGGAAATTATGAAAACTAACTTTTTTAAGCAGAAATGTTTAAAGTCTTTTTTTTTTTTTTTTTTTTTTTTGAGGAAAAAGGATTGTATTTAGACGCCAAAAGGCTCTCTATCCAAAGCAATTACATCGCTTACCCAATCGGGTGTCTGTGTAAAGAGAGACGGGTTTTGGAGGAGCAGTGACCTTCTTGCAAAAAGGTGTGCTGCCTCATTCCCCGACCTTGCTACATGAGTGAAACAAAAATCAGAAAAATTCTCCAGTAGAGTTCCACATTCATCCAGCAACTCTTTGATCTCCGAGCTCAGTTCCGAAGATGCTCCGTCTGGTTTCCAATTTCGAAGCCATTGTATAGACAGCAAGCTATCAGTTTCAACCACGATTTTCTGACAATGTGCATTAATTGCTAGCTGAATACCTTCCTTCACCGCAGCAAGCTCCAAGAAGAGGATTGAACTGTGGAGAGGGCGACGAAGACATCTGCCGGCGACAAACTCCCCTTCTGCGTCCCTTAGAACACAGCCCAGGCCTGAATAACCTGCGTCCAAGGATCGGGCGGCGTCACAGTTCACTTTCAGCCACATATCCGGTGGCTTTGACCATTTTCTGGCAATATCCAACGCACAGGACCCATTGCTAGAGATAGGGTTTGTTTCTTCTTGATTGAAGAAACTCAAGTGCGCTTTAATCTTCTTCACCGTGTGCTCCACCTCCGGTGTCTCTCCTTTAAATCTCACGCAATTTCGAACAAACCAGAGGACCCAGACTGTTACCGCCCAGAGATTGCGATCAAACAGAGGTTCTTTGATGAAGATCTTCTCTATCCAACTCCTAATTGACAAAGAGTCGGTAGAGAAATTATCCCCCATCACCCCCTTCCAAACTGCGGACGAGAACTCACAGTGAATGAAGATATGATCCTCTGTTTCAGGATGATTTTCGCATAAACAACACACCGGGTTAGTTGGCACACCTCTGTGGCAAAGCTTCGTAGCTGTAGGGAGGGATTCACGCCATAACCTCCAGACAAAGAAAGGGATCTTCTTAGGGATCTTCATTGACCACAACATCTTGAGCCAGCCCCTGTTCAACCCTGTAGAATTAGTCGCACCTTCAAAAACCAGTTTCCTCTGTAGTTGATACCCCGAAGCTACTGTATAAACTCCAGACTCAGAATGTGACCATGTCAATTCATCGTCCCTGCCGTCTGAAGGAATGGGGATTTTCAGAATCTCTTGAACATCGATGTCCCACAAATATGTCAGTAACTTCATCTCGTGCCACTGTCCATTCACCATAAAATCCGATACTCGCAAAGTGCAGGTCTCCGGTGGAGCCGTGATTACCTTATGACTAAGAGGACGAGGAAGCCACCGATCCGTAAAGGGATTGATGCTTTTCCCATCTCCCAGCCGCCAGAAAAGCCCGTGCTTCAACAACTTTTGACCTTCAAGAATGCCTCGAAACGCATACGAGATCGCAGACGATGGCTCCACTGCAAGAAAATCACAATTACGATAGTATTTATGTTTCAAAATTCGGCTGAGAAGGCTATTTGGATTCGTATGAAGCCTCCAAGCTTGCTTTGCAAGGAGGGCTATGTTGAAGCTCTGAATATCCTTAAACCCAATTCCGCCTTCAATCTTGTCTTCTTTTAATTGGTCCCATTTGATCCAGTGCATAGAACGCTTCCCTTCCGGTTTGCCCCACCAAAAATCTCTAATTAATCTTTCTATATCTTCACACACACTTTTCGGGAGCAAAAAACAACTCATCGCGTAATTCGGAATGGCTTGAGCAATGGCCTTGATAAGAACTTCTTTCCCAGCGATTGATAGTGTCTTCTCCTTCCAACCTTTCAACAAAGTGCAGATTTTCTCCGTTAATTTCTGGAAGATGGCACGCTTTTGTCTGCCAAAAGACGAAGGCAAACCCAAGTAGCATTCATGTTCCGCCACCACCTGTACACCTAAGAGTCCCCTGAAGCACTGTTTATCAAGCTCACTGACATTATTAGATAACACCATGGCAGATTTATCAAAGTTAAGAGATTGACCCGAAGCTCTTTCGTAAGCTTGGAGCAACAGGAGTAAAAAGTGAAGTTCAGAAGTCGTTGCCTTCGTGAAAATCAGGCTGTCATCTGCGAAAAAGAGATGAGACACAATCGGGCCTCCACGAGAAGCAGATAATCCAGAAAGGTGACCGTCTTGTACCGCCTGTAAGATAGCTCGAGACAATGTTTCGCTGACAAGTAGAAAAAGATATGGCGATAAGGGACAACCTTGTCGGAGACCTCGTTCTGGTTTAACATTCCCCTCAATTGAGCCGTTGATGATCACGCTATACGTTGCTGATGTGACACACTTCATGATTAAGTTTATCCAACGAAACCCAAACCCCATTCGTTCCATCACAGCACGAAGAAAATCCCATTCCACCCTGTCGTAGGCTTTGCTCATATCCAGTTTGAGTGCTACACTACCCACACGCCCTTTCTGCTTCTTCATAGTATGGAGCAACTCGAAAGCCGAGAGAACATTATCACTAATCAAACGTCCTTGTACGAAGGCACTTTGATTCTCTGATATAAGGCCGGGAAGCACTTTTTTCAAACGATTAGCGAGAGTCTTCGATATAATTTTATAAATCGTAGAGCAAAGCGAAATAGGACGGAAATCAGAAACCTTGCGAACCTGCTTCACCTTCGGTATTAATGCAAGCAAAGTATGATTGGACTGACCAATATCGCCATCCCCGTTGAGCACTGTGAGACAAAAATCTGTAACTTCACCACCTAACAATGGCCAGAACTTTTGATAAAAGAGTGGGGGGAAGCCATCCGGACCCGGAGCTTTCTCCGGCGCCATGCTCTTTAAGGATTCCAGAATTTCAGTGGAGGTAAAAGGTTCATCCATAGCCCGCCATGCTCTTGAAGGTGTCATTTTAGAAATTTATCGGTTCAACCACATTGAGCGGATCAGAGACTAAACTAAACGCCAACAAAATTGTTTACCTCAAAATAATCCAAAAGCGTCAATAACTCCAAAAGTCAAACTTCGATTAACACATGAACCATAAGTCTTACAAATGTTTCCACCAAAATGTTACATGCCATACATGGATACTAGAGTCGTAGTAGCTAAACACGAACTAAAACATTGATAGCGGCTAAGTTCACCAATGGCCCTGCCTCGAAATCTCTAACTTCCCGTTTGCACTGTGTCGCCTGAAAAATATTTAGTTCGAAAAATGAGCCACAAAGCTCAGTGAGGGTTTTTCTCCCCTTTAGTTTCAAAATAACTTGTTTATCAAAAATATACTGATAACTAACAAATTATACTTGTCAAATAAAGCCAAACTAAGCTCATATTAGGGCATCTCCAACCCCATGGGGGGAGGGGGAGGGGGAAGGGAAAAATCGTATAAAAATACAATTCATGTCCAACCCCATGGGGGGGGAGGGGGAGGGGGAGGGGGTGCTATGGGGATAAATTTTTCCTTGAGTGAGGGATGGTTAGGGGGATTTCCCCATGGACATCCCCTCCCCTTCCCCCTACATGGAATGATTAATTAATTGAATATTTGATAATTTTAATTACACATACTAATATTTTGTGATTATATTATGTATTTTATTATTATCATTAATAAATTTTATTTTGTATTATTTTTTAAAATTAATAATGTATTCACAATTATTGGAAAGTATATTTACGAAAAGTCATTGTTATCTTATTTTTTGAAATTTAATAAAACTTATTTTTTATACTGTTAACAATTATAATTTCAATAATTAAAAAACACGGTTAAAAACGTCCAATTTATTCAATGATAACGATACAAAATATATTATTGTTATTATTATTAACATCTTTTTGTGTGTATGTGTGTGTGTGTATATTGGTAAAAAATTTTGCATTTACTTTTTTTGGTATTAATAATTCATTTTTAAATCATTAAATATGTATTACAAATTAATTTTTTTAGTGGGAGGAAAGAAATGGGTTGGAGACGATTAGTAGTTTGGCGGAAGGGGAGGGGGAGGGGGAGGGGGAAATTGGTGGGCCCGTGAGGGGAGGGGGAGGTGAGGGGAGGGGGAGGTGAGGGGAGGGGGAAAAAGCCACGGGTTGGAGATTCTCTTATGAACAGTGTCAAATAGTCACATGCTAACAAAGCAAATTTCCGAAATTCTCATATCACATAGCAAAGTTTCAGATTTCCGTTAATGCCCTTGGTAACCATCGTATCAAACAGAATTTTGACATGTCCAAATACGCCATCTTTGTGGCACATCGCATATTATATCACAGCGACCGGGCCGAAACTATCTATTATATCCCGATGGCCGGGCCTAAACCATCTATTATATCCCGATGGCGGGGCCGAAAATACTCAAGTGTCCCAAGGCATAACTTCGTCTCAAAGTGTCTAAGTAGTATATTTGGCACATGTTTTTTTTCAAAGTTGCAAAACCGTACAATATACTAAAAGAATAATTTTCCATTAAAGGGGAGCACAAAACGTTAAGTTTTAATGGTCTTCAAAGATTATTCAAAAGTCGTAGAATCAAAATTTCATTGTTAGAAACATGAGTTGTAGGTACTTAAAATTTAGTAACAAAATGTAACATTTTAACAAAATAATACATATGATAAAATATAACTTGTTGCGAAAATAATAATTTTACTCACGGTGCCGCGGCATTCATACACGCGGAGAGACATCCCCAAACAATCCCAAGACTTCACTAGTATACCTCAAAGGGTGCTCCAAGAGACTCCAAAAACAAAGTAATCGAAGCAACGCCTTAGAATGTACTCCCTCTTCTTTCTTGTGTGCTCTTAAACACTCTCAAACTCTCATTCTTCTTCCTAACTCTCTTTCTCTCTTTTGATGAGTAGCCAAAACAACAAGTGTTTTGGTTGGAGGATTTCACAACACACCTCCTATTTATACCAATTTAGTTGAGTAATTTTCAAGAAAATGTCACATCACCTCCAATTTAAAAATTATGGGTTTGGCCTCCAAGGATCTTAGAGTATGCTAGGCTATATTGACAAGACAAGTTATTTGACAATGGCAACTCATATTGACAACACATCTTTCACAAGGCACAATATTTTTATTTTGTTGTGACAACACATCTTTCACAAGACACAATTTCTTTACTTTTCTCTTGATGTGACAATACATCTTTCACAAGGCACAATATTTTTCTTTTGATGTGACAACACATCTTTCACAAGACACAATTTCTTTACTTTCCTTTTGATGTGACAACACATCTTTTACAAAACACAATATATTTACTTTTCTCTTGATGTGACTACACATTTTTGACAATGACAACTCATTTTACTTTGTGTGCAAGTGTTAACTTCTTACATCCTCAATGTCCAAACCATAAATTGTGTAGTCACATTATAAATATTAAATATTAAGCTAATTATTTTTAAAAATAGTTGTTCTTAGCCTCCAAAGAATTGAACAAGATTGGACAACACAAGATAATACATATTTTTATACATGATAGTACTTTGGGACTAGACAATATATTTTATTACATCCATTTTTCCTATAATAATTTTTAAATGCTAGATATTTTGATGTTTATCTAAATTCTACAAATGTACCTAGTAAAACTTATATTTTCAAATAGACCCCAATGTCATGTTATACTAGTATGTCATAAAAATAAATTCACCCCAACTTTATGAAATCTCTAGAAATGCTCCAACTTATCTCATTCATAAATACTAACAAACAAATTACTTATTAATAATTCATATCTCAAATAAATTAATCACGTGGAAAACTAACATAATCATATTAAGATAGAAAATATTGGATTAACAAATGCGTAGCATTACAACTAACCTTCTTGTAGACACAAGACTCATCTTCGTTTCTGATGAAGCCAAACTCTTTGACTACTTCATCAAAACGTCGATTCCAACTCCTAGAAGCTTGCTTCAATCCATAAATGGATCGTTGCAGTTTACAGACTTTGTTGGCTTGCTTTGGATCTTCAAAACCCTCCAGCTGTATCATATACACGTCCTCGAGGAGATTCCCATAAAGGAATGCTGTTTTGACATCCATCTGCCAAATCTCATAGTCGTGGTATGCTGCAATCGCAAGTAGGATTCAGATGGATTTGGTCATAGCGACTGGTGAAAAGGTTTCATCATAGTCAATACCATGAATCTGTCTGAATCCTTTAGCCACCAATCGGCCCTTATAGGTAATCACATTACCATCCATGTCGATCTTCTTCTTGAAGACCCACTTGCACCCTATGGGCCGCGCCCCATCGGGTGGTTCCACCAAAGTCCATACTTTGTTGGTATACATGGATTCCATCTCGGATCTCATGGCTTCCAGCCACTTCTGAGAGTCTGGGCCACTCATGGCCTTCTCATAGGTAGTAGGCTCATCATCTATGAGCATCGTGTCACCGGAATCGGTTACGAGAAGTCCATACCTCTCGGGTTCCTAGCGTACTCTACTAGATCTACGAAGCTCTTGTGTTACCTGAACAGGTTGCTCCACAACTGCTTGTGGTTCCTGTTCATGTTCCATAATCGGTTCAGTGATTTGTGGTTCTTGAACCTCTTCAAGTTCTACATTCCTCCCACTTGCTTCTTTAGAGACAAACTCTCTTTCTAGAAACACGCCGGTCCGAGCAACAAACACTTTGTTCTCGGTTGGATTGTAGAAGTAGTATCCCTTAGTTTCCTTAGGGTACCCCACAAATTTACACTTATCCGATTTAGGCCCTAGCTTGTCAGATTGTAAACGCTTTACATAGACATCGCAGCCCCAAAATGATAATGGAAGATCGGTTTGACACATCATAGATCGAACCATATCCAATAGGGTTCGATTCCTCCTCTCGGACACGCCATTCCATTGTGGCGTTCCGGGTGGAGTGAGTTGGGACACGATCTCACACTCTCTAAGATAGTCGTCAAACTCTTGGCTCAAGTATTCTCCTCCACGATCCGATCGTAGAGCCTTTATACTTTTGCCAAGTTGCTTCTCTACTTCATTCTTTAATTCTTTGAATACTTCAAAGGATTCAGATTTTGCCCTCATAAGGTACACAAATCCATATCTACTGTAATCATCAGTAAAAGTAATGAAGTAGACATAACCACCCCTGTCAGGCGTGGCAAACGGCCCACACACATCGGTATGTATGAGCGCCAATTGCTCACTAGTCCTCTCTCCTTTCTTATTGAAAGGGGACTTTGTCATTTTTCCCAATAAACAAGCCTCACATGTCTCATATGATTCAAAATCAAATGAGTCTAGTAATCCATCCTTATGGAGTCTAGACACACGTTTCTCATTTATGTGGCCTAAACGACAATGCCATAAATAAGCAGGATTTAAATCATTTATTTTAATCCGCTTGGTATTAATGTTGTAGACAGGATTGCTTAGATCAAGGACATAAAGTCCATTAAATAATTGCGCACTAAAATAGTGAATATTATTTAAATAAAAGGAACAACAATTGTTCTTTATTGAAATAATAAAACCATCCTTGTCCAAACAAGAAATAGAAATAATGTTTGTGCTCATAGCAGGCACAAAATAGCAATTATTTAATTCTAAAACTAATCCTGAAGGCAGAGATAGCTCGCACACGCCTATGGCCAACGCAGCAACCTTTGCTCCATTCCCAACGCGTAGTTCTACCTCCCCTTTAGCCAATCTCCTACTTCTCTTTAGATCCTGCATATTTCGACAAATATGAGATCCACATCCAGTATCTAATACCCATGATGTAGAGAAAGTTAAATTGACATCTACAACAAAAATACCTGGTGGTGGTGGAATCATTATTCCAAGCCTCTTGTCCTCCAGATATTTTGGGCAGTTCCTCCTCCAGTGTCCAGGCTGACTGCAGTAGTGACATTCACCTTTAGTCACGGCCTTGGCAATGCCACCAACAGGCTTAAGGGCATGTTCCTTGGGCTTGGCAACTGACTTGCCTTTGCCCTTGGAGGAAGAGGCAAACCTTTTGCCCTTTCCTTTTTGTACCATCATTATGGCCTTGCCCTTACCCTTGTTGACGCTCTGTTCAGCCGTCCTCAACATGTTGAGTAAATCTGGCAGTGGTTTCACGATCTCGTTCATGTTATAGTTCATAATGAACTGTCCATAACTCTCGGGCAACGATTGCAACACGAGATCGGTTGCCAACTCTTGGCCGACCGGGAACCCCAGTCGGGCGAGATTCTCCAAGTACCTGATCATTCGGAGTACATGGGGTCCCACCGGGTTCCCTTCTGCCAGATGAAATTTGAACAGTGCCTTTGAGACCTCATACCTCTCTACCCCGAAATGTTTTCGTGTTGCTTCTGAAGCTCAGAAGTCATGGTGCAAAGCATTAGGCAGGCCGCATCATTAGCGTCATCAACACGCTTTTGATACGCCTTTAAGGCAGCAGGTGTTTGGTTCTCGGGACCTTCTGGAACATGCTCCTCTATTGCGTACAGTTTCTTCTCTTGCTTGAGAACAATTCTCAAGTTTCTGTACCAATCAAGGAAGTTGGTTCCAGAGAGCTTGTCCTTCTCAAGGACAGATCGTAGAGAATGTTGTGAACTCGATGAGTTGTTTGCCATTTCGAATTCTACAAAAATAAAATACGCAAGTTTTAGTATTTGTGAATTTTTGACTATATTCAATAATGACTAGTTTATCAAATATAGCTCCCACTATTTTTCTACGGATTAATAACCCTCAAGATATTAATGCGGAAAATATCCTTATATTTTCTAGTGGGCCAAGATACATCTTTCATCTCCTTATGAGCTTGCTTTGGCAAGTCACCCATAATTTGATTACTTTAGGTAGGACAATTCCAATTGCATCCCTTATGCAACTCTTGGTTCAATTGGGCAAATAACTCCTTATTTATCCATCCATATGGATAATCCCAATTGATTGCCTCTAGGTTTATTAATCAAATTAATAGCCTAGTTGTGTTCAACGTCTTATCTAAACAATTGCACATTGTTACGTGCCATCGCATTCCATCATGATGAACCAAGTCGCCATGCTTTGGCACGCACGAACTTGGTAAATAATGATGATAATGAGTGTTTAAATAACGATAAGGCAAGAACACAATATTTGAATTTTGAGGGATTTTTAAATTCAATTTTTAATTGTTTTGTTGATCAATATCAACTAATCTATCTATTTGAGTTTGGGCACAACTCCAAATAATAGATCCGGGTTGTCTAATTATCTTATTATCCTAATTGCATGCATCATCCATACACCAACCACACAATAATAAGACAATAAAATAAACAACCACAAAACAGAAATTAAACGTGATGTGGATATGACCTTTTCTAGACTAAGATAATTCCAAGCCAATGGAATTATCTATGAACCCTAAACAAACACATCTCCATGCGTCTTGATCTTTTGGTCCATCCTTCATAGTCTTGTGGAATGCTCCATGCTTCATGCTCGATCTTTTGTGGCTTCTTTGGCTTTGGGCTTCTTTTCTTCAATCTTGGCTAACAATCTACTTTATCTAGCACTAGCTAAATTCTATACTAAATAAAATAAATCTCACAATTTAAGAAAAAAAAATGGCACGCAGGCCATTAAAAGCCTAATTAATTATTACAATTAATTGATCAGCTCGCAGGCCGTAAAACCAAACCACAAAATTAAACATCCACATCAAACCACATCCTAAGGCCATATCCAATCACCATGCGATTTGCACATAAACAGTTAAAATCCAATTTTAACGCGCTTAGTCAATTTTAATTGATTTTAGGATTTCTAGAGTTAAAACGGTTCATGGGCCCAACAATCAAATTGCCCGGGCCCAACAAAGTGAACCACAAGGCCCTAGGGCCGGGCCGGCCCAAAACCCACAAGCCTAGGCCCGCGGGTTAGGGCCGCCCGGCCCCTAGGGCGGCCAAGCTTGGGCGGCAAGCAAGGGGGGGGCGGTCCCTAGGGGGGCCGAACCTCCTTGAGGGAGTTGTTTCCAAAACAACTCCCTTGCTTGGTGCCCAAGTTTGGTTGTTTCCTTGTTTTGGGAGAACTCCTTCTTCCCCAAGGATGCCCAAACCCTAGATCTAAGATCCTAAAATTTCTCAAACTCACCAATTCATGCATCCAATGCAAAAATTGGATCTTTTTATGATTAATTATTGACAAATTGCATCCCATGCTTGATTTGTCTTGTTTTACGCGATAAACAATCAAATTAAGGTGTAAAACAACTAAAACGTAACACATAAACCACGTTTATGCTCTACGACCTGTGGCTCTGATACCACTGTAGGGTTTTGATTCATGGATTGCACAACGGAAGCATAAACAAACATAAAACCATGCAAAACCCTCCAAGGATCACAAGTCAAGAGACATAACGATGGTAAGGGTTAGAAATCATAAACACACCTTTGGGTTCTCCTTGATGACTTCAAACGCGAATTGTGTCACGTTCTCTATAGTTGATTCACGCCTAGAGTTGATCCTAGAATCTCCCAAGTCCTTGGTGCTAGCCCGGAAGAGGAAGAGGAAGAAGAATCACGCAAAACGAGACCCAAAAGGAGGGTCTCGGCCTCCTTTGGCCGACGGGGACGGGGCGGCGGCAAGGGGGCGGTCGGGCCTCCTTGTTGCTTGCTCTCTCTCCTTTCGTTCTCTCCCACTCTTAGTTATGTTCAATTATGAGCATAAGTTATGTGGGAAGGAAGGAAGGAAGGTCCTTTATATGGTCCAACAACTCCTTGTTAACTACCTAAAGGACTTATTCTAGTCCTACTAGAATTCAGTTTAGTCCCTTCCTTGCAAATTAGTCCCTACTAAGTTTGCAAGGGTTTGCAAAGTGATCCTTCTAATTAATTAATCTAATTAATTAATTCCCAAATCTAGTTCAACTCTATGTAGCGTGTGACCCCATAGGTTCTATCTAGTTGGTAGCAACTATTTGCTAATATGGAGCGGTCTCTAGCAAAACATCCATTCTAGCCAACTAATAGAATAGTCATCTTGACAACCTTTGTACAAGTATTGTCTCATCCCTTTGTCTCTATATCCGGATTGGACACGAGACATACAAGTCACACTCGTATATCCAATCCATAGTTTCTCGATCCATGGGAATAGCCTTATTCGTGCAAATAACATCAATATCCCATATTGATTTATATGAGTCTGGCCAGACATTCTATAAGCACTATCCCTCGAGTGGCCTAGGATATTTGCTCCCGTTATGTGGGAGGGACAAATCCTATCTACGTCCACTACGATCTCTAAGCTTGCTTCTTATTGTATCCAGTACACGCCTTTATAACTACCCAGTTACGGTGTAGCGTTTAACGCTACCAAGATCACAATAATCCACAACTAGAATATCTAGTGACTTCAAGTCTAAGGATGACAATACCATTGTACCGCGAGAAGCGCTTGTGACTCAACATAACGTGTATGTAGCCTTCTCGGAGATGGGTCAATCCAGTGCAACATTCCCTAATGCACACCTATGTGTTGGATCTGTTGGAATAGATGCCCTAGAGGCAATCTAGTTTAGTATGAATTTGTATTTGGCTAGAAAAATTCATTTATTATTTATTGAATATTTAATATAATGAAGTCCTTAGATTTACAATCGTGTTGTTTATCTTAAATATCCCTAGTCAAGTATAATGATTAAATGGGACAATCATCTATAGACTAGTATGGGGTTGGATTGATATGGATGTAGGGTTTTGATTCATGGATCGCGCAAACGGAAGCATAATCAAACAAACAACCATGCAAAACCCTCCAAGGATCACAAGTCTAGATGCATAACGATAGTGAAGGTAAGAAATCATAAACACACCTTTGGGTTCTCCTTGATGACTTCAAACGCGAATAGTGTCACGTTCTCTATAGTTGATCCACGCCTAGAGTTGTTCCTAGATCTCCAATCACCTTGGTGCTAGCCCGGATTGAAAGGAGGGTGAAGGAATCACGCAAAACGAGGCACCAAAAGGGGCTCGGCCCTTTGTGGCGTCGGGGACAAGGGGCGGCGGCAATAGGGGGCGGCGTCCCTCTTTGCTTGCTCTCTCTCTCCTTTGTTCTCTCCTACTCTTGTTATGTTCTCTCTAGAGCATAAGTCTGTAGGGAAGGAAGGAGGAGGGTCCTTTATATAGTCCAACAACTCCTTGTTAACTACCTAAAGGACTTATTCTAGTCCTACTAGAATTCAATTTAGTCCCTTCCTTGCAAATTAGTCCCTACTAAGTTTGCAAGGGTTTGCAAAGTGATCCTTCTAATTAATTAATCCAATTAATTAATTCCACAATCTAGTACAACTCTATATAGCGTGTGACCCCATAGGTTCTATCTAGTTGGTAGCAACTCTTTGCTAATATGGAGCGGTTTCTAGCAAAACATCCATTCTAGCCAACTAATAGAATAGTCATCTAGACAACCTTGTACAAGTAATTGTCTCATCCCTTTGCCTCCATATCCGGATTGGACACGAGACATACAAGTCACACTCGTATATCCAATCCCTAGTTTCTCGATCCATGGAATAGCCTTATTCGTGCAAATAACATCAATATCTCATATATTGATTTATTTGAGTCTGGCCAGACATTCTATAAGCACTATCCTCGAGTGGCCTTGGATATTTGCTCCCGTTATGTGGGAGGGGCAAATCCTCTCTACGTCCACTACGATCTCTAAGCTTGCTTCTCATTGTATCCAGTACACGCCTTTATAACTACCCAGTTACGGTGTAGCGTTTAACGCTACCAAGATCACAATGATCCACAACTAGAATATCTAGTGACTTCAAGTCTAAGGATGACAATACCATTGTACCCGAGAAGCACTTGTGACTCAACATAACGTGTATGTAGCCTTCTCGGTAATGGGTCAATCCAGTGCAACATTCCGTAATGCACACCTATGTGTTGGATCGTGATATCTCCATATCAATCCAACCCCATACTAGTCTATAGATGATTGTCCCATTTAATCATTATACTTGACTAGGGATATTTAAGATAAACAACGCAATTGTAAATCTAAGGACTTCATTATATTAAATATCCAATAAATAATAAATGAATTTCTAGCCAATTACAAATTCATACTAAACTAGATTGCCTCTAGGGCATCTATTCCAACAGTCTCCCACTTGCACTAGAGCCAATCTGGCGCATCTCGTATGCCCATACTCCTAGTGTGCCCTTCATGCTTCCACTGCGTGAGAGGCTTTGTAAGCGGGTCTGACAGATTATCATCTGTAGGAATCTTGCATATCCGAACGTCTCCTCTATCGATAATATCTCGAATCAGATGAAACTTCCTGAGCACGTGCTTGGACTTCTGGTGCGATCTTGGTTCCTTTGATTGCGCGATCGCCCCAGTGTTGTCACAGAACAACTCCACTGGATCCGCAATGCTAGGGACCACACCAAGTTCAGAAACAAATTTTCTGATCCAAACAGCCTCCTTTGCTGCGCCATTTGCAGCAATGTACTCAGCCTCTGTTGTAGAATCAGCTACTGTCTCTTGCTTGGAACTCTTCCAGCTCACCGCTGCTCCATTCAGGCAAAACACATATCCCGACTGTGATCTAAAGTCATCTCTATCGGTTTGGAAGCTTGCATCAGTGTAACCCCTTACACGCAACTCTTCCTCACCGCCAAACATCAAGAAAGCATCCTTAGTTCTTCTCAAGTACTTTAGGATGTTCTTGACAGCAATCCAGTGACTCTCACCTGGATTGGATTGGTATCTGCTTGTCATACTCAAGGCATATGACACATCTGGTCTAGTACATAACATGGCGTACATGATAGATCCTATGGCCGAGGCATAGGGAATCCTACTCATGCGTTCCTTCTCAATCTCATTGGAAGGACAACCACTCTTCGAAAGAGTGATTCCATGTGACATGGGCAAGAATCCCTTCTTGGAATCTTGCATGTTGAACCGTTTCAACACCTTGTCAATATATGTACTTTGACTTAGGCCTAGCAACCTCTTAGATCTATCTCTATAGATCTTTATACCGAGTATATAGGCTGCTTCCCCTAAGTCCTTCATTGAGAAACACTTTCCTAGCCAATCTTTCACAGATTGCAGCATGGGAATGTCGTTTCCAATGAGTAGTATGTCATCCACATACAAGACCAGAAAAGCTACAGAGCTCCCACTAACCTTCTTGTAGACACAAGACTCATCTTCGTTTCTGATGAAGCCAAACTCTTTGACCACTTCATCAAAACGTCGATTCCAACTCCTAGAAGCTTGCTTCAATCCATAAATGGATCGTTGCAGCTTACAGACTTTGTTGGCTTGCTTTGGATCCTCAAAACCCTCCGGCTGTATCATATACACGTCCTCGAGGAGATTCCCATAAAGGAATGCTGTTTTGACATCCATCTGCCAAATCTCATAGTCGTAGTATGCTGCAATTGCAAGTAGGATTCGGATGGATTTGGTCATTGCGACTGGTGAAAAGGTTTCATCATAGTCAATACCATGAATCTGTCTGAATCCTTTAGCCACCAATCGGCCCTTATAGGTAATCACATTACCATCCATGTCGATCTTCTTCTTGAAGACCCACTTGCACCCTATGGGCCGCGCCCCATGAGGTGGTTCCACCAAAGTCCATACTTTGTTGGTATACATGGATTCCATCTCGGATCTCATGGCCTCAAGCCACTTCTGTGAGTCTGGGCCATTCATGGCCTCCTCATAGGTAGTAGGCTCATCATCTATGAGCATCGTGTCACCGGAATCAGTTACGAGAAGTCCGTACCTCTCGGGTTCCTGGCGCACTCTACTAGATCTACGAAGCTCTTGTGTTACCTGAACAGGTGGATCCACAACTGCTTGTGATTCCTGTTCTTGTTCCATAATCGGTTCTGTGATTTGTGGTTCTTGAACTTCTTCAAGTTCTACATTCCTCCCACTTGCTTCTTTAGAGACAAACTCTCTTTCTAGAAACACGCCGGTCCGAGCAACAAACACTTTGTTCTCGGTTGGATTGTAGAAGTAGTATCCCTTAGTTTCCTTAGGGTACCCCACAAATTTACACTTATCCGATTTAGGCCCTAGCTTGTCTGATTGTAAACATTTTACATAGACATCGCAGCCCCAAATCCTCATGAACGACAGTGTGGGACGCCTCCCACTCCACATCTCATATGGTGTCTTCATGACTGATTTAGATGGAACACGGTTAATGGTGAAAGCTGCACTTAATAGAGCGTAGCCCCAAAACGATAATGGAAGATCGGTTTGACACATCATAGACCGAACCATATTCAATAGGGTTCGATTCCTCCTCTCGGACACGCCATTCCATTGTGGCGTTCCGGGTGGAGTGAGTTGGGACACGATCCCACACTCTCTAAGATAGTCGTCAAACTCTTGACTCAAGTATTCTCCTCCACGATCCGATCGTAGAGCCTTGATACTTTTGCCAAGTTGCTTCTCTACTTCATTCTTGAATTCTTTGAACACTTCAAAGGACTCGGATTTTGCCCTCATAAGGTACACAAATCCATATCTACTGTAATCATCAGTAAACGTAATGAAGTAGACCTAACCACCCCTGGCAGGCGTGGCAAATGGCCCACACACATCGGTATGTATAAGTGCCAACTGCTCACTAGTCCTCTCACCTTTCTTATTGAAAGGGGACTTTGTCATTTTTCCCAATAAACAAGCCTCACATGTCTCATATGATTCAAAATCAAATGAGTCTAGCAATCCATCCTTATGGAGTCTAGATACACGTTTCTCATTTATGTGGCCTAAACGACAATGCCATAAATAAGCAGGATTTAAATCATTTATTTTAATCCGCTTGGTATTAATGTTGTAGACAGGATTACTTAGATCAAGGACATAAAGTCCATTAAATAATTGCGCACTAAAATAGTGAATATTATTCAAATAAAAGGAACAACAATTGTTCTTTATTGAAATAATAAAACCTTCCTTGTCCAAACAAGAAATAGAAATAATGTTTCTGCTCATAGCAGGCACAAAATAGCAATTATTTAATTCTAAAACTAATCCTGAAGGCAGAGATAGCTCGCAAACGCCTATGGCCAACGCAGCAACCTTTGCTCCATTCCCAACGCGTAGATCTACCTCCCCTTTAGCCAATCTTTTACTTCTCTTTAGATCCTGCATATTTCGACAAATATGAGATCCACATCCAGTATCTAATACCCATGATGTAGAGACAGTTAAATTGACATCTACAACAAAAATACCTGGTGGTGGTGGAATCACTATTCCAAGCCTCTTGTCCTCCAGATATTTTGGGCAGTTCCTCCTCCAGTGTCCAGGTTGACTACAGTAGTGACATTCACCCTTAGTCACGACCTTGGCAATGGCACCAACAGGTTTAAGGGCTTGTTCCTTGGACTTAGCAACTGACTTGCCTTTGCCCTTGGAGGAAGAGGCAAACTTTTTACCCTTTCCTTTATGCACCATCATAATGGCCTTGCCCTTACCCTTGTTGATGCTCTGTTCAGCCGTCCTCAACATGTTGAGCAAATCTGGCAGTGGTTTAACGATCTCGTTCATGTTATAGTTCATAATGAACTGTCCATAACTCTCGGGCAACGATTGCAACACGAGATCGGTTGCCAACTCTTGGCCGACCGGGAACCCAAGCCGGGCAAGATTCTCCAAGTACCCGATCATTCGGAGTACATGGGGTCCCACCGGGTTTCCTTCTGCCAGATGACATTTGAACAGTGCCTTTGAGACCTCATACCTCTCTACCCTCGCCTGCTCTTGGAAGAGCTGCTTTAGATGTTCGATCATATCGACAGCATTCATGTTCTCATGTTGCTTCTGAAGCTCAGAGGTCATGGTGCAAAGCATTAGGCAGGCCGCATCATTAGCGTTATCAACACGCTTTTGATACGCCTTTAAGGCAGCAGGTGTCTGATTCTCTGGACCTTCAGGAACATGCTCCTCTATTGCGTACAGCTTCTTTTCTTGCTTGAGAACAATTCTCAAGTTTCTGTACCAATCGAGAAAGTTGGTTCCTGAGAGCTTGTCCTTCTCAAGGACAGATCGTAGGGAATGTTGTGAACTCGATGAGTTGTTTGCCATTTGGAATTCTACAAAAAGGAAAATACGCAAGTTTTAGTATTTTGTGAATTTTTGACTATATTTAATAATGGCTAGTTTATTAAATATAGCTCCCACTATTTTTCTACGGATTAATAACCCTCAAGATATTAATGCGGAAAATATCCTTATATTTTCTAGTGGGCCAAGATCCATCTTTTTCATCTCCTTATGAGCTTGCTTTGGCAAGTCACCCATAATTCGATTACTTCTTAGGTAGGAACAATTCCAATTGCATCCCATATGCAACTCTTGGTTCAATCGGGCAAATAACTCCTTATTTATCCATCCATATGGATAATCCCAATTGATTTCCTCTAGGTTTCTTAATCAAATTAATAGCCTAGTTGTGCTCAACCTCTTATCTAAACAATTGCACATTGTTACGTGCCATCGCATTCCATCATTATGAACCAAGTCGCCATGCTTTGGCACGCACGAACTTGATAAATAATGATGATAATGAGTGTTTAAATAACGAGAAGGCAAGAACACAATATTTTAAAATTTGAGGGATTTTTAAATTTTAATTATTTTGTTGATCAATATCAACTAATCTATCTATTTGAGTTTGGGCACAACTCCAAATAATAGATCCGGGTTGTCTAATTATCTTATTATCCTAATTGCATGCATCATCCATACACCAACCATACAAATAATAAGACAATAAATAAACAACCACAAAACAGAAATTAAACGTGATGTGGATATGGCCTTTTCTAGACTAAGATAATTCCAAGCCAATGGAATTCTCTATGAACCCTAAACAAACACATCTCCATGCGTCTTGATCTTTTGGTCCATCCTTCATAGTCATGTGGAATGCTCCATGCTCCATGCTCCATGCTCCATCTTTTGTGGCTCCTTTTGGCTTTGGGCTTCTTTTCTCCAATCTTGGCTAACAATCTACTTTATCTAGCACTAGCTAATATCTATACTAAATAAAATAAATCTCACAAGTTGGGAAAAAAAATGGCACGCAGGCCATAAAACCCTAATTAATTATTACAATTAATTGATCAGCTCGCAGGCCGTAAAACCAAACCACAAAATTAAACATCCACATCAAACCACATCCTAAGGCCATATCCAATCACCATGCGATTTGCACATAAACAGTTAAAATCCAATTTTAACGCGCTTGGTCAATTTTAATTGATTTTAGGATTTCTAGGGTTAAAACGGTCCATGGGCCCAACAATCCAATTGCCCGGGCCCAAATAAGTGAACCATAAAGCCCTAGGGCCGGCCCTGCCCAAAACCCGCAAGCTAGGCCCGCGGGTTAGGGCCGCCCGGCCCCATAGGGCGCCAAGCTTGGGCGGCAAGCAAGGGGGGCGGCTCCCTAGGGGGCCGAACCTCCTTGTGGAGGTTGTTTCCAAAACAACCTCCTTGCTTGGAGCCCAAGTTTGGTTGTTTCCTTGTTGTGGGAGAACTCCTTCTTCCCCAAGGATGCCCAAACCCTAGGTCTAAGATCCTAAAATTTCTCAAACTCACCAATTCATGCATCCAATGCAATAATTGGGTCTTGTTATGATTAACTCTTTGACAAATTGCATCCAATGCTTGATTTGTCTTGTTTTACGCGATAAACAACAAATTAAGGTGTAAAACAACAAGAATGTAACACATAAACTACGTTTATGCTCTATGACCTGTGGCTCTGATACCACTGTAGGGTTTTGATTCATGGATCGCGCAAACGGAAGCATAATCAAACAAACAACCATGCAAAACCCTCCAAGGATCACAAGTCTAGATGCATAACGATAGTGAAGGTAAGAAATCATAAACACACCTTTGGGTTCTCCTTGATGACTTCAAACGCGAATAGTGTCACGTTCTCTATAGTTGATCCACGCCTAGAGTTGTTCCTAGATCTCCAATCACCTTGGTGCTAGCCCGGATTGAAAGGAGGGTGAAGGAATCACGCAAAACGAGGCACCAAAAGGGGCTCGGCCCTTTGTGGCGTCGGGGACAAGGGGCGGCGGCAATAGGGGGCGGCGTCCCTCTTTGCTTGCTCTCTCTCTCCTTTGTTCTCTCCTACTCTTGTTATGTTCTCTCTAGAGCATAAGTCTGTAGGGAAGGAAGGAGGAGGGTCCTTTATATAGTCCAACAACTCCTTGTTAACTACCTAAAGGACTTATTCTAGTCCTACTAGAATTCAATTTAGTCCCTTCCTTGCAAATTAGTCCCTACTAAGTTTGCAAGGGTTTGCAAAGTGATCCTTCTAATTAATTAATCCAATTAATTAATTCCACAATCTAGTACAACTCTATATAGCGTGTGACCCCATAGGTTCTATCTAGTTGGTAGCAACTCTTTGCTAATATGGAGCGGTTTCTAGCAAAACATCCATTCTAGCCAACTAATAGAATAGTCATCTAGACAACCTTGTACAAGTAATTGTCTCATCCCTTTGCCTCCATATCCGGATTGGACACGAGACATACAAGTCACACTCGTATATCCAATCCCTAGTTTCTCGATCCATGGAATAGCCTTATTCGTGCAAATAACATCAATATCTCATATATTGATTTATTTGAGTCTGGCCAGACATTCTATAAGCACTATCCTCGAGTGGCCTTGGATATTTGCTCCCGTTATGTGGGAGGGGCAAATCCTCTCTACGTCCACTACGATCTCTAAGCTTGCTTCTCATTGTATCCAGTACACGCCTTTATAACTACCCAGTTACGGTGTAGCGTTTAACGCTACCAAGATCACAATGATCCACAACTAGAATATCTAGTGACTTCAAGTCTAAGGATGACAATACCATTGTACCCGAGAAGCACTTGTGACTCAACATAACGTGTATGTAGCCTTCTCGGTAATGGGTCAATCCAGTGCAACATTCCGTAATGCACACCTATGTGTTGGATCGTGATATCTCCATATCAATCCAACCCCATACTAGTCTATAGATGATTGTCCCATTTAATCATTATACTTGACTAGGGATATTTAAGATAAACAACGCAATTGTAAATCTAAGGACTTCATTATATTAAATATCCAATAAATAATAAAAGAATTTCTAGCCAATTACAAATTCATACTAAACTAGATTGCCTCTAGGGCATCTATTCCAACAATGGAGATATCACGATCCAACACATAGGTGTGCATTACGGAATGTTGCACTGGATTGACCCATCACCGAGAAGGCTACATACACGTTATGTTAAGTCACAAGTGCTTCTCGGGTACAATGGTATTGTCATCCTTAGACTTGAAGTCACTAGATATTCTAGTTGTGGATCATTGTGATCTTGGTAGCGTTAAACGCTACACCGTGACTGGGTAGTTATAAAGGCGTGTACTGGATACAATGAGAAGCAAGCTTAGAGATCGTAGTGGATGTAGAGAGGATTTGCCCCTCCCACATAACGGGATCAAATATCCTAGGCCATTCGAAGGATAGTGCTTATAGAATGTCTGGCCAGACTCAAATAAATCAATATATGGGATATTGATGTTATTTGCACGAATAAGGCTATTCCATGGATCGAGAAACTATGGATTGGATATACGAGTGTGACTTGTATGTCTCGTGTCCAATCCGGATATGGAGGCAAAGGGATGAGACAATTACTTGTACAAGGTTGTCTAGATGACTATTCTATTAGTTGGCTAGAATGGATGTTTTGCTAGAAACCGCTCCATATTAGCAAAGAGTTGCTACCAACTAGATAGAACCTATGGGGTCACACGCTATATAGAGTTGTACTAGATATACGAGTGTGACTTGTATGTCTCGTATATGGATTGGATATACGAGTGTGACTTGTATGTCTCGTGTCCAATCCGGATATGGAGGCAAAGGGATGAGACAATTACTTGTACAAGGTTGTCTAGATGACTATTCTATTAGTTGGCTAGAATGGATGTTTTGCTAGAAACCGCTCCATATTAGCAAAGAGTTGCTACCAACTAGATAGAACCTATGGGGTCACACGCTATATAGAGTTGTACTAGATTTGGGAATTAATTAATTGGATTAATTAATTAGAAGGATCACTTTTCAAACCCTTGCAAACTTAGTAGGGACCAATTTGCAAGGAAGGGACTAAATTGAATTCTAGTATGACTAGAATAAGTCCTTTAGGTAGTTAACAAGGAGTTGTTGGACTATATAAAGGACCCTCCTTCCTTCCTTCCTCATAACTTATGCTCTAGAGAGAACATAACAAGAGTGGGAGAGAACAAAAGAGAGAGAGAGCAAGCAACAAGGAGGACGCCGCCCCTTGCCGCCGCCCCCTCGTCCCCGACGCCAAAAAGAAGGCCGAGCCCTTCTTTTTGCCTCGTTTTGCATGATTCCTTCACCCTCCTCTCATTCCGGGCTAGCACCAAGGAGATTGGAGATCTAGAAACAACTCTAGGCGTGGATCAACTATAGAGAACGTGACACTATTCGCGTTTGAAGTCATCAAGGAGAACCCAAAGGTGTGTTTATGATTTCTTACCTTCACTATCGTTATGCATCTAGACTTGTGATCCTTGGAGGGTTTTGCATGGTTATTTGTTTGATTATGCTTCCGCTTGCGCGATCCATGAATCAAAACCCTACAGTGGTATCAGAGCCACAGGTCATAGAGCATAAACGTAGTTTATGTGTTACATTCTTGTTGTTTTACACCTTAAAATTGTTGTTTATCGCGTAAAACAAGACAAATCAAGCATGGGATGCAATTTGTCAATAATTAGATCATAACAAGACCCAATTTTGCATTGGATGCATTAATTGGTGAGTTTGAGAAATTTTAGGATCAACAATCTAGGGTTTGGGCATCCTTGGGGAAGAAGGAGTTCTCCCAAAACAAGGAAACAACCAAACTTGGGCTCCAAGCAAGGAGGTTGTTTTGGAAACAACCTCCACAAGGAGGTTCGGCCCCCTAGGGGACCGCCCCCTTGCTTGCCGCCCAAGATTGGCGCCCTAAGGGGCCGGGCGGCCCTAACCCGCGGGCCTAGCTTGCGGGTTTTGGGCCGGCCCGGCCCTAGGGCTTATGGTTCACTTTGTTTGGGCCCGGGCAATTGGATTGTTGGGCCCTTGACCGTTTTAACCCTAGAAATCCTAAAATCAATTAAAATTGACCAAGCGCGTTAAAATTGGATTTTAACTGTTTATGTGCAATTCGCATGGTGATTGGATATGGCCTTAGGATGTGGTTTGATGTGGATGTTTAATTTTGTGGTTTGGTTTTACGGCCTGCGAGCTGATCAATTAATTGTAATAATTAATTAGGGTTTTATGGCCTGCGTGCCATTTTTTTTCTCTCAACTTGTGAGATTTATTTTATTTAGTATAGATATTAGCTAGTGCTAGATAAAGTAGATTGTTAGCCAAGAATGGAGAAAAGAAGCCCAAAGCCAAAGGAGCCACAAAAGATGGAGCATGGAGCATTCCACATGACTATGAAGGATGGACCAAAAGATCAAGACGCATGGAGATGTGTGTTTGCTTAGGGTTCATAGATAATTCCATTGGCTTGGAATTATCTTAGTCTAGAAAAGGCCATATCCACATCACGTTTAATTTCTGTTTTGTGGTTGTTTATTTATTGTCTTATTATTTGTGTGGTTGGTGTATGGATGATGCATGCAATTAGGATAATAAGATAATTAGACAACCCGGATCTATTATTTGGAGTTGTGCCCAAACTCAAATAGATAGATTAGTTGATATTGATCAACAAAACAATTAAAATTGAATTGAAAAATCCCTCAAATTCAAATATTGTGTTCTTGCCTTCTCGTTATTTAAACACTCATTATCATCATTATTTATCAAGCTCGTGCGTGCCAAAGCATGGCGACTTGGTTCATAATGATGGAATGCGATGGCACGTAACAATGTGCAATTGTTTAGATAAGAGGTTGAACACAACTAGGCTATTAATTTGATTAAGAAACCTAGAGGCAATCAATTGGGATTATCCATATGGATGGATAAATAAGGAGTTATTTGCCCGATTGAACCAAGAGTTGCATATGGGATGCAATTGGAAATTGTTCCTACCTAGAAGTAGTCGAATTATGGGTGACTTGCCAAAGCAAGCTCATAAGGAGATGAAAAGATGGATCTTGGCCCACTAGAAAATATAAGGATATTTTCCGCATTAATATCTTGAGGGTTATTAATCCGTAGAAAAATAGTGGGAGCTATATTTAATAAACTAGCCATTATTAAATATAGTCAAAAATTCACGAATACTAAAACTTGCGTATTTTCCTTTTGTAGAATTCCAAATGGCAAACAACTCATCGAGTTCACAACATTCCCTACGATCTGTCCTTGAGAAGGACAAGCTCTCTGGAACCAACTTTCTTGATTGGTACAGAAACTTGAGAATTGTTCTCAAACAAGAGAAGAAACTGTACGCAATAGAGGAGCAAGTTCCAGAAGGTCCAGAGAATCAGACACCTGCTGCCTTAAAGGCGTATCAGAAGCGTGTTGATGACGCTAATGATGCGGCCTGCCTAATGCTTTGTACCATGACCTCTGAGCTTCAGAAGCAACATGAGAACATGAATGCTGTCGATATGATCGAACATCTAAAGCAGCTCTTCCAAGAGCAGGCGAGGGTAGAGAGGTATGAGGTCTCAAAGGCACTGTTCAAATGTCATCTGGCAGAAGGGAACCCGGTGGGACCCCATGTACTCCGAATGATCGGGTACTTGGAGAATCTCGCCCGGCTTGGGTTCCCGGTCGGCCAAGAGTTGGCAACCGATCTCGTGTTGCAATCGTTGCCCGAGAGTTATGGACAGTTCATTATGAACTATAACATGAACGAGATCGTTAAACCACTGCCAGACTTGCTCAACATGTTGAGGACGGCTGAACAGAGCATCAACAAGGGTAAGGGCAAGGCCATTATGATGGTGCATAAAGGAAAGGGCAAAAAGTTTGCCTCTTCCTCCAAGGGCAAAGGCAAGTCAGTTGCCAAGTCCAAGGAACAAGCCCTTAAGCCTGTTGGTGGCATTGCCAAGGTCGTGACTAAGGGTGAATGTCACTACTGTAGTCAACCTGGACACTGGAAGAGGAACTGCCCAAAATATCTGGAGGACAAGCGGCTTGGAATAGTGATTCCACCACCACCAGGTATTTTTGTTGTAGATGTCAATTTAAATGTCTCTACATCATGGGTATTAGATACTGGATGTGGATCTCATATTTGTCGAAATATGCATGATCTAAAGAGAAGTAAAAGATTGGCTAAAGGGGAGGTAGATCTACGCGTTGGGAATGGAGCAAAGGTTGCTCCGTTGGCCATAGGCGTGTGCGAGCTATCTCTGCCTTCAGGATTAGTTTTAGAATTAAATAATTGCTATTTTGTGCCTGCTATGAGCAGAAACATTATTTCTATTTCTTGTTTGGACAAGGAAGGTTTTATTATTTCAATAAAGAACAATTGTTGTTCCTTTTATTTGAATAATATTCACTATTTTAGTGCGCAATTATTTAATGGACTTTATGTCCTTGATCTAAGCAATCCTGTCTACAACATTAATACCAAGCGGATTAAAATAAATGATTTAAATCCTGCTTATTTATGGCATTGTCGTTTAGGCCACATAAATGAGAAACGTGTATCTAGACTCCATAAGGATGGATTACTAGACTCATTTGATTTTGAATCATATGAGACATGTGAGGCTTGTTTATTGGGAAAAATGACAAAGTCCCCTTTCAATAAGATAGGTGAGAGGACTAGTGAGCAATTGGCACTCATACATACCGATGTGTGTGGGCCATTTGCCACGCCTGCCAGGGGTGGTTATGTCTACTTCATTACATTTACTGATGATTACAGTAGATATGGATTTGTGTACCTTATGAGGGCAAAATCCGAATCCTTTGAAGTGTTCAAAGAATTCAAGAATGAAGTAGAGAAGCAACTTGGCAAAAGTATCAAGGCTCTACGATCGGATCGTGGAGGAGAGTACTTGAGCCAAGAGTTTGACGACTATCTTAGAGAGTGTGGGATCGTGTCCCAACTCACTCCACCCGGAACGCCACAATGGAATGGCGTGTCCGAGAGGAGGAATCGAACCCTATTGGATATGGTTCGGTCTATGATGTGTCAAACCGATCTTCCATTATCATTTTGGGGCTACGCTCTATTAAGTGCAGCTTTCACCATTAACCGTGTTCCATCTAAATCAGTCATGAAGACACCATATGAGATGTGGAGTGGGAGGCGTCCCACACTGTCGTTTATGAGGATTTGGGGCTGCGATGTCTATGTAAAGCGTTTACAATCTGACAAGCTAGGGCCTAAATCGGATAAGTGTAAATTTGTGGGGTACCCTAAGGAAACTAAGGGATACTACTTCTACAATCCAACCGAGAACAAAGTGTTTGTTGCTCGGACCGGCGTGTTTCTAGAAAGAGAGTTTGTCTCTAAAGAAGCAAGTGGGAGGAATGTAGAACTTGAAGAAGTTCAAGAACCACAAATCGCTGAACCGATTATGGAACATGAACAGGAATCACAAGAAGTTGTGGATCCACCTGTTCAGGTAACACAAGAGCTTCGTAGATCTAGTAGAGTGCGCCAGGAACCCGAGAGGTACGGACTTCTCGTAACTGATTCCGGTGACACGATGCTCATAGATGATGAGCCTACTACCTATGAGGAGGCCATGAGTGGCCCAGACTCGCAGAAGTGGCTTGAAGACATGAGATCCGAGATGGAATCCATGTATACCAACAAAGTATGGACTTTGGTGGAACCACCTGATGGGGCGCGGCCCATAGGGTGCAAGTGGATCTTCAAGAAGAAGATCGACATGGATGGTAATGTGATTACCTATAAGGGCCGATTGGTGGCTAAAGGATTCAGACAGATTCATGGTATTGACTATGATGAAACCTTTTCACCAGTCGCTATGACCAAATCCATCCGAATCCTACTTGCAATTGCAGCATACTACGACTATGAGATTTGGCAGATGGATGTCAAAACAGCATTCCTTTATGGGAATCTCCTCGAGGACGTGTATATGATACAGCCGGAGGGTTTTGAGGATCCAAAGCAAGCCAACAAAGTCTGTAAGCTGCAACGATCCATTTATGGATTGAAGCAAGCTTCTAGGAGTTGGAATCGACGTTTTGATGAAGTGGTCAAAGAGTTTGGCTTCATCAGAAACGAAGATGAGTCTTGTGTCTACAAGAAGGTTAGTGGGAGCTCTGTAGCCTTTCTGGTCTTGTATGTGGATGACATACTACTCATTGGAAACGACATTCCCATGCTGCAATCTGTGAAAGATTGGCTAGGAAAGTGTTTCTCAATGAAGGACTTAGGGGAAGCAGCCTATATACTCGGTATAAAGATCTATAGAGATAGATCTAAAAGGTTGCTAGGCCTAAGTCAAAGTACATATATTGACAAGGTGTTGAAACGGTTCAACATGCAAGATTCCAAGAAGGGATTCTTGCCCATGTCACATGGAATCACTCTTTCGAAGAGTGGTTGTCCTTCCAATGAGATTGAGAAGGAACGCATGAGTAGGATTCCCTATGCCTCGGCCATAGGATCTATCATGTACGCCATGTTATGTACTAGACCAGATGTGTCATATGCCTTGAGTATGACAAGCAGATACCAATCCAATCCGGGTGAGAGTCACTGGATTGCTGTCAAGAACATCCTAAAGTACTTGAGAAGAACTAAGGATGCTTTCTTGATGTTTGGCGGTGAGGAAGAGTTGCGTGTAAGGGGTTACACTGATGCAAGCTTCCAAACCGATAGAGATGACTTTAGATCACAATCGGGATATGTGTTTTGCCTGAATGGAGCTGCGGTGAGCTGGAAGAGTTCCAAGCAAGAGACGGTAGCTGATTCTACAACAGAGGCTGAGTACATTGCTGCAAATGGCGCAGCAAAGGAGGCTGTTTGGATCAGAAAGTTTGTTTCTGAACTTGGTGTGGTCCCTAGCATTGCGGATCCAGTGGAGTTGTTCTGTGACAACACTGGGGCGATCGCACAATCAAAGGAACCCAGATCGCACCAGAAATCCAAGCATGTGCTCAGGAAGTTTCATCTGATTCGAGATATTATCGATAGAGGAGACGTTCGGATATGCAAGATTCCTACAGATGATAATCTGTCAGACCCGCTTACGAAGCCTCTCACGCAGTGGAAGCATGAAGGGCACACTAGGAGTATGGGCATACGAGATGCGCCAGATTGGCTCTAGTGCAAGTGGGAGACTATTGGAATAGATGCCCTAGAGGCAATCTAGTTTAGTATGAATTTAAATTTGGCTAGAAAAATTCATTTATTATTTATTGGATATTTAATATAATGAAGTCCTTAGATTTACAATCGTGTTGTTTATCTTAAATATCCCTAGTCAAGTATAATGATTAAATGGGACAATCATCTATAGACTAGTATGGGGTTGGATTGATATGGAGATATCACGATCAAACACATAGGTGTGCATTACGGAATGTTGCACTGGATTGACCCATCACCGAGAAGGCTACATACACGTTATGTTAAGTCACAAGTGCTTCTCGGGTACAATGGTATTGTCATCCTTAGACTTGAAGTCACTAGATATTCTAGTTGTGGATCATTGTGATCTTGGTAGCGTTAAACGCTACACCGTGACTGGGTAGTTATAAAGGCGTGTACTGGATACAATGAGAAGCAAGCTTAGAGATCGTAGTGGATGTAGAGAGGATTTGCCCCTCCCACATAACGGGAGCAAATATCCTAGGCCACTCGAAGGATAGTGCTTATAGAATGTCTGGCCAGACTCAAATAAATCAATATATGGGATATTGATGTTATTTGCACGAATAAGGCTATTCCATGGATCGAGAAACTATGGATTGGATATACGAGTGTGACTTGTATGTCTCGTGTCCAATCCGGATATGGAGGCAAAGGGATGAGACAATTACTTGTACAAGGTTGTCTAGATGACTATTCTATTAGTTGGCTAGAATGGATGTTTTGCTAGAAACCGCTCCATATTAGCAAAGAGTTGCTACCAACTAGATAGAACCTATGGGGTCACACGCTATATAGAGTTGTACTAGATTTGGGAATTAATTAATTGGATTAATTAATTAGAAGGATCACTTTGCAAACCCTTGCAAACTTAGTAGGGACTAATTTGCAAGGAAAGGACTAAATTGAATTCTAGTAGGACTAGAATAAGTCCTTTAGGTAGTTAACAAGGAGTTGTTGGACTATATAAAGGACCCTCCTTCCTTCCTTCCTCATAACTTATGCTCTAGAGAGAACATAACAAGAGTGGGAGAGAACAAAGGAGAGAGAGAGCAAGCAACAAGGAGGACGCCGCCCCTTGGCGGCCCCCCCGCGTCCCCGACGCCAAAAAGAAGGCCGAGCCCTTATTTTTGCCTCGTTTTGCGTGATTCCTTCACCCTCCTCTCATTCCGGGCTAGCACCAAGGAGATTGGAGATCTAGAAACAACTCTAGGCGTGGATCAACTATAGAGAACGTGACACTATTCGCGTTTGAAGTCATCAAGGAGAACCCAAAGGTGTGTTTATGATTTCTTACCTTCACTATCGTTATGCATCTAGACTTGTGATCCTTGGAGGGTTTTGCATGGTTATTTGTTTGATTATGCTTCCGTTTGCGCGATCCATGAATCAAAACCCTACAGGATCGTGATATCTCCATATCAATCCAACCCCATACTAGTCTATAGATGATTGTCCCATTAATCATTATACTTGACTAGGGATATTTAAGATAAAAACACAATTGTAAATCTAAGGACTTCATTATATTAAATATCCAATAAATAATAAATGAATTTCTAGCCACAAATAATTTATACTAAACTAGATTGCCTCTAGGGCATCTATTCCAACTGGGTAAATGAAAAGCGCCTGGCATGGATGGGTTCCAAGGAGGCTTCTACATCCACTTTTGGGAAAGTGTGGGTACTGATGTAGTAGAAGTTGTACACAGTTTTTTCAAAGTGAACACCACCCAACAAGCTTTAGCCTCACTAGAATTGCCTTATTGCCTAAAGTCCTAAACCCAGAAATCCCAAGCCACTTTAGACTTATTGGTCTCTGTAATTTTATTTATAAGATCATATCCAACGTTCTTGATAACAGACTTAAACCTCTCCTAAGTTCTCTCATATCCCAAAACCAATCTGCCTTTGTGCCTAATAAGAGCATTCAAGACAATGTCTTAGTTGCCACCACCTTGATTCATCATGTCAACAATGGCCAGGTTTTTGCTAATCCTAACTTAGTTCTGAAAATGGACTTGAACAAGGCCTATGATATGGTTAATTGAGAGTTCATAGATGCCACCATGAGGAGGATGGGTTTCTGCAATAACTGGTGCAATCTTGTGAAGCAGTGTATCTCCACAATTAAGTACAACTTGCATCTGAATGGAGAAGACATTGCCAGTATTACACCTACAAGGGGTCTCAGGTAAGGAGACCCCTTATCACCTTACCTTTTTGTGATTGCAATGGAAGTCTTCTCTCAAATGCTCAAGCACGTAGTTCTATCCAACTCCATCCAAGGGCCCCAGTGTCCCAACGGAGGCCCCACCATTACTCAACTCTATTTTGCGGATGATGTAATGGTGTTTCTCAGAGCAGATGTACAAGAAATTAGGCACTATCATTAGCTTCTAAATACATTTGGCACTGTTTCAGGTCTTTCTCTCAAACCTATGAAGTCAGGAGTTCTCTTCTCTAAGAATTGTGCAAAAGAGGTGAAAGAGCAAATTCAGGCCATGTTAGGTATTCCAGCAATTAAAGAAGAGGCAATTTATTTGGGAATTCCTCTTTTCTGGAGCAAGAGTAGAAAGGTAGTTTTCAACAACATGAATGCAAGAGTGGTTAAAAAGTTGATGGACTGGAAATGTCTCCTTCTCTCTCAAGGTGTCAAAGAGGTGTTAATAAAGACAGTCATACAAGCTCTTCCCTCTTATTTATTCTCAGTTCTGATTGTGCCACAGTACCTGATCAGAGCCATTACTAATAGAGTAAGAAACTTTTGGTGGTGCAATAACTCCCAAACTAGAGGTATTAATTGGGTAAAGAGGGATATAGTCACCATACCCAAGGAGGAAGGAGGGTTAGGGTTCAAGGAGCCACAGTGTTTCAATGAAGCTTTGGCCGCAAAACAGTTTTGGATATTTGCCAATAACACTAAATCTCTTGCTGCAAAACCACTTCAAGCCTTCTACCACCACAACAATAACATCTGGAATGCTTCAAAGTGCAAAAACAGTAGTGAGGTGTGGAAGAGTTTGCTGAAAGTTAGAACTACGGTGGCTACTGATACAAAGTGGAAATTGAGAAATGGGAGGAATATTGGTGTGTTTAAAGACAGATCGCTCACTCAAGCAATTAATCTCAAAGACTGGTGCAAAGCTCAAGACACCCCTGATGATCTCATGGTTGCTGATCTAATCAACAATCATTCTAGGGAGTGGAGAGTGCAATATGTGCATAATATTTTCAAATTTGAAGCTTCTAAAGAGATTCTAGCTACATACTTCCCAAAACAGCAAGTTGATGATGTGAAAATTTGGCCTTGGTCACAATCAGGGCAGTTGAACTGTGAAATCAGGCTATAAAAGTGCTCTGAGAAACAAGCTTGCTAAAACTGAAAAGAGGAACTTGGAAAAAATTGGTAGCTCACAAGATCCAGAGGTGAAAGTTTTGAAGAATATTTGGAGACTAGTGATGCCTCCAAAAATTAAACACTTTTGGTGGAAGGTTCTAAGAGATGCTCTGCCTACCAAAGTGAATATGTTCAAGAGAAAGTGTTCTCAGAGTGTTACTTGTGTTGTATGCCTTAAAGCAGCATAAACCACATAGCATGTGCTCTTTCATTGCAAGGGGACAGAAGTTGTGTGGTTTGGTTCTGGACTACTGAACTCAAAGAATCTAGAAGAGCTAAATTCTCTTGGAGGGTGGTTTCAAGTGGTTTGCAATCCAGGTAATAATCTTAACCTTCCTAAAGGTTATAGAAGCTGTTATCGATATTTTCTGGCATGTTTGGATTGCAAGAAAAAAAAACATTTTTAATGGAGTGCCTATCAATCCAAAAGAGGTCCTAGATGAAGCCTTCATGTGGAGGGCTAATTTCCTTAAATCTTCTGATAATTTCAACTCTGTTACACAAGAGTTAAAGATGAAGAATGCAACAAGTAATGCAAAATGACTCCCCCTCCAGCTCAAATGATCAAAATTAATGTGGATGTCGCTTGGTCTAGCAATAACAACTGTGCTTGGCTATTTACAGTCGCTAGAAATGAAGAAGGAAATATGGTTGCTGGAAAGTGTGAGTACTGACCAATTCTCCTCTTATGACAGAATTATTAGCTATAATGCTAGCTTGAGATATAATTGGAAGTGTTAATTACCCTATTGTAGTTGAGAGTGACAATGCCTCAGCAGTGCAGAGATGGTAAGAAAGAAGATGCCCCCCGATATAGGGCTCAAGGATTTAGTGGAGGATGTGCAACAAAGGGTTGAGCTCTTGAAAATGGATATCAAATGGATTCCTAGAACATCTAACATGGCAATTGATTGGGTTGCTAAACAAGCTTCTAAAAGGTCTTTGAACAGAAGCTGGCAGATTGATCCTCCTATGGAGCTTTTGAAGATTTTTAAAACTGATATGTGTAATGTGCTAAGCATATTGTAATAGAGTTTGTGGTTAATGAAATTATCTATTTCGTCCAAAAAAGAAATTTCTTATAAGCTACCCTTATGAATTTGGACTTATAAGTCTGTTTTTAGAATAATACTTTTTCTTCGGGTTTTTCATGCGGGGACTTTAAACGCCCTACCATTTTTATGATGTAAAAGTAATTGGTTTTGATACATTTCGTATACTTTTTCAGTGGATAATTTTTCACCAAAAACGTGCTTTTTTCTATCTTCTACTACTAGTTTTTTTGTCTCTACTTCTAGATATCTTTTTTTACCAAAAGGATTTATATTAAAAAACAGAGAAAAAGAAACATACAACCAGATCAAAAATACAAACTCAGCCACAAGAACTAAACTAGTCTAAACATTTAGATTGGTCAGCTACTAATGTTGTTCACGGTACATAAAATATTCAGCCAAAGCTGCTCCTGTATAAGGATCGAGGTATTGTAATGTAGCAGGGGCATCCGCTGTTTCTGCTACTACAATAGTGTATTCCATTGCTCCCCTTTCCTGGAAATTAGTGACTGTAACACCCCCAAATGGCCCAAGCCGGAGACCCGGGGATGTCACTCCGTACCCGAGAGGAGCCCGGATACAAGGAGATTTTATAACATGGTTCGCAAGCACAAAACATCCACAAACCATAATTAAATCCAATTAAAACAATGTATTACGATAAACTTTCGTCCTAGCCACAAATCGGCAAAATAACTAAAGCGTTTAAACTACTAAAGAGTTCAATTTCAAATGAAATACTACTTATAATGTTCCATGTGATGCGCGTCCCCTTCTATGCCCGATAACCTTCTTCTAGACCTGTGGTGCGGAATGAAAAAGAAACACCACAGTACAAAATCAGCATTGAAATACTGGTAAGCAAACATCCAAACATGTAAAACGATGATGGATAGTTATAAACAAAGACTCATTTGTAAGTAAGAGTTTTTCGCAAACACAGCGGTAATAAAGTTGACTCTTGTATTAAAACATAAGAGTTCCCAATTCCATAGTATTTCCAAACCAATTTCCATAATCATTAGGAAAAATCCAAATCCAGTGCTAACTTCATTCCGTTAACAAAACCAAACAAATCCATTATTACTTTGTTGTGACGGGGAAAACCAAATAAACCACAGCTTCCATGACCTTAAGTGTCGACACCCCCCTAAGACTATACCGGCCAGAGGAGTGAGTACATGCCGCTATCCGGGGACTTGCAACCGGATCAAAAAGAGACGGGACCGCAGCCAACACCGCCCAAAGAGAATAATAGAGTCCCGCACAACATCTTCCACTTTACGTTATAGTTCATTCATTATCATGGCGATGTTTTCATCAAAACATTTAACAAGTAGAAATCGCATATTCCAAGTCATGTACCATGTAAACACATTTTGAGACGTAACAAATCAAATATTCGTTTGACACGAAAGAGATAAGCACACTAGGCTTGGCACATTTACTTACCTCAAAGCAAATTCCAACAATAGCAATCAATCAACGTACTCTACGTACTCGTCGTCAACGAACTCGTTACCTACACATAACAATATGCTAATCAAACCAATATTCTAGCAACATACTTGCTATACTAGTTACATGCATATGATAGTCCATGGTTTAGGGATCTAACACTTCCCCAACATCTCATTCAATTCATGCTCCAAAATAAGTCCAAAGCTTTGCTTCAAAATCCCCTAACCTAAAGCATACATAATCCATCATAACTCCACCAAATCTATTAATCCAGTTTCCCAAATAGATCATGGTCTAAAAACAGTCCCATTGGATTCAAAACGTTCGAAATAATAAGTTTAGCCTCAACCGGATCTTAATTTCGATTCCTGAATCAAAAGTTACACTAGTTTCAAGTTTCCAACTTCATTCAAAATATCCATACGGGAATTGTCAATCTTCATGAAACTTTCCTCCCCAAGCATCTAGTTCATCCTATATTCATACTAAACCTAATATAACATGATTCCCACACTCAAATCAGATTGTTATCCACCTATTATGATCATTCAAACTCCCAAATCATTCAATCAAACTTCTCTTCCAAACTAGGGTTTCTACCCAACACCCAAGAACATGATAAACCCTAAAACTTGATAATAAATCTTACGAATCCATGAACAATGATCCTAACAATAACAAACTTAAATTTAAAGATTACATGCAACATACATGAATCATGAACAAGTGATCACAAGATCAAGAGATCAACAAGAGAAAAGAGAAAACGAAACAAAACACCCAAACCCGCTCAAACCCGCCGCCCATGGAGGCGGACAGAGAGAGAGACGGACGGGGTAGAGAGAAAAGAAAGAGAGAAAGAAAAAGAGAAAGAAAGAAAAGAGAAAAGAGAGAGAGAGAGAGAGAGAGTTACCTTGCCGGAAAAGAGAGAGAGAGAGAGTGGCGACGGTGGGGGTGTGCCGTCGGGTAGAGGGACGAGAGAGAGTGAGAGAGGGACGGGTAGAGAGTGAGGGACGTGAGGGAGAGTTAGAGAAAAATAGGGAGAGTGAGGGTTTTATGAGAGTTGGAAATAAAATCAACTTCATAAGTAGGAAACCCTCCTGGATTAGGAAACTTTTATGCAGGAAGAAATTTAGGTCAAAAGACACTTATTTCCCCTTAGTTTTGCCAAAAGACAAACACCTCCCCACACTCAAGTAAAAGACACTAAAACCTTTGATTAAAGTCACAAAGTTCCCCCCAAACTCTCAAAGGATTGTAATTAACTCTCTATAATTACATTAACTTTCCAACACTTATAATAATATCACAAAATACCCGTAGTCACAAAACGGGGTATTTCATCCTTCCCTCCTTAAAGAGAACTTCGTCCTCGAAGTTTAAACAAAAACCTCCCTCCTAAATGAAAAACTCGTCCTTGAAGTTTAAACTAACTTTTAACCACAATAAGGTATACACCTCCCCTCAATAGTACGACTACTAAATGCAACCTAAGGTCATGAATGATATGCAATATACTATAAGTAGTATTTTAATAAATAAATAAAAACCCAATTACGTGTAATCCTTCGGTTTACATCCTCTCCCCCTTAGAGGAGTGACGTCCTCGTAACTCAACGTACCTCGTCAAACAGGTGAGGGTACTTCTTCCTCATATCATATTCCGCTTCCCAAGTTGCCTCTTCAGTGAGGTGGTTTGTCCATAAGACTTTTACAATCTTGACACTCTTGTTACGGGTGTTCCTTGTCTTGGTATCTAAAATCTTGACAGGCTGTTCTTCATAACTCAAAGACGGGTCCAGTTCTACTGGTTCGGGATCTAATACATGAGATGCATCAGGCATATACTTCTTCAGTTGCGATACGTGAAATACGTTGTGAACACAACCTAAATTCGATGGTAAATCCAATCGATAAGCCACTTCTCCAATCTTTTCTATAACATCATATGGTCCAATGAATTTCGGGCTCAACTTCCCTTTCTGATTGAACCTCATGACTCCCTTAGTCGGCGAAACTTTAAGAAATGCTTTTTCTCCAACTTGAAATTCCAACGGTCTTCTTTTCTGATCAGCGTAAGATTTCTGTCTATCCTGGGCTGCCTTCATTCGTTGCTGTATAAGTCTCACTTGATCTGTCATCTCTTCGATAAGTTGTGGACCAATTACTATCGTTTCACTTATGTCGTTCCAACACAACGGTGTTCTACACTTCCTTCCATACAACGCTTCATGTGGTGCCATCCCAATACTGGCGTGATAACTGTTATTGTAGGAGAATTCTATCAAAGGTAATCTATCAACCCATGACCCTTGAAAATCCATAACACACGATCTTAGCATATCTTCCAACGTTTGTATTGTTCTTTCGGTTTGTCCATCTGTAGCCGGGTGAAATGTCGTGCTAAACTTCAACTGAGTTCCCAGTGCCTCCTGGAGTGCTTTCCAGAAATGAGAAAGAAAATTGGGATCTCTGTCGGAAACTATAGAGCTTGGTACTCCATGATATCTTACGATGTTCTTCATATACGCATCAGCTCTTTGTTCCATATTCCACGTGTCTTTCATTGGAATAAACCTTGCTGTCTTGGTCAATCTGTCAACTACGACCCAAATCTGATTCAGTCCATTCTTTGATGTCGGTAACGCAGTTACGAAATCCATCGAAATAGAATCCCACTTCCAAACTGGGACGTCTAATGGTTGTACTAAGCCTCCCATTCTTTTATGTTCAAACTTCACCTTTTGACAAGTTAGACATTTTGCCACAAATTCTGCCACTTCTTTCTTCATGTTAGGCCACCAAAACATCTTCTTCATGTCCTTATAAAGTTTGTCACCTCCTGGATGTACCGAGTAAGGTGTGTTGTGTGCTTCTCGCATCAACTTCTCCTTAGTTTCTGTACACTTAAGTGGTACACACCATCTTCCCTTGTAACGGATACTTCCATCTTCATGGATCTTGAAATCTTTTGCTTGGCCTTCTGCAATCTTCTTCTTTATCCTTTCCAGCTTCACATCTCCTGGCTGGTTACTCCTTATTTCTTCCAAGATATCGGGCACAACTGTCATATTCCCAAGGATACTCTTTACTCCACCTTGTTCTACAACTTCAATTCTAAGTTTTCGGAACTCTCGGCATAGCCGATCTGGCAAAACTAGCATAGTATCCAAAGTATGGCTCGGCTTTCGGCTTAACGCATCAGCTACTACGTTTGCCTTCCCTTCATGGTATTGGATACGCAAATCATAATCCTTTATGACTTCTAACCAACGTCTTTGCCTGTTATTTAGCTCTTTCTGCGTGAAGATGTACTTGAGACTCCTATGATCCGTATACAACCTACACACAGATCCATACAAGTGATGTCTCCATATCTTCAGTGCAAAAACTATAGCTGCAAGTTCTAAATCATGCGTAGCATAGTTCTCTTCATGAGTTTTCAGTTGTCTTGAGGCATAAGCAATAACTCTTCTTTCTTGCATAATCACGCATCCTAAACCCTTCTTCGATGCATCACTGTAAACATCAAACTCGCCAGAATCATTGGGTAAAGCTAAGACAGGTGCCGTCGTTAACTTTTCCTTCAATGTCTGGAATGCTTCTTCACAATATTCTCCCCACTTATACCTTACCGTTCTCTTGGTTAGCGTAGTAAGCGGTCTAGCGATTTTTGAGAAATCTTTCACGAAACGCCTGTAATATCCTGCTAATCCGAGAAAACTTCTTACTTCGGACACATTCTTTGGAGTAGGCCAATCTTTCACTGCTGAGATCTTTCCTGGATCCACGGATATTCCTTCCTTGGAGATTATGTAACCCAAAAATGGAACATGTTTCAGCCAAAACTCACACTTCGAGAGTTTAGCATATAACTTCTCATGTCTCAAAGTTTCTAACATTTCTTTGAGATGTTCTTCGTGTTCTTCCTCGCTCTTTGAATAAACAAGGATGTCATCAATAAAGACGACCACGAAACGATCTAGAAACGTTCTCATAACACGATTCATCAGATCCATAAATACTGCTGGAGCATTGGTTAGACCAAAAGGCATAACGGTAAACTCGTAGTGTCCATACCTCGTTCTAAAGGCTGTCTTCGGTATGTCCTTCTCGGCTACTCGAAGCTGGTGATACCCTGATCTCAAGTCTATCTTTGAGAAAACACTCGCCCCTTGTAACTGATCAAACAAGTCGTCAATTCGGGGTAAAGGGTATTTGTTCTTGATTGTTGCGCTATTCAACTCCCTATAGTCAATGCACAATCTCAAGCTTCCGTCTTTCTTCTTCACAAACAATACCGGTGCGCCCCAAGGGGAAACACTTGGCCTTATATAACCCTTTTGAAGTAACTCTTGCAACTGATCCTTTAGTTCTTTCAACTCTACGGGCGCCATTCTGTACGGTGCCTTTGAAATTGGATATGTTCCAGGTGTTAAGTCCATAGTGAATTCAATCTCCCTTCTAGGTGGCATTCCTGGAATTTCGTCCGGGAACACATCGGGAAAATCTCTAACTATTGGTATTTCTTCTAGCACATTCTCCTTCTTAGACATGTCTTGAACATAACATAAATAAGCACTATTCCCCTTCTTCACTTGGTTGACTATGGTCAAAGCTGACACTAGTCGGATACATGGTTCTTTTGTGATACCACGGTAAGAGAAACTTTCTCCTTTTGGACCTTTAAGCCTTATCTTCTGATCGTGGCAGTCTATGACTGCTCGATATTTACCCAGCCAATCCATTCCCAATATAACATCTATTCCTCCAAGATCAAACTGTATCAGGTTCGCTAGTAGGGTACTAGCCGAAATCTTAACCTCTACTCCTTCAAAAATGGCGTCACATACTGTTACATGACCGGTTGGGGTAGCTACGGGGATGGATATTCCAGACGGCTTATTGAGACTCAATTTTTCCACAAACGATGATGAAATAAACGAATACGAAGCTCCGGAATCAAATAGAGTAAAAGCTGGTTGATCATGAACAAGAAATGTACCAGTGACTACTCCGTTTGCTGCTTCCGCTTCAGTCCTGCTCATGATAGCGATCCTTGCAATATTCCCATTCTGTGCGGTAGTTCCTGCCGTACCAGTCCCATTGTTGTTGGCGTTAGCTGGAGCGTTGTTGTTTCTATTCCCGTTCTGAACTCCGTTGTTCCTTCCATTGCCTTGGTTGTTCACTTGTTGTCTACCATAATTGTTGCCTCCATTATTGTTGTTGTAGTTCCCATAGTTCCGGTTTCCGCCCTGATTGTTGTTGTTGAACTGTCGGTTTCCTTGGTAATTGCCTCCTTGGTTCCCTAGTTGGTTTCCATTTGGTTTCGATCGACACTCAAACGAACGATGACCCTTCTTGCCACAGTGGTAGCAAGTGACAAGGTTCCCTTGACAGTCCTTTCCTGGATGGTTCCGTTGACACTTCTTGCAGATATAACGGCGAGATTGCTCATCTCCATTATTCTGCTTGTTACCACGATACTGTCCTTGGTTACTTCCTCCGTGGTTAGGCTTAAACCTCTTGTCCTGACTACCTTGGTTAGTCCTACCCTGATTGTTTCCATAGCCCACAGCGTTCTCAACCTTGCGTTTCCAACGCTTCTCATCTTGTGCCTCTTGAATACGCCAAACGGCTGCAGCTCTATCGTAAGCTTCCTGGAGAGTATCGTACGTCCTGCACATCAAGTCTTTCTGCAGATGAAGTTCGAGACCAGACATGAACTTCCGGACTTTAGTCGCTTCATCAGGCATCAGCTGACCTGCGAATCGGGATAACTCCATGAATTTCTTGAAGTACTCGGTCACGAAACCGTTCCCTTGTTTCAGACTCACGAAGTCTAAGTACTTTTGATCCTGGACATGGTCCGGATAAAAGCGAGTGCGAAGTGCGGTTTGAAGAGCTTCCCAATTGAAATTGGGTTGCGCCAAAAAGTTCTGACGCGTACTCCTCCACCATGTATTAGCTTCGTTCTTCAAGTAGAATGCTGCGCAAACCACCTTGCGGTCTTCGGGGCACTCAACTAGCTCAAGGACCTTATCCATCTCATCGATCCAATTCTCGAGCTCAACAGGATCCTCATTGCCTATAAAGTTCCCTGGCTTCATGTCTGCCACTTTCTTAGCATAGTTGGCGTTATTCTGCTCTCCCTGGTTTGCGTTCTGCGCCATCTGAGCAAATTGCGCGAAGAACTGTTCCAAGTTGTTGTTGTTGTTGTTGTTGTTTGGTGCGGCCATTGGTACTTGGCGATTTCTCCTGGTGTAGTATTGATGTGGTCTATCAGTCATAAACCCTACACTATAGCCTATTGTATTACTTATAAGGTACCAAGAAGTACAAACAATCATGCATATATGGCATGTAGTGCACAATTAAACAAGTAATGTCACACATTGATCATCATTTAACTCAATTACTCATGTATTTCCACATAGACTGATCACGTCTCAACTTTTCATCTACTTCCAAAATTGGAAAAAGGATCAATCGATCAAGCAAAAATTGCGAATTTTGGTGTGAAACACCCTCTCTGAGTCTACTTTCATAATCAAGAAGAATCAACTCAAAATCAATTGTGGAACTCAAAATATAAAGGAAATACCACAGCTGCTGCCACAGCCCACCAGAACAGAAACGTTGACTTTGAAAAGCCTTAATCTGACTTTAAGTATCTCAAAATGAGCTAGGCTTTCTCCCAGAGTTAGCCAAACGTGTCTAATAGTCGCCCTAAAAATTTGAGGTCAAAACAAGATCTGGAAGATAGGTAAACATCAAAAATGCTTCAGCTAGTCACTTTGCAATTCTGCTACTGAACCGTCAACTTTGAAAATTCGTAGCTAATTCTCCAGAACTCATATGGGGTTGAAATTTTTATTTGAGATACCTGGGTATGTCTAATTTCTGGGAAAAATTCAGGGAAAAATAACTCCAAAATTAAATACGTCTGCTACAACAAAAACTCACTGCTGCGCAGATTCAACAGCACCGAAAATCAAAGCTTTCGCGTTCTAACTCCATGAACACTTTCGAAGCCCATAATCAATGATAACAAGCATAACACAACCTTAATTCGTCCAATCATACTCCAAAATTCAGAAAGCTAAATTTATAAAACTCCCCAAATCGGGTCTTCAAAGCATAAACATTATTCGTCCCCAAGGCAAAACACTAAGAATTCAATTCTAGCCCAAAAGTGACTATTCAAGAATCGTTCTAAAACTTCAAATATTGCTTGGCTCCATAGCCTTATTCAAACTAATAAATAAAACTTAAAAGAATCTAGTCTAGGAAATCTAAAGAACTCTAACAAGCTTAATCGTCGTCCTCATCGCTTTCGTCCATCTCTTCCTCTTCATTGGAATCATACTCGTGCTCTTCATCTTCACTCGGGTCTTCTTCACTTTCTTCATATTCCATGGGATCTTCTTCAATCTCGGGGTATTCATCGACATCTTCCATTGGATCTTCTTCAACTTCCTCATCGTCACTAGAGTCTATAATAATCACCTCTTTTTCATCACTAGAGCTTATGTAGATCACGTCTTCTTCATCACTAGACTCTATCTCAATAACTGTATAACTTTGCCACTTAAGATAAGTCTCCATCAATAGCTTGCATATAAAATCTGCACTTACCGTCCATTGACCTTGGCAACGATAATCCCTATCATTCAAACGATTCATCCTGCCCATGATGTTGCTATACTTTGTAATAATTTCCCCAAACATGGGTTTCATAGGTAATGCCTTCACCATACAATAAGCCTGAAAAGCTGGATTTCTATACCGAGGAAAATCTAAGGCTTGGAATCTATCTTCACAATATTGAACCACACGGTCACGAAAATCTGGAAAATCTTCACCTTCGACCCAACGTGTCACAACAGGATGCTTCTCTACTGGTAACACACGCTTCCTTGCTGTATGCTTAGTTCTAGCCATCTACAAGAGGAAACAACTTATAAATCTCTAATTTAAAAGGCATATACCGTAATCCAAATAACTACTCTTCGCATCCAATAATCATTCCCAAGACTCCAAATTGATGGTTACAAGACTCTTGAAGAAATTTCCCAACGAAGTCTCTTAAAGTAGGCTTAACCTAGAGTCCAATTGGAATACTTCAAAAATTCGATTGGGTGGATGGGGCACTTGCTTTCTATCCTATTTTCTAAACACTTACACATAGTAGTCCTATCCATACTACCCAATTCCCACGGCTTGTCAAATTTTAAGTTATTTCTCCTATATTCATTTTAGTTGCCCTAACAAGTTTCAAATTTCTTTTTAGAATGTCGGCTCTGATACCACCTGTAACACCCCCAAATGGCCCAAGCCGGAGACCCGGGGATGTCACTCCGTACCCGAGAGGAGCCCGGATACAAGGATATTTTATAACATGGTTCGCAAGCACAAAACATCCACAAACCATAATTAAATCCAATTAAAACAATTTATTACGATAAACTTTCGTCCTAGCCACAAATCGGCAAAACAACTAAAGCTTTTAAACTACTAAAGAGTTCAATTTCAAATGAAATACTACTAATAATGTTCCATGTGATGCGCGTCCCCTTCTATGCCCGATAACCTTCTTCTAGACCTGTGGTGCGGAATGAAAAAGAAACACCACAGTACAAAATCAGTATTGAAATACTGGTAAGCAAACATCCAAACATGTAAAACGATGATGGATAGTTATAAACAAAGACTCATTTGTAAGTAAGAGTTTTTCGCAAACACAGCGGTAATAAAGTTGACTCTTGTATTAAAACATAAGAGTTCTCAATTCCATAGTATTTCCAAACCAATTTCCATAATCATTAGGAAAAATCCAAATCCAGTGCTAACTTCATTCCGTTAACAAAACCAAACAAATACATTATTACTTTGTTGTGACGGGGAAAACCAAATAAACCACAGCTTCCATGACCTTGAGTGTCGACACCCCCCTAAGACTACGCCGGCCAGAGGAGTGAGTACATGCCGCTATCCGGGGACTTGCAACCGGATCAAAAAGAGACGGGACCGCAGCCAACACCGCCCAAAGAGAATAATAGAGTCCCGCACAACATCTTCCACTTTACGTTATAGTTCATTCATTATCATGGTGATGTTTTCATCAAAAACATTTAACAAGTAGAAATCGCATATTCCAAGTCATGTACCATGTAAACACATTTTGAGACGTAACAAATCAAATATTCGTTTGACACGAAAGAGATAAGCACACTAGGCTTGGCATTTACTTACCTCAAAGCAAATTCCAACAATAGCAATCAATCAACGTACTCTACGTACTCGTCGTCAACGAACTCGTTACCTACACATAACAATATGCTAATCAAACCAATATTCTAGCAACATACTTGCTATACTAATTACATGCATATGATAGTCCATGGTTTAGGGATCTAACACTTCCCCAACATCTCATTCAATTCATGCTCCAAAATAAGTCCAAAGCTTTGCTTCAAAATCCCCTAACCTAAAGCATACATAATCCATCATAACTCCACCAAATCTATTAATCCAGTTTCCCAAACAGATCATGGTCTAAAAACAGTCCCATTGAATTCAAAACGTTCGAAATAATAAGTTTAGCCTCAAACGGATCTTAATTTCGATTCCTGAATCAAAAGTTACACTAGTTTCAAGTTTCCAACTTCATTCAAAATATCCATACGGGAATTGTCAATCTTCATGAAACTTTCCTCCCCAAGCATCTAGTTCATCCTATATTCATACTAAACCTAATATAACATGATTCCCACACTCAAATCAGATTGTTATCCACCTATTATGATCATTCAAACTCCCAAATCATTCAATCAAACTTCTCTTCCAAACTAGGGTTTCTACCCAACACCCAAGAACATGATAAACCCTAAAACTTGATAATAAATCTTACGAATCCATGAACAATGATCCTAACAATAACAAACTTAAATTTAAAGATTACATGCAACATACATGAATCATTAACAAGTGATCACAAGATCAAGAGATCAACAAGAGAAAAGAGAAAACGAAACAAAACACCCAAACCCGCTCAAACCCGCCGCCCATGGAGGCGGACGGAGAGAGAGACGGAAGGGGTAGAGAGAAAAGAAAGAGAGAAA